>JAMWET010002219.1:215000-872500 GCA_024036415.1 Prochilodus magdalenae | reverse complement strand
ATCCAGGATCTCCAGAGGAACGTGTCGTCTCCTCTAAAAGCCCAGGTGGAGTGTGGGGACACTAAAACGGGGCTCCAGTGCGAAAAGAGTCTGGATAACGGACAGTATCTGGACATACGGGGAGTCACTGAGGTTGACGCTGCTGAAGAACCCAACTCAAACACTACCACCAGCACCACTACCACTACTGCTACTGCAACTGACCATGCTGCTGAAAACTCCTCCCCCTCCCCACAACTACACAGCAAGTTCAAAAGCCCTGGACAACACAGCAAAGGCCCTGTGAAGTTTGACCAGCCGAACAGGTGACACTCCCTCTGCTGCACTGTTCTTATAGATCCAAGTTTACTGTATCATTAGAGTATCTACCTCATATAACCTCACACATTTTTTTAAACAAGGCTTTTCACTGCATTTATTTTAGTACTGTTTACAGGCAGGGATGCAAGCATGCAATATTATATATTATATATTTCTCAGTAAGAGAAGAAACAGCCATAAACCTCAGAGGATCAAATCAATATATACGTGTTATATATATATTTCTCAGTAAGGTAAAACACTTCCTCAGAAATCAAATCAAGCATATTTAGTTAAAACTATAAACCATTTAGATATTGAGTTACTCAGTATTATTTTATTATTAAGTCATTTTTATAATTTTTAGTGTCCGTTTATGTTAGAAAGCATGTAAGGTACAGACTGTATTGTACACACCTGCAGAGGACCATGTTTGTGTTTCACATTAGATCTAGTTTGAATGTGTATGTCCTGATCGGCCCAAACATAATTTTTATTCAATATTTTAATTATTTTAGTCATTATTGGTCAATATTGGCCATTTAATTTAATTAAGCTTTTTCCTCTTACCTTTTGTGTTTAAAAAAATAAATTAAAAAAAAATTCTTTAGAAGATAAAAAAATTATTTGGTACCTGTTTTTGCAGCTGTAAGAGAAGCAGGTGCAGTGTAATTTTTTGAAGGCATCTGTGATTCATTGGATGCAGTATAAAGAAAATCCCACATAGTAGATTGGTGTGGAATGTATCGTCCCAGGGAATCTTGCCTGATGTCTGAGACATTGTTGTAGTTTGTTTCTGAAATCAGGTTTTTGGCCTACAGTGTATTTCTGTAAATACTGTCGTGGTGGAGAGGTGCGTGGTGCAGGGTGTTTAAAGACAAAACAGTCCCGATAAGAAAGCCTTTACCTACTTCCCACAGATTTAACACTGTTTAACCATTAGCAACACTGTATATGAAAGTTTAGACACTTGTATGTTCACTGTTGGTTATGGATGGACGTTTGTATTGGGGCTCTGGTGTTCCCATCACCACCACTGTAAAGAAATCTGAGTCTTAGTTTCTCTGGAACTGACCATGTCACAAGCATCAAACCAAATTTCCCTGTGACTGGATTATGAAAAGAAAGTCTTCTTGCTGCACACCTTATTTGCAGCATTATTGCAGCATGTTTATTTATAATTTTTTTTTTTTTTTTTTGGAGGGGGGCGGGGGTGAGGCTTCAGTCTATTTTTCACAGTTAATGCTATTAATCTGATTTTTATGGAAATTGCTATTTGAAAGAACGCAGTATTCAGGAGGTGCAGTTTTAATTACAGGCTATTTTATTGAAACCGTGTCTTGCATGGAGACTCGTAACATGACATCAGAGCTTGTAAACTGCCTGTAGATGAGTTAGTCCAGTCAGAGGCGGCCAAACCACTATATGCTGTGACGTCACGACCACAGCTAGCTGAGAAAGGCGATGCCCTGGTCTTACCATATAACAGGTCTGGACTGAATTACAAATTTTACAAGTAATAATAATAATAAAAAAAATCACAATTGGATGTTCTTCCCTGAGCCATCAGCCATAGTTATCGCTTAAGCTTGTCTATTTGTGGATGCTGTTAATTAGGCATGGGCATATAAGGTGCTGAAATAAAACTAATATTTATTGGGGTAGCTCCCATGGCCTGTGATACAGTCGCAGTCCAACAGCAAGGAGATTTACATTTGGGCTGCTAACCAGTCTATACTGCGGCGGTTTGTGTCAATAATTCAATAATTTGGTTTAAAAATATAACAGCATAAGCATTGGTCCACAGATCATAAGCACAAGTGCTTTTGGAAGGTGCAGGCAGTACAGAAAATCTGTCAATATTGCACTTGCATCTACTAATAAAGTGCACTTAGGTCACGGTAATTTAATGCTCATTGACGCGTATCTCGTCAGTCAATCATAAGTAGACTTCAGTAGACTTTTAACCCTAATCACCACTAGGGGTCAGCACTGCACTGTGTGAGTTGGGTGTGTTTGTTGGCTTTGTTGGAATAAGTTGAGTGCTGACAGGAACAGAATATTCCATACATCATCAGTTTGCATATCCGCTCACTAATTATACACAGGAAAAAGGGTCCTTTCATCGTCATGAACCACGCACGCATCAGCACTTCTGCAGCTTTTGCTCTGTAGTGGCTAGCAGGCAGGGTAAACATAGCTGGAGTTCGTAACTAAAGCCTGAGCAGGCCCATAAAATCGTGTTGTGTTTGTTCTTTTCAGAAATCTTTCTCCGGCATTCCACCAAGCTCTTTTGTCCTTCTGTCGAATGTCTGCAGACAGCAGGCTTGGCGCAGAGGTGAGGGTACTCTGGTTACACACACAGAACAAATCTCCTAAAAACACCACCTGACACGGCTGTTATTGGGCAACCATGCGGCCATAAGCACGTCACAGGCTGGCAGAGGAAATAGTGAGACGTAATTGAATCCTGATGTCATTTCTTGTTGAGTTACCAGGAATGCATTAATGCGCTCTGGTGGCAGGATGTCTAATGGACAGCTTTCACTGTGCATTCATTGTCAAGTGATCAAAAAGGAGCTTAAGTTCCAGACGTATGATTATCGCATTGCTCCAGCAAGTTCCGGTGGAGGGTCTACCCTACTCGCCATTAAAGGGGTTTGGAAAATATTTGGTGTTTGGATTTTGTAGAAGCGGTGTTGTCAAAGCAGTTTAAGGGCTTCAAGTTTTGAACCAAACCTGAATATAGTCTGAGAGCCTAAGAACGCTTTCTGTCCTTCAAAATGATTTTTGTCTGAATCCGACTGTAGCTTCTGTTCTGTCTGAAAACCATTCTTACTCAACAAAGTTAGGTCTGAACCCGACTGTAGCCTGACAGAATTCTGTCTAATCCGACTGTGGCCTGACAGAATTCTGTCTAATCCGACTGTGGCCAGACAAAATTAAGTCTAATCCGACTGTAGCCCGACATATTCGGTCTGAAAACCATTCTACCTCAATTAAATTAGGTCTGATCTCTACTATAGCCTGATAGAATTCTGTCTGAATCCGACTGTAGTTCAACAAAATTCTGCCTGAGTCTGACTGGACCCCAAAATTCGGTCAGTGTTCTGACTGTAGCCCGACAAAATTTTGTCTGTATCCCACTGTAGCTCAACGAAATTCTTTCTGAACCCAGCTGTTCCCTGACTAAATTCTCCGACTGTAGCTTGACAAAATTCAATCTGAATCTGACTGTAATTAGACAAAATTCAGTTTCAAAATCTGATTGTGGATCTGCAAAAATTCTGTCTGAATCCCACTGTACTTCTACAAAATTCTGTCTGAACCCAGTTGTTCCCTGACAAAATTCTCCGACTGTAGCTTGACAAAATTCATTCTGAATCTGACTGTAGCCTGACAAAATGTAGACTGAATTTAACTGTAGTTTGACTGTAGCTCTGCAAAATTCTGTCTGAATCCGACTGTACTACAAAATTTTAACCCGGTTGTTTCTTGACATATTTCTGTGCAAATCTGACTGTAGCTGAACAGTTTTCAGTCTGAATCTGACTGTAGCTCTACAAAATACAGACTGTAGTTGGAGAAATTTTTGTTTGAATCCGACTGTAGATGACAGAATTCTGTCTGAAGAGAATCTGACAAAAAAAGTCAAGATTTGATGTTATTATTTTAATCAGTCCTGTATTGCATACTAATAGTGTTGCTTTTTCAGAACAACTGGATTTAAAAAAAAAAAAAAAAGAAGCATCTGCATGAAAAATATCGTTGATTTATGAAAAATCCTTCCTCTGATTACCACTCTCCCTGATGACTTGAGAGTTAAGTGGATCTAATGCTGTGTAATGTTTTTGTTAGGTGTCTCGCATTGCAGACAGCGAAGAGAGTGTGATGCTGATGTTGGGTCGCTGTCTTCCACACATCGTCCCTAACGTACTACTGGCCAAGCGCGAGGTAACTATCCCACACTGAACCTTCCCTCTCCCCTCTCCCCGCTCCATCAAACACACTGCCTGCGCTCTGTTGGCCTTCAGCTCTCTTCAGTTTGAATTCAGCACTGACTGGACTGTTTTTCACCAATGCTCATCTCTTATCCCCTCCCCTCCACTTCTATGTCCTTTTTTTCACATTTGCTCATTTATTCTGCGGCTTTGGTGCATGCCTCTCTCTGCTCCGTTAGAGAATGGTTGTGCATCTGTGCCAGGTGAGTGGAACATCTGCACGCTTATACATCAACACTTCTCCCACTACATGTGCAAGTGAGATTTTAGTTGCCTCGACTTTTCACTGGCTGCAGTAGGACCTTCAGCTTTATTCCTGGTTGTTTCCATACGACTACTAGTACAGCAACCCCAAATCAGTTGGGACAGGGTTGAAAATGCAGAGGAAAAAAAACACTGCAGTGTTTTTTGCAGTTAATTTGACATTGCAGATGGTATGGACCCCATTTTATTTATTTATCCTATACTGTCCCAACCTTTTAATAAAACTATATATAAAGCAGTTTATCACTATTTATAAAGCTGCTACTACTACTACTACTACTGCTACTACTACTACTAATAATAATAATGATAATGATAATGATAATAATAATAATGTTTTACTCATAGAAACCCAAGTTTTACCATATTTTTAATCTAAAAATTATATTAAATAATTATTTAATATTTTACACTATTATTTGTATTTTCTTTTCATTTGTATTATATTATTATCTATATAATTTATATAATTATTTTAAATTATTTAAACTAGTTTAAATCTATTGTCAGTCAGTTTGTTGTAGTTTTTGCAAAGCCTGTGTTATTAGTGTATTACTTGGCATCTTTAGTCCCCTGCAGCATGCTCTTAATGTGATAAAGTAGATGTGTAGTTATTAGAGGCATGGTTAAATCCAGTGAAGTGTGGTATAAAATGTGCACAAATGAACTTTTTCAGTTTGTAGTGACTCCTGTGATGTGTTTCCTTTATACCCTTGTCATGGACAAAAGATGGAGCTCTTTGCCAACTCTGGGGTCCCTCAGTCTTTCAATTGCTTGTCACTGTGGCTGGCCTTTAAACACAAAACAACAAAATCCATCTAAACCTTAAGCATCATAAGACAGTTTTTTTTTTTTTTGCTGAAAAAAAATTAAAGAGAGACAAATCTAGCTGAAGTTAGGAGGAAAGTTTGTTTAATAAATAAATTAAGACGTTTTAAAGTACCATGCAAACACTGTAGGCATACTACCATACTATTCATTCTAAAGTCTGAACAGTCTCATTTACACATATCCACCTATCCAGCCTCTAGCGGTTCATCCCCGCCCATTCACAGTCAAGTTGTAAGAAATGTTTTAGCACTGAGTGTTTTTTGAGTGATGTGCAGCCAATCAGAACAGAAGCTAGTTATGACCTCAAAAGCATAGAAACAAAAACAGCCTGTTTGATTGGCACATACAACCACACAAATGTTTCCAGGGGAAAAAAGTAAACTGCATGTAAGAGCTTCAGTGGGAAGCTCAGACACTGGAATATATATTAATATTATTGAAGCCTGCAAGAAATTTGATTATATATTTTGACGGTTCACAGCGGACGGCTGTCTGTAAAGTACTGTTTAAGTAAATCCTTTTTTTCACTGTGGTTACTAAACCGAATGCACAACTATCCGTGCCCTGCTTTTAAAGATTTGCAAGCGTTCGCTACTGGAACACTGTATACTATCAGAGTTTTATTTTCGACCACTGTTTAGTATTTTATAGAATTATATTGGACTGCAAAATCAGTTTCTCGGATTTTAGCTCTTTAAAGGCCCCATATCCTATTCTCTAATTTTATTTCCTCCTTTGAGGTTCATATACTTTCATTTTTACGTGACCATTTTTAAACCTAGAATTTAAACAGGCTGTTTGGATTAGAAAGTTATGGCTGATTTATATATGATTGCAAATCATCTCTGTTCTAAATGGCTGCCCGGAATTGCACTTTGTTCAGAAAGCAGCCATGGCTGATCCACTGCTTATAACTTCAGTATGAAAATGGGGAGCTAAACTGCTGTAGGCTGTGTAGTTGGAGATATGGGTATCACTTTACTGTGGGGATCCATTAATAAGGCTGCATAACACCTGCATAAGCCTGTCATGACACCTGTTTGTACCTGTGCATTCCAGTAGCTGTCATACAGATAACATTTGGCAGTTTAAAGCTAGCTAAAGTAGCCTGTATGACAGGTGATATCAACTGGAATAGGCATCTTTTAACATTTCTGGGTTATGTCAGTCGTTATGACATGCGTATGAATGTGTTATGTAGCCTTATGATCAGAACAGTACAGTGTTACTAGTATGTATGTAAATGAGTTGGTTCTTATGACCTTCAAAAACCTCCAGATGGCAATGAAATTGTCAACAGGTTGTTTGATTATTCAAGAAATAAAGTTATGCATGGATTTCAGTAAGGACTACTCGTCCCACCTGATCCAGGTGAGACAGTATTGGCCTAATAGTCTTTTTTCCTTTCCCCTCTAAATTCTAAAAGGGGTATTAGAGTGTTAAACGTTCTACCTTAGGAATTTATGTATGCACATACGCATGCATATGCGCACCCAGATTTACAAGAAACACAAACACGTTGCTCACACCTGCTGCGTGTGCCCTATAGGTGTGCAGTGGGCTGTAGTGGCCCCTCCCTCAGGCCTTTCTGCTTTGCATAGCGGCGTTCTCTTTTACCAGCCCAGTGACAGTTTAAGACAAATTGGACGTTCTCCAAAAAGAGCCGAGTGAAGACAAACAGTAATGGAGCCATTGGGCGATATTTCCTCATTCCGCCTGTCCTACAATGGGCCCTCTTGGTGGACTTTGAGCTTTGTCTGTTAATTTTGACTGTTGAGTTCCATTCTGTTCAACAACCTCCTTCCCCTTAATATCCAGCCCTAGCGCTTAACGGCCCTCAAGCACAGCCCCCAGTACCCCCTCCCCCCACCCAGCCCACATGACATGTGATCACACACAAAGACAGGGTTTAATACAGTGTTAGGACATGCGGTCATACATGTATTTATATATAGCACTTGCTTTGTATATGCATTTACTGGCCATTTCTTTTTAGCTCTGCTGTTTGCACTTTACCGATAGTCCATCTAGTTCTATCTTGGTCCGGACCCCCACATTACCACCACAGAGAAGGTAATGTTTGGCTGGTGGATCATTCTCAGCACTGCACTGACTAGGTGGCAGTGTGTTGGTGTGTGTTGCGGTGGTACAAGGGGATCAGACACAGCAGTGCTGCTGGAGTGTTATGTCCACTGTGTCCACCCACTGTCCACTCTGTTAGACACACAAACCTTGTTGGTCCACCATGTAGGTGTAAAGAATCTGTTGCCTCATAGTTTGTGTCAGTCATTCTCAATTCCTTCATCAGCATGCTGCTCACAGGATGCTGTTGACTGGATATTTTGAGTTGGCAGATCCACCTGTGACACCAAGGTCACTCCAGCAACACTGTGGGCGTCACTGCAAAAATGAGAATGCACCATCATCCAACAAATACTGGCTCTGTGGGGGCTTGCAGGGGTCCTGACCATTACAGAAGTAGGGGAAAAAGGGGTTAGCAAAGTATGCAGAGAAGGAAGTGATGGACTACATGCGTCTATATGGTAAATGCATCTGATGATGAAAGTGTGTAGAGGGTGGGCGTACCTAATGGAGTGACCAATGCGTGTATGTTTGTATATATGACTGAAGCTTTAGTCACAAAGGCTGCTGATCTGGTTAGGGCTTCAGTATGAACAGTGACTAAAGTGACATCTGTATTTAGATCTTGGGAAAGGCATGAAGAAATTGGGTTATAAATTGTGGTGGAATTGTGAGCATGTAAGGAAAACAGAAGAGCAGCTGTTCCTTAGGTGTCTGAGAATGTCAGTGCGGGATGTAATCAAACTGTCCCAGGAAAAACAGCCTGTCAACAACTACAGAGGGGTATCATGGTACAGCTGCAGCGCATTACAAATGCGGAAAACCGTAATGTTGTCAGATGCGTGATTGCTCACTGCGGATCGGAACAAACATATTCTGACTGATCACCTTCATCCTATGATAAAACCGTTTCTGTCTTTATGAGATTGGCATTTTACAGAATGACGGTGCACATTATCTATGAGGGGCTCTGAATGGTTTGGTGAGAATGATATGATGGTATAAATGGTCCAGATTATATTGTTGCCATCCAATGAAAAACATGCATCTCCATTTTTGTTGATTTTTTTTTTTGTGCATCGTTTGAACACTGCAGCTGCTGTTTACGTTATGTGCAAATTTCATGATGACTGGACCAACAGAAATGGCCCAAAGTCATCTGGTAAAAAGTCTGGTTCTATTGAGTTACATTAGAATTAAATTCGTTTTTGGCCTCTCCTGTAAAGTTACCATTTTGGAGGTACTTGGTTTATCTTCGGAAAGCGACGATATGCTGTTATATGCTATGGCTTTTGCAGTCACCAGATCTCAACCCAGTTGAACACCTGGGAAGAATTTAAGAACAGCAGCATCATGATACCAAATAGGAGAATATCTTTTAGAAGAATGGTTTTCTGTGCCTCCAGTACAGATCCAGACACATGTCCCTCTCAGCTTACTACTATTGTTACAATAGTAGACATAGAACCATTTTTATATGGAGAACCATTGCACAGAACCATGTATACGTTTAAATACTCTAGAGTCTTTTTCTAATACTAGGCCTAAACCTACTGCTAATCTCAGTAACCGAAATGAAACGCTCTTCTTTCAGTTTACTCAAGAGAACATGGGGCTTTAGAAGGTCAGGAGGGGTTTTGTTGCTCCTGTAGGTTAGCAGTGGTTTTCCCCCTCCTGGGTCCTGCAAAAGTTAAAAAACGGACAAGCACACAATCTCACGCACATGCAGTCACACCCTTCCACTCTCCTATATGGCACCCGGTGCAGAACAATAAGTTGTTAAGTGCTAGTCGCGCACCTGCTTGTACAGTTAAAATACACTGGATATCTGAAGCGCTGGTTATTGAGGCGATAACGGGCGTCTAGCCAGCGTAAAAACGTCCGAGTTACTGATTACCAGGAATACTTTAGGCCGAGGAAGCAAACGTCAAGGAGCTGAAGACTGATGAGCGTGCGTTTGCTCACACTGGTATTTCGAGTTCCCTTTAGCTGTGGCTACAGAAAGAGATAATTAGGCACTACTGAGTGATGAGCATGTGCGCTCTCACGATGCCATCAGCTGGTCCTTCTCTGTAGAGGCCTAACCGTTGATTTGTTCTGCACGATCGCGTCAACACCGACATTGAAACAATTATATGAATTTGCATGTAATTGCAGGTTTTGTCGAGAAAGCTTTAATCAGTCAACAAACTGAACATAAAAACATTTATATCTGTTAGTCTACATTAGGAGTTGGGATTTAGGAGTCATGGGGATGTGGACATAGGTTTAGCTTTAGGATTTGTTGAAATGTTCGTTTGGCATACAACCAGACGTCCACAGTCTCCTCTGCCCTGCAAATGTATTTGATCAGCCACAATATATTTAGTGTCTTATATTCACATGACCTAAGACTACAGTTGAGCTCTGTATCTTTTCACTGAAAGATAAAATTACTTTTTATAGCTGAATCATTGCTTTAAATGTCCCATATTATGAAAGTTAAAGAAAAATGCTTTTGTACATATATTAATGTAAGGATTTGATATAGTATGTGAACAGTATGTTGCACTTACCAGTCTTTACATTGAAACAAAGCTGCCATTTTTAAACAGTTATGTTCATTGTTATGAGGTCAAAGAAAGCACCACACGTATACATCACTATGTATTTAATTTACAGCAGTTTAGCTCCGCCACACACGCTGACATTATAGGAGACGTTTTAGCCCTGGTTGCTTTTAGAATGTGGCATAGAAACAGCACAGCCGATACAAATATGGATGATTTACATATCATATGCCCGCTGTCGGAGCGAAACATCATTTCTGAAGTCGCTTATGCTTCTTCGTTTCTGTTGTTGTTCAGTTTTTGCAGGAAAATGCCGGTTGTCTTTTATATTGTGTACACATTTCATAATGGAGACCAAAACTAGTGGCCGAATAGTACTTTAGATGGGGAAGGGGGGGTTCCATAGGTCTTTAGTTCTGTTTTTCTTTCTTTTTTTACATTTTCAAGCAGGATTATGCATATAGCAGGGCACAATAATGATAACAACTCAAAAGGGATAAACAGTCCTGAGAAAATGGACAAAAGAAAAACAAAACAACAAAAAAATAAATAAATTTTGATCTATAAAAGCCCACACAGATGTCATAAGGGGGGGACTTCAAGTCATTTGTAGAATATGGACCCTTTAAGTTGCATTGTGTCTATGAAGCTTCTGTGTGTTACTTTATCATAGTGTTCCCTATGCCTGCAAGTTGCCAGCCAATTGCTCCTGTTCCAGAAGCTGTGTGATTAAACCCCTGCACACGCCTCAGCATGTGAATCTGATCCAAATAAAATATTTCCTAACTGCCTTTCGGCTCCGCTCGCTCGTGCAGGTGCTAGACGCTGTGTTTTTAAATGGTTAAAACAAAACAAAAAAAACAACAAACTGCCTGGTTGATCTCAAGTTTAGAAGGCCATGTGTGGTGGGTGGGGCTTGAAAACTCTTGGCAGGTGACTTCCCTCAGAGTACAGGCAATAAATGACAGCCCAAACAAACAGGCAAGGCGTCAACCTGCCCAGAGTTTGGCAGCAGATTTGCTTATCTGTCTGCTGTTTTTCACGTTAAGCTTGCATTGAGGTTTGACCAGTCTTGAGCCTTAAAGAAAAAATCAGAAGGAAACAAACGCAGAACTTCAATATTTTGCGATGTGAGCTGCATCAAAATAATAACAGTTTATACAATAAAGTATACACTTATTTTATTTCATTTATTTATTTTTGCCCCATCAGGATTCACCAAAATGTGTGCGTGTGTGTTTGTGTGCGTGCGTGCAAGCGAGGCCTTAAGAACAGATCTAGGAAACTACTACTAAGAGAATTTTGGCGAATATCAGAATCATTGAATAAAAACTGCATGGATCTGTTTTCTTAAGAACAGTCGCTGAGTCAGGCCCCTCGTTTTAAAGTGTGGGATTACATCTGTCTTAAACAATTTTATAATACACATCATCAGAAGAACAGTTGCTCCCAAAACAAAGTGTGGAATTACAATGCTATTGGGAAGGAAGATAAAGGTTACCAGGAACAAGAGGTTCCTAATGGTGTCCTTTGGTAATCTATTCCATGGAAGTGGAGTCACACCAGGCCTTCTGGACATGTGACAACAAGCCGTTCATCTTGGAGTACGGTGCCTCCATGCACAGGTTTATTGGTCATCTCCACCAAGACAAAAGCATCACTCCAGTGAAAAGGCTTGTCCTTGTTTCTGTCCCAGGCATAGCCGAGCGTGAAACCTGAAACATTTGTATGTCTTATGATGTTAAACCTGCCCACCAAGTTTTATTCCAATCAGTCGATTCCTTCTGGGTTCAACTATTTTTATTTATTTATTTATTTATTTATTTTCTAACCCTGTGAGTGTAATATATCAAACTAATCACTAGTATTTATATTTATATGTTTTTTTTTTAAAGATCTCTTGTAGATCGTCCTTTGTTACTCAACAGGAGTTGTCTTTTAAGGTTTCTGCGTAATTCAACAGTTTAGATGTGAACAAAGCCATTCAGAGTGGTTTGATGTGAAATGGGAGCCAGAGGTCACGGTGTCTTTAACACAAATACAGTTATACTTTATTTACTATCCAAAACCACCAGTGAACCTACACGTGAGGGTTTTATGTGGAATGCTGTTGATGGTAAAACAATATTCCAAGCAGACAGTGAATTCATAACTCCAAAATATTTGAACTGAACTCTTCAGACGTCTGATTCCTATCACCACCACTGTAAACAGTTCTGATTGCTAAGTTTCTCTAGGACAGAGAGTTTCACATCAAACCGGTCTGGATGACTTGCGTCTTAACCATTTAGTTATTGAAGGAATTTAGAACCTACCAAAAAACTACCAGCAGATAAACAATACCTGCAAAATCTCCTCAACGCAGCCTCCACTGTTCTCTCCGCTGTGACATAACCAAACCACAACCTTGAAACCTGCATCAAGGGCGGGCTGCCAAATGTGTAACTTAAAACTGCATCTTTTCTGAACGTGCTCCATCATATATTTGGAAACGCCTTTCATTTTTGAAGTCCACAGTTTGGCACCCCGGGCAGAATGAGGCCAGCAGACAGATTTTTATCAGCTCTTGTCTTCAGTCTTTATAGGAGATCAGTATAAGAGAGCCAACACATTGCAGACAAAATTCTTCAATTGAACAATAGCATCCAAGCTGTTGCATACAGCTGTATTATTTGGGTGGTCAGTATGACTATATGTCGTCATTATCATATGCTGTGTTACTTCTCTGATTATATACTGGATATGGTCTGAACTTCTAGTACTAATGCATCCCTTAATTTGTATCCTTTTATAGCACTCATGGTTAATGTACTGAAAATGTGCATTTAAAAAAAAAAATAAAAAATAAAAAAAGGTTAATTGTATTTTACTGTACTATTTTGAGACATCACTAAGATTGATGCACTTAGATATACTTAAGTGCATACTTGTAGTACATTAAAATATGCAAATTAGTATACTGTATGTGCTACTGAGGTAAAATATACTTCAAATGGCTTGTAATATATAAATAAAATTGTAAAATATACAAAATACTTCCTGAATAACATTCTGTCGAGACTACAGCAAAAAAATAAAAATTGTTTTTTTTTTTTTTTTTTTTGGAGCTGCATTAAATGATTTTGCATGCGTAACAGTAAGTGGATTTTTGTTAATGGTTTGACATTGTGAGACATTCTAATCATTAAAGTTTTACGCTCGCCTGGCATGTGACGCAAGCAAGGACAGATCTTCTCGCTGTACCTGACTGACCAAATGGCAACCATTGCAGACATTCACCTAAAACTGAGCCGTCCTGTTAGCGTTAGCACCATTGGCAGACGGCTATATGACCTAGAACTATATGGACGTTGACCATGATGATGACTGCCCTTAACAGCATTTCATCGTCACCAAAGACTGAAATAGTGTCAGGCCTGACAGTCATGGAATGACTCAGCAGGTCATCTTCAGTGATGAGCCCGCTTGCTGTGTGTGTGTGCGCGTGTGTGTGTGCGCGCGTGTGTGTGTGTGTGTGTGTGTGTGTGTGTGTGTGTGTGTGTGTGTGTGTGTGTGTGTGTGTGTGTGTGCGCGTGTGTGCGCGTGTGTGTGTGGAGGCACTGTGGCCAGTATATAGTAACCGAAGCATTTTATTCTGACTAGGCCTGCAAATTCAGTTCCTGAGTAACATTCAGTCCTGACCACCGCAAAAATACTGACAGAAAATTGGACATTGGAACGTTTAATTTTTATTAAGAGCTACACTGAATGATCTTGCATGCTCGACAATAAAAGATCTCTGTTAATCTTTCATACAGTCGTACACAGTAAGCTCAAAGTTTTATTGTACATTTTACCAACATGGACACGCGTGCACTGTAACCTCTCTGGTGGCAGATTTAGACCACCAGTTTCTCAGTATGCTTCTCTGCCGAGACACATGGTTCCATAGGGTTGTACAGTGTTGTATCTTTCATATTTTGAAGTCTTTATGAATAATGTTTTGCCAAAGAGTGACCCACCCTCAGGTATTTTGATGTAGTCCTATGTGGGGCCCCCACCACCCCCCACCCTAACTAAGCTAAACTAAACGTTATGCCGAGAGCTTTGAATACCACAAAGATGAAAATATCCAAAATATTAGCACAGAGCTGATTTATGCTAACCAAACCTTTTTCCTCCAGAATGTGTCCACAGACTTTCGTCAATCCGTTTACCTCCAGCAGCCAAATATAGAAGCCAAGGAAAAAATCCATTCAGAAAGCTGTGCTAATATTTGCAGGTGCTTCTAAGGGGATAGAAAAATTCAGTTTTTCACTCTGCACACATACTCCGTGTTGTGCTGTGCTTTCAGACCCGTACATTTTCTCCTCTGTGATGAGTTTGGCCCCTTTTGTGGTTTGTGTCCCTACATTTATGATCCCTGCCTGCCACAGTGACCCCTCTCTTCCTCTGGTGACCTCCGTGGGTGTGGGAGGGAGTGTCCACTCTTTGTTCCACCCTGATACATGTGTTTATGTATGTTTGCAGGAGCTCATTCCGCTCATCCTGTGCACGGCCTGCCTCCACCCCGAACCCAAAGAGAGGGACCAGCTGCTGCACATCCTCTTCAATCTTATTAAGAGACCAGACGACGAGCAGAGGTACATGGAGTAGAGTCGTACGCAAGAGTTTGAATGTCGGCAGTCAAATGACTTGGTTTGTTGTGGTCTTGAACTTGTGGTGCTCTCTTACATGTGGTACTCTCTTACATGGTGTGTTCTCAAGGCGGAAAAAAGCCAGGTGCACTGCATACACCCTTACATTAAACATTATTGTTTGGATCTGTGAAGGACCAGAGCTTCCCTGAATGAAGGACCGCCTAAACCCCTCCACCATTACAAGTGTTATTAAAGGCCTGCCTTAACTTATATCTGAGTGGTCAGCACATCCTCAACAGAGAACAAAGTAAACAAGTTATTGTTCTGCAAATTATCAGGCACAATGTTTATATACACGCTTCATCAAAAGAACAGCTGCGCCAATAGTTGCACCCAGAAGGAATCAACCCACAGGCATGAAACTTGGTGGGCAGATTTGACATTGCGAGACATGCGAATAATTCAAGTCTCGCGCTCGCCTGACATGTGACGTAGGCATAGACGGATTTTATCGTTGTACCTGACAGACCTATTCGCCACCATTGCGGACATTCAGCTAAAAGTAAGTCATCCTATTAGTGTTAGCACCCCTGGCAGACAACTATATGATCTAGGACTGCATGCCCACAGACCATGATACGATGACTGCCCTTAACATCATTTCATCATCACCAAAGACTGAAATGGTGTCGGGCCAGACTGTCATGGTATGGCAGCAGGTCATCTTCAGTAATCTTCATCTTCAGATGGTCGAGCCGTGTGTGGAGGCACCGTGGTCAGCGCCAAGATAAGCGATTTCTTGTCACATGTCAGGAAGGGCTGGTGGCACTCGGCCTTCACCCCTACCGAACTGCTAGGGCTGGATTATCGCAGGATACTATTAGGAACCAAGACGTTGTCATGTTGCATTAGCAAATACAAGGGTTGGACAATGTAACTGAAACACCTGTCATTTTAGTGTGGGAGGTCTCATGGCTAAATTGGACCAGCCTGGTGGCCAATCTTCATTAATTGCACATTGCACCAGTAAGAGCAGAGTGTGAAGGTTCAGTTGGCAGGTAAGAGCACAGTTCTGCTCAAAATACTGCAATGCACACAGCATTATGGGTGACATACCAGAGTTCAAAAGAGGACAGATTGTTGGTGCACATCTTGCTGGCGCATCTGTGACCAAGACAGCAAGTCTTTGTGATGAAGAGCCACGGTATCCAGGGTAATGTCAGCATACCACCAAGAAGGACGAACCTCCACCAGCATCACGTAGTGACCTGGCCACTATCCTGCAAGAAGAATGGCTTAAACTCCCTCTGACCACTGTGCAGGACGCAGTATATGTCAATCTCAAGACGAACTGACGCTGTATTGGCCGCAAAAGGAGGCCCTACACCATACTAATAAATGATTGTGGTCTAAAACCAGGTGTTTCAGTGTCCTTGTCCAACCCCTGTATGTCAGCATGCTGAGAGACACTATGTGTAGCTCAGTAAATATTCCCCATATCAGCCTAAATATATTATCATTTATTGTTCCGGTTAACCTTTACCTTCCTTCCCAATAGCATTACAATCCAGCACTTCTTTCTGGGCGCAGCTCTTCATTTGATGATGTGTGTATTTGGGGGAAAATTTTTAATGAAAAGGTGTAGCAGCTTTTGCATGAGCCATAATTATTATTCTTTATAATCTGTTCATTTCATCAAATAAACAGTAAATGTGCATTAAAATCTGCACTTGCATGTGACTGTAATGTGTGCAAGAGGTCTGTTTTACCATCATGATATTGCTGCATTATATGAAACTAATTTAATAGTGGTTTTCTTTTCCCACACAAGGCGCATTTATAACCGAATTCTCTAATGAGAGACTTCTATAATCTTATTACTCACAGCACTGGGGTGTTTAGGGTGCGTTTACTCACAGTGCAAGAGCACACTTGACAACAGCTGCATTGTAATTACTTAATACCAAGTGGTATCCAGTAATGCTTTTTAAAATAACCTTCATTTCTGTGGCCGTCTACTAACACCCAGCTGTTTATCTTCCTCAGACAAATGATCCTTATGGGCTGTGTGGCTTTCGCTCGTCATGTGGGTCCAACGCGGGTGGAGGTGGAACTCTTACCACAGTGCTGGGAACAGGTCAGCTTTTTCACTCTCGCATATGCCGTAGTGTGTAAGTGTTTCCACAGTGACATAGTTGTTGCTTTAGCTGTGTTCTCCGACACATTAGATCGGCAGCAAAACGGTGACCGCGCCGTTACAGGGCCCATTCCATGGTAAACCAAAAGTTTCTGGTCGTGTTTTAAATGGAGCCCTTAATTTCCTTTACTCGTAGATTGCCTTTGTCACACTGTGATGTCATATAATTGCACTAGACTTAAAGTAAGGCGGATATTAAATTAAACATTTAACTCTCTGTTCCTTGCCAAAAACCTGCTGCTGCAGCTTCTGCAGGCTAAACAATTTCTCTGGCCTGTTCAGGGTAAACAGGATCCAGTTACACTTTAAATTGGCCTGTATCCATATGCATGCTTGAGAACATATGATATCTGCAGCAAGCATCTTTTAAAGCCAATTAACTTTGTAATGATTTTTAGTCAGATAGCTACAGGTAGCTAATGGTTAAACCAACGTAGCAGCAATAACTGAGAGAGAGGCGGGAGTCGTCAGAGTTTTGCAAACTGTCAATAGCATAACTGCCCGAGTGAACATCTGGAGTTTATTGCTGCTGTTTCTCAATATGAGGACCAAAGATTTGTTAGTGCCAGTAAGGCAGACCATCACACGGCTAAAAAGTCATACCATAGAGGATCACAGTAGTGGATAAGTAAAGAATACTGTCAGTCATGAAGAAAAACTGTTGCACAGATTGAAAACACTATGCAGGATGCAGCCGTGGATGTTTTAAAGGTCGCCACACGGAGAGGGACCGGTGGTAAAGCTGGAGGCTGTCCCAAGTTAGTTTTGTCAAAAGCACAGTTTTGGAGATGGGGAGAGTTGGATGAACCTGGAGCAGAGTAATGGAATGAGGAACGTGCAGAAAGTGAACAAAGCAAGTCTTTTGTGCAGTATTTGCATTTCAAATCTAACGTGCCCCATTACCGAATACAGACTGCACTGTACAGCCTTCTGCTGCTTAGATTGTGAGGGCCAAGTTCTTGATTCCTTCGTCCTTGGCCTAAATCTGTATCCCCTGACCCTGTCTTATAGAAATAGAGGTGCACAGAACATACAAACATCACACCATGGATTCATTGGTTCTCTCCACCATGACAAAAGCTGAAGATGACTCATGACTTCCATTCTGAGTTACTTCATGACAGTCTGGGACAACAACATTTCAGCTTTAGGTGATGCTGATGTGATGTTAAGGGCATTCGTCATAATGGTCTGGGTGCATGTAGTCCTAGGTCGTGCAGCCACAGGATGGCTCATGGAGGGCATCGCTGCTCACTGTCTGCAGTCTTGGCTGTAAGATCATTCAGATACAGGGATAAGGCCGTCCTTGCTTACAATGCATGCACAGCGAGCATGAACCATTCGTATGTCTTACAAAGTCAGACCCACCCACCAAGTTTCATTCCTGTCCTTCTGGGTGCTACTAATTTGTGTGAGTGTGTGGGAACAGGGATATCTAGGTTATTCAAGTCTCGACCAGAAAAGCAGACCTCACATTTTTCTACCCCTCCCTCACATGACTTTTACAAATATGGACAACCAAGTACACAGACACACATACAGTGTATACTCATTACACATGTGTAACTTCCCATTGTACCATCAAAGCCCCAACGATAACCAAACCAATGCCCTGCATTTTGAGTTTGTTCTTAGCCGTAAACGGCCATGTAGTATAATTTCATTGTGTTTATGCACCTGTTTATCTTAGCGACACCACAATGGGGAGAAAATCGTCATTTTCAGTACGGTCACTGGCTTTTGCAATGGAAGAAGCTGTTTCATAAAGCAAAAAGAAGGAGGCTGGTAAACACAAAGGGGGAAAGCAATCCTGTGGTTAGGACATGGACTGACTCTGCCATGTTGTGTCTTTTGTCTTTGTGGGTTACGTGTGTGTGTGTGTGTGTGTGTGTGTGTGTGTGTGTGTGTGTGTATGTGTGTACATCCAGATAAACCACAAGTATCCTGAGAGGAGGCTGCTGGTGGCGGAGTCATGTGGAGCATTGGCCCCCTACCTGCCTGTAAGACTTGCTCATTCATCCACAGGAGCATCTCGCTGGCAAAGCCGTGTTATGACACACTGTGCATTGTAAAGAGATATGATGGAAAATCTGAACTGCAGTTTCTATTTGCAGCCTTGCGAAACGACAATGTAGAGCACCAGACTGGGTCAACAGGCCAGTGTTTGGGTGAATGTAAATAGCTTCTTAAAAATGAAAAGGGTTAAGGTTAAGCTGGCAGAATGCTGCAAACAACAAAATGGTCAAATCTGGAACGAAATGAAATGGAAGCTAACAAGCTGTTGTAAATATACTGCTTCATGCGAACGCAAACCACCATAGTCATAGTTTTGGTTTGAAATCTCAGTTTCGCTTCTAGCCGGCCTTAGGTTAGCATTAGCTTCCTCCACTTTGTGAGCTAGTGTAAATACACTAGAAGCGAGGGTTAGCAATTTACAGAACTACATAAGCCGTGGAACATATACATTTTACATTTATGGCATTCAGCTGACACTCTTATCCAGAGCGACTTACAAGGTTAATCATCTTACAGGCCAATGTAGTGTTAGGAGTCTTGCCCAAGGACTCTTATTGGTGTAGCACAGCATAATCACACCAGACCAGGATTCAAATCCTCAATCTCCCACATGGTGTGGTAGTTCAATGACAAGTGGTGTTATCTGTTGCGCCACACTAACTGTGAAAAAGTGTAAATATAAAATGTATGTAAAATGTACATAATTACTTAATATTTACTGCAGCAGTATGCTGATAATAGCATAATCAAACGTGTCTTTACCACTTTAATAGCATATTTTCAGCAGCATTTCTCTGATTATTACATGAGTTAATATGTATTCTTCCTAAATGCTCCTGAATATAGAGAATGGTATAAGTAAAACATGCTGTAGCCACATTTAGCATAACCATTTCAGTCCTTTAATACTATGTGTTTGTGTTTTGGCGCTGGCAGAAGGAGATCCGAAGCTCTCTGGTGTTGTCCATGCTGCAGCAGATGCTAGCGGAGGATAAGGCTGACATGGTGCGAGAAGCTGTGGTCAAAAGCCTGGGCATCATCATGGGTTACATCGATGATCCAGATAAATACTCACAGGTGGGTGCCTCGGTAGCCAAGTTTCCATCCAGATGTAAAATTCAATTCAAGCAAATAATGAAAGGTCACCAATTCGATTAGCTCTGTACAAAGGAATAAAGCGTTCTGTGCCCTATTACTGTCATAGGTCACTGTGATCACATTTTAGTGTTTTTATTAGTGGACTGAAACCAGCTGCCCTGTTATGCTTTATTGCTGGGGTTCAGAAAACAAAATATGGAACATAATAAAACAAAGTCACATGATTGAATTTATTTGCATGTTTTGCATTTAAATTTGATTTTAAAATATAAAAAAATAGTATTTGCTGTTTCCATCAGCAGTTTGTTTTGTCCCCTTATTTGTATTATGTAACTTTTGTCTGAGTGTTTTTATGTCACAGCTAAAATGGTAACTTTATATGCATGAAGGAAGGATAAAGCATTTTTCAAAACTTGTACATGATGAAATAGGTGCGATATAGCCAGTCGTTTAGAGGTTAATGATGTAAAAAGGTTTTACGATTAAGGAACTTAACTGACTTCTCTACCGTGGTGGTGATTAGAACCGGAAATTGCAATGTCTACAATACAATGCAACACTATGTCGACAACACAGTACATAGATATACTATATATACTATAAGATTTTATATGTTATGACATTTTTATATGTAATTTTCTAAGGAGTATTTTGCCTCAAAACGTGAATGTATGTGAGGCCAAATCCCTATGACATCATGGTGCATAATAATTTCCATTATGCACCTTTTGAAGACTTAAACTCTTCAGACGTCTGGTTACCATCACCACCAATAATTCTTACTCTGTGAGGTTCACTAGATTGGAGCATTACACATCACACCAGTCTGAATGGCTTAGTTTAGGTCTTACCAATGTAACTGTGAAATATCGGTGGGATTTGCATTTCAAGTATGCTAATAAAGTGAGGTTTTATTGCAGAGAATTTTGGTCCGTTTGTTTTGGTCCAGTCATGGTAAGATATTGACAGAATATAAAGAGCAGCTGTCGTTTTGTATCCTGTGGGAAAAGCAATTAAAAAGCACTGCTCTGTTTCATGGCTGGACTCCATTTCGAAATGTGTTGTGTGGTTTTCTTGCAGGGTTTTGAGCTTATGCTGCTCTCTTTGGGGGATCTGTCTGAAAGAGTCATCGCTGCAACACATCAAGTGTTTATTCCTGCCTTTGCTGCATGGACCGTAGAACTGGGGAATCTGCAGGCTCAGCTTATCCCTTCATTGCTCAGCCGCATAGAGAAACTACTGCAGGTATATGACTCGCTCGCAGGGAAAGCATTGTGTCATTTTCTATTATATCTCTCTTGTGAATAACTGAGGCAATACACTCATCAAGAAAAGATCTGTCCATCTGTTACATTTACAACTTTGTATTATTGTGTGTGTGTGTGTATATGTATGTGTAATAAATAAATAAATATATATATATATATATATATATATATATATATATATATATATATATATATATATATATATATATATATACACAACAATATATTATATAATATATATATATATATATATATATATATATTATATATAATATATATATATATAGTTGCATAACAAATTACAGTACATTTAGTTTCATAAATATATATATATATATATATATATATATATATATATATATATAAATTTTTTTTTTTTTTTTTTAATTTTATATATATATATATTTAAAAAAAATAAATATACATATATGTATTAATGAAACTAAATTTACTGTAATTTGTTATGCAACTATGTTACATTATGTAATTACTAGGGCTGTCAAATCATTAAATCAAATGATCATTTATCGTTACATCATTTTATGTAGTTAATGAAAGCTTGTCAGCTCATTTGTTATAGATTTGAATAGCTTTAGTTTCATTGTATGAAAGTAGAAACACAACTGTATCATATAAACTTCATCTAAAGGCATGTTCATACCTGACCATCACGCATATTTGACCTTGTAGGATGTCCCATTCCAAACCCTTGGTGTCAGTTATCTGACCATCACTCATATGTGACCTTGTAGGACGTCCCATTCCAAAAACATGGTCAGTAGTATGGCATTGGCTCCCCTTTTGCAGTTATAAGAGCCTCCACACTTCTGGGAAGATTTTCCACAAGATTTTGGAGTGTGTCTGTAGGAATTTGTGGCCCTTCAGTCAAAAGAGGTTAGGTCCAGGACAAGAAGGCCTGGCTCGCAATCGACGTTCCAATTTATCCCAGAGGTGTTTAGTGGGGTTGAGGTCAGAGCTGTGTGCAGACTACTGAAGTTTCTCCACACCATACTCATCAGTCCTGTCTTTATGAACCTTGCTTTGTGCACAGAGGCACGGTCACGCTGGGACTGGAAAAAGCCTTCTCCAAACTGCTGGCGCTAAGCTGGAAGCATATAATTGTGTAAAATGTCTTTGTATGTTATAGTGTTAATGTTACACTTTACTGGAACTACAGGGCCCAAAATAATTAAAACCTCTTCAGACCTTTATCACTTCTCCCCCAAGCATCACGGTCACCACTGTATATGCTGGTAGATTGGCATTTGCCTCGCATCCACCAAAACATGATTTGTTAATCATACTGCCAGTGGCAGCATGGTTTACACCACCTCAGTGGATGCTTGGCTTTGAGCATAGTGATAGGCTTGGGACATGGAAGCCCATTTTATCGAACAGCCCAGCCACTGCTTGTCTATAGAGCTTGTACGACTGTGTGCTTGATCTTGTACACCTGTTATGAACGGGTGTGGCTGAAACACCTGAGCTCAGCAGTTAGAAGGAGGGCCCACCATGTGTTGTTTGCCACTTATCAGTAGTTTTGACTTCTTCATGGAGGGTGGGGAGCTGAAGCTTCACTTTGCGTTTGCTTTTGTTAGTTTGCTGCTAGTTTGCCATCCTTAGTTCTCCTGCGACTGCTGTCCAGTGTAGTCTGCTGAAAGTGCTAAAGGTGTCCCTCTAAAAGTCAATTAAAGGTGTCTTGGGCGGGTGGTCTGCAATCACAGATTCTCTCTGAACAGCAGACAGTGTGCTGCAGCTGCACAGTGTGCTGGGACGACTTTAACCTCACCTTTGACAGCCCTAATAGTTACATAATTACATTTTCTAAATGCTGTAGCCTAAGGATATGATTATCGAGGTCTCTAGGGGTTAGTTTAAATGGCGTGTTGTATTTCTTGTAGTTGACCACTGTGTATGACTCTTTCCTCTTTTCTGTCTCTGTAGCAGGGTGAGCATGGTTTAGATGAGCACAAGCTGCACACGTTCCTCTCGGCGCTGCAGTCTCTGATCCCTCCTCTGTTCGCCCTGGTACTGCAGAATGCTCCTTTCACCAGCCGAGCGAAACTACAGAGCGACATCACGCCCATCGAGGGTGAGGAGCGGCCAGAGTCAACACACACACACACATACACTCTCACTGTTGGTTGCCTCCGCCTTCAAACCCCGGCCAGGTTTGGCTGCTTATTGCTGGCTTACAGTAACTGCAGGGCTCCAGCTTTGCTTTGTGGTTTCTGCTGCGCTATCAAAGTGCCCTTTCATTTACATGCTGCAGTCATGTAGAGTGATTTGCGCGGTTATGCTTTTTTCCACTTTTTTTTTTTTTTGGGTCTATTCCTGGCTCTCACAGAAGTGGTGTATGTGTGTATGTGTGACCCCACAGTGACCCGGTTCCCGCGGCCTGCCTCCCCTCTGCAGGACGTGGCCACCATCATAGGCAGCCGGGAGCAGCTGGCGATTCTTCTGCAGCTTTATGAACACCAGCTCCAACATGAGGGTACCACGGGCTGGGAGAGCCTGCTGTGGGTGGTCAACCAGCTGTGAGTGACCATCTATACACAACCTTTGTCTCATTCGTTTACCCCTAAGGGTGTAACAAAGGTCCAGCACAGGTTGGTAGTTCTGCTTTTCCTACTCACGCACAGGCTAAGCCTGGGGGTGATATTTCCCAACTGTGCTGGACATTAGCTTTACGGGTCTGAGTTCTGTATCCCTATATAAGTTGTGAAGTTGAACACTGGCCAGGATGCGCATTGCAAGACTACCTAAATTCTCAAATTGTAAATGAGGCATGATGGTGTGTGCCAGACTGATCAGACATTTCATTTTCAAAGATGTGTAGGCCTTTAACATTCCTAGATCCACAGCATCACTTGTGTACCAGGAATAAGTCATAGAAGGCATTACCACACACAGTGGACAGTGCAGTGGCCGCCCACCGCGTCTGGCTAGAAGCGTATGTGTAAACAGACAAGCGACTCTGACAGAAACCACATCCACATTCAATGCAGGAGGCCTCACGCACATCTCCCACAGGTCAGCGCAGCATTCTTTAGCTTCTATGGGATGTGGGAGCAGAAGGCAGACCAGAGTGCTTCTGTTGACACCATGACACTGGACACAGTGCCTCACCTGAGCTTGTGAGGTTTTCTGACTGAAGCCTACAGGACTGCCAACATGTGGCATGGTCCGATGAGTCACAGTACCATTTGTTTTGGGCTGGCGGGATTGTTTGGGTGTGGTGCAGACCCAGTCCTAGTAGTCAACAAGACACTTAACATACTGCTGTCTTATGACTTCTGGTACATCAGTGTATGTTGTTTAGGTGAAGGGACATCCACAGTAATATTGCATTATTGATCTACTGAAATAGGATTAATGAAGCATCCAGATTATACCATGATATAACCATGATGACATGGTCATAGGAAAATTGTCTAAATTGTCTAAAATCTTCAAACTACAGAAAATTAAAAAACTAATTTGAAAAAGTATCAAAGCATTTTTCTCTTTTTCATATCATTCCCTATTTCCTTTCCGAGACTCGTGTTTAACTTGGTCCTGATCTGCCGTCTCTGCGTTGTTTGTTTAGTTAGTGATGGGTTTGATTTGTGTGGTCTAGAGCCTGCTGTAGATCACACTCTTTCATTCTCTCTCTCTCTCCCGCTCTCTCTCTCGCTCGCTCTCTCTCGCTCTCACGCGGGCCTCTCCCTCCGCAGTCTCCCTCAACTAATAGAAATTGTCGGCCGCATCAATGTCGCCTCCACCACCTGCGTGCATGAATTCTCCAGATTCTTCTGGAGGTTATGTCGAACGTTCGGGAAAACGTTCACCAACACCAAGGTAGGTCGGGTCAGAGTGGGGTGACATATATTTAGCGCCTGGTGCGAGTTTATTGCTTGGTTTGGCGGCCCTCACCAAGAGTTCATGTTCCTGGTTTGAGCTTGTTGGGTTTCAGCTGGACTTTCTCTTTTTCTCCTCTCTGAAGGTGAAGCCTCAATTCCAAGAAATCCTGCGGTTATCCGAGGAGAACGTGGGTAAGAGAGAGTTCAGTTAACCAAGAATAACACTCTTACTGTCAGTGGAAGAAAAAATACATAGATTATATAATATATAACATTACACTGTCGTTACAAAACCTCATGTCTCCAGAATGGCTACTTTGTAGGAGGAGGAGAGCACATTCTTGACTCCAACGCATGTTAATGTAACGAGGTTTTATTCGAAGTTAGTTTTTGAAATTGAGGTGTGAGTAAAGTTTGCTAGGTCCACATACAAAGGGTTTCGTATCCAGAAATTTAGGCACACTTGGTCAAAATTACATTTTGTTGATTTTCTATATGAAAGTAAGTTCACATACTCCTGCACTTTATAATGAACAATTACTGAATATTTGAATAATGTAATTTATTTGGAGGGAATAAATTGTGAAATAAATAGAAAAATAAATAAATAACATTTGTGCAGTAAAAAAATACCCGTTTTTGAAATCCCCATATTTGTGCAGAAAATCCCCATATTTAATTTTGCTCCCTGTGAATGATGCATTAATGTACACATTTAATAAACACCCCTCCCTGGTCAAAAACCAGGTTTTATTGCGAAAATATAAGTTCAAAATATATCTCATTCTCTCCAGGGAGCACGCTTATTCATTGTCATAGTTCTGCAGATTTATGTGTGCAGTCTATCTTTATTTGCTGAGTTTAATCTAATGACAAGAAACCAAAAAAATATATTAAAAAAATAGAAATGTACCATAACTTTTGTGCTGGCCACATAAATTCAGTAACAGTAATCAACAAAACATAATTTGACCAGAGGCGCCAAGACTTTTGCATACAGCTGTTTTTTACAGTAAATCAACTAAACGTTTGCATGTGTGAGTATAAATCATTGAGATTTAGAGTCATGCAAGTCATACTTCTCTTCAAAGCAGAAATCCTGAGCCTTGCAGTGATATAATTGGATTTTGGCAATGATCAACATCTTTTCGCAAATTAGTGAGTTATGCAGAAAAATATGGGGATAGACTGTTTCTGGTAAAATGGGTAGACATTTACATTTACATTGGGCGTTGATAAGTCTACTGCGGTACATTAAATCTACCACTCTCCACGGTCGCTTCTACTGGGGTGGGGGTTTCCCAGAGTGTGTGTGTGTATGTTTGTGTATGTGTGTGTATTTATATGTATATGTATATAATATATATGTGTGTGTGTATGTGTGTATATATGTATATATATATATATATATATATATACACACACACACACACACCCTCATATTTTATACTATATATATATATAAAAAAAATATATATATATATATATATACATATATATATATATATATATATATATATATATATATATATATATGTATATATATATGTATATATATATATAATTATTATTTTATTTTTTATTTTTTTTATACTATAAAATATGAGGGTGAGTAAAGGGTGGGGTATAGTCAATATTATATATACTATATAAGTATCAGTTTTGATAGCTTTTAAATTATTTCAATAATTAATCGTTTTATTTGGTGAAATGGCAAAAATACAAGACATTTCTAAAATAATTCAACAAAATATCATTTTATAAAATTGTGGTGAAAATGTCTCACCTAAAGCCATTTTCCCAAAAATGTGATTAGTAAATTCTTATTAAATTCCTATTAAGTAAGCCTGGCTTGATAAATAAGCCTTTTTTGCATGATTTTAGCAATTGATACTGGCACATGTGAACATTTAGTTGATTTACTAAGTGAAAAACAGTTGTGTATATAAAATGCGACCTGGTTGCGTCAGGAGAAAAATAAAGTACTATAGTAAAAAACAAAAATACAAATGATTTTTATTCAGTGCTTCACAAACTGCACTATTGGCCTAATTATGCTCACGTTGTAATTAAAACATATAGTTTGTGAAGTACTAATGATATCCATGATATGCATGGAAAGGAATATTATGACATAATTCGTCACAATAATTACAAAATATTGCCTGCCCCATTGTAAAATATATATTTGCAGCCCATGCCTTTTTCAGATATTCAATTCAGGCCAGAAGTATAAAAGCTAGCAGCTATTTGTAAGCTAGTTTGTCAGCGTCCAGCACAATGTTTATTGCAGAATATGGTTATGGTTAATTTTTACTCTTGTTTAAGGGAAAAGCTGTTTTCACACTGTTGGTTATTGTTTGTTAATTTTTTCTGCACTTCTAATGCAACACACCTGGGCCAAATTAATTAACCTTTAACCATTAACCATTAATTGACGCTTTTAAGGGGGATCAGGTGGATCTGATTATAACTGCCACCGAACTCTACAGGAGAACCTCATTATGAAGCAGTTACTGAGCATTTCAGAGGGATCCTGTCTCTTCCCTGTTGCTAAACACATTACTTTTATATCTTTTGGGGGGAAAAAGTTTACTGCAAAGTCAGCGTGGCTTCCAAACGTTTGATCTGTGGTGAACTCTTACTTTGTTTCTCAGTAACGTACACAAACCATGTTGAATTTGTATTTTCTCATTTCACTGACACTGAGGTTTTCTCTCACTCTTGGAGAATGTGAAGTGTTTTTTCCTTTTTTGTGAAAAAATGTGGTTGAATTCTCTGCCAAGGAGATCCTTTCCATTTTGATGGTCTGAATGCATTTTTCTACTTAAACACAGTCAATTGACACGTTTCTTTTTTCAAGTTAGCTTTTTGAACTACGTTGTGCTTTCCCATGTGGAATTCTTTCCCAGAAATGTCTGGTAAGATCATATGGTGGGTGATTGTAGCTGGAAAACCACATACTGCATGGAATTTTTACAATTTGTGGATATTTTCTCCTAGATGCCTCTGCCGGCAATGGTATTTTGACCAAGGCCACGGTGCCCATCTATGCAACTGGTGTGCTAACGTGTTACAACCAGGTGAGAGCTTTACCTTAAGGCTGGTTTACATGGTAAAACGTTCATGCAAGTTTAGGTACATGGAGGTAATCTAGACTTGCACTGCATAGCGGAAAACCAGTTGGCTTTAACTAATCGATATCTGAAGATTTGCATTTCTGTTGCTCCATTTATTCTCTGACCACACATCTAAAGTGTTTTCCAAATTGATCAACCTATAAAAATAGTTTTTATTACTTAATATAGCATCATAAATCAGTCTTATGTTTTACAAGGCTCCTGAGTTGAAAGAAACGAAAGAAAATCTAAAGGTGATTGTAAATAAAAAAAGGCTGTAATAATACTCTAAATTATTAACCGTATATTACCAGTTTCACCCTTTGAACCATCCATAGTAGTGCAGGCTGTAGCCCAGCTCCAGCATGCTGTTATGTCGCTCTACTAGAAGCTGCGATTGCAGCCCTCTTGTTGAAATACAGTGTCATGTGCCTTTAAATACAATACCTTCCGCAGATTATGCTGGAAAGTGCTCATGGAGCACCTATAGATAAATCAACAAGCAGCAAGTTACTAACAAAAAACGAAAGCAGAGTGGAGCTCCGGTTCCCCCTGAGAACCTCCAGTTCTCAGTTATATGAACAAGAAGGATAGGCTAAAAGGCTTTGACACTGAATATGATATATATGAGTGGTAACCAGTCATAAATATCATAAATATGATGATATACATGAGAAAATAACAAACGTTTAAAGACTTTTTCTGCAAAAGCTTGTATATCTTTTCTTTTTTCGAAAAGTCCATTATGCACATGCTCAGTATCAGAGCCTGGAGCTCCTGGTATGATAGTGTTACCATGTAAAGCCAGCCTAAAGCTTTTCTGTCTCCTTTTTCGTTCACTCGTTTTCTTTTCCTCTCGCTAACTGTTTATTTTATTTAACAGGAGGAAGACCGCAAGTTATTGGTGGGCTTCCTGGAGGACGTTATGACCACTCTTTCTCTTTCCCATGCTCCTCTCGACAGTCTAAAAGCTTCGTTTGTGGAGCTGGGGTATGACTCTGCATGTTCAGCAAAACACACACCAGTCAAAACCAGGATGCTCCTGTGCATCAACATTAGCTCGCTTATCTAGAACTCGATGCTTTTTTAGCCTTATCTCAGCTCAAAATAGTGTCTCCTGGACTGCTCTTCTTGGAATCCCAGCCGTTGACTTTTTTCCCCTTATTTTATCAGAAGGCTCATTTCTCTTGCAGATTTTTGTTTTTGGATTTTTGAGATGTTTCAGTGATGAGTCACAGACATTATTATGCAGTGTAGCAGTTCCATGGTTTTGCACCATTTGGTCACAATATGTGCATTTTTGCGCGGCAAATTCAGTAGGTCATCCTTCTTAGACAGTTTTATTACCAGCCCAAGTATGGACACAACTGTTTTTCATTCAATACATTTAATCCTTAACCTCTCCAACCACTTTATTAGGAACGTCTTGTGTCTACACTCTGTGTTCATTTCATCAGCTCCACATGCCAAATCGGAGAACTTTGTAGTTCTACTATTACTGACTGTGGTCCATCTGATTCTGTGTCTGCATACTTTGTTAGTGTGTGTTGTGCTAGTGTAAGTGGATCAAACACAGCAGTGCTGCTGGAGTGTTTAAACAATGTGTCCACTCACTGTCCACTCTATTAGACCCTCCTACCTTGTAAATGTGAAGTCAGAGATGATGGCTCATCTGCTGCTGCTCAGTTTGTGTTGGTTACCCTCTAGTCCTTCATCAGTGGTCACAGGATCCTGCCCACAGGCTTGGATAGCTGTTGGCTGGATAGTTGTGGTTGGTGGGCTTTTCTCAGTCCAGCAGTGACACTGAAGTGTTTGAACACTCCAGCAGCACTGCTGTGTCTGATCCACCTACACCAGCCCAACACACCTTTATCACATCAGTGTCACTCCAATCCTGACAGTGGTCACAGAATACCTTCTCTGAGGTGGTCGTGTTATAGGTTCTGACCTTTGAAGAAGAGGGTGAAATGAGAATTCATAAAGTATACAGAGAAACTGATTAATAAAGTGCACTGTGAGTTTGTGTTATAACAGTTATTAATAATTCTGTTTATTTCTTATTTTAGATATTATATAAATGAAATATCTTTTACATGGAGGCTTTTACAAGGTTTGGGGGGGGTCATACCATTTTACTACGTCTAATTCAACTACTACCACTAATAATAATAATAATAATAATAATAATATTCGTGGTAAAGAATGACTTACAGATTAACACACGACCAATAAAAAGTTATGCCTACTGATAACTTCTGACTGTCAGCCTGTCTGTCTGTTTGTGGTCAGGGCTAACCCAGCGTACCATGAGCTGCTGCTGACTGTGCTGTGGTACGGAGTAGTCCACACGTCGGCCCTCGTCCGCTGCACCGCCGCCCGCATGTTCGAGGTCAGTGTGCACATCATCTGAGAAAATACAACATGCACCATGGCATGCTTGTGAATTGGTAAAGCTAGATGCTAGATGCTCTTTTGTTATAGTCTGTACTGAAAATTGATATTGATTTTAAAGGAATAGTCGGGCACAAATTCCCGCCTACTCCAGAAGGAGTCGAGGGCACGTGAAGCTTCTCTTCTTAGTTTTGCACTGGAACTAATGTAGGTGACAAGTAATGGAAGTGCATGGACTGTAAGTTTGTAGAATGTTTCTGACACTGTGACACATGGCTATAGATACAATTGGGCAAAAGTACAGGTGAAATCCAGACCATGATGGCCATTATTATAGCCGTATGACCAACATGGCCACGTTTTTGCATAACAGTGTGCCATACCATGTCAGAAAGCTTCCGTTACCTGTTCAGTACCTTCATAACTCGTTTCTTGGCTAAACGAGTAAATTTGGGGAACTTTGTGAATCGCCTGATTATTCCTTTAAGTGACTGATAAATGACATTGCACTATGTTTTAGTCCGTTTGAAGGATTGCTTAGTCATGATGATGTTGATGTTGATGCTGTTGCTGACAGAGCCCCCTCTCAAACCCCCTTTAGTCCCCCCTCCTTCATTGTTTTCCCTGTACACAATGTAATTCCACCGAACAGTATATACAAAGCTGTTGTAGCTTAAAGCATCTGTATGTCTTCGCACTGCTGCACGCTTGCTGTTGTCATTCAGAATGGTCTAGCAAAAGCCCCTCATTCCACCCCCCTCCCCCTACTGTACCCCTGGAAATCATTGTAATCAGAAAGTACAGAGTAGTCCATTGGCTCTTTTTGCTCTCCCCTGTGGCCGTAGCTTAGCGACAGTTGCCTGGCCTCTTTAGTGCCTTTGATTTGGACCTTTTTATTATGTTTCCATTAGTCTGTGGTCGGCTCCTCTCCGTTGCTTCTGTTGTCCCGTGACTGTTACATGTGTGTGTCAGTGCTGTGGTTATTTTGTTACCGTTGTTTTTCTTTTTGTCCTCTTTTTCTCTCTCTCTTCCCCCACTTCTCTCTCTTTCTCATTCTCTCCATCTGGTTCTTTCCCCCTACTCCTTCTCTCTACACTCTACTCTCTCTCTCTCTCTCTCTCCTGTGGTGTTCTCCATGACTCTCTGCTCGCTCCTTCCATGCATCCCGTGTGACATCACCCCTGCTCTGACCAATCAGCTGTTGGTGAAGGGGGTGAATGAAACGCTAGTAGCTCAGAGAGTTGTTCCGGCACTTATCACTCTCTCCAGTGATCCTGAAATGTAAGTCTCCTCCTGCCTCCTTCACTCACACACGTCCTTCACACCTTGGTTTTTGCCCAGAAAGCCCAACGTTTGACCCAAGAGAGCCGCGATGTCAGACGTAAAACCCAGCCTAGTGGACCTGGAGTACTGCTGCTCTGCAGATTCGAATGTTTTCCCAGCTGTAGCACAGGCACTTCGGCTTGTAAGGGGTTTCATAATTGGCCTGTCCATGTTCTGTCATCACATTCGTTTCACAAGCTTTACGGAACATTAGCACAGCCTCACATTCAGTGAAATGAGAGGCTGTACAGTGCGACTCATTGTTGTAGTATTATTAATTTCATATTATCTTATGGTCATTCTGCTTTACACCTGGGAAAGTACAACATGTGTCACTGTGTGCTTGTAAAATAGCTAGATCTGCTCATTTCTAATCTATGCTAATAAGGTTTTTGTTGTTCAACCTTTGACAGTTAGGACAGATCTGGTGTATTCAGACCCACCATGATTATGAAACTTGAGCTGACTATTTATTGTCATATAAATACCTGCAATTAAAAATTAAATTTTAAGACTCATTTTATCATGGTATATGACTAATCTAGGAAGCAAGATGACGAATCGTCAATGTTACCGACTACTGTCCTCTAAAGAGGCAGTCTCTGGGCTGGAGGTTAAGGAACCAGCCTTGTGACCGGAGGGTCGCTGGTTCAATTCCCTGAACCGTCAGTAATGACTGAAGTACCCTTGAGCAAGGCAGCTAACCCCTAACTGCTCCCCGGGCGGTGTGGATAAGGCTGCCTACTGTTTCAGGCAAATATGCTTAATCCCCCCCTTGTGTGTGTGTGTGTTCTCTATAGTGTGTGTATGTGGGTGTTGTGGAAGCACTAATGGCACAGAATGGCTCAAAGCTTTTTACTCAGAGAATGATTGGCTTCACCTTAAGTCTGAAGGTGTTATAGCACCAGTCAGAACCTCTGTTTTTTAGTTCCCATGACTTCCATCCTCCAATAAATGTGTTCTGCTATATAAATAAAATTCTGCTTTATTTTATTTGCACATATTTTTCCTCAACCCGACCGATGAAAACGTACATAACTCAGATTCTGTTTGTCGTGACATAAACACACAGTTCTGCAAGCTAACAGCTTTGGAAACAAACTGCAGTCAGCTTTAGTAACTGCAATCAAGCCGAATACTTGCCGTCAGACGTTTATGTAATGATTGACAGACCTAGCTGTGGGTATTCCAACTGCGTAGTTTCAGTTAGCTACAACAACATTGTCCAGCTCAGTAGTGTGTCACTGTAAACTGGAAGCTCAGTGTTGTGTGATGAATGGTTAAGGTTTTTGCAGTAGGAATTCTTATTGATTGGAATCTTATCCTTTAGTAGACCTTGTGTAAATTTGCATTTGTGGGCAGAACATGGAAGGGTCGTTTAGCAGGTGTCTCTTGCCAGAATATGAAGAGCAGGGCTGCTGCAGGACCACTAGAATTGCCTGTTGGAATCCAAATGAGTTCTATAAATGTTGACATCCAATTGTCTGGTTTGAGGACCACCAGATTGGCTATGTGGGCTTTCCTTGGTAAGGCCGAAGTGTGAAGGACCCCGCTTTGTCGTTTTGAATGTAACACATGCCTGGTACTAACATCTTTCAGCAAAGCATGATCGCCACTAACAACCACAGGCTTGAAGCAGCTGCATGTACTAGACATCCGTCCATCTGTCCATCCATACATGTGGCTCCTGGCGTGTTTGGCTGCCACACTTGTCCCCCCCGGGGCCCCAGTCGAGATTTCCCCCTCTCTTCCTGCCCCTGCCCTGCTAGGTCCTGGGCCGTGTGTTTGTTTGTTTGACCCACCCGTCTCTTTTTTGCATCTGACTGGTTTGCAGCTGATCCTTCGAGGCATGAGCGAAGCCTTAATTGACAAGCGGGTAGCCCCGGCCCTTATTACCTTGTGCAGTGGTCCCGAATTGTGAGTTAAACCCAGCCATGAGACATTTTAACACCAATTATCCTGTCTCCGCATTCTCTTGGTTGGATCTCTCTCTCTTTTTTTAAATATTTTTTATTCTTGGATATGTTTTTTGTTTGTTTGTTTTGGATGTTCTGTTTTGTAACAGTGTTGTGGTTTCCACATACTGCCATTGGCATGCTCGTCTGACATTAACCATCCTTGCTTACCACATATTCCATTCTAGTGATCAGTGGTTGTGTTTGGTTGGTGGATTGTTGGGGTGGGATGCTGAATGGCTTCTGGTGAATGCGTTCTGACTCACTTTTTGTTTCCAGCTCGGTGAGAATATCGACAATTCCAGCATTTGGAACAATTATGGAGACTGTAACACAAAGAGAGGCAAGTTGCGGCTTTCCCTCGCACACAAGCACATTTGTATAGTGTATAATTGGGACTGTGTAAAAGAAAAAGCACATTAGTCATACTTTAAACATATTTTAAATGGTTTTTTTATAGTTTTTTACTGTTTTTTTATTTCATGCAAATTGCAATGAAAAAATTCTCCACAGTATTAGTGAACTTAATTTTTGGATTATTGTTAAAATGTTTAAAAAGAATGAATTATTATTATTATTATTATTATTATTATTATTATTATTATTAATATTGATATTGATATAGTTTTCCTTGTTGTTGTTGTTATTATTTTTTTATGATTATTATTTTTATTATTTTTTGTATTATTATTGTTAGTAGTAGTAATGTATGTTCCACCCCTGCATAGCAGTATAATTCTAATGTTCTATATGTGAATAAAACAAATCAGACCACAAATAAAAATAAGCATTTGAGAAATACAACAAATCTGAAATCTAATTAGAATTTCTTCCATGCTAAGTTATATTATATAATGAAATAATTATACCCATGCCTACAGAGATGTGCACTGGTGTGCTGGTGACAGGAGTAGCCTTCTCTGTTTTTCTTGGACCCTGTTCTGAGTATTTTGGGTTCATTAACTGTCTGTATGTGTTTGCATTTTAGTTGCTGGAGAGAGTAAAAATGCAGCTGGCTTCTTTTCTGGAAGACCCCCAGTATCAGGACCAGCATTCGTTGCACATGGAGATTATAAAGACGTTTGGACGAGTTGGGCCTAACGCTGAGCCCAGATTCAGAGATGAGTGTATGTATGAGAATTTCGTCCAGCTGCATTAATAATACATACATATACAGCACATACAGTTATTCTGGCTTTTGGTAGGAGTGGGCAGTATATGGTATCTTATACTGAAAGGCCATTTTGACTTAATACTGAATAAATGAAATGTGGTCTCTGACTTTTGCACAGTAAAGTGTTTTTCCGAAGTTAGTTAGCTGCTTCAGTGGTGAACAGTGTGCACAGTTCCAGTACAATAGTCCATGAAGCGATATCTATGGTACACTACTACTCCGTTTAAAGTGCTGTATTTGTATTTTTATTTGAGTTAATGTACCAGAATTATTTTAAAAAGTATCAAAATTACTGTGAAAACATTAAAAGTCCAGTATTATTCTCTTGTCTCTTCATTTTAGGCAATGGGTACAATTGAACTTTCTATCTAAATTCTATTACTATGCTACAGATAGACGTTTAGTATCTAATGTATGGAGCTGGTCCAATGTATGCTATTATTGCTTTGATTTATTTGTGCAAGTGCATTATCTTTTTAATTGATTTTGTAGAAAACAGTGCAGTAAAAAGTCAGACATCTTACAAAATGTGATGTTGTTAAAGTCTCAAAAGGAAATGCTTTATTAAAGTCCAAATACCTCCAAATGTACAGTGATGGACATGTTACTGTCCACTACTGGTTGTTGTACAGAGTGTGTGCATCTGCAGTCACTGATATGTCTCTGTCTGTCCACAGTTGTTCTTCCTCATTTGCACAAGTTGGCTCTGGGCAACAACATGCAGACAGCGGAGAACAAGCGAATGGACATAGCCAGCCAGCTGTTTGAGGCCTACAGTGCTCTGTCCTGCTGCTGTATCCTTCTGAGTCTAATGTTCATTTATTAATTAATGGGATGGAAAATAAGAGTGAAACCAGACATTTTGTTGGAATTATACAGGTTTTACTTACTTAGAACTAATTCTAAAAAAATAGAAGTCATCCTAATAAAGTTTTCTCTAGTTTACAATCTGGAGCACTTGGTGGTAATATAGCTTGGTGGTAATATTGCTTGGTAACAGATTTGCTGAAAGAACAAATCATTTTCATAAGTCTGTTGGTTTCTTAATAATGTTAAAGAATAGTCAAAAAAATAGTTGCACAAACAGTTGCACCCAGAAGGAATCAGCCAACAGGAATGAAACCTGGTGGGTAGATCTGGCATTGTGAGAGATACGAATGATGCAAGTTTCAAGCTGTACCGTGCATGCGACATAAGCAAGGACAGGCCTTCTCGCTGTATCTGACTGACCCAGCAACCACAGCTGTGGACATTTAGCGAGCAGTGATGCCCTCCGTGAGTCATCCTGTTAGTGTCAGCACCGTTGGTGGACAGCTGCACAATGAAGGACTACATGGACGGTTCATGTTCAGTGACGAGTCCCGCTTTTGTCTTGGTGGAGACGAGCAACGTATCTGTGTGTGGAGGCACCAGGGTCTCTCCATCTCCACCCCTACAGCAAATCCAGCAGGAACTGACACCTACTACAGTATGTAGGTGGGGCACCATAAATATTGGCCATATCAGTCAAATTCATCATTTTTGATCATTTATTGTTCTGGGTAATCTTTATCTTCCTTCTGAATAGCTTTGCGATCCGACACTTCCTTCTGGGTGTAACTATTCGCTTGATGATGAGTGTAGTTTTAACTGCAGCGTTAGCAGGTACAGGTATAAAAATAGCAGAGCACATCTGTAGAGTGTGTACTCAGGCCCATGTCTTTCAGAGAGTGTTCAGCTGAGGGCTGAAGTGAGCATTTAAGCTGAGTTTGTATAAGATCTTGTATAAGATCTTTATGTAAGAGCACAGGACTGTGGGGCCGATACTATAAAGAAGAGCTTCTAACTGAACAAGCTCAAATAAACAAACATTACTCAGCGCTGTTCCCCGAAGGTGTTATATTGCACTTATGATAATAAACGTTCAGAAGTTCCTAGACTAGGGCTTTTCTCAGTTCCTGAGCTTCTCGCGTTCTTTCACTATTTATACTTCAGCCATTATTTATATTTCTGCCAATGAGGTGGCATAGGATGTCTTTACTTTTCGCTCAGGGATATACTTTTAATCTGGCATTAAGGGCGAATTACTCACTATTTTAAGTCTTAAGCTATTTTAGTATCAACCTCTTAAGCTTCTTGAGTCACTTTAAGTTGCATTTGTTGAAACATCTGCACAGCCCTGAGTAAAAGCAGATTAAAGATCTAAATCTTTATTTTATAAGCTCAAAAGAACAGCATGTTTTCAAAACCGCATGGTAACCGCCAGCAGTTGGAGTGGAGCATCTTCAGGGCTTAGAAGTGATTTCCTTCCCCCCTTTTCCACTGGTTTCCCTAAAGTTCTTACAGATGTCCTCCTCTGTATGACGCAGTGTGAGTGTGGCACATGGCTGCGCAGCTCCACGTGCTTCCATGTGAGACGTTAACCACATAGTGTCGCACTAAGCAAATCATCGCTGTCAGATCAAAACCTTGTAACAAAAACCCCTTATTTGGATCATTTAAAAACGCCTGATGCTTTTCACAGTGTCTGAACATGACAGTGTACCAGTGCCCATACCACGGAAAGAATGAACATCCGTCTATTCTGCATTCAGCAGTATAACCCCACCCATTCACATAAAAATTTAAGGGGATAAACAGAATGCAGTACGAAAGCAGATGCAGGAAAACATGGGGATATTGGCCCTTTAAAGGTCAGACTTGTGGCTTTCCTTTCGTTTTCCTGAAAGGTTACTGTTTTGGAGATGCCAGGTTTTGTCCAAACAGCGATAAAGCCTGTTCTTGAGCCTCGTTCAACTATTTTAACTGGACCGGAGGTTTTATGGTTGACACATCTCTCTCTCATGCTCCATTTTTCTTTCTCCCCCCTCTCCTCTCTCCTCTTCCGAACACTGTGCCGTTTTAAAAATGTTTACGTATCCCGCTGGCGGGGAACGAAAGAAAATAAACCTCAGCCATTTCTGGATGGTAAATTGCAGGGTGGATGGTGGAAGGCTTCGCTGACCGCGCTCTGATGTTGAGCTAGGCAAAGAAGCCTGAGGAACGGCCCCCTGGTTTAGATTCCCAGCACACATGCCTCTGTGTGGGTGTCTTTTTTTTTTTTCTCCTCCCCTTCCCTTTTTTCCTGTTCTTTTTTCTTCCTTGTGCATCTGCTTTGTTTTTTTGTTTAGTTTTTTTTTCTGTTTTCTCACTCACTCTCCTTTTCTCAATATTTATACCTCAGTCTGTCAGTCTGGCTAACTATCTGTCTATGTGTCCGCTTGCCTGTATACTTTATTTCCGCCTTGTTCTTTCTGTTGTGCATGCATCCTCGCTCAAACAGAAATGGGGGGCAACGACATATGCATAGTGGTAGTTTTGTGATGGTGTGGTGGATCCTCCCATACTCTCCAGTAGAGGTGATCAATATTGGGATATTTTATTGATGGCATGATACACTTTATTACTGTGACACACTGTATGCTTTCCTGTGGGTGTTGTGGACATGGCCAGTACTTAAGGAACGTCATAAAGGATCGTATTTTGTTTAAAGGGTAAGGGTTATTGTTTAATAGGATTTAGTGTTGCATAAAAAGCATCATGTCTAGAGTTTTCGGTGGGAGAATAGATAATACATTGTGTCTCTGTATTGTAATATCATTTTTATGGAAATCCTAAATGTTGTACACTTATGATACTTTTATCTACCACTACTGTTCTAGCAGCTTTAGAAGACTTTCCAGAGGCTTTACAATATTATCATGAGATTGTTAATTTGAGTCTTTTGAGTTATCTGTGGACAGTGGTCTAATTGGCCCAGATCTGTGGGTATGAATTGCTCTGTTGCGATGCTAGCCAATCGTAAGTGTCAGTTAGCTCACATAACAATTTGTTTACCCTCCATGTTCCACCCACAAAGTTTGTAAGAAGAAATCGATGCTCCATCATTTTTTTTTTTGTTGTTTTTTTTTAAGGGCCATATTAATTAGGGGTATAATTATTTTCATTTCTTCAAGTTTAGTAGAATTTGTGATTAGATTACGTTCGGTTTTCAATATTTTGAGTTGAGCATCTTGATTTGGAAATCCCTAACCATACAACTGACTTCAGAAAAAAAAAAACACTTGAAGGACAGGTATCACTAGCAGTTCCATGAAAGATGGCTTTTAATAAAACCAGTGTGATCTAAGTCATCTGAGTGCATGCTGCAATCCTGCAATTTACCACATGGATATATGAATAAGTCAGTTGAGCAATTGGCCTTATTAATAATAATTAAGACAAGCCATGATCTTTGCAGTAACTTCTTACAAGCATGATCCATCACCTTGGGGACAGTAGAGGTGTACCAATGCATCATGACCTCGCAATGCAATTGACTAAGGGGAGCTGCCACCACAAAGATTACCATGGTCTTTTTGTTTTGGTTTACTTTTGGCTTGAGCTGTCTTATGACTTTTCCCAGTTTGTTTTCTTAACTCTAATACCTCAGTTATATCTGAAGAAATTATGATAAATCATTTTCTTCCTGGTCTGAGGTGCCTGCGAACAGACATGGAGCATCTTTCTCCAGAACATGAGGTAGGACTCGGTGGACCCTTAACTTTATCTGCTACCAAAGTATTACATTCACTGGAAGCCCTGAAGGTGGCTTGACTTATTTTCCAAAACCTTTACATGATAGTTAAGCTTTGTTTGCTAATGCATATCAGCATTAATTTGAAAATAGCTTAATTCTTAAAGAAATGGGTGATGAATCATATCAGACAGGACAGACTGAATAGATTATTAAACCTAGGTAACAGATTACCAGGTTAGTGTACGCAGTGATAGATGCTGAGGATACTGTCTTTTCAACAAACCTCAGGAAGTGCAAAGGATTAAACTGTGAGCAGCTAAGATGAAAAGCCATGGAACGCTTGGAAAAGCTTTATCAGCAGACCTATTAGCAAATACAGGATCTTCTGTAATGTTTAGCTTTAGACTTTAGAGCTGCTCACTTATACTTTTGTCATTGAGCTGAGTTCAGGGCTCGTGTTGGTTATTATTCCATAAACCATCAATTATGCTCCAAGAGATGAACTTGTATTCTAAATTTATCCAGCAGGGTGGATAAGAACCATAATCTGGCCCATCCCAGCCTCTAGGCCGCATGTTTGATGTATGATTTAAACATTTGAACTCACTGGCTTACTAGTCAGTTACTAATTTATACTCTTCTATGCTGGACTATACTATACTTAACTATACTATACTATACTATATAACACTATACTATACTAAACTGTACTATACTATACTATACTACTTAAATATAATATTTTAATTTACAAACTATAAGTCCTAGCACGCAAATTCTCCAGTTATAAGAGTGAAGAACTGAACTGTGGGTGGCGGTTTTTATTAATTTTGTTTATTTATTTGTTTGTTTATTTATTTGTATCGTGTTCTGTGTGCTTTCAGTGTCCGTTGGAGCAAACATGGTAGTTGACAATTCTCTAACCTTAGATTTCTCTTTTTAACCAAAAGCTTTATATTTTAAAATGAACCTCTTCATGTGACCATAGTCACTTTTCGGACGCTCCTAAAATACGTTGGCTTCCCGTATTTGCTGCCAGCGTTTTACAACATGCCTCCCAGTTTCTGTTTTTTCTATTTTTTATTTTTTTTATTTGCTTTTGTCCACTAATGCCCAGCTGATGTCCGGATCACGTGGTGTCAGAGTTCCCAGCAGTGCTCTAATTTTACTCTCATGCTCTGATCTTGTCTCCCTGGCAGGTTATTCTCAGCTCCATGATTAAGGAGTGTGAGCTGAAGGTGGAAAACCGGGGCATCGGAGAGGCACAAGGGTGAGAGATCACTGTCAAGTGTGAATGTGTGCCAGGGCATGACCAATATAAAAATGTAGTGGCCACTGACAAAAATGTAAATGCAGCAAACTACTTCTAATACGAATAGTAATAATATCAGCAGCTTTAAATGTAAATTTTCATTTTATATTCCAGTAGTTTTAGGCAAACGGTTCTCATCAGACTGATATGTCTGTCCATTGCCAGCTGAAATACAACCCTAACTTATATAAACAGCAGAAACTCACATTTTCCAAACAACCTGCAGTATAAAATATGAAAATGTAAAATGAAAATAATTTTCAGTTCTTGGGGAGTTCTTGTTTTGTAGTATGTTAGTTGCATTCATATATATAATTCTATAGACAAGTTTCTGAACACTAAGGTCAGCTACCACTGACTGTTCATGCATCTGTTAGCTGGTGTGCCTAAATGCTCTGAGCTACCAACTTTGTGTTGACATGTGAACCTTAAACTTGCCCCAGTCAGGCTGTAAAGGTTCATTAACTTTGGATTAAATATGTCGTGGATGTAAGTATTTGCATTATTGACGTACCTGTTGCGGTAGGGTGTCATTCAGTAAAGCCTTAAGCCTTGTGCTTTTTTTTTTATGGATCGGGTCTGTCATTTTAGGTTAGATGATAATTAATAATTGTTAGTAACTGGGTAATACACAACTAATAATGGTAGATTATCAGGAGAAAAGACGGGCAGAACTCTCAATCTTAATGCCAATGGTGAGATCGTCTCTTATGGTAGCATGAGAGGTAGTTTTCATTGCTTTGCTTCATTCAAATAGCTCTAGCAGACAAATGGGGATATTCAAATAGCCGAAGCGGTTAAAATTCCTCTCCTGAGATGTATTATAAAAGGTCACGGTAGCTAATAAAAGTATTGTTCCATCTGTAACTCCCTGATTACTGTGCGGCTGATCACACAAGAAGCACTGAACCTCAGCAGCAGTCTGTATGTTATTATTTCTGGGAGGTTTCAGCAGAAAAACAGCACCGCAGTTTGAATATCAGCCAAAGTTGTGCCGTTTTCATTGTTTTCCGTAAAACTAGTCAAGTATTTGTTTGAGTCAGTTGCTCCGGTTGCTGAGGTTTCCGATCAGCCGTGTAAGTCTCTGGCACAGCGTCTTATGATTATGGCAAACCAGCTCTGTACATATGCTGGCCAGTAGAAGCAGGCAGGATAGCTTCGGGTTACATTTTTAACAAGCAGCCTCATTGCTGTACGTCTGATTATGCATGCATGTCTATTCATGGATTAGCTGTGACTGAACCAAATTTGGCATAAAGGTGTTCAGTTCTAGGAAGGTGAGGTGGGTGTTTATTTGCTGGATTGTGAAATACAGTCTGTGTTAGTGTAATTATGTCTGTTGAGCAGTGTTCATAATGTTGCTTAATGACTCAGACCAAAAGCTAATGGCAGGCGTGGACTGAAATGAACATACGAGCCAGAATGGTTTAACAGATTGGCCGTATAAACGGTTGTGATATGCAGTGTTTCTTTTAAATACTCACTTCTTTTCTTACCTACTTTAATTTAACAAGCTGGTTTGTTGTTGTGCCTTGATGTGTAAGGTGCTTAAATTACTGCCGTCTAAATGGGCAGATACAGTTGTATGCAATAGTTTGGGTGCCCCTGGTTAAATGCCATGCTTTGTTTATTTTGGAAGTGAAAATAAGTTAGGCATTCTCTACAGAGTACACACTTCATTTATTAGATTTATCATATTTATGTGTGCTTTTCTGCTAAATTTAACACAAGGTCAAACTGGGGAAAAATAAAGTATAACATGGTACATTTGATACATTATGTTTTCCCATATGTTAAACTCACACTAACACTAGGAGAAAAATATTTGCCCTTTCCTTTAGTGTGTTATGTAGCTGCTAAGTACATGCCAGAGAGAGAAACACTCTCCCACACTGCCTAAAACACTGGAATGGAATTCCTGCCTTTTATCTGTTACAAGGTGATGTCATCTCGTAACACTGTCTTTGTAGCCCCTCCCCTACAAGCTTGGCACACCCACACAATGCACAGGGAGTAAAAACTAATCCATTCCTGCTCCAGCCTAGTTTCATTGTTGGTCAGGTCTACCAAAATATTGTTTGTTTTGGGAAATTGAAACATGTAAATCTATTCTAGTAGACCTCAATTATAAAATTCTAGACATTGAAAATTAGCATGATAGCATTAAAAAAACTAAATAGTAAAGTTTTAATTACAAGTGATGCATTGCCTTATTTTCATTTAAAACATGTCATGTGACCTGGAGTGTTCAACCTTTTGCTGTATATCATCGCTGTCCAAAGAAAAATAAGTACCTTCAAAATAGCAACTTTACAGGAGAGGCCGAAACCCAATTTAATTCTCATGTAAGTCAATGGAACCAGACTTTTTCCAAGCGTTTTTTGGTGCATTTCTGTTTGTCCATTCATCATGAAATTCACACACAATGTGAACAGCAGCTTGTGTGATCAAATGATACATAAAAAGAAAAACTGTCAAAATTGAAGATACATGTTTTTCATTGGACAGCGACGATATGTGCATTTATGTAAACAGTAAAATAAGGACTTTAGCTTAGTGTATTTATGGACCTTAATAGCTTTATACATTATTTATTTCTTGATATGTGCCCTGTAATAACCCAGAAAGTTTGCCAGTAGCATAACGCAGTATACAGTTATGTGGTTTTGTGATATTTCTGGATGGACATTGTTAAACAAAGTTGAATATTATGGTTTGAACATTTAGAATTTCTGTGAAGACCAAATGGACATTTTTATATCCAGTTCTTTCCCTTTGATTTTGTGTTTTTATCACTCGGCCCATTAAGTCTTGTGCCTTTGTGACCTCAAGACCTCAAACACTGTAAAGGTTTTGGTTTTCACATCACTGCAAATCCAGCACAGAGACTATTACTGTAAGCTTCATGTGGCCAACACAAAAACCCAATTAGGTCTGTGTGTCAGCATTTCTGAATTATACTCCACATGACGCATCTGGACGTAATGCGAGTTTCAAGTGCATTGCAAAAAGAAGTGCACAGAGTCACGGAGGTGCATGAAATATGATCTTCCTTATGTCCGGGAGGAACACTTGCCAAATCTCATAAACTCTCATAGAAAGCATCACACAACAAACCAGGAGGGTTATGATCGTGAACTGACTTCAGGTTCAGAGCCGCTGCTATGAAACCCCAGGTGGTTGCTTAGATGTTGCCAGGCCTCTGGCCCACGCATGGCATTGGACGTGATGATCTTGTGCTCCTGAGTGGCTGTTCCAGAGCATTCTGCGGGCCAGTGCTTTTCTATGGAGATTACACAAGCTGTGCATAACACCTGTGTTAACAATGTGTGCCCCTTAAAATCTCTCAGTAGGGCCATTTTTTTTCAGTTGACCAAAATACCATTTTGTATTCTAGCATGTAAACATTGTTGAGCTTTTATTGTTGATCCGTATATGAAACCTGAACTGCAAAAACGCCCCTTGTCAAGTCCTTGTTTTTGTGACCTCCCATGTAAACGCATCCATCCACTTCGTCTATAGCAGTTTATCCCTGTCCACTCCTGCTATAGGAAAGTTATAGGACATGTTTCAGATAGGGTGGTTTTAGGCCGGCCCGTCCATCTTCTCAACTCCCAGTCCTCCATCTGGCGCAATAATTGGACGGACACTTTAAAATGGTCACTCTCGAACAATGCTGTGTATGCCATTGGCTCACGTCCATATCAAAAGATATGCCTTGCATTTCACTGGTTTAATAGGGTCATGTGACATTCTGACTCACCTACCAGCTAACCACAGGTCAGCCCTCCCAGTGCTAGTCAATTAGTAAGCTCCTGTCTGAATCACGATAGTCATCCACTCCTCCAACTGACTGAGTAATCATTTATGTGTTAAATAGGTTAGGATTTTAATTCTGTTCTAGTATCGTGCCAGACATCCCTTTATGATATCCTCCATTTAGGGGTGGGATGTTGGGGGTTAATGAAGTGGCCACCCTAGTTTCAGCCCAGGCTTTTTTAAAAGAGGCACAAAACGAGATAACAGACGAGGTCTTATACATGTATCTGTCTTAAAGTCACATTAGCATCCTGTTTAATTCTTAATCTTAAAGGGGCCATAGAATTAATTTATTCCTCATCAATGTCTAATGTCTACATAGAAGTTATGCAACTTTGGTTGAAGAGAAAAATGGCCTGATGCTGCTTTACACACCCATTTACAGTTTTTCCTGTTTGGTAAGCTTCTGAGTAATTTCATGAACTCTGCTCCGTTTCGCTGGTGGAGAGGGATGGTTACACAAAAACAACAGTCAGGAAAATAAAACGAACCTCTGTGTAACAAGCATGGTCGTCATACTGTTGAGTTAGCCATACTAGCGTTAGGTACTGAAGGCTTGCTAGTCGCCAATGTTAACGATGCTACCTGTTTGTTTTCAATCTAGACGTCAACACCAGGTAAAGTTGTGGTTGACAGCCAAGCTTTCAGTTTAAGATGATCTGCTTCAACCGGCAAACACTGGATAAAGTCACACAGCATGGCTGCTACTTACAGGTTGCTGCTGAGGTTGTGATGCTAATTCAGTCTGCTCAGTGTCAGAGGCTAAGTTAAGCTGCTCAATATTGTCCAGGGTTTGAGAAACTGCCTGGAGTGAAATCTGCAGTCAGATTCTCATTCTCTGGCTTGTTTTGTGAATTTTCACATGTGATCCTGAATTTTCTACGTTATACCGTGGTTTAAGGAATGTTGAATGTTTTGGAAAATTGAAATTGCCGCAGTCACACTTTGGTCCCTGTACAAGCTGTACCTTCAAGGTAGAACAGGATGTTTCATTAAGAAGCTTACCAATAGGAAGCCAGCTTCAGCCTTGCTTAAAGGTGAACATCAGCTATGCCTGCTGACGGTTCGATCCTTGAAAAAGTATGAAAGGTGCCGACCTCACGACCTGGAAGGATACATTCCTACTCCGTGGTCACTGCTGTTGCTCCATTGCCACAAGCTTAGACTGTTATCTGAGAGTCTAGGATTTTGGAATTGATCTGTTGTACTGCCGTCATTTGCAAAAAAGGGACCTGTATTTGAAGGAGGAACAACTGTGTTTTAAGGTTCATGGTATGTCACTTCTATGTACTGAAGTCATCTTATTTAGCTACACAGATAACTGAGTAACATGTTCTGTGGCACCTTTAAACAGAAGTTGGGAAATGTCTGTATAAAAACTGAATTCGCACACATACATACGCACACATACGTACGTACATACATACATACATACATACGCACACATACGTACGCACACACACACACACACACATACATACATACATACATACGCACACATACATACACACACACACACATACACATACATACATACACATACATACATACACACATACATACATACACACACTTACATACATACATACACACACACACACATACATACATACATACATACATACATACACATACATACATACACATACATACATACACACATACATACATACACACACTTACATACATACACACACACACACACATACATACATACATACATACATACATACATACATACATACATACACACACACACACACACTTACATACATACACACACACATACATACATACATACATACATACATACATACATACATACATACATACACACACACACACACACACACACACACACACACACACACACACACACATACATACATACACACATACATACATACACAAACACACACACACACAGGAAATGTATCCTACCCCTAGATGAATTCACTGATTATAGGGACGTGTGCATAATTGGACATGTATGTGTTAAATGTGGGGAAATATGACTTCCATGACCAAAAAAAGTATCATGCCGTTTAAATCCTGTCTTCTTTCGTCCAGGTCCATGTCCATCGCAGCGAGTTTAGTGGGCGAGGACGCAAAGACCAAGTTTCTGAGTAAGATGGGTCAGCTGACCACCTCAGGTGCCATGCTGGCCAACGTTTTCCAGAGAAAGAAGTGAATGAGTGCTGCTGAGGAAGTTTCCCATGACCCTCTGCTGTCTGGGGCCTCCTACTTGAAGTCAATCGTCTGCCTTTTTTTTTCCTCCTTTATTTCATTCGTCCTTACATTTTGATAGGCTCTGTTTTATATCTTATTTATGTCTTAAATGTTTATTCTGACTTCCAAAGAAAATGCACTTTTTTGTTTGTTGTTCTGTTTTTGAAAATTCAGTTTTATTTCAGAGTCTAATTTACATCACTACAGATCTTTTGTTCTGATCTTTGTTTTTCTTTTGGAAATGTGAAATTTATGAGGAAAAAACACAAAAAAAAAAAAAAAAAAAAAAAAGAACTTCAATGATTCCTTCCTTGTCTTGCCCTCTTCATGTGTTGCAGTGTCTCTGGAAGCTGTTTTCTATGATTGTGCGTAATTTACTCTGGATTTTTGTTTGTTTTCTTTTTGGATATGCTCACACAGTAAATAACTGTACAATACACTGAGAAAGAACATACCTGTATCATGTATATTGGAAATTGGTGTCATAATAAAAAGGTGAAGAACAGGTGTTATATATATATGCACTTTGTTTTGTTGTCCCTTAGTGACTCTTATCATCGTCTCATGAATGGACCCTTTAGCAGCAGAATGGGGAAGTTGTTAAAAGGCTTAAGAGATGGCAAGACCGAGCCACACTTGCGTATTCATTGGTTTCCAGGTATTATATCAGCAGACAGGTGTTACTGCAATAAAAGTTTGGCTTGGCAGACGAACAGTAAAGTCTGCTGTTAGCTGTGGACTTCAAAGAACCTTGTCCTTCTGCGGCAAGAAAAAAAGTTCAGAGTAGCTGACGAGTGAACTCCTGGTCAGTCCCTGAAGTAAAGACTTTCCAATTCTTTGTGTCTCTGTCAATGATTGACCTACTGGGTGTCACTCGAGGAGAATTTGCATGTTGTGTTTAATCGTTAACATTCACGTCTGATTAGCCAGCCCATGTAAATACCAGTTCATTCTTTCCCCTTGATGCGTGAGGGAAACAGATAATGCTGTGATAGGAAAATTTGCATAAAGTAAATACTGTGTTCTCTCGCAGTAATGAGTCCAGACAGACTTGTTAAAGCTTACTAGAAAATCACAACCTGATGCAGTGATGTGCTTTACATATAGGTATTATTTGGGTGGTGGATCATTCTCAGCACTGCAGTGACAGTGATGTGGTGGTGGTGGTGGTGGTAGTGGATCAAACACAGCAGTGCTGCTGCTGGAGTGAGAATAGTCCACCATCCAAAATTATCCAGCCTGTGGGAAGCTAAGTGTGACCAACACAAACTCCATAAGATAAGAGTGAACGGTGATCGTTGTGTCTGATGAATACATACCAGTACATCACGGGCTAGCACACCACTGCCATGCTGGCAATGATCCTGTTCCTGTGGGGGTCCTGATCTTTTAAAGAACAGGGTAAAAGTGGGGGCGGTGGTATCTAACCAGGTATGCATGCAATCAGTTGGACCACAGTCTGTAATTGTAGAGCTGCAGAGTGCTCCTGCACAGTGAGTGTAGATGCAAATAGGTGTATGTAACGAAGCAGCATCTTTATGTATATGTAATGAAGAAACATTATTGATCTGAATAAGCAAAAGTCTCCTCATCTGCTCTTATAGTCTTTATTGAGCAAGTCCTATATCTTCACTCTTCGGAAACCTCAGCGAGGTTGGCTTTGTTTGGTAAGTACACTTTGACCTGCTGAACAGTGTACTTATCAGGTCCTTAGTTTTTTTACATGGTGCATGGTGTCTTAAAGTTTGCATTTATTCTTGCATGATGCATTCAATCACAATACAGCCCCATCCTGCTGATCCTCCTCCATCCTTGCCTGATAGACATGGTTCATAGCGTCTCTAGCAGCTTCTCTGATAAATGTAATGCTGTCTAAGCCTTAGTAAGGTCTCTGGAATCCAGTTTGGTGATCTAGGGCAAGTGTCATTTTCCCTAAAAAGGGCTTCTTGGCAGCTACACATCCTTTTAGACCCATGGCATTGAGTTCTTCTCACAGTTGCGAAGGATGGACAGAATCACCTGTGAATCTTTCCAGATCTCACCAAGAGTGGACCTCAAATTTCTTTTAAAGGTGTGAGCTTTAAGTGCGGTTTATCTAATTATCTACCAGTTCTGTCTAGTCCTCCAGGTCTTCCAAGAATTTATAATGAATAATAATGAATTATATAATAATAATAAATAATATTTTTCTTTGATGTTTTATCTTATCAACAAACACCTCCTTAAATGTTTTAGACTCAGTGTTCAGTTTGACTGGAAATGAATAAATGGTGTCCTCTGACTTTTGCACAGTAGCGTATGTCTAATAATGATTTCGACATTTGCATAAAATACCATGTTCTCCCGCATCGATGGGTGCGGCCAGACTTGTAAAAGCAGTTACCAGTAAATGGCAGACCGTGCTATGTGCTTTCTATAGGCAGTAGTAAAGTGTGTGCAGAGGTGTAGTAAGTAGGGATGTCTTAGTCATGAGCAAGAATCGGAAGAGGACAGTGAGTCAGAAGTCAGGAGCATTTCCAAAGCAAGCAGGCGAGAGAGAAAAAGAGTGCATGTGCCCAAAACCTCTGGAACATTTAGCTCCTTAATGTTTTCATTTCTTTCTCCTTGTTTACTACGTCTATATTAAGGCTGCAAGCGGGAGAAGCTGGATGGAGGTTTTCTTTTTTTTTTGCATGCTTTGCTGCCTCAAACTCTTACATGACAGTAAACTGGAAAAAAACAGTCATTAGGAGTGGGAGGAACCAAAACATGATCCCAAACATGATCAAGTTGTTCTTTTTCAGGCCATGGTGGTTTGGACTGGTTCAGAAACACCAACAGTGTCAATTCAAACCAGCCATCAGTAAGCATTATTGCATGACACTCTCATGTTTTTCTGCACATGGGAAAGGACGACTGCACTGTATTAAGGAGAGGATGACCGGGGCCATGTATTGCGAGATTTTGGGGAACAACCTCCTTCCCTCAGTTAGAGCATTGAAGATGTGTCGTGGCTGGGTCTTCCTACATGACAATAACCCAAAGCACACAGCCAGGATAACCAAGGAGTGGCTCCGTAAGAAGCATATCAAGGTTCTGGAGTGGCCTAGCCAGACTCCAGACCTAAACCCTATAGAAAATCTTGGAATGGAGCTCAAACTCCGTGTTTCTCAGCAACAGCCCAGAAACCTGGCTGATCTGGAGAAGATCTGTGTGGAGGAATGGGCTAGAATCCCTGCTGCAGTGTGTGCAGACCTGGTGAAAAACTACGGGACCTCTGTAATTGCAAACAAAGGCTACTGTACCAAATATTAACATTGATTTTCACAGGTGTTCAAATACTTATTTACAGCAGTAACACACAAATACATTATTAAAAATCATACATTGTGATTTCCGAATTTTTTTTTTTAGATTATGTCTCTCACAGTGGACATGCACCTAAGATGAAAATGTCAGTCCCCTTCATGATTTCTAAGTGGGAGAACTTGCAAAGTCGCAGGGTGTTCAAATACTTATTTTCCTCACTGTAACTCAACTCCATAATACACAGAGAAGGTGTCTCACACGGTGCCATACATGAACAGTATAATGCACATGAATGTATATATGCCCGTTCTGCTATATACAGTAGTATGTTTAATCCATGGAACTATATGATGCTGTGTATAACATGCAACGCACTCATAAGGCCTTCTGGACAGGTCTTGGCCCCAGTTGCACCACTGCCAGTGGTGAGTTCTTACTAGTTGCATTTCAGATCAATCTTGTCCCCTTAAAGCTGTGGGCTTATGTTAAATCCTGGCGACCACATGGGTAGTGTGTCTTTCAAATTCCTGTCTTCTGTTTGGGGGTTCCTCTGATTGTATCTGTGCATCTTTAGCTGGTTTAGCTCTCTTCTTTTACCTTCAACTGATCCAGGAATAGAGGTCTAGTGCAATGAATTTATTGTCCTCAGGACATGTCCAAGACAAGCTAGATTCAGTTTGGTTATGTGGGCTTGTGAGTGGGAGGTGAAGCTTGATTTGGCTCAGGATCCATCATCCGCATTTTCCCTCTCTTTTACATCCATAAAAACCTGGAGAACCTTCTGATCTTTGTTTGTAAACCATAGCATTTAAATGGGGCCTATTAAGCTCTTCCACTTTTTCCCTTTCCATTAATCTGTCGTGTTATAAAGCCCAATGTATATGCCAGAATAAGAAACTCTCTCCCTTAAAAATGACTTTTCCCAGCTGCCTAAAAAGCCATGTGGGAATTCCAGTCCTTTTCTTTGTTGCATTGTGACATCATCCTGTGCCACAGTCTTTGTTGGCCCACCTATTGACAAGCTTGGCATGCCCTCCGACAATGCACAGAGCTAAATAGTAAAAATGCCCACCCTGGAATGTTCTGCTCGAGTCGAGCTCGCAAAGGTAGACAGGGTCTACCAGTATGTTCTACCGGACATTCAGGATCGGACTCTGGCTCAGACTGGCACAGCAGAACCAACACCATTGTAAGCATAGGCACAGTGGTGTGGAGATGGAACTTGTAGCAGGATGGTGCTCTAGTGGTTGACCAGTCTGAACAGAGTGTGCAAGCTGACCAATCAGGGCACATTGGGGGTGGAGCTTAAGGGCACAGGAGCTCTAACTGAGAAAAATATTGTTTGTTTCGGGAAAACTGAAGCATGTAAATACTGTATTATAGTAGACCCTAACAATAAAATTATGAATATTGAAGATGAGCATAAAGGCCTGCTTAAAGATATTGTCAAATATCAATCAGTGTCATGTTTCTACAGTTAGCAGCCTTTCATGTTGTCACAGCCTTCTTTGAGCTGAAGTCCTCTGCTCTGGTTCTATAAGGGCCTTCAGATATTCCAGATTTTCCACTATTGATGTTACAGCATACGCAAACTGGAGGTAGTTAGTGTGTCTTCCCCCAGTCCTGAGTCCTTGATCGTCTTCCTCCAGTCCTGCTTCTCTCATTACATGTTATATATGCATATAGCTTAAATACAGTGGTAAAGGTCTGCAGCCCTGTCTAACTTCTTTGCCTATGCAAAACCAGTCTGATCAATTTCTGTCATGACTGTGGCAACCAGTCAGCCATAATACTCAAACCACATCCTGTAACTACACTCACCGCCAATTTGATCAGTTCTACCGACCATATAGAAGCAGCTTGCAGTTTTGCAATTTCAGACTGTGGTCCATCTGATTCTGTGCATAGTTTGTTAGCCACATTTCACCCTGTTCTTCAATGGTCAGGGTAATGGTCAGTGGTCAATGGCCCCCACAGGACCACCACGGAGCAGGTATTATGTGGGTTGTAGTGGATCATTCTCAGCACTGCGGTGAAACTGACGTGGTGGTGGTGTGTTAGTGTGTGTTGTGCGGGTGTGAGTTGATTAGACACAGCACTGCTGCTGCTGTAGTGTTTAAGCACCTCAGTGTCACTGCTGGACTGAGAATAATCCACCAACCAAAACTATCCAGACAGCAGCGTCCTGTGGACAGCATACTGTGACCACTGATGAAGGACTGCAGGGTGAGCAGGGCTGCAGCTGAGTGGTTGGTGTAGCTCAGCGGATAACACCACTACCCACCAAGTAGCCACCACCCCATGTGGGAGACTGGGGTTTGAATCCCAGTACGGGTGACTATGCTGTGCTACACCAATGAGAGTGCTACACCTTGGGCAAGACTCCTAACACTATGTGGTTAACCTTGTAAGTCGCTCTGGATAAGAGAGTCAGCTAAATGCCAGAAATGTATAAATGTAAGCAACATAAACTGTGCAGCAGCAGATGAGCTATCGTGTCTGACATTACATCTACAAGGCGGCCAACCAAGGTAGGACTGTCTAATAGAGTGGACAGTGAGTGGACACAGTATTTAAACACCCCAGCAGCAATGCAGTGTCTCATCCACTCACACCAGCACAACTCAAAGTGCTGTAAATGACCTCTCAAAACAGTGAACCGCTGTCAGTCACATAAAATTCCTCTGCTCTGTTTAATCGTTTATCACAATGGTCAACATTCCTTTACATATTCTCATCACGGAAAAGTCAGACCTCTTGCATCTTTCCCCAGTGCCTTGCAGCAGGCCTCTCAAATTTCGTCAGTAAATCATAGTTGACCCCAGCCGTAGCAGGAAGGTAGCCTAAGCATACTTCATATCACCAGGGGCCACTTCTTTCCAAATGTTATCCCATCTAGTTTTTTTGGACTGCAAATTGGCTTCGGTCCCTGAAATACCCAGACAGCATGATTCAGACCAAGTCAAGAGCCAAAATCCGACGGATAAAAAAAAAAAAAAAAGAAACAAGCCCGTGGCCTTTGTTGCACCTCCCCGTTAACATTTGCATGCAGGGTTGCGCAATCCTTTCCCAGTAAGTGGATGGATAGAAAGAGAAAGGCGTGCAGGAGAGGTGGGGGTAGAGGGTGTGGAAGCCAAGTCGACTTTTCAAGCCCCTCAAATGACGGTTATTCAAATCAGGTAATAACAGCTTCGCAAGAGGTGCAGTGAGCGTGGAAGAGGGCAGCCTGGGGCATGAAGGACATGGGAGAGAGAGAGAGAGCGAGAGAGAGAGTGGGGGGAGAGAGAGAGGTGGAAAGAAGGAAAATGGAAGGACTTGGCTCAGAATCAATCCCTCTCCACCTGGGGGCACCACTGGCTGCCCCACCCTTGCTAGTGGACCTGTGGTGTCATTTTATGGCACTAGTTTGGAGTGAAAATCAAATGAACACACGTTTTCCTGCCTTACCTTAAGCACAGTTGATCTGTCGAGACATGTTCAAATATGGAGGTCAAAAGAAAACACTACCTGTAGTCTAAGCCTGGATTCTGGCCGTATTTCATACTCACCACTTTTCTCAGATGCTTGAAATTCCTCATTCCAATTCCAGCCTTTTTTTCTCTGTGGTGGTGATGTCATCCTGTAACACAATTATGATTACCCGCCTACCTGTAAGCTTGACACTCCGTCACACAAAACAGAGGGAGGTAAAACACTGCAGACCCCTTCTGAAACGTCTAGCTTACGAAGGTGGATCAGGTCTACCAGCTTATTCTGTCTGCCGTTCAGGGTTGGATTTTGGGTCTAACTGATATGGCAGAACCGAAGCCATTGTAAGAACAGACACAGAGTGGTACTTTCAGCAGAAAACCACTCTTGTTAGAACAGGGTTGGCAAGCTGACCAGCCATAGTGCACTGGGCTCATCTGGAGGCGGGGCTGCAAGACACAGGAGCTCTAAGAAAGCGTTTAAGACAGGTGGTGCATACAGATGTACAGTACGAGAAAAAAAGCAGTTTGGGGAAAATTAAAGCACATAAATCTATTTTAATAGACCCCAAAAATAAAATTATAAACACATGAAAATTAGCATAATAAGGTCACCGTACAAAAAATCAGTCACCCTCTGGGTTTGAGGTGTTAGTAACTTATGAGATTGATTGGGCTATGGAAACCTGCAGGGTGTGAACGAGGAGATTTATAGATTGAGTAGAGGTGGTACTGTGCAGTGAATGTCTCGTTCTGTGTGTGGAAAATGGGGCGTAAAGCAAATGTTAATAATTGGCTAAAGGCCGTGATTGCATTTGGGCACGCCAAAGACCATAGTGTGAAGGAAGTAGTTGAATTGGCAGGTGTATGGAAGCGTACAATCATACGGGGCTACCAGCAGTGGCACAAATCCCAGTCTACAGGAAATTCTCCTGTACCAGGGAAGCCATCCACCAAATCTGGCCCAACTGCACAATTCCTAGATGCGGGAGTGTCTGAACATTGACGTGTTGGCGTACAATCAGAAAAGTCCAGTTCTTGCCAAATTGAATCCCAGCTGTTATTTGTGTTCGTGGAGGTGTTACACACTACTAGGTATGTTTCTGTCGCAGGTGACTGCTTTGTTGTCCAGTACGCTTAGACCGACCTTATTTGTAATTTATCCAGTGGTGCCAAAATCTTTTAGAGACCACATAAGCTAGTCTAGATTTCATGGTGCTAACTTATACTTGATGTATTAGCTAGACAGGCTTTGTGGTTCCAGTTAAAAAAATTTTTATAGCTATTAGTGAACAATTAGCAGTAAAAAATGTTTGGTGTTCAAACTAGCTGGCCGAAAAGACACTGTGTAGCAAAAACAAACCATCTCAAAATCTGAATTTCATGCACAATCGTATGTCCTACAGAGTCAAAAACCATATACGCAAGTATAATTAAGATTACTTAACACACAAACACACAGACAAATGTGTGAAAACAGATGCTTGCTGCTAAAGCAGTGTTAATGTCTGCACATAACCAGCCTAAACGTCTAAGGCTCGTAGCACCAGTGCAAAACTGAAGAAGCAAAAATCAGACACTATCACAGGTGTTACTGAGCAATTCACTGGAAATATTCTACCACTGTAGTGCCATTAAAGGCATCAATGTTAATATAGTAGTGTCTAGCAACTGGCTACCGGAAGTGCCAGCCTGGCTGTAAGAGAGCATTAAGTTGTTGTTATTAGTGCATGCACATGTTGTAGCGTGGGTTAGTGCAGTAGCAGTGCAATGTTAGTGCCTCTGGTCAAACACAGTTGTGTGGCTAGAGGTTCATCCCAGCTGTTCAGCCCCGCTGGTGGTGGCTCACCTTTGGTGCCTTGTTCAGTAAAGGAGCCTTTGCGTCATGTTTCCCATGTCTTCGTTTTATTCACTGATACTACACTGGTGTCAGAGGTGGGGTTTGAACCATGCCTGCATGGAAACTGTGAGGAAGAAGTTTGGTTTCGCAGCAGTCGTGGATGCTTGTACTGTGGCTGCTAAGGACCTGCCGGCAGAGCAGTGTGGCAGCCAGGCAGTGATGAGCATGGACCTCCAGCAACTCTTTAAACTGACAGAGCTGAGTGTGATGATTCAACAGGCATATGTGGCAGTTTTATGATGTCTGCTAAGGGAAGTCACCCATTAGCCTGTTAGCATGAGGTTAACTGCACCCCTAAAGCATCGCAATCTTGCTCTGAACTGTGTAGAGATGTTCAGTCAGTTCTGATAGAAATCTTGTGTATGTGATTCCTAACATGCTTTTGTCTCTACACACTGTAGCTAATAGACCATATGGGGAAAGATTCATGCTGGAACTGTGTGAATTCGACTTTTTGCATGAGAGGCCTAGTTTTAAAGTCAGAATGCTTTGTTGTGTAGCTGTCACTGATGCAATGCCGTTAGGGCACGTCAGTGCTGCAGGCTGTTGAATGAGAACAAGTCTTCCTCAGGGCTGAAATGAAGTCATTTGACACAGAGGCCGGGACTTCATTACTTAACATGCAACTGTAAAGGGACTATATCATGGATCTGCCCAAATTGTACAGATCACTGCTCAAACCATATGGTTCACAAGCTACAAAACCATCTATCTATCTATCTATCTATCTATCTATCTATCTATCTATCTATCTATCTATCTATCTATCTATCTATCTATCGTTCTGATATATATATTTGAATATACAATTGAAGGTACAAGGCCAGTCAGAACAGATGTCATTTACATATGTCAGGCTTAAATGCACAGTAACAACAACTGTTACTTCCCAAAGGATAAAAAGTTGGTGGGTGATAAAAAAAGGAGGCCATATAAAAAATACATTTAATACCTGAATGGAACGACGGAGGGAATTATCAAGACCACAAAGTTTGTTTTCCTCTCTATTCCAACAGAGAGGCTGTAAATGTGTTTAGGAGGGAAAGTCCAGCTTTTGATAAGAACTGCTCCTGCTCATAGTAGCGCTTGTTGGAGATCAAATCGTTTCCGGTTCTATAAACCAGGTTTGGTATTTGCATTCGTAGCTACATCTTTTTCTTTATGTGAAGGAACAAAGTGATGAATAAAGACTCTCCATCAGACAGGGGATTCATTCAGTTCCTACGAGAAGAGAGTGTGGCAATTATTCCACATGGATTCTGACAAGCCCCGCCCAAGTGCTCTGTGACTGGCTAGTGCTCTGACTCCTGCAGACTGCGGGTGAGCATGAACAGTGTTTTGAATAAGATATAGACTATATGGATTCCTAATAGGAGAGAAAGTTTAGATGGGGTTCTAAATATGCTAATAACCTGCATCAAATATATTATATGTTAAGAGAGGCTGTTCTGTTGCTGCTGTTGTTTGTTTATTTTAATTGTACCTGTATTTGTACAGGATCAAAATCAAATAGTTTTAACATCACACACACACACACACACACACACACACACACACACACACACACATGTATAAATAAACTTATTGTTTGGCTCTATATAATTATCAGTATTTGTATACTGGCTTAGTATCTCAGAATAATCGACTAAGTCTAAATGTATTATTAGGATACTAAAGTTCTGAGAAACCGTAGGTATTCTGACATGAGTAAAACAAGTAATGACTATAATTTAATATTTCAAGAAAACAAATCTTATTTAATATTTTAAATAATTTAATATCTTAACCTATTTCCACATGGTAAGTCAATATTTCATTGTCATATTAACAGTATGTCAATAATATGTTGACACACATCTGCTGGTACGACTGTTTAGCTTGTAAATAAAGTAAAATGCAGTAAAATAAGGATTTTTGTTATGTCTGAATAGTTGAATAGTAGTGTGTGAAGCAGATTATATTTCATAGTAAAGAAATCTGAATCTACACTATGTGTAGAAATATGTATGAAATGCCTATATGAAACTGGCATAGTGGACAGAACGGCGCCTTTATGTATATTGATCAAAATGTATTGTAAAAATTAATTTTTAAAACTCATAAAAACTGTTGGCCAATCGTAGCGCAGAGGGGCGTGGCTTGTTTGGAGTCGGGCGGAGAAACAAAACACAGCACGAGACTCGAGCTGCCACTGGGCGCATTAGCGCGGAGAGGGAGCAGCAGGAGGCTCGAGTACTACAGCACACAGGGAGCGTGCAGGAGCACGGCAGACTGAACTCCAGCCTTTCGTTTTTTTTTTACCAAACTGGACATTTAATCAAACTGGAAAGTTCCTCAGTGCGAGCTCCCAGCATGAGGGTGCATTTCTCCACCAGCTGGATTTTCCGAGGATGGATCACGTGCCTGATCTTCGCCTTATGTGTCCAGGTAAGTGTTGGCCACTTACTAATAAGGTCCGGCTACTGAGTGTAGTTGGAGAGGGAACATGGCAGAGAGCCTGCTCTGATTGGTCTGAAGTGATGCAGATTTGTGTAGATGTACTCGGGATGGAGATCTAACGGTGAATAATGTGATCTGCTTTTCATGCTTTGTATTCAGGGGTTTGTGACTGGATGATAAAAGCTCTGTTCTGTGCGTGTTCTGGTCAGTCTGAGCAAGTAAGCAGTACTGATACTGTACTGTGATGGGTTAAAGAGAGTGATGGGTTAAAGAGGGAATAGGTTACAGTTTGCTTCCAGGTTTTACCTGCTGTTTCTGAATGATTAAAGTCCTGAGATGTGAACAAACTCATGCAGAGTGGTTTAAAATAGGTCACTGGAGGGAAACTTACTAACCCAGATTTCTATACAGTGGTGGTAATAGGAACCCGGCGTCCTGAGGACAATAAATTAATCAGTCAATAAAAAAATCAATAAAAACAGCCCTTTTATTATCAGTGCACCTGCACTTGAATGCTTTTATTAATTTATAAGTTTAACTAGTGCTAAATGAGAAGATATACATGCTTTTATTTGGGACTGTTGCCTTACAGTGCACTGCATATGGTTTAATAAACATACATTTTAGGCCAAAACCAGCTCAAAACTATCACAACACACATTCTCAGGCATCAGACCATGTGCTCATAGCCATATCTTGTAATAGGGTTCTGTTACGAGGCTGTTAGAAGCAGTAAACTCTCTTGGACGTCTGGTTCCTATCAACACCATTGTGAACTATTCTGATCCTGGAGTATTTCAGATCAGATCAGGCTTAATGACTGTATTTACATCCTGCTAAATTAATTCTGCATTTTTCTTACTCAGTGAATTGAATCCCCTTTTAATCCCCCAGCCTTTAGCTGTGGTATCGTCAGGCACTGCAGACTTCACTTGTGGGGCTTTAGACCAAAGATAAAAGTGAGCCTTGTTGAAATCTGTGATCTGTGTACTCTCTGTTTACTGGAAACAGTGGATTTTGGGTTCCATCCAGTTCCCTCTCTCCCCTCCTTTTCACCACAGAGCTAAACTGCTCTTCCCTCTGTTCTCTGGAGCCTAACCACCATCACTTACTCTTAAGCTCTCCATCCTTCAGTTGGACGAGACTTCTTTAAAGGACCGACCCGGCTACTTTTCACGCTGATATCTATCTGTTGCACCTGAGGTGTGTGTTTGCTTACTCTAGACAGTCATTTCCACGTTTTCCTGAGCTGAACGGAGATCACATCTGTTGTTGTGCCCTTAGCTGCCTGTAAGGAGAACTTCTTCTTTTAAGAACAGTTCCTGTTTAGAGTGAATGCAGTCTTGTGCTAAAGTTTTGGCACTTCAGGTCAAGTGACATAAGGAAGAAGTGTGCAAATATTTTAATTGATGTTTATTATATTTTATTTAGCATTTGGGGGAAACCTTTTAAAATAAATATATAAAATAGATATTTTACAAAATGTCAAAAATGGCCTTTGTAAAAGTTTTGGAGCATTTGGAATTTTTATCTCAGCAAAAATCTAAATTTCAACTTCAAAGAAATCAACAAAACATATTTCAGGGTGCTCAAACTTTTAGACATGGCTGTGTGTGTCAGGCATGGAGTAGTCTTTACTGTGTCCCTGCGTGTGGGTTCTTTTTTTTAAAAATAATTGCTGGAAACTCGCTGAAAACATCCTCCATGGTCATCGATGGAACATGTTCGAAGCCAGGAATAAAAAAAATGAAACCTAAAAATTACTGTCAGACTTTCTCTTAGTTCATGTGGTATGTTTGTTTCTCGGGACGAGACCTCTGTTTTGACATTGGCGTCTCCAGTGGTCAGTATCTGCTGAAAAATGTCCTGGCTATTTCTTGATATGACATTACTCTGACACTCAGGTCCCAAATAACTACTTCTGGTTCCTTGAGTGGTTTCAGTGGAGTCCATCAATTGAAATTTCATCAATGGAAACTGTTCTTTAGGGAACCAAAGTGGTTCTTCTTTGGCTTCCACCGAGAGTACCACACCAAGCAGGGAAAGGATCATTCTGAAATGAGTTTCGTTTGAGTAGCCATTACTTATGCTTATGTACAGTTGGACAGTTGGGTAGAGTAGGGCTGGACGATACTGGTAAAATTCAATAACACAACATTTTCCAAATATAGAGTGGGCTCCAAAAGCCTGAAGCCTCCAGAAGCTTCTATTTTGGATTAATTTCTAATTTAACATGTATTTTTGTCATAACAAATGATGAAACCTTTTTAAAACTGAATCTTTTGAATTTTAACATGAATTTAAATAGTTCTAAGCATTTGGTTCAGTATGCCCCTATTTTGCTGTGATGACACTGTTGCTCGGGCCGGCATGGACCACAAGTTTGTGCAAATCCTCTGATGAGCAGACAAAACACCCGTCTGAACTCTTCAGTGGAAAGTCTTCAGTTTTAGTAGTGACCTAGAAATAGTTCAAAATCTCAGATATATTCTTCATTTGTTTTAATTTGATGGATTTTTCTAGGTTTAAATAAAAAATCCCTGATTTTCAAAGTAGTCTCAGACTTTTGAACACCAGTCTTTAGTAATATCACAGTAATAGATATTTAAGTTAGCATTAATACAGTTTATGCTTCATGTTTGCTGCTATATCTGAAAGAATGTCATTGGGCTGTGCTATTCAACTAAAATTACAGCAGGGAGAAGCTTATGTAGGATTGCAAAGAAAACTACTATTCTTATCATGTTTTTGGATTTTAGGCATTCTGAAGCACCCAGCTTATTGACATAAATGGCAGCAGGCCCTTGATATAATGGATATATAGATGTAGATATAATTAATGCTCATTATCTATTTAAAACTCAATACAAATATAGGGAAAACTAAAAAGCTGTATCCCAGTATGCCAGTATTTTGGTAAACCAAGATACAGCCCAGCCCTAACACCTACTCAGGTCCTTTGTACAGTTGTATGCAAAAGTTTGGCACCCCAGTCAAATTCCACAGAATTATATGCATGTCGCTGCAGTTAGAATCGCAGTTGTCTTGGTTTTTAAAGTTTTTCAGTTTTTGACTAAATTTAAAAACCTGTTTTAAAGTACCTGTTACCTGTTCCCTCATAATGAATGGACCAAGATAAGTGACTCAATCAATCTTGATAATATATGTACATATAGCTGCTGTCGAAAAAAAAATCTGAATTTGTAAATTTCACCATGAACAGGCCAAAACTCCTGACCTTCTCCTGTAAATTTAGCATTATGAAGACACAAAGTTTTATTATGATGCAAAATAATGTGTCCTGTTACTTTTGCAAAGGCCACATTTAAGATAACACAAAAGTTATGGCACATTTAATACTGCAAGTCTCTGTTTTTCCCCAGTATGTTCAACTCAAGTGCAGTTACATACACACTGTGCACTAGAATCGCAGATACAGCCATATTTAAGTCTGAGAATAGCAAGGAAACACGTAATATCACCAGGCCTGTTCAACCATTGCATGTGACTTGCATAGCCTTATAAAGCTGATAGCCATTCATTCATTTAGCCATGTCATTTGTTTATCTCTTTCACCATCTTCCGACCTGCCAGGGGAAAAGTGTTAACATGCTGAACGTTGCATCACTGACATGCAGGTCACAACTTGTGTTTGGAAGGCAGGAGGCACCTTAGAGCTTTACAGTCTTCGGAGAGTTTCCAATTGAGAGTAAATCTTGAGAGCCACTTGTTCAGACTATCATCACATGACAGATTGTGAGCAATGGGAGTAGAGCTCAAATGATTAATGGTTATTGTGGTGTAGCAGGTAAAGCAAATGGTCAGCTTCTTCCAAAGGGCCTTTTCTTTTACAGATAAACATGTCAACAAATAAACAGGTGTTCAATTAAATCAGCTTTGCAGGTGGAAATGTTGACCCTGGCAGTTATGCAAACCTTGCGGTTTCAGGGAAATTCTGTATAGGAGGTAACAAACTGGTTTTCTAAATGGTTCATGTTGTTACTGTGTTCCTAATAAAGGGTTTCAAATACACTCACTAAGCACAGTTAACTGTCTGTCCAAAGACTTTTGATGATTTATTAGCAGGGGTGGACGTTATGGTGATACGTTATCGTTATTGTGATGAGTTGCGTCATTCTTCCCTTTCAGAGGATATGGTGGGTTTGGTCAGGACTTCTGGAGCACTGAACCACTGGACCATAAAAAAGACGATTATAGAGCAACGACAACAACAACAACCAGTGTAGAGTAGCTATTATACTGTAGTAATAAACTGCCTAGTAAAACACAAATGACTGGGTTTCAGCCTGTCTTATGTTTAATATGCACATAAAACATTTTGAAAATGTTGAATTAAAAAGCACTGTAATCATTTAGATTATATATTTCAGTGTTTTAGCCAAGCTTTGCCAAGGCCTGGACACACGTCAGAAAAAATACTTAACAGACCACCACACAGGAGCCACAGCAACTAAATATAATATCAGTAATAATATATTGATATTTGTTGTGTCCACATTTTGCCTTTATTAAAGCCTCTGTTCTGTTCCGGAGACTTGCTTCCATTTCCATAGAAATCTGCAAGGATATTTTCCCACAGCTCCAAAAGTTCAGTCTTAGAAGTTGTTTGAACCTTCAGCTTCTTGCCATCCAGTTCCTGTTAAAAGCATTCAGTGATGTTGAGGTCTGGACTCTGGATTGAGGAATGGACAGTCCATTGTTCTGAGAGCACCACCTCCTTTTCTCAGTGAGGAGCTTCTTGACAGCTATACATCCTTTCAGACCCATAGTGCTGTAGTGTCTCCTCTCTATGTAAGAATGGCTATGGATTGTTTTAGATCTGAAGCAAGAGTAGAGCTTGCTGTTCTCCTCCCTCTATCAAAGACATAGCTTTGAGTGCTGTTTATCTGATGGGGTCAGTTTTGGTGGTCTACCAGGTCTTCCAGATGGTTGTTCCAGATGGTTCCATATCCTCTGTAGCTTTTTTTGAGGGATGGTTTCAGAAACTCCTGTGGTTCTCTTATTTTCCTTTGACTTTCCTCCTCCTAATGCAAATGGATCTTCTATCTGATCACCTCAGAAGTATCTTCTGAAACAGAAATAACTTTTCCCCAACCTCTACTTTGACTGGAATTTGAATAAATGAAGGTTTTCTGACTTTAGCGCAGCACCATGTTTCCTACATGTTGCCCATCATTAGTTTTCAGGGTTAAGCAGAACTGATTAAACTGATGTAGAATATCATAAAGGACAGAGTTGGGTGCTGCGCTGGACGCTGGGACAGCAGCCGTGTCCCTGTATGCCTGCATATTTTCTACCATGTAATTACGCAGGGCGTCACTGACCATGATCTTATATATTTAGTCAATGAAAATATTTCATGTCTATTGTGCATACACCAGTGTTTGGATGCAGAGGGACCAGAAGGGAGTTCTGGACATTCTTCTGGGTTTTCTGTCTCCTTTCTCACGCTTAATTTAAAAGTGCTTTGTGATTTCAGACCCAGTAACCACACGGACAAGAGAAAAAATCCCACATCCTCCAGCACACATGATAATAACATGAATGGCATTGAACAGTGTTTTATGTACAGTCAGTCACAGTAATAAAATTTTGTATATCCAGTTATAAGTAAAAGTTATTAAATTTTTTAGCCCTGTGTTTGATATATGATCATTTACTTGCATAAGGAAGGAGAAGGAAAGGAAAAAGTGGAAGTGTGGTTCAAAAAGTGTTTCCGAACTGTGCAAAACCTGGTAGACCACCAAAACTGTCCCCATCAAATAAACAGCGCTTAAAGGTGCAATATGAAAGATTCCTAATTTAATACTAACTCAATTTATTAACAGAAAGTGAAGACACAACCGTTCTGACTGTACATTAAAGATGTATATGTATCATGTTGCTAGCCCCACCCCTTCCTGCCTTACCCCTTTGTAATACCTCAAAAGACGATAGTGAGTCACTGTAGAGTCATCGAATCAAATCAGTCCAAGATGCGAAGATGAAGAAGTAGCACTGCTGCCCCGACAGCTTATTCTAACCTACTTGTCAATCATGTTTAGGAGCAGCCAATAAAAGGACCAGTAAATACAGCGATGGCTGAAGCTCTTGGCAAGTGGCTTATAACTCCCGCTGTCTGCTTACATCAAGAAACCACATTCAGCAGCAAAAAAATAAGAAGTGATCTGAATAGAAGCAGAAGAAGAGTTAACACTGGTGCTACTTTCCACCGCTGACGACACTCTTGCCGAGTGATGGAGAAAATTTGATGCTTTTCTCTCAGACTGTTAATTAATCTAGCTGTTAATGCTATATATACAGCTAATGCTGTAGAAGAGAAGGGGCCGTGCTTTTCCTTGTTTCTTAGGATAGGGGTGGGCACCACAATCTTTCTTGCCAATATGCTGCCACCTGTTGTTTGGAGTATGAATCCAGCAGGTTGCATCATTTTACACATTGCTCCTTTAAGCCATTCATCTTCGAGACAGAGAGAGAGAGGAGAAAACCCAGCTCCACCCCTGCTTCAGATCTAAAAAAAAAGGCTGGCAACCACCCAGAGAAGACGACTCAACACTATGGTCTGAAAGGATGTGTACTAGGCTTTGTCCTAGAACTAGAAAATATGGGGGTTATAGACTAAGACTGAGCTTTACAGGGAATGTCTCCACAGATTTCTTTGGGCAGGTCTCATGAAAAGAATGGAGCTGTAGGCAGAGGGTGGACATGTCTGTAGGCATGTCTGTTTAACGTACTGTATGATTTTCACCTGATGCTGGTAAAAAGTATGACTTGACCTTCATGGCTGATTTAACTGGAAATGAAATAGAAACAAAAGGGCCGTTTCTGACTGTGGTTCAGTACAGTACAGGGTTTTATTATGTTATTTATTATTTTAAAATTCATTATATTATTTTAAGCAACTTTTGGCTCATTTTTATTGGTCCATTCATCGATAAATGTTCACACAATATAAGAAACGCTAAAAAGGGAGCCTTTCATTTGACTGTTGCTGTGTTAGAAAGTTTGACATCACTGTTGATCTATATTCCTGTAATTTGCACTTCCTGCTTAGAGATGCTGCTCTTACATGCTGATCTGTGGCCAGTTTTGACATGTCTCTGATAACGGTGAAGATTAAGAGTTAGGTAATGGAAGTGTAATATGAAGTGGAATGTAAAACGGCTTATTTGTGGAGTGAATATAGTAACCTTAAATTGCTTAACTCTGCGTAGTGGAAAGTGGACAGAATCCAGAATCCAATTTGAATAAGACCGTTCCGTTCCTGATGTGATGCGTTTGATACGTGTGCTGCATCTGAATTACAGCCATTGAGATGTCACTGCTGTATCTAACGAGGAAATCTTTTTTTATATTCCCTGTGGAATTCCACCATACATATGATATGATTTTCCCTCTCACACATTTGACAATGAAAGTAGGGAGGTCTGGCCTTAGAGAAATGGAATAGAGCTGGAAATATGTGGGCTGTTTTTCCTCCTGTTTCTGAAGCTGTAGGAAGCACTGGAGATGATGACGAGAGTCTCCTCATGTATCATGTTCTCCATCAGAAAAGGTCCCTCCGCTGTTTTCTGGGCACGGGTTTGTACGGATAAAAAAAAGTTGTTTTCTGAAATAAAGTTGAACTCGGCTCATTGGGACTAAGCGACTGGCACAAGAGTCTCTGCTACTTTCTGCTGAGTTTGGCACACCCTGTGTTGATTATAGTTGGACGTTTTCAACCCTACCCTTGTTATACACCACATTTCAGAGTTTCCCATGTGAAAGCTGTGGAATGGTTTGGTGTATCAGCAGGGAAGTGGTTGGTGGCTGTAGCTGTCTTCCAGTTCCCTGAGGTTGTGACCTCTCAGGTGTTTGTTTTTGGCTATACGCAGTCCTCAGCAGGTTCAGAGTGGCCCGATATATCGTTCGCCCAAAAGAAATCAGCCGATATTAATATCCCGAGGACCGATTCCGAGACACTGTCTGGTTTCTACCACAGTCACCACCATGGTGAAAAACTCTGATTCGGAAACCACTCTGAAATGCTTCGAAATTGTTATATTATGCTGAACATTTAGGAATATTGGTGGAATTCCGCTCTAAAGAGTCTTTTTTGTGGAGTACTGAAGGAACGTCTGCTGCTTCTTTCACATCAGATTTGATTAAATGTAAAAACTAATAATCATATTTGTTAATATTTAAGCTTGTGAAATCAATATCCAAAAATGGTCAGACTCCATGTTCCCCACACCGTCACTATCACTGAAGATATCAGATAGCATTTTATTAGCATGCAGTATAGCACTGTGTGTATAACTAGTATAACCGGCCCTCATGATCTCCTGGCATGATCAGCCTGACAAACTGAATGGTGTTATTGTTAAAGGGTTGTATTTTGGGCTCTGTAGGTAAACTGTGAGGGATCTGACTGAACCTAATTTAAATGAAGGCTCACAGACCGTGTTTATTTGAGGAATTGAGATCTTTTTTTTCTCTCGGTTGCAGAGGAAGCACGCCAAACCAACCTGTAACGCAGCAGAGCAGTACTTGAAGGACAAGAAGTGCTGTTCCAAATGTAAACCAGGTAAACATCTGTCAATCTCCAGTTACTTTAAGTTGCCCACACCTTCTCTAGCTGATGTTTGTCTCCGTTCAGCAGATGTGGCTTTGGTGAGCACGAAGGCAAAGGCTTGGACTAATTTAAAAGAAGGGATAATATCGCCTTGCTTTTCCCCCCTTTTTTTCTCCTTTTTTGATGGGGGTGGAGGCTTTAAAGGGGAAGTGCATGTAAAAGAGGAACACACACAGAGCTTTGTGGAAAACCTCAGTTTAGTCTCTGCTTTATGGAACAGCACAGAGGGTCTGCGCTGCTTCTGAATAATCTAGAAACTATGCCATGTAGAAGGAGTGAGTGATACGGCAGAAGTATGTCACGATATTTAAAGGCCTTATCTCGATACGTGCTACATATCGCCGCTGTCCAAAGAAAAACATGTATCTCCATTTTTGTTGATTTTGACGTTTATGCCTCATTTGATCACATGAGCTGCTATTTACACTTTGGGGAAATTTCATGAAGAATGGACCAACAGAAATGCCCCAAAACTGTTTGGAAAGACATCTGGTTCCATTGACTTCCATTCAAATTAAATGCGGTTTTTGGCCTCTCCTGTAAAGTTGGCATTTTGGAGATACCTGTTTTTCTTTGGCCAGCGACGATATCTAAGTCAGTATATGAGGAATACAGTGAGAGTACATATATACTACTGTAGTACTGATGGCTACTAATGATACCTACACAAGTAACCCCACCAATAATAATGAGCCGCTTTCTTCTGATCACAGGAACATACATGTTTCAAGAGTGCAGTGAGAAAACTGACACTATATGTCGGTCGTGTGGAAAGGACGAGTACCAGCCGGAATACAACACGGACACAAGGTGCATTCCGCAGAAGTTCTGTGATGACGGTCAGTCTTCCTTCTTTATCAATTAAGACATTCTGTTTTTTCCCTGGGATGCTTAATTCCTGTCTTACATCGAATAGCACGTCTCCTCAGGATCCTAACTGTGCTAAGTGCAGTAAATATAGAAATGTGATGGCTGATTTTGTAAACAGATCTGCATGATTCATCTAAACATTTGATGCATTTGATGTGAAATGATTCACTGTAGAGAAACCCACTGACTACAGTGCTGGCGATGGGAACCAGTCATGGTGTCTATGATACAAATACAGCCATTTATTGTAGCCACCCAAAACCACCAGTGCACCTACACATGTCGTCTGAGGTCATCTGTATGACATGGTGATGAGAAATATGTATGTTCGGGGGGCTGCAGTTTTGCCATAGCTAGTGCTTTAAGGGTGGAAAGGTGCCATAGAATGGAGTACGGTCTTTACATTGGCATAGTTGAATAATAAGAGCTCATTATCTCCAAACAATGTTGTTCCTCCTACCAATTCACATCCTGGAAGTAAAATGAGCTGATTCCAAAATCCCAAACTGATACGGATGAGTCATCAATATTTACATCCCCAGAATACACACACGCCAGCTCACGTTTCGCCCCTGCGAAATGACGACAGTGGATGTCAGCACTTTTCATATCATTTAAGCAAGGCTGAAATTAGCTTCCTACTCACCAGCGCCTCTACCGAATGTTTCATTCCACCTTAAAAGCTACAGCTTGTACAGACACCAGAATGTAACTGAGGCACCATTTAAGGTGGAACAGAAAATTCAAGCGAAATGAGCTGGCGAATAGGAAGCCGACTTCAGCTCCCACATCTTTAACAAGATCCTGGACAGGTTAATATCAGAGGTGTTAGTTCACTCTGCACATTTCAGTGCGCATGGTTTCTTAAACCTTGGACAATATCAAGCAGCTTCGCTCAGCGTTTGACAACCATACACCAAAACCTTAAGGTAGCACCCATGCTGTGTGATTTATATAGTGAGTAAGAGCTTTAATTGACTTTGTGTTGATGTTGAGATTAGCATAGCTAACTGAATAGTGTGATGGTGTAGATTATTACCGAGAGGATTATTTTATTTTCCTATTTGTGTCTATTTCAATGTATTGCTTCTGTGTGGTCTTAGTGGTGTCTCACTGTAAACCAGCCAATCCCAGCAGAGCTCATTGAATTATTCATGAGCCTACCAAAAAAGGGCAAACGGATTGTTTCATTCTAGGACCAAATCATAGTATGTAAAGGGGCGTGTATACCCTCATTTGCACTTTTCTTTTTTGTTACCCCAGTCACATATCTTCTACATAGCCATCAGAGAATGATTTCAAATGCCAAATAAGTGCATTCTGTTCTGTGGCACCTATTAGAGTAAAGGGTGTTAAAAGACGTTTAAGTTTTATACCTCTCTCTGTCTCTCTTGTTTCACAGGGAAAGGCTTTTATCGCCCCAGTCCCAGTAGCACAGTTGAGTCTGAGCCTTGTCAGTGTAAAGAGGGATTTCAGTGTTCCCCTCTAAACTGTGAGTTCTGTGACCAAATCCCATCTTGCCCTCCAGGCCGAGGACTCACAGGCGGTAAGACACCATCTTTTATGCTATTTTCTAATAAGCAAGTGTTAAAGTGTGCTCATTTTATGGATAAAAACTCATATATGGAGCCTGAGCTGTGTTTTGAACTCATTGTAGTTGTGATGTCATAACCATGGGCTCCATTTGACATGGCCGCTCATTCATCCTACAGCATTTTAGGCCACCATTGAAACACTGTTACTGAGCTCAGTGCAGACTGCTTTTTGAATGAGATGTGATAAACAGCAGAACAGCAGAACCATTCAGAACAGAGCTCATTTCCATACAAGTTATAGGCACGTTCATCACCCGGCATGACCACAACCTTTACCGTGACCTGCGTCTGGCTCTGATCATGAATCTATGGGTCGGCTCCACCTGTGCAGTAACTCTGTCCTGGACTAATCAGACTGGATCTAATAGATGTTCTAAAGCTGCTTCTCCTGTTAGTTCTGTCTTGCTCTTCTCATCCGGGTTCGACCTGAGAAGGTTGGGTTTCGCCCTTGAGCCTGGTTCCTCTCGAGGTTTCTTCCTTAGTCAAGGGAGTTTTTCCTCGCCACTGTTGCCTCTGGCTTGCTCAAGGGGGGGCTTGGACCCAGTTACCCCAACACCCCGCCCCACCCCATCCTCCTATGTCTGTACATTAACTCTGTGTTTTTTCCTTTTTTTAAAAACTGATTTTCTGTGAAGCTGCTTTGAGACAACGTTGGTTATAAAAAGTTCTATACAAATAAATATTGATTGATATACTGATTGAGTGGGAAATACAGGTCATGTGAAAATGAATTACTGTATAACGGAATTACAGTTGCAAGGAAACTGTACAATATGGATCCTTTAAGATTAGTAACTGTGTCTGCAGTATACAGTGCTAACAACAGGTTATGAATTGATAAATGTGAAGCTAATTCCTTTAGCTGTTGCTGTAAGCCTTGCAGGAAGCTGCGCTTGTGTTGGTTCTGTGTTTCCCATCAAATCTGAGCCTTTAGGTCTTTTTTAGATACAGTAGGTGTGACTCTATATGACTCACATATATGACTATATATGAACTTCTGTAAAATAAGTGGCTTCTTTTGGTTTGCGGCTGGGCGTAACAGTGCTGCACAGGAAAGAGGATTATAACAGTATATACGGATATGTAGACTCTCTAACCTCCACTCTATTTTCAGTATCTTGACATATGCATACAGTAGTTAAAGGCTCGCCGCAGCATCACAGAGAGCCAAATGTGTATTCTTTTGAAAATGATATGTCTCATGATATCAGTTTTCCTAGTGCATGTGGGATGTCCAGGGAAAAAGTATGTGAAACAGCACATTAAGTTCTTTACTGACATGTTTTCCTTTTTTCTGCTGTTTTTCTTCAAGACCCTGGCAGACAGTCCTGTAAGGAGTGCCCACACGGATATTTCTCAGCTTCTTACTTGGCAGGACCCTGCCAGAAATGGACAGAGTAAGTGCGCAGAGCCATTATTAAAGCATTTGAACGGGCAAGAATGAAGTGTACTGTATAATTTGCTAATCGTTATCACGATATTGACTTGTGCGATACTGATGTCACAGAAGGCCGCAATATGCAAATACGCCCTCTAGCAAACCGCATATTTTACATTGTGTTCTCCGAGTGTTCATATCAACCGCAGATGTTCTAGATCAGTTTCCATGGACGTTTTGATGGATTAACCCAATAAGAAGTTCCAATAAGTGTAAAACATGTTGTTGTGAGCATTGCCCAAGTTACCCTAATTCAGTGCTTTGTAGCCAGTTTGTGTAGCTCTGTGTTATGCTTCATAAGTCAGTAGAAGGTTCATGTACAAACACGATACATAGGTGTACCATGTCTGTAAGTTAACCCTTTCCTGACTATTTTTCCTGACTTAAAAAGAATAGGACTGAGCTACCTAAACAAAGCACAGACTTCTAACAGCAGTAGTGTGCTACTGTGTTTCCTATTACTGCATAAAAGGAGCTACCTTTATTGTTGGATGCACTACAGTAGTTTCTGAATGATGCATCCCGGATGTGATTTTTGCCTCTTATTATCAATAATGCACATTAATGCTAATCATCAGAAAATCTGATTTTGCCTGTAATCTGTTAACTGCGCTTACATGCGCTTGAGTAAAGAGATAATGGGAACTTTGGGTCTGCAGTAATTGGGTTTCGGTTTTGCAGTTGCTCAATAAGCTCACAAGACGTAAACTTTTTCAGTTTAAAACGATTTCAGCACCACAGCAAATGTGATTTAATACCATCTCACGATTGCTGTGTACAATGATGCTTGCTTGGCATGTCTGGTATCATGCTCTTTTTAGTACCGTGTTTTCGCACATGGCTGAACAGAGAAATCTGAAAGAAATCAGAGTAAGGGTATACATGCATTGCAAACCTGGTTACTGAGGTAACCTCCAGCTCTTTTATCAGATTTCTAGGCCTTAATCCAATCTAAGAAGCCAGAGTTATGCTACATGAACATTTAAATAATCAGCTAACTGCAGATTATGATCAAATTATTAAGTGCGTGTAAACAAACATAGCCGAGTAACAGTGAAACGCCACAGAGGTGTAAAATGTCTTTCCATTCAGGTGTATTGCAGCACACAATGGTGGTTTATGACTTGAAGCCAAATAAGAATCTACATTTCTTTTTGGCTTTGTTGGATCAAGATCTTTACGATTCAAAAGAAATGCACCACTCCTTCAGAAATCATGCTACTGAGAGTATAAAAGTAGGGCAGTGATGTTGTTGGCTCAGGTTAATCATGCCACCTCAAGGGCTCACCATTGTTTTAAAGGGGAATTCCGCTGACATTTCACAATTTCACTGAATGCCAGTGGTTTGGTGTGAAAAGGGTAATTGTAGAGAACCTAATGACTGATTTCTTTGTAGTGGTGGCGGTGGGAACCAGGGGTCACAATGTCTACAACACAAATACAGCCACTTCATTTACCGTCCAAACCCACTAGTAAACCTACCCTGATAAAATACTGGTAAAATAGCGGCAAGAATAAGTCAATTAACGCTGTTTCTTTGGATTTCGTTTGCCGTACAACATCTTGCATGTACCTCTTCATTACAACTGGATTCTAAAAGATGTTTTGGGCTTTCAAAGCTTCTGTAAACTGTCATAAAAGATTGCTCAGATGTTTATAAGCATTTCATATAATAACTGGCTGTGTGCTTTTAGAGACACCGAGATCTTCAGATGTCTGGTTTCTATCACCACCACCATGAACAACTCTGAGTCTGTAATATTCTGTTCAGAACGGAGCCTTTCACACCAAACCACTCTAAACGACTTTGTTTACATCTTAACCTTTCAGTTATCCAGAAAGTTTGAAAAGTGGGCGGAATTCCCCTTTAACACACTGCAAGATATGTTGCCATAAATATCAGTATAATGACAATATGGAATTTTATCCATGTTTCGTAGCCCTAACAGTAATTAGGAGCTTGAGCCACAAAATGCTGCTTCACACATAAGGACACACACCTACACACACACACACACACACACACACACTCACACACACACACACACACACACACATACATACACATGAATAGTTTGCTTTCTTAGTCCTCAGTTTGCGCAATCACAGTAACTCATTCTCACGAGTGCTGTTTGTCTGGCATTGCTCTCAGGTCACAGGCACACACAGGCGTTTTAAAAGCCCCCGCAGTCTTACCGCACTGTGGTATTATGACTAATTTCTCCACCACTTCCCCTGGAAAGAGCCTATTTTCCTTAGCTGGCCATATTTGTGGTGACCGTTTGTGGAGAAGATCGAGTCTGATCAGAAGTGTCCGGACTGCCGAGGCGTCCTTACTGATGGGCCTGATTTTTTTTTTCAGCTGCAAAGCCATTGGCAACACCGAGGAAAGGCCAGGCAGCACTACAACAGATGTGCGGTGCGGACCGCCCTTCAGTAAGCCGTCAAACATGTTTATGTTCAAGCTGCTGGAATACACTATACTTAATAGAGTTGTAGAAGGACAAAAACTGACCCACGCATGCTGCGCCCAAAAACTATACCTAGTTGCAGGAAAAAAAATTTGGTAGGGTTGTTAATTGATATAATCAATTGGGTTTTTTAATATTTATAATTAATGAAATGTAATATTAATTAAATAATCCTGTTCAAAAGATCCCGCAGTAAAGACAGATCAGGTGTAGTCATGTAATCGAGCTAGCATAGCATGATGGCAACAACACAGTCCAGCTTGGTACTATAGCATGTCAAATTGGGGGTCATTCCTAGGGTCCTCTATTGACTCATTCCAGTTATCAGGAAACTGCCCCATGTCCCCCAGGTTCTATAGATGCAAGCTAGGATACATTCAAACTTTTCAAAAAGTGGTTTGCATAACCACATAAGTTTGGGAGGCTAGTTAATTAGTTGCTAGATTAAGCTAATCTAAAAAGAATCATAGTGCCAATAATTTTGCTCACTGTCATTCCTTATGTGATCTTATGTGACCTCAAGACCCTAACTTGGAACTTGGGTTGAATGAAATGTCTAATTGTGATAGGGTGACACGGTAGCGCAGCGAGTAGCTCTGTCACCTCAACAAGGGCCTGGGTTCGATTCCCCACTGGCATGTCCGGGGTCCTTTCTGTGTAGATTCTTGTCATGTCTGTGTAGGTTACCTCCCACAGTCCAAAGACATGCAGTTCAGATGAACTGGAGATGCTAAACTGTCTCTTGATGGGAGTGTAAATGTTTGTGTGTCTGCCCTTAGATGAACAGGTGGTCTGTCTTTGGTTTTTTCCTGCCTTCTGCTCAATGCAGATATTTATCTCAGAAGATAATTAAGTAAATCTAATTGTGATTTTTATGGCCAACACTGGGACTGTAATTTACATATTGACTTTTTTCGGGTTTGATGTTTAAACTTGGCTGAAGTAGTGTGCTAGACTGCTAGTCAGTTATTTAGTTGACCACTGATTGGTACTGATATAAAGACGAAACATTTTTCGGGCCTTTTAGGAACTCTTTCATGGGTCTCCTTAATGGATGTATTGAAGATTGATGTCTTATATTAAGAGCGGAGTAAACATACAGCCCTGGGATCATAGAGCCTGGGGAACAAGGGTACACTCGAAACTCAGTGTTATGTAGTGAGTTTAAATGGGATTTTTCTGAATTCTGTAAAGCTCATCTAATCTTCCATAATGCATTAGTGGGCGGAGCATGGACAGGTCAGTAAAAAGCCAAGATTGTGTTTGTAACAGTAAAACTAATGTTTAACATCTTTGCTGACTTCGTTCCATAGAGCCGCCCACCTCCTGGGCTGTGGTGGCCGTCCCCTGTGTGATAATCGTGCTATTTGTTGTCATCGTTTCCTGCTATAAGGACAAGCTGAACCTCCTCTCAGGTGAATCTATAGTATGTTAGCTGTACACTCTTTTAGATTTCTTGTTCATGATGCTGATGAAGGATTTTTCTCTTTATTTGCAGTCAATCTACGAGCCTGCATCCAGAACATTAAACGGAGCCGAATTCAACAAGTGAGCCCAAACCTCCATAAGACACTTAATTAGCCTATTGGCTTATCTCTCATTTTAAAACTCTAGTTTGCAATTTTTGTCCCCATAAGGGTAATTCTTGCTCAGCATTAAATAAGGGTACAGATTAAGCCTTCATACATATTAGTGCACAGTGCACAAATTTTTTATTGTGGTATCTTAAAAAAAAGATTTCTTAAAATGAATATCAGAAAATGTTAACTTTAAAATGATCTTATATATTGATATATAATATATATTAGATATGATCTTGATATATCTTAAATTTGCAGTTTTTGATTGTTGTGTGTTATAGGATTAGTGAACTTATTTTCAGATATTTTCTACTTGTTTTAAGTGATTTTGTACATGACCTGAGGGCCTTTATCTTTAGACGAGCAACAACAATCTGAGAGGGGAATCGACCAATGGCTTGTATTTGATTAAGAGTGGGACCAATTTTGTGGGAAAATCCGGTCATTCTAGACCATATGGAAGTTGGTACATCACTGACTGTGAATACGAGCCATAGTCTAACCAGGCTGCAGTTGGTTGTTAGGAATATACAACAATGTCAGTGTCTCTCTTTACTGAGTCACTGTAAAACTGATACATACCGTTGAACATGTTTCAGATAAAAGGTATGAGCCATCTTTAAAGATATCTTTTTTTATTTGTGTTGCCATTAGTTTGGCACTAGCATGGTACTGGAAATCCCATAGGCGTGCCAACAGAAATAAGAATTATTTTATTAGCTGTAATAGTCTTAGGTCACCACTGCAAGACCTTCACAGCAGCCTTGTTCCATCTGGCTGGACTTGTTGTGCAGGCTTTCTCTATGCTAACTGTCTAGCATCGGTTTAATGTTGTGCTAGATTTCTAATGAAGTAACCTAAAAGACTTTATTGAGGTTTTATGAATTGTTGGACTGCATCCCCACTACAAAAGCTGAATCTAGTTGATCTAGAAAAATATGTTTAGGGTTTAATATTCATTTACTGCTGGGACTTATACACTGACTACTATACCAATGGATGGCCTACTTCGAGGCTCTTCGAGTTTAAGCTACAACATCTTTCTTTTATTTTCTAGGAGACTCTGACACCTCCCTACCACAGCAACGGCTTACAGAACTCCTCTCAATATGAGATCACCTCCCACCTTATGACGCAAGATGACAACCATATAGAATACATGAGTCTGTGTTCAAAAACAAAGCTAATCAGCAGTAACACATCAGACCCCAGCCAGGACCAGAAAGTCGAGCCGATTCGGGACAGGGCGGACGGGTCATCAGGCAGCTCCAGCGAAGTTTCTGAGGGTCCTGCTTCTCCGCTTTCTGGCAGCACCTGTAGCTGCTTACCCTCTATGAAGGAGCCAATGGAAGTGGGGGAAAACGAGGACTGCAGTCAACTGGTGGCCACAGGCCTGGCCGGCTGCTGTTCCTGCGGCATGGGGGAGACTATGGAGGCCAAAGATACGAGTGTCGTTGAAGCGGTGGCGCTGGAAGAGCTGCCGATGTGTGGGAGCTGCTACTCCGACAGTTTACCTGGCTGTCTGCAAGGCTCTCAGGAGCTCTATCTGGACTACAGCAGCCCGGCTGGTAAAGAGACCATGTCGGAGGTCAGGGGTTTTCATAGCGACGGCAGCCTGTACAAGCAGAACGAGCCATGCTGTTGTAGCATAGAGTCCACTGTGCCGCCCAAGTCGGCATTTAGCGACAGCAACAACGGAGGCCTCTCACTCATCGCTGACAACAACCTGTCCGACCCCGAGGCTGACCTGGAGGTCCAGAGCCAGTGCTCTGACGCTGCTCTTGCCTGTGGTAAGGAATCCAGCCCACATATATGATACATATCTAGACAGACTCTAGGCTAGGTTCCGATTAAGGTGACACTTAATAAGCCAACATAAAAACTCAACAGCAGCAGTCTCTAAGGTGAGATGGCTTAAGAACTAGGGAAACCCCCTTCTGATGATGTATGGAAGATGGAAATAGGCTTGACCTTAAACATGTCGTACATTTTGGCTCCTTAGCATTTCAGTTGTGGCTGGTAATGCTATGCTGGAAATAAGGAAAACGCCCCTGTTGGTCCTAGCAAACTATCATCAACCATAAACCATAACCATAAACAATAAAAGCTCCCACCTGACCTTGTGCGGTGCTTTCTCTCCATCATGTATGCAACAGTTTATAGTGAGGCTGGAATTACTTGTTCATCCATTCATTCATTCATTCATTCATTCATCCTCCATTCAAGCCTTTTTTTCCATCTGGGTCATGGGGAGGGGGGGTGGAGCCTATCTGAACTATAATTCTGAGGCTGCTGAAAGTAGCACTACCTTCACTGTGAATACTGATACACCGCTTCTGAGGTTGATGGATCTCAAAATTCACCACTACTGAGCTCAAAGCAAAGTCTTACAGTCACTGTAAAAATTGTTCACATTGCCGAACTTTTGATTGGTACGGTTTCTACTTAAGTAATTCAGATTTGTTGGCCTGGTTGGGCTTTTACAGGACCAGAGTGGGACAAATTTAAATATTTTGCCTAAATGTGTCCAAATCTTTTTTTTTTCCCCAGAAGTTTAGAGCATAAAACGCTACTAAGCCACTTGCGTAGGTGCTTTTGGATCTCATATTCATATCATATTACTGAAATCAGCAGAATTAGCCTAATCATGCCCATGCATGTTCTTCTAAGACACAGGTGTGTGAACGCTAGTGACAGGTGTGGTTAAATTATACACCAAGGGCAAAAAGATCATGGTTTCATAAAACATGAATTTAAGACATTGAATAAGACAGTGAATTCAGGCTGTGTAAAATCTTTGCAAGGATTGGTTTAAACGTTTCATTATTTACCTTGGTATTTTTTATTTTTAAATAAAAAGCTTGATGTTGTATGTAAATAAAATGTGAAACATATATAGATTAGATGAAACAGTACGAAAAAATTAACATCAAAACTATCACAATTATTGTTATCGCTATATTGTTAAATGCACTGAAAACCTCAAAAACATTTTGATACATAAATGGAAATAATTTCAAGTTTTATAAGAAAATCCACAAATAAAATGCATTAAGACCACAGGTGGCAACATTTGAGCATGAGAGGTTCAAACTGTTCAAACCTGCAAACAATCAAATCTTTTGTTATACTTTTTTTTATTATACTTTTACTCATTCATTCATTTTCTGAGCTGCTCATCTTTCGTAGGGTTGCTGCACCATATCCCAGGGCCCATTATCAGTCAATAGAAACCAGTTTGCAAAAACGGCCTGTTTTGCACTGAAAACCAACACATTTACAGGTCTGCACTTTCCATCTAGCTCCGCCCATTAACACTGAAGATATACAGAGTGTTTCATCCCAAACTGATTTCCAAAATCAATCATTTTCAAGAAGGGCCCCTGGCAGCCAATCATAATAAAACTTATTTACATATATCATTCAGCCCATTTAATTGTAATGGTTAAAAAAGAGGTTGGAAACTGGTTATGTAAATATGAATTATGGCTGTGTTTGGTACATACAACCACATAAACATCTTAAGAGGACAAACTTAATTAGACCTAGTCATTGTTAGTCATTTTAATTGATATCTTCTGTGATCAACTTGAGAAAAAATGCTTGGGATGTTTTATGTAAGCGGTCACTGGTCTGAGCAAAAACTACAAAAATCTGAATTGGGCAATAGGGCCTGTGATGTAAATGCAGACCTAGAGGAGTTTTGCAGAGCAAAGTTTATTGCCCAAGCACCACTGTAGAAACACTGGCTTTGTATCCGAGGCATTTCAAGGCCAGTGACTACAGCTTCAACAATACGCCACTTCTACCTGGAGGCGACAGACAGATGCCATCCAGGGTGTTTATCCTCGTTTTAAAACAGCCCTGTTTCAAATTGAAACAAGATGTGCTGCCGAGTCCTGCTTATTGAGTAATGCAGCTTAGCGGGGGCAATTTCTCCAGTCTCTGGAGTTGGAGCAGATGGCTTAACTAACAAGACGATAAACAGCCCTTTCCCACAACATTTACTAATACCGTCTGTATGTTGTTAAGGTCCATATGCAGTCTAGGGTTCGTGACTTTTTGACTCTTGGATGCTTGTAGGTGGGAAGTCTGCCCAAAAAACAGACGACACTTACGGTAAAGGAAAGACGGATTGTCTAGCCTGTCATTTCAAGGCTCGTGTGTATGTGTGTTGTGGGCACTTATATGGAGAGTTAAATTTAGTGGCGATCATTAAGAAAACACTGGCACCCGAGTAATTGATATTCCAGTAAACAGCACTTTTAAAAACACTGCAAGCCAGTGTGGACAGCGGGTGTCTGGCGCGTCATAAATCACAGTTTAATGACTAAAAGATGTGTGAATGTGATTCACTGCAAGTCTGCCTTTGGCGTTATGCTGGGAATATGGAGTAAATAGTTCCCCTCAGCTAGGAACTGCTTTAAATGTCTGTCGAAACGTTCAGCGGAAGGAAATGGTTCTTTTTTTCCTTCTTTTTTTACCAGATGACCCCTAAATAACAGCATTTTTATGCCACGTAAGCGCTTACTTAGCATTGCTGCTCCGGTTTTGTGCCACTGGTGCAAGTTTGTAGAGATGTTAGGTTGCAACACTGTACTGTAGGACAGAGTTCATAAGGGTACATGTCAACTCCATAAGCTATGTATGACAACTGACCTAAACATGTAGGTGTCATAAAGAGTGCATTTGCCAGCCTTGATGCAAGGTTGACATAGCAAAATTCTGTGGCCCTTTGGTTAAGTGACGTAGCATTTCTAAAATTTAAGCTATGCAATATAAACCAAAGCTTGTGGACACCTTTCCTAATGACGTTCAGGCGTTTCAGCCACTGCCTTATCTAATAATTGATTATCAGCACCCAGCCATGCAGTCTTCATAGACGAGAAGTGGCAGTAGACTGGGTCGTACTGAAGCCCTCGGTGACTTTAAATCCTAAACTATCATAGGATGCCATTTTTGACGCATGGCAGTTCATGAGATTTCTGCCCTGCTAAGTCTGCCCTAGTCAACCATAAGTGCTACTACTGTGAAATGAAAGCATCTAGGAACTCAGACACAATTAAACCAGACCAGGGGTTCGCTAACTTTTCTATCCATTTACATTTAAGGCATTTTGCAGACGCTCTTATTCAGAGCGACTTACAGCCATGCTTAGTGTTTTATCCCAAGACCCTTCTAACAATAACTACAAATCATAGCAGCTCACCAGAAAACTAAAACCAACTTTTACAAATACATATATTAAAATGTACAAATATTTATATTAGTGTTACACTAATATGCTTATATGTGACGTTACCTTCCCATTGCAAGCTACTGCCTCCCCCTGACTACAGGTCCATGGACCACTAGAGGATGCTTCATGCCCACCTGGTTGCCCAGCCCACAAGGCTGAGTAAAACGGCTGTAGACCAATGGGATCACTGAGTGCTGAAGTGCATAACACTTAAAAATCACCTATTCTGTGTTGCATCACTCACTACAAATTTCCAAACTGTTTCTGGAAGAAGCCAAAATTATAACCAGAGTTTCACGAAATAGGTCTCATGGATGATCAGCTGCACACAAGGCTAAGACCGCCCAATGCCCAATGGCAAGCGTCAGCGAACGTGGTGGAAGGCATGATGCCACTAGATGCTGGAGTGGTGGAAACATGTTCTAGCGCTGTTTTTCACGGTTGAGGTCGCTTGGTTCCAGTGTAGGATAACATTAAAGCCCAGCATACAAACACATTTCCGACAATTATATGCTTCTGACTTTGTGGAAATAGTTTGGGGAAAGCCCATTCCTTTGCCAGCATGACGCGCATCTGTGTACAAATCAAAGTCCATAAAGACATGGTTTGATAAGTGTGGTGTGGAGGAACTCCCGAGGCCTACACAGAGGCCTGACCTCAACCCCACTAAACACCTTTGGGATGAATTGGAATGACAGAGCCCGAGCTCACAAATGCTTCTGTGACAGAATGGGCACAACAATGAATAGACCTAGATCTTTTGGAATTAACCTTAATGAATGTTTATGTAGTCAAGTGCCATGTAGTCTTCTGATGCTACACTGTGGTAAGGGGTTAAAGGTCTGATCTAGCTGCTGGTAACATATTGGCACAGTATGATCGTGTGAGTGGTGACCTATTAGAACAATATGCAAAACACATTTGCCCCCACATTATTTATTAATGATGCGATTCCAGGAAGGAATGTTGTTTCTCAAATCTATTTAGTGACTCAATTCTGTTTTTCATTAATGAATAGTATTCCTGGCATCAGATCTTGTTTTAAAAGTATCCGGCAATAGGGAATTGCTTAAAGGTGCACCCGTTTCTGAAACAGGTGTTCAGTTTGTATAATCAGTCTCTATAGAAAAAGCAATGGCCAATAGAATGGGATTCTCTGGAGCAGAAGCACATGAGCCTACCCTGCCCAGCGGCAAGCTTAGACTAGAGGGGTATAAAGCCCCCCTGCTTTAGGATGAGGGGTGGTGTTACTGTGTTCTATGGAATGATGTATCTACATCCAGTACCTTTGGGATGAGCTGGAGTGATCCAGAACTGATCATCCAACGTTACTACCTGCTCTTGTGGCTGATTGCAATCAGATCTTTACAGCAGTGTTCCAACATCTAGAAGGGTAGCGGTAAGGTGGGGTGGAGAGGGGGTGGGCAAACTTCCTATTAGCACAATTGATTACAGAAGAAACACCTGAACAGGTGTCTGACAACTTTTAGACTGTCTGGTGATTTAAAGCTGAGGTCAAATGATTTTTCAGAATGTTTGGATGAATAAATATGATATGTAGATTCATCTAATCACTCAGGGTGGTTTGATCAGACATGAAATTGTAGAGAAACATAGCAGCTCTGATTTATTAGCATTGGTGGTGATGAGAACCAGGGGTCACAATGTCTACCTAACAAATATAGCCATTTAATTTACTATCCACCAGTAAACTTACACATGTAGGTGCAGTCTACATGATGTGCCATATTGTGCTATTAAAATTGGTCTTAAATCTTTTCTTAAAACCTTCTTGAAATTAATTTCTGAAGCATCTGCAATGTATTAGTTATAGGTTAATATAGTAGCTGTCTGTGAAGGAGATCTTCAAGGCATTAAACTCTTCAGATGTCTGGTTCCCATGACAATTTACACCTTTATTGTCTTTGGCAGGTCAGGTGACAGGAAACAACAACACCACCTTCATCTCCACTGGCCAGGTGATGAATTTCACGGGTGATGTCATCATGGTGTACGTCAGCCAGACGTCACTGGGCAGCGGATGCGGAGGGGAAGAACCCTACGCCAGTCCAGTTCAGGAAGAATCTGGTGAAATGCAAAATGCATCCAAATCCAGCACACAGACACCCCAGCAGGACTTCCCAGTGCAGGAGGTGACGAACCGCCGACTTCAGCAGAACCGCAATGTCTGAACCCGAGCTGGATACACGTCTATTTTATTATTTTCATCTCGTTTTATTGATTTATCGATCAGTTTACAGCAGTGGTCGCCAGCCTAGCTCCAGGGTGTCTACTTTTGTACAGTTTCTTTAAACTATCCAGGGGTTAATAAGGATTTAAAGAGTAGGAGAGGCATGTTCATTTGATGGGTGCCAGCAATGTCATACCAATTTTATGTCATGGTATGGAGCATGCTAGTTTTCATAGATCAAGCTATACTTTACATGGTGCATTTATCTTCTTGGATTTAGCAACAGCTAGTCGGGAAAACACTGTAGGCCACTCATAGGTGGCGTATGTTAAAGTGTGCCACGTTGAAGAGGGTCACTTAGTGTTTTCTCTTCATGATTGGCGGGCAAGTGTGTGGGAGGTAGGGTGCAGGTGGCACCTCTTGAGCATCCCCAGAATTAGAAAAACCAGTAACAGATTTTCTAAAACAGTAACAGAAAAATAACTGCAGAGTCTGCAGAGACTTACTCTCATCGCCAAAAGAATAGTTGCACCCAGAAGGATGTGTGTGATTGCAGTGCTATTGGGAAGGAAGATAAAGGTTACCAGGAAAAATAAATGATGATAAGTTTAGACTGATATGGGCAATATTTATTGAGCTACACATACAGAAGTAGTGTCTTTCAGTGTGACGTCGAACTGCTACGTTGCAAATGCAACATGCCAGACAACTCAGCTTTGAGTTGTAGAGGTTCCTAATGGTGTATGGTGTATCCTGTAGTGCATCCCATGTAGCTTAAATATTCTCAAAAATATAGTGGGAGTTGGAGGTGGAGTGACACCTGGATGTGTGATAGTGGGACAACAAACCGTTCCTTTTGCTACTGAACACGGTGCCTCCACATATAAATTTGTTGGTCGTCTCCACCAAGACAAACGCGGGACTCGTCACTGATGATGAACCGCTGTTGTTCTGAGTCACTCCATGGCACGACACCATTGCAGTCTTTGGCGACATTGACGTGGTGTTCAGGACAGTCGTTGTATCAGTCTGCATGCATGTAGTCCTGCGTTGCGCACCCGTTTGTAAATGGTACTCTATATATACCTGTAGTTGGGTTGAATTATGGTATTATTGGTTATTATTTACCCAGCACAGTGATATGGAAGCCCATTCCTGCCACTTCAAATAAAAATCGATTTCAAAAATCTAATTCCAGAAGCATTAATCACATTAAAACCATCTCAAAATATGACTTAGTGTCTCAGAATATGACTTAGCGTCTTAAAATAATAACATAGCAATTCATGTAATAATAAAAAGATATACTAATGTTATAAAAGTGACCATTTTAGTGGACGATCATGAGCTTTTTTGGGTGATATATAGGTATATATATATATATATATATATATAGGTGATATAAGATTATGTTTAATATGACTAGTTGGCTCCTCTTTAGCTACCTCAGTGGTAACAGTTTGAACTGGTTATTGAACAGAATGCTTTTAAACGACTTCCTATCAGTTCAATAGCAAGGGAAGGTTGAGGGATTAATGACTCTTTAATCTTTTAAACTATCCGACCCTGTTTTTTCCAGGGCCTTAACGCTGGAGAGAGGGTTGGTGACCACTGGTTTACTGATCTTTGCCTTAGCATCCCGAGTGCTAATACTTTAAGAAAAATGCTGTGCATTTGTTGAACATGTTATGTGTGTTTTTCTCATAATCAGAAATCTAAAATGCTATAATTGTAAAGAAGGTCTGTGATTTATGCCTGTCCTTTGCGTTGGCCCGAACCATCTAATTTGCAGACAGTCCCTATGTTGTCAAGCCAAATGAAAAGAGCAGCTTGGTGGGACAAGAAGTCAAAGCCACTGTTGAGCATCTTTGGCCAAAGAAAACCAAAGCCGGTCCAGAGAAAGCTTGACGTGCAGCCGCAGGGAACAAAAGCGTGCCTCTGTCCCAAAGCCTGTGGTCCCTTTGTCCCTTCTTCTCTGGCCTTTTCGAAAGGGGAAATGGTGCACAACATCTCACTGTGAGATTGCGTTATGGACCGTAATTAAAGCTCCAAGGCTCTGTCAAAACAAAAACAAGGGCAGGTTTGCTTTTTGCTGTGTTTCTTAAAAGTTTGTATTTTGTTTTTTGGTCTGGGTCTCTAATGTTCTTGATTTTGTTGTTTATGGTGGCATTATTAGCCACCAATCTGACCATTCAGTCTATCTGAAATAGAAAGGAGTGTAGCCATTCATTGGACATTCAGTACATTTGTATATAGAAGTTATATATACATATATATGTATGATTCAAAATCCATGTTTGACATATAAATGAACTGAGCTGGAACCTTCTATTACTGGAAATAAAGATCATTTGTATGAAAGAGTGTGAGACTTGGGGGCGTCTTTCTATTTTAAGGTAAGCTGTTTACAGTGGGAGCATTGCTAATTGAACATGAAGTAAAACCTCAAATTCTTCCCTGCGCCAGCGCTGACGTTAAACCTGCAATTACAGTGTTGAATGGCTACCAGCTGTCATAAGGTCAATGAGATACGTGGGCTTTAGCTATTGTGTTTGGCCACATAAAAAGGAGCACGTCTGATTACAGAGACACAATCGGTCTGCTTTTCCACAGGGATGAGAAACCAACTCTTATAAGAGTGTTTCTTGCTCTGCCAGGACAGGAATTCGTAATTGGCCGGCACATGGCATGCCTACCATAAAAGACAGATGTTCCCAAAAGCGACACCATACATAAGAGAATCCTGGGGCATCACTGCTGATCTACTCGTACCAGCACAACTCACCACCATTTCGTCATTGTCATTGCAGTGCTGAGAAGGATGTGGTTGGTGTAGCTCAGCGGATAACACCACTGGCTGCCAGAGAGCCACCACCACATGTGGGAGACTGGGGTTCGAATCCCAGTCTGGGTGACTACGCTGTGCCACACCAATAAGAGTCCTTGGGCAAGACTCCTAACACTACACTGGCCCACCTGTAATATGATTAACCTTGTAAGTCGCTCTGGATAAGAGCGTCAGCTAAATGCCATAAATGTAAGGATCCACCACTCACATAATACCTGCTCTGTGGTGGTCCTGTGGGGGTCCCTGGCCTTTAAAAAACAGGCTAAAAAGGAGTATGCAATTACTTAAATGGATTCAATTCTGCAGGTGCTCCAACGTGCTAAGTGGAGCTGACCAAATGGACAATGAGTGTAGATACAAGGAGGTGTACCTAATGAAGTGGCCAACTGGTGTATATTTTTATATCTGAGATACATTGCTCCCCAGGGGTGTTGGGAAAAACCTACAGGGCAGGGTGCCTCCAGGACCAGGGCTGAGAAAGACTTTTCTAAGGTATGTGATAATTACACTAGGTTTTTCTTTTCCATTAAAGGTAGATACAGTGCGCCCTCTAGTGGACATTAATGTGAGGTAGTGACTGAGTGAATAATCTAATAATAACAGGTTTTAGGTATCGCTAACACAGATGGCCCATGTTCTAGGCACAAATGAAAGCATTCCACCCACATGCTGTGCACAACAACCTCAGTGTGCGTCCCTCCTCCCAGTGAGCATGTGTTTGAGGTAGAGTCGTGTAAAGATAGTGGGTGGCTGATTACAGATTTTGCCTGACTTTCTAAAGTTGGGGCCAATTTCCTTGCTGGATTTTGCAACCAGGTGTAAGATTGCACTAGGCATATTACAGAGAGACTACCTTTAACTGCAAACAGGAGGAACGAGCTCTCTCTAAAAGGAGGGCGCACAATATGCTGCGACACAATGTGAGATTTGCAACCCTGTAGAATGTGTTGCTGGGAAAGAGGTTTGTTTAGTCACACTGTTCTCTTTTCATCACTGACCTTACATTTTTTTGTCTTGTCTCTAATTGTTCTGTTTTGAGCTTTTTGCTAGTGTCACCGTGCTGAGAAAGAATAAAGTACAAGCTGGTTTATGCTGGTTTAAGCTGGTCTAGATAGTCACCCAGCATGGTCATGTTGGTTGGCCAGCATGCCAGCATCCAACGCATGGTGCACCACTGCTGTCAGAATATAACCTTGCATCTCTGAAGTGATACTTTGTCATTTAGTCGCTCCATTCATCATGAGATTTACACACAGTGTAACAGAGGTCAACAGGCATGTCTTTCAAAAGCAGGACAAAAGTCTGGCTGGGGAGCCTAGCAACTTCCTTTGCAGTATATCAGCACACCAGCAATCTAAAACACAACATGTTCTGGTTTACTGGTGATCAGCTATGCTGGTCTATGCTGAGTTTCTTCATCATGCATCTGTAGCTGTGCTGGCAATGGCCAGCCTATTTTTTTCACACACAGTTTTTTTTTTTTTTAAGTATGGGGTGCCAAAACTATTGTCCGTGATAGTGACCATATGCTCCAGATGCAGAGGATAGAGGTCAGATAGGTTCAGTTAAAAAACCCAACCCCATTTTTGACCCCATATATTTCTGCCAGGTGAAACATTTAGACTGATATGAGCTATAGTTTGAGCTACACATACAGAAGTAGTGTCTATGTGTAGCGTTTCTGGCATGGAGTTGTAGAGGTTCCTAATTTTGTCCTGTGATAATCCATCATAACTGTCTGTGTGCATGAAGTCCTAAGTGTACATGAAGTTGTGCAGCTGTCTGCCAGTGGTGCTGCTACTAACAGGATGACTCACGGAGAACATCACTGCTTGCTGAATGTCTGCAATCCAGGCTGTTGGGTCCGCCAGGTACAGCATAAGGCCTGACCTTGCTTATGTCACATGCATGGAGTGTCAAGATGTTGGTGCAACTATACTTTTGACCAGTAGTGTGTAATAAAACTTCAATAAACACAATAAAGAATACAAGATTATATAATAACAATAGGAGCTCAACATGTTGATTATTGTCCCTGTCCAAAAGCCATGCTTCTCCAAAATGGAAAGTTTACAGGATGTTAATTTTAAAGTTAATGTAAATAGATTTAATCCCAGGGAACTTTGTCAAGCATTTCTGTTTGTTCATGAAAAAGTGTTGATGATCACCGCAGGTCTGTTGGCTTGTAAGGTTGTGTTGGGCTTTGATGGCCCTGAGTCTTCTTTCAGAGGGAAAGGCTGAACAAGGTCAGGGTCCAGGGTTGGCTGTACTCTTGCCAGCTCACTTCATCAGTCTGTTTTTACAATTGTCCTGAAGCATTAGAAGACTACGTCTGATGATCTTCCCTGCTGTCCTGACTATACACTTGAGTTTGGCTCGTTCTCCAAACCAGATGGTGCGAGGATGGACTTGATGATCGCTGTATAGAACTAGATGACGAGGATCTATGGCACACTGCGTTTCTTCAGCTGTGCTTTCTTGGTAATGGAGATGGTGTTGCTCCTGAGTGACTCTACAGTGGCAATCCAACAGACGGTTGGCACATCTGCATGCACCAGTGTGCACAGATAAATAACATTACCCAGTAATATCGTTCTTGATCTCGCCCTCCTGCCTCTCATGCTATAGACGGGAGACACTAAGCTATCCCAGAGACCTGTGCTGAAGTTTCCATATGTGCCCTGGCTTTTAACATATCCATTCTCACAGAGTTTGGCCTAGGTGTTGAGCTCCCATTCTGAGTGAGAACTTAGGGAAACGATGGAAGCTGAGAGATCACCATTGGGGTCATTCCATGAACTATAATGCTGCTTTTGCATGCTCCCCAAGTCCAAACAGGTCATACTGGATCAAGTATCAGGGAGAAAACCAGATATGGACACAGGTGCTCCTTCTGCTTGGCTGGAAACCACCGGATTTTTAAACAAGAAGCCATGAAAATGAATAGTTTCCCATTGTCACCTGAGACGATGTGACTTTAAATCTCCTCTCAGATCAGTGTGTCACATGGTCAGAGTAGATTTCTAAACCTAGTGATTGCTTTTCTATGAGGGGGCTCTAAGACTTTCTCACGTTTCTGCGGATGGACTTGCTGAGGCTCCTCGAGGGGCCAGTTTTAGTGTGGTCTTACATAAGCGTGAAATGTTAATAAGCTGATAACGCAGCACAAATATCTCACGGCTAAAAGAATGTTGAATGTGGGAACATTAAACGGTGATTGTTATACGAATAGACAGTCAAAACAAGAAGGCAGCTTACAGTCCACATTTCAGTTCATCTTAAAGTTTTTTACGTGGGGTTGAGGTCAGGACGCTGTGGAGCCCAGTTGAGTTCCTTCATAACGCGCTTATCAAACCATCTCTTTATGGAGCTCACTTTGGCTGAGGGGCACAGTCATGTGGGAACCAGAAAGGGACTTCCCCAAACTAATGCCACAAAGTTGAAATGCTATAATTCTATAAAATGTGTTTTGTATGCTGTAGCACTTTCCTGGAATGAAGGAGCCCGGACCCTGAAAGCAGCTCTACTCTACTGTAGGCATTCCAGCAGGTAGCGTCCTCCTGGCATTTGCCTTTATCCACTAGACTGTCAGATAGTGAAGTCAGACACTGCCAGAGTAAATGTTCCTGCTGCTCCAGAGTCCAGTTACGCCGTGCTTTGAACCCCTTCAGCTGACGCTTGGCATTGCGCATGGTGATCCTAGGCTTGTATGCAGCTGCTTGGCCATGGAAACCCATTTTGTGAAGCTCAGTTCTTGCACTGATGTTGCTTCTGAAGGCCATCTGGGACACATCAGCTCTCAGCAGCTCCTCCGTGTGAGCTTGTGGTCTACCGCTTTGTGGCTAAGCTATTGTTGTTCCTAGATGTTCCATTTCACAATCGTAGCAAATCTAGGTCAGAGATTTCACAAACTGACTCGATGGCAAAGGTGGTGTCTTATGACAGTGCCAGTTTTAACGCTACTGAGCTCCTCAGCATGACCCATTCTGCTGCCACTGTGTTTCTATGGAGACTGCACAGATATGTACTTGATTTTATTCACCTGTTAGTAACGAATGTGGCATCTGAGTTTGGAGTTTTGGTATATACACACACCACACACAGTCGAGTCACATTATTATGGGGTAATATTTAGAGTAGCGACAGCTAGACATGCTGGGACTGACTCAGTAAGGTCCTGGTAGGTTATCACAGGTATCTGGAGCCATGCTGTCTTCAGTGCAACCCACAAAAAGTGGACCAGGGAGGATTCATAGAGGGAACATGACCATCGAGGTGGTCCCACAGATGCTCAGTTGGGTTCAAGTCTGGGCAATTGGGGTGCAAGGGTAGTACTTGGAAGTCTTGGTCATGCTCTTCCAACCAATGTCAGAAATTTCTAGCCATGTGCCATGCTGCATTGTCTTGCTGGAAGATCCCATCCAGCCCATGCAGGACAGTCAGTCAGATGTATGGGTGTACGTGATCTGCTAGGATGGATTCATATCCGAATTAGTTAGGAGTGCCTTCCACATGGATGATGGGAACCAGAGAGTGCCATGAAAACATTGCCCAGACCATAATGCTGCCACCACCAGCTTGTGTTCTTCCACAAGCAGGTCATAATAATGTGACTCGAAGGTATACTGTATGTATAAATGGTATATATAAATTATATATGGTAAAAAGGCTTCTATTATTGATAACTGTATATGTAGAATACATTAAACTTAATCCCATTAGAGATAAGATCCTCCTACATGCCATAATGTCATTCAAGTTCAGTTGACGTACATACAAAAACCAGTGCTCAGAATCAAGCACCCTGATTTTGACTCCATGTGAAGCAGTGGCTTTGTGTCCTTATCACTTCTGAAAAGAGGCACAGATCTGCAGTCACAAAGTCTCCTCTGTGTGCTGAAAATTGCAGCTGGTTTTGTGTATTATACAAACAGTTGTGAAACACAAAAACAGCCCTGAGTTTCTGTCCACCAGGCCGGATCCATTTGTTCTGACCTCAGGAAAAAAGCGAAGGGGGATTTCTGGCCGACCCCTTTTGGTCTGAATATAAGATGAGTTTGGGCATCATGAGACTTATTAAGCACTCCAGGGAACTTTCAGTGGATATAAATATTTTATAACTCTCATCATCTCTAGTGGAGTTTGCCGAAGACTAGAAGGGAAATGACTGGCTTAAGGTAAGGCTGTATCATCCAGTTCCATTTTTCAAAGTATTGATATATTATACCATATTACATAGTGATATAAAAGTCTTAGATGAAGAAATTGGTTAAACTGTTTATCTAAACATAACATGTGGTTTTCAGTTAGATTAACTGGCTTATTATTCCACACTTCCTAAATTCAGTCTTAGAAGTTAGTTTTCTGTTTACATTATAACACATTATGAAACACGTGTGCGTGTTTTCAGATCTGAAGCAAGTCTAGTGTAGTTTGATTTTCTCCTGTTTAGTTGATGAGAAGTCTTTTGATGGTACACTAGGTCTTGCACTGTCCCATTGTTCCATTGTCCCACTGTCTGTGTATCACTTGGAAACTTTCGTTTGGCCTTTCCCTTCTTAACGCTAATATATCTAACAGAGCATATCTATATATCTTCTATACGCAGATGACAGGGTATGTTGTAATGAAGTGTGCGTATTATAATGGGTGTGTGTGCTTAACATTTAGGAAGCTCTTTATCAAAAGCTGGTCATCAGATGTTCGGTTAGATGGGAAAACTGCTATCGTGACTGGAGCAAACTCAGGAATCGGCAAAGAGACGGCTAAGGACCTTGCTAAGAGGGGTGAGTATCTATGGAAGGTAACTGAACTGAATAATGGATGGATGTTACTACGTTCTTAGAAAATGGTCACTGTGGTGGTACCCTCAAGGGTACATTTTCTGAACCTTTAGTAGGTTAATTGCACCATATTTATTTGAAATTCTATTTTTTTTTTTAAGTTTTATTAACTTCAGAAACCCTTTCTAGCCTCCGACTTTTATATTTTATTGTTCTGTTTTAAAACATTAAGTTATGAACAGGTACAATGTATCTATTCCCTCAGTAAAACCATTTCTGTACCTTTAAACATTTATTTAAGCCGTTTGTACCTTGATGAATGAATATTGTACATACATTGTACCTTTTCTATCACTGTACTCTTTTTACAGTATTACTAATACCATTAGGAGTATAGTAATTACTGCTACTACTGGTGGACCAATTACTAATACTACCATCACTACTACTACTAAATGTCAGAACCTTTTTTTTGACAATGTATGTGGTAGGAATTTATATTCATGTGATCATGCATTATAAGACATTCTTACCCATATTCACAATTAATGTTCCTCAATTTTATATAAAATTATACATCGACTAAGTTCATCATATGCAAAAGTTTTGTTGGTTAACCTATTGTATAGATAGAACAAACTTAAACGCATTATTTGAAACGCATTACTTAAATACTAAAAAAAAGTCCCTTACATTTCACACAGGTCACATGAATAAATTCAACATTAATGTGATGAGGGTTGTGAAATATTTTACACATTGTAACTGTAACTTTAAACTGTAAGCATATTTCTTTTTTATACGATTTAATAATTACCCAACATTCAAAATAGTCCCATGAGAGTCTAGTAATGTTAGAACTAAACTACCAGTGATTTCTGAAGCTTCTAACAGACATTAACATATTTGTGAGCTTGTATGTGTCAGTTCAGTAGAGAGTTCTGGCATGCAGCTACTGCTGCTGGTTTCCATCTCTAACAACTTTCAGAGGGTCTGCAATGATGGGACTTATTGTAAACAGTAGTTAATCTAACAGCTAAAACCTTTAGTTAAGTCCAATGCTAAAATCAATAGAAGAGCTCAGTTAGTCCTGATTGGATGATTTATCATCGATTAAGAATATTTTACTCTTTGTGTTTCAAGGTTACTATCCAATATAGACATTTTTAATAAATATATACACATTATTGAAAGAACAGTTGCACCCAGAAGGAAGTGTGGGATTGCAGTGCTATTGGGAAGAAAGATAAAAGCTACCAGGAAAAGTAAATGATGATACATTTAGATGGGTATGGGTTATATTTACTGAGCTACACATACTGAAGTAGTGTCTCAGTATGGCATTGGGCTGCCATGTTTGCTAATGCAACATACCAGATATCTCAGCATGGAGTTGTAGAAGCTCCTAAGAGTGTCCTGTGATAACCCATCCCATGCAGCTTAAATATTCTCACACAGTTCCTGGAGATTTTGTAGTAGAGGTGGAGGTGAAATGACACCAGGCCCTTTGGACCTGACAACAAACGTTCATCATAGCTGTTGGGTCAGTCAGGTACAGGGATAAGGCCCGTCTTTGCTTTTGTATCTTGAATCTTTCGCATGTCTCACAATGTCAAACCTATCCACCATCTATTTGTGCAGGACGATGAGTGGCCAAACTATAAGAAGGAGTTTTTCTCTGTTTGGTGCAAAACTGAACATTTTTGCTTAATTGAAAGCCTATGTGCATGTGTGCAGGGGCGCGAGTGATCCTGGCCTGCAGAGACATGACCAAAGCTGAGCAGGCGGTCAGCGAAATCATTCGAGAAGCAGGAGTTGCCTCAGTGGTGCCACACAAACTGGACTTGGCAAACACCAGATCTATCTGTGAATTTGCGGAGCTTATTTACAACAGTGCGTCATGTGTTACTTACTTCAGTGTTATGTGCATTCTTCAAAAAACCAAGATGAATACTGCACAGTTAAAAATAAGAAATAGAAATACATATTCTCTGCTTTGCTAAACATATGTCTTTTATGTCTTTCAGCTGAGAAATCTCTGCATTTCCTGATTAACAATGCTGGTGTGGCAATGTGTCCATACGGTACAACAGAAGATGGTTTCGAGATGCAGTTTGGAGTCAACCATTTAGGTATCATTTAACTTATTCATAATCTTCAACCACAGATAACTCATCCACACGCGTATACAAAACCGCTAACTTCATTAGCTCACATACCAGGAATGTTTGTGATTGGTCAGGAGGCTGTAACAATAAACAGTGTTGTGGTTGGTTATGACAGAAACTGATATCAGTATTGCAAAGACCAGGATTGCTATAGCAACACATATTGCCCATTTATAATGCATTGGTCATCCTGTGCAGGCCACTTCTTCCTCACCTTCCTCCTGATGGACCTGATGAAACACTCTGCTCCCTCCAGGGTCATCAACGTGTCCTCTCTGGCTCACTCCATGGGCAAAATCAACTTCGAAGATCTCAACAGTGAGAAGAGCTACCATCCAGTGAAGGCATACGTGCAGAGCAAGCTGGCCAACGTTCTCTTTAGCAGAGAGCTAGCCAAAAGAGTAGAAGGTAGGAAGAACATATAAGGATATCGGGTCAACAGCAGTCCTATGTGTGTAATGCAAACTTAGTGATTCTACTAAAGTGGTCAATGAGTGGATGTACCAGCTCAGTGTTTCCACTAAAGTAGCCAGTGAGTGGTTGTATAAGAAGTGACCAATGACAGTGCAAGGTTACTATTTCTAATAAGATGGCCAGTTAGTGGGAATACAAAATAGTTGTACATAGTTGATGTTACAGGGACATGAGACTGTCTTGCACTTTAGAGAGCACTGAAAAGGCTTTTTGCTGTCTTTGCTTATTGGCCTTGAGTAAACAGGCTAGTGATGAGGCAGTTGTTCCATGTAATTGCATGGCTAATGGATTAAATCGATGTTGCAGTGCAAATGTCTCATGTTTAAACCACAAATATTCTGGGCTACTCTAAAAAAGAGGCTCTGTTTATACTGTTGACACTACCAGTGATTGAAGATTGAAGATTTAATAAGCCTACAAAGAGTTTCATAATGTAAAAAATACAGCATTGTGCCGGATGCTCGTATCAAGAGAGACAGAGTCTTTGTGTTCCGGAAGAACCCAAATGTAGAGTTACGAGTTTTTCCCAAGGCTGCCAAAATTACTAGCCTTACTCACCAAGCAGCGATTCAAACCACAACCTGCAGCACATACAGCTGTAACATTACCCATTATACTACCTAATTGTTATGAACCTCACAGCTGTGAGTCTATTTATGAAAGAAACTTGGTGACTTTTTGATGCCTCTAACTGGCATTTCGTTGGTTGGCGTTCCATATAACCACAATATGGAATGTGACGCTTTCTGAAATAGATTATCCATGCTGTATTGGTGGGATTGGTGGCCGTACATCCGTGACAGATTGGAGTTACTGAGGGGAAATCTGCACAGGGAATGGTACTACACCAGAGGGGGGTGCTCCAGAGCAATAAAGCTTGTGGAACTTGAGATGACCCACCCAGTCCATTCTCAGGGTGAGGTTGAGCTGAGACTCGCTGAAACCAATCGTGAAGATGGGCCATATAAAACACAATTATTACTTATGCAGGCTGACCTGGGTTTTACATTGTGAGAAACGTGAATGGTTCAAGTTTCATGGTCAACTGATCACGTGATGTAATCAAGGACGGGCCTTACTGCTGTACCTGGCTGACCCAACAGCCAGAGATGCCAACATTCAGCAAGCAACGATGTCCTCCATGAGCCATCCTGTTAGTGCCAGTACCACCAGCAAACAGCGGCATGGTACAGGACTACTGGCACACAGACTATTCTGATACCTGCTCCTAACACCACGTCACCAAAGACTGCAATGGTGTCGTGCCAGACTGTCATGGAGTGACTCACAATGGCAGCAGGCCATTTCAGTGCCGAGTCCCGCTTTTGTCTTAAGGGAGACAACCAACGAATCCGTGTGTGGAGGCACCATGGTTGAACAAAGATGAATGATTTTCTTGTCACACGTCACATATAGAGAAGGCCTGGTGTCATTCGACCTCCACCCCTACTGCACTATCTGCAGGAGCTGTATGAGAATAGGATGGATTATCGCATGGATAACCTCTACAACTCCATACCGAGATGTGTGCATGTTCTGGTAACAAACATGGCAGACTGACGCCATACTGAGGGACCCTACTTGGGTGTAATTTAATAAACATTGCTCATATCCATCTAAATGTATCATCATGCATTATTTCTGGTAACCTTTACCTTCCCTCTGAACAGCATTGCAATCTGACACTTCCTTCTGGGTGCAACTATTCTTTTGATGATGAATGTATAACCAACATATCAATTCTAGGAATGTAGTCATGCAAAAAGAAAAGAAAAGTATTCTACTTTGGTTTATGGCAGATTTAGGAGTGACTGTTTGTGCGGTTGACCCTGGGATGGTGAACACTCCGCTGGTCCGACACCTGAAGAAGTCCTTCCAGTTCTTTGTGAAGACGTTTGGCTTTCTGATACGGACGCCTGCAGAGGGAGCATATACCAGCCTCTACTGTGCCCTGACCCCAGATCTGCCCACCGGGGGCTACTACAGGTCAGCAAGACTAAGAATCTATAAAATAAAATGATTTTAGTTTTAACATCTAACTTCCACTTCCACTAGCGGGCCAATTCAGTAGAACCACCTCATTTATATGGTTTATAATTTATCAACCTCCTGCTCCCCATTAATCAATGGTCAGTTCCTGACCACTGGATGACTGTTGTGCATGAAGTCATTACACCCTTAAATGAAACAATGAAAACAATCATCTGGAGCCAGTTAACTTGTTTTTCTTCCGTAAAGGCGATGGGAGTGTTATTTTGCTGTACGTATGAATGATTTCCTAGCTGGAGGCAAGCTCAGTATTCATCTTCAAAGGGAAACAATACGCCACATATTCTAAAAATGTTTTAATTGTGTTTAAAAGCAGATTTTAATTATTACATTGTTCAGGGTGGTTTGACATGAAGAAAGCTGCAATAGGTTTGTCAGTTTGATCTCATTGCTTACTAGCAGCTCAACATAGATTCCCAACATTTCCCACACAGAGAGACAACACTGCCCTTGTTACTCTGAATAATAGAGCTTTGATAAAAAACACAATGTATTCCATTATATTAATTTTAAATATCTGAATTTTCTAGCATACTAATGAAATGGCCACTACAGGGACAGAAATCCAGTTTAGTCATGGATCTACAGGGCTAACAAGTAATATAAAACCCTATACCAGAGCTGGTTATGGGAAGCCTGGCTATGGCCTATTTTTCTTGTTACATCAAAAACATGCTTATATAATGCCTCCTGCGAGTCAATGAATGGGGTGGATGGAGCTAAACAGCTAACCCAGGGCTTCCCTTTAATTCTGGAAAATAGAAGCATATATTTCACTAAGAAAGAAAACCGAAAAGAAAAATCCTTCTTCTATGGAATTATAATGCTAGTAGAAGACTAGCATTACTGCTATTGAGTGCTGACTGGTTGGTGAGCAGAGCAGCTCACTAACTCACTGACATAATTGGCATACATGAGATGCCAGGTAAAGTCCTATAGCCGGAGCTCACAAGTGCTCAGAATTAAACAGCAGTGTTTACATGTTTAATGCTCTTCTGTGTTGCATTATTTTAGTTTTAAAATGATTCAGCATTTACAAACTATGATTTTGCTGAAATGCTCCATATTAATCCATTCGTTTTGGACCTCTCTCTGGAGTTCTAGCAGCAGCAGAGTAATAATTCTCTACAGTAGTCTATTCTGTAAACGTCTTACTTCTAAAATAGATGCCTGTTGTTTCTATCACTGTATGGCATACTGTTGTTTTTAAACATGCACAAGTATATTGCATGGCTAACAACAGTAGCAGCAGCTTCTGGAGTAAAAGCCTGATTTCTCGCTTTCTTTCTCGATTTCTGCTTATTTCTTTCTTGTATATGTGTTTCTACATAACCGTACATGTGTTTGTTTTCACATAAATGAACTTCCTGCTTTTTCATTCTGTGCCACAGTAACTGTGCCCTGGCACCATGCTCCAGGGCGGCCAATGACGATGCCACTGCTGCCAAGCTCTGGGCTGCTAGCTGCCATCTGCTGGGCATCCGCTGGAGATGAATGATCCATTGACCACTCTTGGAGAGACTGCATGCTGAACAATCTTTGTAAAGCTTGTTTGAATCTTCAGTGCTTATATATGAACCTGTAATACACATATTCACTGTAAACATTCCAAAGATGCATTATTCTCATATTTATAGCATACTCCACTGCAGTGTCCCACGATATACAGTAACGGTGATGTGGAAAGGACTGGAGTGAGTTGGGGATGTTATGTTTTGTTGTTTCATTTTACTGACTGTAAATGACAGGCCATGGGACTGGTTGCATGTTTGGGTTTGAGGGCACCACAAGCTGAAAAGAATAAACAAATAAACATATATACTTTAATATGAATAAAGGCCATAGAGGTATTTTTGGGAAATCTTAAACCAAAAGGACCTGTTCTCCATCTGGAGTTGCTGCATGTTGAAGACAGTGTCAAGCTTTTACGATGACAGGACCTTTATTATAGGGGTTATTATTATTTCTATAGGTGTTTCTATTAAGTTGTCCAGTAAGTGGAAACATACAGTGGTGTTTCTAATAAAGTGGCCAGTACAAGGAAGAACAAGGTAGGGGTTTCCACTAAAGTGTCCAATAAGTAAAAGTATATGGGTGGTGTTATAAATATTAAAATGGCAAATGAGAGGATGCATAAGGTGGCTGTTTTATAAAACCTGTCCAGTAAGTGGAGGCACAAGTTTCTAATATTGTGGACAGTAAGAAGAAGAACAAGAACCTACCATGAGAAGCAAGTGGTCAGTAAACGGAGGGTAGGTGAGTATAATAAAGTGGCCAGTAAGTGGAAGTAGGGGACAGGCATTTCTAATGAAATGGCCAGTGAGTTGAACCACAAGGTAGGTGTTTCCAATAAAGTGGCCATTAAGTGGAAGTACAAGGTAGGTGTTTTAATATAGTGGACAGTAAGAAGAAGAACAAAGGAGGGGGTTTTAAAAATGGTTAGTGATTAAAAGTGTAAGGTTGGTGTGGCCAGAGAGTGGAAGGATAGGATAGGTGTTTCTGATAAAGTGGCCAGTGTGTGGAAAAACAAGCTAGGTGTTTTTGTTAAGGTGGCCAATACTGGACATACAAGGTAGGGGGTTTTAGTCAAGTGGCAAGTCAAAAGAAGTGCAAGGTAAGTGTTTCTAATAAAGTGGCCAGCTTATGAAAAAGTTCATGGCAGGAGGTTTTAATGAAGTGGATTATAATTGGAAATGCATGGTTGGTGTTTGCAAAAGGTTTTAATCATTAGCTAATGACTGGGGCAGGAATGACTCAGGTGCTGTGGAGATAGGAAACAATGGTCTGCGAAATTCTGGGATTGGTTTCCTAGAAAATGGCACATAGATCTTCACCGAGATCAAACAGAAAGCATTCATTTCAGTATAGATTCCTCTCTGGCTGAGCTGAATCGAAGTGAGAGAAAACACAGGCTTCTTTCATTCACACAGCAGCTTTAATGTACTCATGGCGACATCTAGTGTCTAAAGGTCGAAAATCTTCAGTTGCTTTCCTTTTGTTTCTTAACTTCCTTCAGCAGGAACCGAGCGTGTGTTTGTACATCTGCTCAAACCTGCAGCCCCTGATTGCAAAATCAACACTACTGTAACTTCCTCTGTGTGTACTCACTGAATGGTGACTGTGCCTGTCCGTAGACTCATGCGTGTCCCATTGACCGCATTTCTTTGGCTGGGAGTGACTCAGTTGTAGTGAATGACACAGTTGGAAGGGGCTGTACTAAACTCTCCTCTCAGTAGCTTCAGTCGCACTCATGAAGCTGTGGAGTGAAGAGCCAACAGCAAACCTTCTGGAACGAAATCTGAGAAATCATGAGCTCTATGAGGTAAGCTGGCCTACTCAGTCCTAACTCTAAACCACACTCAGGTTGAGGTTAGCCAGCCATAAGAAACACTCTGATGACAATATTAGGCAAATTATCATTTAATGTAATAGTATGTATATATTATTACAATTAAAGCAATCAACATGTAATACAGAGACTTACATGATACAATAAGTTTTTATTGTTCATACAAAAGAGACTTTAACTGTTAGAAGGTATAGAACTACATACCTTGTGCTTATGATCCAATGAAACTGGTGTAGAACTAGAGACAGTTAAAATATATATGTTTAATTAATTAAATGTATTATTTTTATCATTATTATTAATAATAATAATAATAATAATAACACACCACCACCACCACCACCACCAACAACAACAACAACAACAACAACAACAACAATAATAATAATAATAATAATAATAAATTAAATAATTCATTGTAATTGTGAAAAAGTGGATGTGTATCATGTCTTTTCTGTTGTTTTCATAAATTTCACTCCAGAAGGCTCTTTGGTGGGACCTGGTCATCTTCACTGAGGATGGAGGGGAAAACAGTGATAATCACTGGTGCTAATACAGGGATAGGCAAAGAAACAGCACGGGACCTGGCCAAAAGGGGTAAAGAAGAGTATTATCATTATATTATTATTAATAATAATAATTATGAAAGGTATAATTAGTATTATTTTTTTTATATTATTATTATTAGCAGTAGCAGCAGCAGCAGTAGTAGCAGCAGCAGTAGTAGAAGTAGAAGTGGAAGTAGTAGTAATTCTATTGTACTATAGTGGTATTATCAGGTTATAATCATAGTAGTACAGATAGTAGCAGTAGAATTGGCTCTAATTATAAAAGTTATTAGGACTAGTAGGAATAGTTTTAGCAGTAATATTAGTAGCAGTAAAGGTATTAGGACTAGTAGGAATAGTTTTAGCAGTAATATTAGTAGCAGTAAAGGTATTAGGACTAGTAGGAATAGTTTTAGCAGTAATATTAGTAATATTAGTAGCAGTAAAGGTATTAGGACTAGTAGGAATAGTTTTAGCAGTAATATTAGTAATATTAGTAGCAGTAAAGGTATTAGGACTAGTAGGAATAGTTTTAGCAGTAATATTAGTAGCAGTAAAGATATTAGTATTAGTAGGAATAGTTTAGCAGTAATATTAGTAATATTAGTAGCAGTAAAGGTATTAGGACTAGTAGGAATAGTTTTAGCAGTAATGTTAGTAATATTAGTAGCAGTAAAGGTATTAGGACTAGTAGGAATAGTTTAGCAGTAAGTAGCAGTAAAGGTATTAGGACTAGTAGGAATAGTTTAGCAGTAAGTAGCAGTAAAGGTATTAGGACTAGTAGGATAGTTGTAGCAGTAAAAACTAAGTATTAGTATTTGGAGTATTAGTAGTAGAATCCGTAGTTAAAGTAAAATAAAAACTGTAATATTAATCACACATATCATGACATGACATATTAGCAGAAGCAGTAGTACTAATAGTAATAGCAGTTTTTGCAGTAATATTAGAAATAAGGTATTGGTAGTAACCGTGGTAATAATACTAGCAACAGTAGTAATATAGTAAAAGTAGAAGTGTTAAATACATGTTCTTGCTTGTACACAGAAGGTGTTGCTTTCACCATCCATGTGGAACATGCTGTGAATGCTGTGGCGTGTAATGTCCTGTGACAGTGTAATCTTTAGTTTGTGTGCAGGTGGATGCAGCACCTGTCAGCAAGAGTAACAGCAGAATATCATTTTTTTAAAAGGGTTATTACTTTCGGTGCCACTACGTTTCACTCAGAGCCCTGTGTACTGTATGTGTGGAAACTGTCCCTGCACCTTTCTGGTACTTATACTGTGTATTTAACGATCAGTTGTTGAACTTTAAAGTGATGTGCAGTTAAATCCTCCCAGAACATGCATGTCTCCTGTTGTTTTATTTTATTTGTTGGTTTATTGCAGCTTTTCTTTTTGTCTGTCTGTCTATCTGTCTGTCTGTCTGCCTGTCTTTCTTTTTTATAAATTATTTCATATACTCTCCTCTTCTTTGACATGGATACAGGCATATCAGTTATTCAATGCACTGAACAGAACTGAGCTGAATTGAAATAGCAGGATTATGATCCTTTTCAGCAGAAGACTGGAAAGCTGTTTATTTTCCCATGCGTGCAATAGCAAGAAAAACAATTTGCTTCATGTGAGACAAATCAGTCCAAACCCAGTTATAGGAGATTTGCTCTGTAATTATGAAGCAAGCAGCTATTGTGTTGCCTCGACTGTCTTCCGTCTCATGAGGGTACAGCCATCATTTGTTATGCATGCATCGTATTGGCACGAGAGGGAAATGCAGTGGATAAGGCTGTGTGTGGGTTGTCATTCCTAGGGGCTCGTGTTATCTTGGCCTGTAGAGATTTGGAGAAAGCAGAAGCCGCTAGAAAGGAACTGGTGGAGGATTCTGGAAATCCAGAGATTGTGGTGAAGAAGTTGGATTTGTCAGACACCAAATCAGTCAAAGAGTTTGCAGAGGTCATAAACAGTGGTAAGTAGGAAACTGTCTTTCTGTGTAATGTCCTGTGCATCTTTCAATGACATTATGCAGCGTAGATGACAGAATCACCAAGTCCTTCGCTATATTATGTTGAGAAATGTTATTCTTCTTGCACTTGTTGCAATTGACTGACCCAATAGCCACAACTGCGGACATTCAGGGAGCACTGTGAGTCATCCTGTTAGTGTCAGCACCATTGGCAGACGACTGCACAACGCAGGACTACATGCACACAGACCGTTACGACAGCTACTCTAACAGCACTACGTCAATGTCACCAAAGACTGCAATGGTGTCGGGCCAGGCTGTCATGGAGTGACTCAGAATGGTAGCAGGTCATCTTCAGTGACACGTTCTGCTTTTGTCTTGGTGAAGACGACCAATGAATCAGTGTGGAAGCACTGTGGTCAGTGCCAAAGTCAAAGGCCTGGTATCACTCCACCTCCACCCCTAACGCACAATCTGCAGGAACTGTGTGAGAATATTCAAGCTGGATGGGATGGATTATCACAAGACACCATTAGGAACCTCTACAACACCATGCAGAGACGTTGGGCATGTTGCATTCTGCTTTTTACTCAAGTAGTTATGCTAATAATATAATTTGTAATGTAACGCACCAAATTAAATCAATCCAGACAAAACAATATGTAAAACTAAATAAAAACATTTACACTGGGGGTGTCACTAGACTTTAGAGCCCACTGGTCATAAAAACACCAGTAGAAGGACTAGGAACCGGAGTCTTGTGGAAACCCACTTGGCAATGGCAATAGATACATTCTCCCTTTGCATTTCAGAAGAGAAGCAACTCAACATCCTCATCAACAATGCCGGCATCATGATGTGCCCATACTGGAAGACTGCAGATGGCTTTGAGATGCAGTTCGGGGTCAACCACTTAAGTAAGAACTCTGTGTCCACTTTTTCATCTGATATAGGCCAGATTAGCTGCAGGAAGTTCAGACCATTAACAAAATTAAATTTACTGCATCCAGCTCAACAATTAGTCCTTTAGTCAAGCCTGTGCTTCATTAGAAACCCTGTAAACCAAGCAGCCATTGTTAGTCTGTGTTATTGAATGAATTAGCCCAAAATAAGATACGCTCTGTGTGCTTTCCCAAGTAATTTAGTGAACTGATGACGCTAACAGGAAAAAAACGTACTACTAGTACTACCTTTCCCAGTCACGTTTACATCCTTCTCCCATATACATCCTCTTCCATGCATTTACTCGGTTCAATAAACTAATCGTAGGCAGGATATGTGAGACAATGTGAACCCCAAGATGCTCATGCAGAAGCCTCTGTTTATTTATATGGAGTGTTACCATGCTTTTCAGGTCACTTCCTGCTCACCTACCTCTTGCTGGACTTAATAAAGAGGTCTGCTCCGGCCAGGATCGTAAACGTGGCCTCGCTGGCCCACACATGGGGCAGCATCCGTCTGGACGATATCAACAGTGAGAAGAGTTATGATCCCAGGAGGGCTTATGGACAGAGCAAACTGGCCAACATCCTCTTTACACGCTCGCTGGCCAAAAGGCTGCAGGGTATGTGTTCATTCCAGGCTTTATTTAACCTTTCCTTAACAAGGGCTAGTCACACTGGGATTTTAAAAATCTGAGCCCTGGCCAAGAAGGCAGCACACAGAAAATGAAAGGGCCCATATCATAGAAAACTGCGTTTTGCTTGCTTTGTTGAAATGAAGCTCTGTATGGTTTATGGCTTATGTGCATAGATTAACTTCCAGATAATATGGAATATATATTCAACATATTAAACATTCTGTAAAACAGCCTGTTTGGAATGAACCTTTTATGATGTCACAAAAACCAGCAGGTTTACATTCATCCACCTAATTAGCATGTAGCAGTTTGGCCCTTTCTCTAATTCTATTGGATGTATAAAGGATCAGAAATGGTCGTCTTCAATCAAACAAATACGACATAAATATTAGACGTAGTCAATGTGAGAAAGGCCTTTAGTTGCTTAGAAGTTACCCTGGGTTCTTTTGTGACCTCGCAGACTATTACATGCCTTGTTCTTGGAGTGATCTTGTTGGCCGACACTCCTGAGGAGGGTAATAATGGTCTTGAATTTCCTGTTTGAAAACAGTTTGTCTGAATGTGAAGAGTCCAATCTCTTTAAAGGTGACTTTATAACCTTTTACAGCCAACAGCTCACATCTAAAAACAAGTGTTGTGAAGATCAGACTTTGATAGATGCCTGTTCTTTAAATATAATGTCCAATCACACCTGATTATCACCCCATTGACTGAAAACACCTGACTCTAATTTCACCATGAAAAAAAGGTCTGGTAATCCTAAAGGTATACATAGTTTTGCCAGCTACAGATATGTAATGCTGGATAATTCCTTCAATAAATAAATAACCAGGTCTAATATTATTTGTTTAATTTGGTTCTCCTTGTTTACTTTTAGGACTTTTAGGAATATGATGAAGTTTTAGGTCAAATCTATACAGAAATATAGAAAATTCTAAATGGTTCAACTTTTAAACACCACAGTAGACACACCTACAAATGAATAAGTGAATCTCAGGAAAAATGATTCATATTTTAGAAACATGTAGAAATATGGGCGACAACAGAAACGTAGAACGTCAAATATGAAAGATGTGCACTTTAAAATCAAGTGAGTTCATTTGATTGTATGCATTAGTGGTGGCATGTGAGACTGTGATCTTTTTTCTTGTGTGGTTGTCATGCAGTCCATGTCACAGCATGTCTCCTAAACAGTGCTTAATTGCTTTGAATCCAATAACACTGGACCCCATACGTGCAGAGACAGGCTCACTACAGCCCTAAGTCTGTTGGCCAGATAATAGCTTTTCAGCTAAATACACTCATCATCAAAAAACGGTTGCCCCCGGAAGGAAGTGTTGGATTGCAATACTGTCATGCAGATTAAGATCACCAGGAATAATAGATGATGATCAATTTAGACATATATGGGCAAAATTCACTGAGCTGCATATACAGAAATAGAGTCTCTCAGTATGGCTATAGCAACGTCAGATGTCTTAGCATGGAGTTGTAGAGGTTCCTAATGGTGTCCTTTAATAATCCATCCCGTGCAGCTTGAGTATTCTAAAACACAGTTCAAGCAGATTGTGCGTTAGGGGTGGAGGTGGAGTAACACCAGGCCTTCCAGACGTGTGGCGTGTGACAACAAACTGTTCAACTTGGTGCTGAACATGGTGCCTCCACACAAAGATTTAATGGTTGTCTCCACCAAGACAATGCAAACTCATCACCGAAGATGGCCTGGTGCCATTTACTCCATGACAGTCTGGCATGACACCATTTGTGCATGTAGCCCTCCATTTTGCAGTCGGCTGCCACTGCTGGCACTAACAAGATGACTCATGTAGGGCACCACTGCTCGCTGAATGTCCGCAATTGTGGCTGTTGGGTCACTCAGGTAGAGCGATAAGACCTGTCCTTGCTTCTGTCACATGTGTCTCATTATGTCAAACCTACCCACCAAGTTTCATTCCAATTGGTTGATTCTTCCTGGGTGCAACTACTCTTTTGATGATGAGTGTTTCTGCTTCATATTAAGATCCCTGTACTGATGTTTTAATTCCACAAGAATGAGTCAATGTGCCAAGTTTAAAGACTGGGCCTGTACAGGATTACACAAGTACACAAATTCATGTTACGTCACAGCAGCAAGGAATGTACTTCCGAGTGGATAACCATGGTAGCGCTGCGATACAACAGGATTTTAGACCAATCCAGAGGGCTATTTAACCATGATTAACGAATTCTCTGGTTGTTTGAACATTTTAGTGGATTTCCTGATTTTACACAGCCCCTGTAACTCTGAAAGGTTTGTTAATGAGCTAATAAGTTGAATCAAGTTTGTTGGGAGCAGGGAATTCTTTAACACACATACCTACACAGAATCATGTGGAGAATTAAAGAAAGCTGTTATTTTTATCTATCGAGTGGTAATATGAACAAAAGTTCTCAGCATGAGCGCTAATAGAAATAGCTTTTCAGAGCTGGTCACCTTAGTAAAGCTCTACAATGCAATGACTATGAAAATATCGATGGACACATAATTATACTTTCATAGTTTACATCCTGGATCTCCAGTTAGTGTATAATAGTGCCGGTGTCACTTTAAGAAGGCAGTGACTGTTCAATAACAGTCAAATGTATGCTGTGCCTTTAAGAAAGGGGCATTGTATTTACATATACCAGTGTGGCCAATGCAGAAGAAGAGATGGGGCTTCAGCAGTTTTCCTACCATTCTTATCCTATATTTGTTTGCATTATAAGTGTTAAGGTGAAGTAACGCTAGAGCTTAGCCTAACGCTGGACTGTTGTGGCCGGGAGACAGTTAGTAATCGCGAATAAGCGAGTATATTGGAGTACCTACACTAACGTCTGTGTGGCTTAAGTGCCACTCATCTCCTCAAGGCTACCCCGGAGGCTCTCCCCCATTATCTGTACCGGAGCGTTACACATTTCATTGGTTTACCAAGGTCATGTGACATCGTCACTCACCTACCGGCTAACCACACTTAGCTTTAGCAAATGCAGAGAATCTGCGCTAATACAACAGCTTTACATGACATAGAAAGCTGAAAAACATGAAAAGCTGAATCAATCTATTACAAACACGGGTATATCTGATATTACAGCATCAAACACAGCGCAATAAGAGTATTATTGACAATACTTCATCTGTTATGAAGTAGAGTAAGACGTTTGCTGGAGAGTAAGAAGTTTGCTCAAACGTGATGTACAGAGGTGACTCTGAAATGAGCATGTTTACTTGGTAGCCCTATTAAAAAGACTCACAAGCAAAAGTCTTATAATTTAATACGGCTCTTGTAAATAACATGCTACAAACATTGAAAACAATGAGCAGAATGTTAGATATACTTATTCTTTACTTTCATCCGGCATAGTTTCATCCAGCTTTTTAGATATTAATCTAATAAATACACATTTAGGGACCTAATTTTCCATTGACAGTAGCAGTTTAAGTGAAGATTTGATTTGAATATCATCAAACACCTTAACGAACATATTTGTTATACTGAATTGAATTGTTATTTAGAGAAAAGCACAGAGAACACTCTAATTCTGACTCTCTGATTTCTGAAAGTATATTAAATTTAAATTGGAAAATCGGTGGTATCACGCGTATGTAGGTCTAACTGGCTGTGAATCATACACCCGGAAGTGTCTTGAAGCCTTTTAAATGTTTACAAACAATACAAACAGTGTTCTATAATTCATCTCATTACAAATATATTTTAATACTTCAACATAAGCAAAAACACTACTATATAAAACAGTGGAATCATGAGTAATTGTTATAGCATATCTTGACATATACAAAAGTTTGGGTGCGCCTTGTCAAATTATGTTTTATTTATTTTAGCACATGGTTTTATACTGGTTTAATTCTATCAATCACAAACTTTTAAACAGTATACGTTACTTATATACAACTTAATGAAGCGAGTCAGTCTTAAGTCGGGTTAAAAGCTAAACAGTATTAAGATGGATTTAAAGTTGGACAATATGAGGTCAGTATTAAGCTGCGTTTAAAGCTAAACAGAATGAAGATGGTCAGTCTGTACCTGATTGTTCTTCGTTTGGTGTTTTACAGGCACTGGAGTAACAGTGTATTCACTGCACCCTGGCGTGGTGCAGTCAGAGCTGTGGAGAAACCTCAGTAAACCCATACAGGTTGCAGTGAAGATCTTCAGCCCCTTCACCAAAACTGCTGTGCAGGGTGCTCAAACATCCATCTACTGTGCTGTGGAGCCACAGCTGGAGGGAGAAAGCGGGGGATACTACAGGTGACTTAGTTTCTACTGAAAAGGACATTTTAGTGTGTTAAGTTACAGCAGAAAATGAATCGGTCATCGTAATAGGTTCTCATTATTCATTTATTGCTATATACTGTATAAATGTAATATCTGACTTTGTGGATGTACTTTATTTCCAGAGACTGTGCACCAGCGAGATGTTCCAGAGAAGCCTCTGATGATGAAATGGCTCAGAAACTGTGGGAGCTCAGCTGTCAGATGCTTGGTATTAACTGGGATTGACAGAATGAATTTAAGAATATGTGTTTAAAGCATACAGTGGGCATAATTTGACTAATAATATTTTTTGTTGTAACTTGGTTCTCATGCCCCCAAATAAAAACATCACACAAAAATCTGCTCACTGGCTCACTATTGTTATGACCCAAACATCTATATTATTAAGATATTCTGTCAGTTTGTGAGCCATGGGTGTAAAATTGCTTAATAAAAAGTCATGATTTAGCAAAGATGATAAAGATGATTGCTCAGCACCACCTAGGTGAAGCCTTGCGTACACATAACGGTTTCTATGTGGTTCGTGCTGTTATTTAATCCATTTCTTGAACAAATGTTTAATTGAACAAATTAAATGCACCAAATATACGATAATGACTGAATCAGCACATACTCTGAACATAAAGGTATATTGGTATGGTATTTGAGATAATAAAATGATTTGATTTTTGCTGTGACACACTTTGCCTTACATCTAGCAAACCAAAAAAAAAAACAAACAATAATAAAAAAAAAATCAAATCACGTTTGACCAGTTGATTCAGTGACAATCAACAAAGAAATCTTTTTTCGCAAAATATTTTAATACACAATTGACATAAAAATTAAATGTGGCCTGTGCAGATGGTATGACATTTATGTGCATTAATGTTCCAATAAAATGCCATATTTACACTTGTTTGTTTTCACATCATCAAACTAGGGGAGCGCAAGCCAAACTACATCTATATTTGAGGTCACGTATGTAATGTAAGCATGTTTTCTTCAGGGCTGTACTGCCACCTGCTGGTGTTAAGCCAAAATACAGCTACATACATTTGTTTTAGAGTGGTGATTATGGTGGTCATGGTGGTGATGGGACCCAGAACACAAATATAACCATTATATTTACTATTCCAAGTCATTGAGTTTTATATGTAATTCTAATGATGGAAAAATAGGCATACATCTGAATACGAGTTTTTTGAACAACTGTGCCTGCATCCAACGCCCATCCACCCTGAAAGGATTAGATTCATTTCATACTCTCAAAGTGTCAGACATCAGGCAACATATATCAGTTTCAGGTCTTAGTTTTCTAAAAGAGAGCTGGCGGTGGCATTAGATGTCTGGCTCCAATCACCCTACTGTGACCTGTTTACCTTGAACAGATCATTGTACCTTAAATCATGACTTTGTTTACATCTTATCCATTCAGTAACGTAGGATGTCTAAAACTAGGTGGAGTTCACCTTTAGGTAAATGCTTTCTTTAGTCTTATTGTGCAGTTTAACTGGACATCTCCAGTCTATTGTTCAGTATAACTGAACATTTTCCTTTTTTACAGTCACACAGAAAGAATCCCGGTTTTATTGAAGTACCGCATACCCTAATAACTTTGCTCAGCCTCTTCTTTATCAGCTGTTGCTGAAGCTGTTTCTGACCTGTACCATTCACACACAATGGTAAAATACGTTCAGAGAACTCTGAAACCTGAGCTCACCCTCAATGTCAGAACAAACGTGGCGCTAGTCCTTTAACACTCCATAACCGGGGCGGCGCTATCCCACTCTGCGCATGCGCGTCTGTACGCTACGTCAGCCTTTTAGTCTAGTTTAGACCTACGTGGCTTTAGTGAGCATAAAGAGCTGCACCTCTAAGTTCGTCTCAGACCTTCGTTTACTAACACAGGTGGGTTACTTTACTCTTTTTCTTACTTTTACAATTAGTTTTTTAGATATAAGTGGTGTAAAATGTTTAATATGTGATGCCGTGTAGTGCGTAGCGTTAGCTTGCTGACTAGCATTAGCGCTAGCTCACTTTTCGCAGTTAACGTTACATTTTACTCGACCTGAATTTCAGCCTACATTAGCATAGCTACGTGGCTAACTAAATAACACAGTTGAAATGTCTTATTTCAGTTAATACGTGGTTTAGTCGAAACATTGTGAGCCTTCTAGGCCGAAAAATGCTACAAGTGATGTTTTCTGAAAGATTTTTGTTCAGGCGTTAGGAGTCTACAGGCCTGGCGTTATGCTACGTCTCAATTCGGCAGGAAAAAGTTATTTTGATGTTTTTAAAGGCGAAGTGTTAAGGAGTGTTGAGTCCAAGCAAACAGGGTACAAGCCAGTTTAAATATCGACAGGATTTAGCTTCAGATATTTTAATAGGTGTCATTATATACCCGGAATATTTAGCCAGTGTGGAGAGTTAAATGATCATTGGTAGGCCAACATGATGCTTGTGTAAGCTGTTGTAGTTAAACAGGACGTTCTGTCTGAATGGCCACAAGATACAAACCCATGTTTGTCCAGTTAAACCCCAAGCAGAAGCAGCTCTCTAATGAAACTGTGGCTAAAGATGCTAGCTTCTTCCAGAAAGGACTCTTTAAATTGGTTAAGCCTGTTATTCAGCAGCATTGGCTTGAAAATAGACATCAGGTTTAGGTTTGGTAATTTTCTCAGGGGGTGACAAGTCAAATGTCCTCTACCTGGCTGTTTTATATGAAGGCACATGGTTAACTGGTCTTGGTTTTCCAGGTAAAACACTGGAAACACTTTAGTGTGATATTCGCTGATGTGTATGTATTTCTCCCCCTCAGCCAAAGCCGACATGGATCAAGTAATGCAGTTCGTTGAGCCCGGAAGGCAGTTCGTGAAGGACTCCATCAGGCTTGTCAAAAGATGCACAAAACCAGACAGAAAAGGTCAGTTCTGCACTGCTCGTCTTGGTAGATCTAATACAGTGGCATCCTTTTGTGGATCTTCACAGGTGTATGCCATTTTTGAGACACAAATTGAGCTTTTTTTTTTCTTGAAGGACATTGCACAAGGAATTCTTCAATTTGGAACTAGGTTTATTGTAGGTCTTGGAAAAATGGATTTACATTTACAGCATTTAGCTGATGCTTTTATCCAGAGCTATACATGGTTATTCGTATTACAGGTAGGCCAATGTAGTGTTAGGAGTCTTGCTCAAGGACACTTATTGGTGTAGCCTAGCATAACCACCCAGATAGGGATTTAAAGCCCAGTCTCCCATGTAGGGTGACTGCTCATTGGCAGGTAGAGGTGTTATCCATTGCACTACACCAACCACTTGGATTTGTTTCCCCACAACTCCGTATTGAGTTGGTTCAGTCCTGTTCTAACGAAGTCTTTTTCTAAACTTTGTTAGTTTAAACTGTATTTGCGAAAGGCTTTACTCTATAATGAATGACTTTAGTGAAGTATGAGCTATGAAACCATAGAACTTCAGTTTTCTATGAATTAATTTTATTTGTGCTATCTGTGTGACCTCCACCCCCTTGTTTTTTTTCCCTCTCCCACCCTTCTCCATGTTGCAGAATTCCAAAAGATTGCCATGGCAACGGCGATAGGATTTGCTATCATGGGTTTCATTGGTTTCTTCGTCAAACTGATCCACATTCCTATCAACAACATCATTGTGTAAGTCACCCTCAAAATAAACACCCAGTCAGTTGCAGTGTAGTTTTCAGTCATGTTGTCCTGATTTTATTCACAGGGTGAAAGTGCATTATTTAATAAAGTGAACATTGGCATACAGTATACTGTCTTATTCTATGATATTTCTGTATATAACTCCTTAAGCAGTCACACTCTTAGCTGTAGCATCAGTAAAGGACCTAACGATTTTTTTTCTTATTTTCTTTTTCAGCGGTGGTTGAATCATTTGCACCCTGAAGCTATTTGGACCTCGAGAGCATGAAACAGTGTTGGTGTGTCAGAATGGGAGTGAATTTGTAAATTCATTGTTCTGTTTATTTGTGCAATTTTTTTGGCTGTGTTTAATAAATCGAAGAAAACTCTTCAGCTGTCTTTTCATTTAAAAAGGCTAATGGTTGTGGTAAGGCACAGTTGTCGCGGAGTCTAGGCTTCCTGTAGGAGATGTCTCTTATTCTTAAGGCTTTTTAATCCCCATGCTCCATAATAGAGGCTGGTCTGTGGTGATGGTCACAGGGTTTCTTCCCTGCTTGCCGTCTTGGTCCTCATAGGTGTTGGATGTGCTGACAAGCTTGCCAAACTCCAGCAGCGTGTTGTCTGTAAAAGGGGGACAATGCACACATTATTGGGTCAGTGTTTTACAATTCTATTTAAAAAAAATAAAAGAAAAAAAGATTTAGTCTATTTTCAAACTGAATTCACTCTATTTCAGTATTTTAGCCACTTCTAAAAATAGCAAATTGAGTCCTACCGTTATGTATTACTACTGAAATGTGTAGTTTTAACCTTGTTTTTGGTGTCAGTGTGGGTCACCATCCACCATATTTTTAGATCTTTAGTGGTCAAATGTTTCAATAGGTACTATTTCAGTGCTAATGTGAACTGTGAAAGAAAAACAGAACTATTTAAAAGTGGTTGAAGGGTGGATTAGTCAGTTGGTCTTCTGTGAGATTAATATCTTGATGAACCATCATACTTGTCTAGCTGTATAGACCTTTTAGAGACAAGGCTACATTCTCCATCAGTACTGAATAGGAATTAATCATGCAGGCACTCAGAGTCTGGTGGCTGAGGTTTTATTACTGTGACTGCTACTGGGAGTTCCACCTCTTATTGCTTTTCTTTGTTTACTATAGCCCCAAGCATTTAACGGCAGTGCAGGCCTAGTCAACCATACCAAAAAGTCCAAACCAAGTTAAATTTATTTAAAAAAAAAAAAAAAAAAAAAAAAAAAAAAAAATATATATATATATACACACACACATGAATCTTAACCTTTTGTAAAAACCCCTGTGATTAAAACCATTGCAGACTTTAATAAGATACAAATCTATTCATTTTATACTAAAGCAAACAAACATGATCACTTTCACAAACTTATTTTAACTTCAACAGTGACCTAAAATACTGAACTGGTATTTATCTTGGGTAGGCATCTTTTAAGGTTTCTTTTCTTGTCAAAACTTTATTTTGAATTAGGTTGAATTATAAAGACACAGGTACTTAATGTGGTCTCAGAATATTGGATCCTGCTGTATTTTAGAGATGAGATTTTGTTAGAGGGCTTGGGGGTTTCAGAGGAGTGCTTTGTATCAAATACAAACATTCTTTAAAATAATTTTACATTATAAAACAGTATGATTATCCACGTTTAAGATTAAAAAGCAGATTAAGGTTGACATCAGTATAACAATACTTTCAACATTAGTCTATAGTATGTACAACATCTACTGTATTGTTGGTGAAGATATTATGTACATTGTCAACCAAGCTAATCATGTGGACACAGAAATGCCTACAAAACCTGGTCGAAAGGATAATTAACTATGGATTGATTTGGAAATGTTTTGAGCTGGAAAATTTTCCAACTGTGCCAGTCGCCTTTCAGGACCAACACTGATGATGAACAGAATGTTATTTGTTCATTAAATACCAATACGTTGTTCTGTATGGAAGAGTCAGTTTAGTAATATCCAAAGTGCTTTCTGAGGAAGCCCAGTGTTTACTGTTACCATTCCATACCTAATTAATCTGGCCAGATCCTCAACTCTGGTCCTGGAGGTCACAGTTTGGCGATTTCCCTGCTCAAACACACCTGATTCAGCTGTTAATGACCAGGTTTAGTTGGTGTGTGTGTAAGCAGAGAAATCACCAAAGTGCTAAACTCCAGGACTGGAGTCAATGTCTCGAGCTCAGTAGGCACCACCCTATATCTCTGAGATCTACCATCCTGATGAGTTCACCTCCAAACTTGATTGAACATCCAAATCTTTCATCTACTTAATTAATTAGATCAGGTGTGTTATATTTGGGCTAGAGCTGATTTCTACAAGACAGTACATTCCAGGAGCAGGGTTGGTGATCACAGCCCCAGCTCCAGAGCTTACAACTACAGTGGGAAATGTACTTTCCCCTTTCCTATTCACACTGTACACCCCAGACTTCAGGTACGACTCTGAGACGTGCCGCATGCAGATTCCTCGGACGATACTGCCATTGTGGCTAGTGTAAGAGGAGGGCAGGAGGCGGAGTACAGAAACTTGGTGGAGGGCTTTGTGGCATGGTGCCATATCAACAACCTCCTACTGAACACTTCCAAGACCAAAGAGATGGTGGTGGACTTTGGCAGGGCTAAGCCACTCACACAGCCAGTCTCTATTGAGGGGGTGGAAGTAGAGAGGGTTAAGACCTACAGGTATTTCAGACTGCCCCTGGATGATAGGTTGGACTGGTCAGCCAACACAGACATCCTGTACAGAAAGGGGCAGAGCTGGCTCTACTTTCTGAGGAGGCTGGGGTCCTTTAACGTCTGTAGGAAGCTCCTGCAAATTGGAATTAAAGCTGTACAGCTGGAAGGTACATTTTCAGCTGAAAAGCAAGCACATGATGACCTCTGCTGCTTGGAGTGGGGACTGCAGGGAGGTTTTTGTATTTTTGGAGGGAATATATCAGTGGAGTGGAAGACCACAGCAGTGGATGAATTAAACATTTAGAAGTAGGTTGGACAATCTAATAATACTTATTTATTTATACTTATATAAAAATGTTATTATTTAGAATAAGATATGACTGTGTAATATATTGCTGTATGTTACACCTTAATTGCAATACAAGATTTAAAAGTTTTCTTCATACTTAAATTCTTTAAAGAATTGAAACAAAACAAAGTTGCATTTTAAAAAGTCGACATTCTAAAATGTACATTTATGTACATTAAAATAAATAAAGTGTATTTAGTACATTCATTATAAGCTGTTATATATTATCATGCGTTGTGTGAGAACTGAAGATGGACTTGGACTGCAGCTGTGTACTGTTTGCTCAATGAGGCTTTGAAACCCCACAGTTTACACCATCTCTTGAGCACTAAACACACTGATTATGTAGTATTCACAATATGTGAGCATTGCTTTTCTTTCTTCAGCTTGAGATTCAGCACTCAGTAGCTGCCAAACCAGCCTTCTCATTCAGTGAGTTAAAAAAAAGTCTTGCTTAAATCTGAGATTTAGGAACCCCTGCTGCATAAAGGTGATGGTTATTCTGGTCTTGTTGATATTCAATAATAATTCAGCTTCGAGTTACCTTAAACTAAGAAATCAAATCCAGATGGTCTCAACTTCAATTTCCAAAAAGTCCACAACCAAATGAGGTAAGATGAAAATGAGGCAGAGATCACGAGTTTATGGTCTTGTCACTGCCTGGTCAAAAAAAGGTTACACACTCTAATATTTTTTTTATCTTTGCTCACGGTACGCATGCGCTGTGGCACTGTTTCCACAAGCTTCTGTATCTGATATTATTGATATATCATTGTCATCTTGGAATATGCCAGTGTCATCAGGGAAATAAAAATCCAGGTGGTTCGGTATATTCAGGTAGTCAGCTGACCTCATTCTCTGGGCACATAATGTTGCTGAACCCAGACCTGACCGACTGCAGAAACCCCAGATCATAGCACTGCCCCATAGGCATATACAGTAGGCAATAGGCATGATGGGTGCATCACATCAGCTGCCTCTCTTTTTATCCTGATACACCCATAAATCTGGTCTTATCAGACCACATGACCTTCCTCCACTGCTACAGAGTCTTTATGCTCCCTAGCAAACTGAAGCCGTTTTTGCCGGTTAGCCTCACTGACAAGTGGCTTCCTTAAGGCTACACAGCTGTTTAGTCCCAATCCCTTGAGTTCCCTTCATGTTGTGTGTGTGGAGGTGCTCTTACTTTCACTATTAAACATTTCCCAGAGTTGTAGTGCTGTTCCTCTACGATTATATTTCACCAAATGTTTAAGTAATCGCCCATCACCATCATTCAAGATTGTAATAATGTTTCATCCTTTCACTATTAAATAATGTGTTGGAAAGTTCTTAACCCAATTTTACCTGTTTCAGCAATCACCTTAGATGCTTTCTCTGCTTGATGCCATTAATTTAACCCTTCTGAAACAGATTAACATCTTTACCATGACCACAGGACGTGTCTTTCTACATGGTTGTTTAACAAATGAGAAGCTACTCACTGCATCAGTTAATAATTAAATAACTTGTTGCCAGCTGAAACATAATCACCCATGCAGTAATTCTCCAATGGGAGGCTCTTCCCTATTTGCAGGTGGAGACAGTGTATTTCACTGTTGTTTGTAATTCCTGGCTGAACAGGGAAGCTTTGGAAACAGAGCCATCTTGTGGGCTAAGATAGAAATGCATTTTGGTGATCTAGTAGTTTATCTAAGGCCTTGTAAAGACACTCTTGCCTAAATGTAACTATTGCTACATTGATTACTTGCCCCCAAGTGGTGGTGCTATCGTAGTCAACAGGGGGAGGTTTTTCCAGGAACTATGATGCAGAATTTTCCTTTCCATCAGGTTAATGCAGAAGCTGCCAGACAGCTGGCAGCACTGCCAGGAAGCTAAATATCACATATATATTAATTGGCAATGCACATAAAGGTCTGTGAAATGAATGAGGCTGAGTGATGCAATGCTGCAGACACAGAACATTCACACAACATCACAGATAACATAGCAAATTGTAATTTTAGACCAGAATGCCCCTTTAATACACACACACAAACAAAAAACAGATGAGTGTGGGTCAGACCAACATTAAATTTGTGCTCGAGGGTCTGCCCTAGATGCGAAACAGTGTCTGTCAGTCGATGGGCATGTACTTTTCCACCCCTTTTATTCTCTTTTTTTTTCCGAAAACTGTAAGTCGGCTCAAAAAGCTGTATACAAGTACAGCATTCCGGATCAGACCAAATATTCTGGAGTTTGGCAGCAGATAAATATCTCCTGACCAAGGCTAAGAAGAAGAAGAAGAAAAAGAAGAAGGAGAAGAAGAATATAAATCGGATGACTATAGTGTTGCGCATTGGACAATCACTAATTAAGAGCATTCTGCTCGCCAGTATATACTTTTTCCAGTGTAAATGCAGTACACGGAATAACAAAGCCCGATTTTATATGGAATGTGAAATGTTATTCATAAGTTTTAGGACTCAGCAATATGAAGCCAGGTACACTGAGGTCCAGCAACAAAGCCCTATTTGATCTGCTGTTATAATACTTCAGAACACACGCAGATTGTTTGATGCTAATTGTAGCCTTGATTCTGCGTAATTCCTCTGACTGCATGCGCCAAGGAAACAAAGATAAATTCATGAAATATTAGATGAAAATCCTTAACATGGAGTTCCTCGGGGCCAACATGAGCACGCAAACAGCTTCTGTACTCCAAGGCTGTTAAACAGACTTCAAAGCTTGCTAATATGCCATAGGACTTCAAACGCTACTGTGATGAGCAAATAGCCACGAGTGACGCCAGAGTTACGCTTTAAGGAACCCAACTGCTTTCTATCACTCAACCTTTCACAATGACCTTCATAAGTTAATCAGAGGTGACAAGCTGAAGTCAATCTGCAGCAAACAATGGCATCAAAGATCAAACGTCCAGAAAAAAGGCCTACTAGAACTTTCCGGAAAGAGATGCCGGTTTGATATGTTAGCCTTTCCCCCGGGTGCTGTTTAAAGCACACATTTGTAGAGTACACTGTGAATATTTCATCAAAAAAGGAGTACTGCATTAGAACCGGGGAAAATAACGGTGCACCAGGACCCAAGTCAACAACTGGGGGCAGTGGAGTTCTTTCTCAACTTGTCCAACAGATTCTGTCTAAAGTCAAATCTGTTACTTTTGTAATCTAAACTCATGTGCTGCGTCCTCGCCACCTTTACTGTAAAGCCCTGGTTTTCTCGAACAGGTTTTATGTGTGTGGAAATGCAGACAGAAAGCCTGTCAGGTGATGAGCAGATAGCCATGAGTGACGCCAGAGTTACACTTTAAGGAACTGCTATCACTCAGCCTTTCGCTATCTCCTAATGGGCTTTGTATGTCAAAGCCGAATTTATTTTTAAACAAATAATGGCATAAAGATCAATCGTTCCAAAACTATTATTTGTTCTTCTGACAGATCCACAGGGGTTGAACCACAGTAAGGTCAGAGCATATATCACGCATATTTATTTTTGGTGGGTTAAAACTAGTTTCTTTCACTTAGCTCCATGTACCTTTTTACCAATTTACCAATGAATATTTTTCTGGATTTGCACTTTCCTGTTTATTTTTAGGTGACATGTAACCTTCCAGTCGAGTTTATTACTGATTACTCCCAGTTTTAGTCATTGACATTTTGTTGAAGTTGGACTATATAAGTTTTGGGGATTTGGAGACCTCTTTGGTGGACATGTGTAATTGCATTCAACATGCGGAAGGACATTTAATAAAATGGCTTGTGCTGCTTTCCTCACTGAAAAGCATCCAAAGAGTACTTGGTCAAAACCTGAGTTTACTTCCTCCACTTAATATTCCTTCCATTTGGTTTATGCGTATTCAGTCCTTTATTTTGTGAATAGGAAATTTAACGATTTGCAAAATCAGCTATTCATCCTTTCGGATCCATTGCTTTGAGACGTATTCTCACAGTGGAAGGATGACCGGAATCACTTGAAAGCAGATAATGTTTTGTAGGGTCATTAAGCAGAAGGTATTCTTTTTTTTAAGGGGCCTTTTCAATGATATTCCTTTTTTTCAGGAGAGGTTTCCGAACAGGTTGGATGTTAGATAAGCCACTTGCATATAAAAATATGAGGGTCAAAAGAAACTAAATGAAGGCCTGAGAAAGATGTTTTGAAAGTCCCCGTCTGACACCCATGTTGAAAGCATATTCTGAGCTTCATACTCCGTAAAATCTGAATCTCCAGGTTAGAGCACTGTGGCATTCACAGCACGGCTTTCTTTTATCTACCGTGCCCGCTAGTTGGCAGGAAATGGGGTAATAGCATAGTGCATATATGGGCTAATCAGGACTTTTTGGAGGTGGCGCAACTTACTGTACAAAGGATATACGTTGTGGCCCTACTAAGTGGCCAGTATGGTGGGAAACTGATTGCAGCTGTCCTGGGATGCTGGCTAGCACTGCACTGGCACTGCGCTAGCTAAACGTTAAAACATTAAACACTTTGAGTGAGTGGAATATCAGGCACCCGAGCTGAGATGGTATATGTTTCTACCATGCAATTAAAAATATAAATACTGCACAAGAAAGTGTTACAAAATGTGCTTTACAGTATTTAGATACAGTATGGCTGTAACAAATCAAATATTCACATCCGGCCCTACGACAGAGAAGAGAATCGTGAGAAGACAACTCAACCCTATGGGTCAGAAAGTGTGCAGCTGTCAAGAAGGCCTAACTTAGAAAAGGAAATAGATGAAAAAGAAGAACTCAAAGAAAAAGATGCCGGTGTTCTCAGAACAATGGACTGACCACCCCCCGAGTTGAGACCTCAGCATCACTCAATGCATTTGGGCTTACTTAGATTGTGGGCAGAAAATGCAATCCAACTTTTTTAAAGCTTAAATTCTCTGACAAACTGAAAGCGAGTCTACTGAGAATAGTGGAAGCTGTAATAAAGGCAGAGAGTGGACGCCGTGCTACAGGAAATTCAGTACTGGGCCTGCCATCCTATTCTTCTGAAGTCCCTAATGGAGGCTTTGAAGGTTCTGAAGGCTTTGAAGATGAGTGAGGTTAATTCAAATGAAAGTGTGCACGTTTGTTACTCCCTTTTTCAAATCCTAAAACTCTCCGGGCAGGACTAAAGACACGTTAGACGGACACTGAAGCACATCATGTACGCTGAGGGGGGGTTTTCCATGTGTGCATGAAGCCTGGAGCCTGAATCAGATTCCCATCCATTTGCATCCACACAGCAGTGGCACCTACGATGGGGTACGGGGCATTAAGGTCGGGAATATTCATGAACACGGAAACGCGTTCTCATTTTTCGGAAAGGAGACGGCACTAGTGGAGCCGACTGTGCGCGCATGCAAAGTAGCAGCCTGGCTTGACAGGCAGATGAGAAGTCGACAGATGGGTCTTGAGGCATTGCCCACAGACACACAAGAGGATGTGCTAATATCTTAGCGTTACAGCTAAGCGCCAAGTCACATTAAAGCAGCAGTCAGCCTTTCTCAAGGCCTCTCTGAAGAGAGAGAGGGAGAGAGGGAGAAAAAGCACAGGCAGGCACGCATGCAGGGATTACAGCACTCCTTATGTATTACACTGATATATTCAGTGCGCTGTTCTACAGTCACATTGTAGCCTCTGAGAGAATATGAGACATATGGAGCAGATGTGACTTCAGCTCTACTGATCTGCACCTTCGCTGTATAGAGAGCGACTTGAGCGCTTTAAGGAGTAGAGCAGAAACTATTTAAGATGAAATCAGTTTTATTCGGCTTATTTTAGCAGATCGGATCAAGATCTGGCTTAGTAGATTGGTGCTATGGGTTCTTCGTGTGTATCTTAGTAAAGACTGAAGGCTAGCACTTAACTTGAACCCTGCTATATGTGCTGTCACATACGGATGCCATAATGTTTGATGTCATGACGGCTTTTGTCATGTGCTACATTATAAGGCCAAAATTATGTGGACATACTTACTGAGTTCAGGTGTTTCAGCCACATCTGTTGCTAACAGGTGTATAAGTGATATACAGTATATAGTCCAGTACTGAGTGAATGAATTTGTACTGTTGGCACTGTTACACAATGCCACCTTCCCTTAAGTCAGTTTTGCAAGCTCTGCCCTTCAGTCTGGCTCTTAGAAGCAAGTTCACCACAAGACCAGTTTGTCGGGAGCTTTATGAAATGGGTTTCTAAGGCAGAGCAGCTGCACGAAAGTCTAAGATCACTTTGCGCCAATGCCAAATGGCAGCTAGAGTGGTGTAAAACACGCTGCCACTGGACTCTGAAGCAGTGGTAAAGTGTTCTCTGGAAAGATGAATCATGCTTCACCATCTGGTAAGTCTAAAGGACACATCTGTGCTGGGCAAATGCCAAGAGAACAGCACCTACCAGAATCGCACATTCCCAATGGTAAAGTTTAGGGCTATATCCATGGTTTTGGAATGGTGATGTCAACAAGCTCATTTAGGGGTCATGGTCAGGTGTCTACATACTTTTGGCTGCATAATGTATGTCGCAGTAGTGTTTTTCAGTTAGCTGTCATAATAAGAAATATTAATTATAGGTCACATCACCAATGGTTACATACACATGTTTATGTCATGATTCTGTAAATGTTATGTAGCAGGGTTTAAGTGTTACCTACAGTAGTTATTGTTATTTAGAACCATATATCAATTCAAAGAACCGTTGATTTGGGTTTCGGAAAATACGGTGTCATATTGATTATAATACAACTAACTTCTTTAAGCAACACCACAAAAATAAAGACCCGCGTTTGAAAAAGTGAGTGATGTGAGCATGAAGGACCTTTTAAAAGCTTAAAGATCCTTCATAATTTAAATGTTTAAATTTGAACACTATTCCTAGAACCTTTTTTGAAAAAGTTTTTTTTTTATTTGAAAAGTTCTTCACACTTATACATTTTACAAGCAGTTCTCAAAACAGTCCACTAAATTATATTATATAAGTATATATCTTCGCTGTCCAATGGAAAACACGTATGTCCATTTTTGTCCATTTTGACTTTTATGCATCATTTGAAAACAGCAGCTGCCGTTTACACTGTGTGAGAATTGCATGATGAATGGACCAACAGAAATGGGCCAAAAGTGCTTGGAAAGACTTCTGGTTCCACTGACTTACATTAAAATTAAATGAGGTTTTTGGTCTCTCCTGTAAAGTTGCCAATTTGGAGATACTTGTTTTTCTTTAGACAGCGTCGATATATATATATATTATATTATTATATGTTATTATAATATATTATTATATTTTTGCCTATTGAATCTACTATTTTTATTTTTTAATTTTCATTTTGTGGAGCCCTTATTTTTGGCAACTTTATTTTTAAGAGTGTATATGCTATTGATTCTCAAACTGGTCAAATAGTCCACATCCATTGCAGTGCTGGGACCTTCGACAGAACAAGAAAGTGAAGCACCTGGGGCCTATAAGAGTGTATCTCAGCATAAAGAGGTCAGGATATCATGCAAAATTCCTAATTAGCAATCTCCTCAGCCCGATTCCGATCTATATCTGACACTACAGTGGGAACAGAAATGAACGTTCGGCTGTTATCGATAACGGTGAAGATGTTTGCGTGCTGTAATTACGTTTTCAGACCCAAAACAGCACGCTTAAGTATTCAATATTTGCAGAACAAATTACTTGCGGCCCTGGAGATCTGCGGAGAGGTAAGAACATGGCAGGGCAGTCAAGCTGCTTCACAGTTGATAATTTTTGATGCAAAAGTGCATCAAAACTCAGCATCCTCCGCCCTTATCGTCTTCAGCGGAGGCGTGTTTGTACTAGCCATCTGGTGCACGTTGATAGCGCTCCTATTAAATGTTTACGGCTTCATTGGAGGGAGGTTATAAGGCTGGGGTGACAACGCGATGCTAATTCGACCTTCAGATAAGAAAGCCTCTGGCCTGCAGTCCAGAGGGGCTAAAGCCTCCTGCTTTAGCAGAGCAGACAGAATGTAATGGATATGACAAGGGCTCGCAAAGCTAAATCATTTTTCCTCACACTGCCATCATTCGCAATCCCAGAAGCCATGAAGAAGCCCAAAAAGGAAAACAATCAAACCCAAGGCTATGGAGCTGAGGCTGCACTGAAATGCAAATGGTTCATTCTAGGCCTCCATGATGGGGACAAAATACCATATGGCTGCATACTGCAGAGGTGATATGACTTCAGTGTATATATTGTGGTGTTCACTGGAGAGCCTTGATTCTTCAAAACACCCACAGATACTCATCTGGAGCTACTGACAGGATGCTGGCAGTGCCGGTCCCAACCTATATAATAGCATGGCCAATAAAATAGGCTTATACTCACCCGTCAAGGCTGGAATTAATAAAGTAACCGAATGTGTCACCCCCTGTTTAGGCTGAGGTTTGGCATTTTAGCAATGCTAAATTAGCACAGCTTAGCTGGGTTGCTTGCTTTCCTAAACACTTTGCCGTCTGTTGGGTATGTGAGGTTTGACATGGAAAGAATTAATCTGGCAGGTACTGAAAACAAAACTATTTTAATCCTATTTTGCAAGTTTGGACTTGCAGGGTGTATCTGTAACGTAGTGGTTTACTTGGCAGTAGTGTAAAACAAGACTGTGACTGAGAGAGACCTCTGGGAAGGTGTCCTTGGATGTTTCTGGTTGGAACCAGTAGGCTGAACCCCCTATTTGGACTGTGGTAGGCCTGATAGAACTGAGGAACAGGAAGGAGACACAACTGGGGTTGTGCCAGGGACTCTGAAACCTTTTGCCAAAGGAAAAGGATATGATAATTTATAGGACATTAGACTGGAAGGACGAGGGGCTTCAGGCATGGCTCTCCCCCTAAATTTCCCTTATTCCATAACTCCATTTAGTTTTAGTGTGTTTTGGATGTTTTTTTTTATTACGTGCAACTTTTTTCCATTGCTATTTTCAGCTTTCATTCATTTTTAATAACCATAAACTATGCTGTGCATATAAAGTGATATTAAACATTATGTAAAGTGATTATGAGAGTGAAGAGTTAGGCTAAATGTTTAAGCATGCAGTCACACTTCCCTTTGTTTGGTACAGATCTAAAAGAAGAAAATAAGCGTGGATACTTTTGGTACTAAATGAGAGAAATTCTCATAATTCAGAGAATCCAGAGCATGTAGGACAAAGCCTTGGCCTGGGCTTGGAAACTGCTTGTTTACTATAGGGTGCAACAGCAGCAATCTTGGCAAAACCCATTTATTGTTCTTACAGAGAGGCCCATATTGTTGCTATATTGTTATACATCTTGATGTTATGTGTCTGTAATTTATTGCAACATAATGGCCTGGACTGCATTTTATCAATAATATGCCACAGGGACCAGGGTGTCAAATTAGCCATAAATAAGACAGATTAAAATGTAACAGTGTTTCCCTGCCAAAACTCATTTTTGTCATAGAGAAATCCAGCTTAGACCAGGAGTTCCTAACACACTCATCATCGGAGGAGTAGTTGCACAGATAGTTGCTCAGAAGGAATCAACTGTCAGGAATGAAACTCGACAGGCCGTTACAACGATTCCCCTAAACACCATGTCAGCTGCGCCAAAGACTGCAACGGTGTTGTGCCAGACTGTCATGATGTGGCCCAGAATGGTAGTGGGTCATCTTCAGTGACAAGTCTTCCTTTCCAGTAGCACTGCAATCCGACACTTCCTTCTGGATGCGGCTACTCTTTTAATGATGAGTGTATTTATAATTATTCTATAATATGATAGATATCCATATCTTAAAGCTGCACTCAACACTCAAAGAGAACTCATAACTTGATGAAGGATGTGACTTCCAAGGATGTGAGTGAATGATCTACTATTGTCATCATATCTTCCTCAGTATTATATTGACCTAAATAACATTTCTTTGAGCCTGTGAGACATTAATAGCCAAAGATCTATGATATGGACTGAAAACCCATTGACTCCAACCCGACACAGAATATTCCTATTGGCGCGTCTCTATCTTTACATATACTGTCTCTAGAAAGTGTATAGAGTATGACAGCGAAGGTCGCAAACTCATAAAGGCCTCAAGAGGAGTCAATATGCTTGAGTGAACTTTCAGATGATAAAGAGAAGGAGAGGAAAAAGAAAAAGAGCGGGAGCAAGAAAGGAGCTGATACATCCAGTACTGAATAAAGCACCTACGTGATATTTGCTTTTGAGAAAAAAAAGCTATCAGGGAGTCCGCATCTTTGCAGCTCTGTTCTTTTGAAAGAGCGAAACTAAAAAAAGCTGTTCTTTACACCATGAGAAATAAAGACGACATCAAAGAAAAATCTTTGGTTTGTCTTTTGCACTTTGGTTGAGGACAGAAGACCTTTTTGAACAGGCTAGGACAATACGTCTAGACATGAAAAATGGCATTGGCTTCTCACCTTGGCTATGAGGCAGAGAGAAAGATAACAGAAAGAACGAAAAAAGAAAAGACGGTGAGGGACTATAAGGTAATTACCATCACAGTGTCCCAGCGCTGACTTAAGCATCATACAACAGTATGAAAACCATATAAACCCAGATCTGAGTGCTGTGGTCGAGTACTAACCTTCAGAACTGTCTGGTATCTGGTACTAAGGATAGACGGTGCATAGCTTTCAGTCCATACCACGTTTGTGTTTGTAATTAAAAAAGGACAGATTTAATTGCGATCTGAATTTGATGGAAAGTTATTGATGCGTGCATATTCTTATTTGCGAGAGGAACAAATACACTATATTGCCAAAAGTATTCGCTTGTCCGTCTGTACACGCATACATTTACATTTATGGCGGTTAGCTGACGCTCTTATCCAGAGCGACTTACAAGGTTAATCATATTACAGGAGGTCCAGTTAGGAGTCTGTTAGGAGTCTGGCCCAAGGACTCTTATTGGTGTAGCACAGCACAGTCACTCAGACCAGGATTCGAACCCCAGTCTCCCACATGTGGTGGTGGCTCCCTGGGGGGCAGTGGTGTTATCCGCTGAGCTACACCAACCACTCATACAAATTTGAGTTACATCCCATTCTTAATCCATAGGGTTGAATATGAAGTTGGCCCACCCTTTGCAGCGATAGCCGCTTCAGCTCTTCTGGGAAGGCTTTCCACAAGGTTCAGTGCAGGTTCAGTGTGTTTATGGGAATTTCTGACCATTCTTCCAGAAATGGAAGGTCAGGCACTGGTGTTGGATGAGAAAGTCTGGCTCACAGTCTCCACTCTTAATTCATCCCAAAGGTGTTCTATCGGATTGAGGTCAGAACTCTGCCCACTATGCACCTCAACGTCTGCTGTTGGAACAACAGAATTCAACGACTTGGATGGGTGAGTGAATACTTTTGGTAATAGAGGGTATCCTTAACAATTGTGCTACAGGCATCAAAATCAGACCGGCAAACTCACACCAGTTGATGGAGACTACAGGTAGCATTAATGTTATGATGTTAGGGGAACTGAAAACTGAAACTAAATCAAAATTCCATATTTTCCACTTATCTTAGATGTAGCGGATCAGTCAAACAAGTTTGATATTTGACTTTGAATTTTGAATTTTGCACGGGTCACTTTTTATGTTTACGTTTATGGGTATGTTAAATTCAGCACATTTACAATAATTATGCATTACAATGTTCAGTTCTCTGCAGAGGAGGTGCAACGGTTTTACACCTAGAACATCTACAAACTGAACATCTACAACTGTGTCCCAATTCAAGCATTGTGATAATATAATGACCCCTCATAATTCACCAAAACTGAATGGTACAGCCCTATGGCTTTTCAAAGGCCAGTAACAACTGTTAATCACTAATTTTGTTTACATCACAAATAACTGAGATAATAAATTATTTCGAAAATAAAATATATTATTGTCCTGGTAAAGTAGACACTAGGGGTGCAACAAACCACTATTCTGATACTTGAAAAATCTACTGATTATCAAAATCAATAATCAATTGTTCAGATTATGAGTCGCTCAATTACCAAATAACTCTTATGTAGCTATCAGATGAATACCTTACCCAAAAATTCAGTATAATTAACTTTCCTGCTAATATAAAAGATAGATACAATTCCAATAACATGTTGCTGTCAAAAACCAAGCATGTGCAAAAAGTAGCAGCAATGAAATATAACAAAACTATACCACTATTGGCTTAATCAAAATAAATGAAGTTCTACATTTAACCAGTGAATTCTGTGCTTTGTACATTCTGTTGTCTGTCTACACTGATGTTCAATCACAGACTTTTATTGACATGGAGGAAACGGCGTTGTCAATGAATCGATTGTTAAATTAGTTGCTAACTACTTTGGTCGTCGGTTTTAGACGTTGTATTTTGATGGTTTTAGAAGTCGGTTAAACACTGCACTCCTAGTGGGTACCCATGAATAGTATGTTCATTGCTAAGAAGCAAACAGAACACAATGATTAAACAATAGGTAACCTCCCTGGTTATGCTCCTGGTTATGGTTCTGTTAGCTTCCTGTTAAAAAATAAACTAAATTTGCCGGATTACAGTGCGGTACTGTATTGTCTCTACATCATAGCAGTTCATGCAGTGTGTTTACTTCAGTAAATACACAGTAATTATGAACTGAAATATACAGAAGTGTGATCTATGTGGAGGATGTCTTCACTTATTTTCATTTAGCAACCTGACAAAACATGTTATCTGATGAAACGTTAACATGTGACTGTATATCTTTAGCGCAAAAATGCAAGATGAACAGGTATTCCCATTTACAGGGAACATTTGGGTCACTATTGACTTCTGGTGTTTTTTATTAACATTAACCTTGTAGCTTCAGTGAAAAAACTTAAAGAAGCAAAATTCGAACAAGCGTCACTAAACTTATTTACATGTGGGGTAAGTGGATACTACTGTAAATCTGGAACAAATATTTCAAATGACAAACAGGCATACTGATATATAAACAACAATCCGCTCCATAAATTGGATAGTTTGACTGTTTTTACAACTGTGCTTGTGAGCATGGGTGACTGTGTCTTCAAGAGTGTATGTATATGTGAGAGAGATTTGTGATTGACAGTTTCCATGCCAGAGTCAATAATGAGCACACATTCCAGGCTGTAAGACTGCAAAACTTTTGTGAGTTTGTTTTGCTTCTATAAATCCAATAAACCCTTCGGATGTAGGCCAAGAATGTGGGAAGCTGCTTTCAAGCGGTTTTCTAGGGTTGTATAAGGTCATCAGGTTATATTAGCATAGTACTGTCTGACCTCTGAGTATAATATCTCAGTATTTACCAAATATATTACTGCATCTGCTGATATGATATTTTAACTTGACTTAACAAAGGCACTTACACCACTTTACCAGAAAACAAGTATCTGTTCAGTTGTTTGTGTATTTTGAATGTAATTCAAAATGCAATGCAATTCGGTGAGTGACTTACTGAGTTACACTAACGCATTACACTTACTGAGTTACTGTACACCAACACACTACTTACAGCACACTAACGCATTACACTTACTGAGTTACTGTACACCAACACACTACTTACAGTACACCAACGCATTACACTTACTGTGTTACTGTACACCAACACACTACCTACAGTACACTAACGCATTACACTTACTGAGTTACTGTACACCAACACACTACTTACAGCACACTAACGCATTACACTTACTGAGTTACTGTATACCAACACACTACGTACAGTACACTAACGCATTACACTTACTGAGTTACTGTACACCGACACACTACTTACAGTACACTAACACATTACACTTACTGAGTTACTGTACACCAACACACTACATACACCACACTAACACATTACACTTACTGAGTTACTGTACACCAACACACTACATACACCACACTAACACATTACACTTACTGAGTTACTGTACACCAACACACTACTTACAGTACACTAACGCATTACACTTACTGAGCTACTGTACACCAACACACTACTTACAGTACACTAACACATTGCACTTACTGAGTTACTGTACACCAACACACTACTTACAGTACACTAACCCATTACACTTACTGAGTTACTGTACACCAACACACTACTTACAGTACACTAACACATTACACTTACTGAGTTACTGTACACCAACACACTACTGATGAAGATCTGAAGTTAGCTGTAATTCTTATTTCCCGTTCCACTTTAAATGGTGTAGCAGAGTCAGACACCAGTTGGGCCGCTAGCACGTAACTGCTGCACTACTTAACTGACAGAACTCTTTAAAGTCACCTCGAAAAGCAAGGTGTTCCCTTTTGCCCTTTTGTCAGGTAGCGTCTGAAAACTGTTGTTTACAGGAGTGAAAATCCTTTTGTACCATCTACTTCACCGCTGAAGTCCTGTGGATTTGGTGTAGGTTTATCAGACTGAAATGCAAAAAAGTATATTTTCATGCAACACATCTGTGTGTGTTACGAATAGCAGAGCAGCGAGTTGTGCCTCACAGGTTTAGGCTCTTCTGGGACTTCCCTAAGCAGATGCCTCTTCAAAGCCGTTCTATCTGTGCTGCAGCTCCTAACCAGTTGACAGCTTAATCTTAAAACGGCTCTGCCTGTGTCCCGGGCCGTTCTAGCGATCTGGGTTCCGGTGCTGAGTCATGGCTGCCGTATCCTACCAGTGAGCATCATGCAAAATATCGTTTAGTCCCTTCCAAATTACTGTCACCCTGCCATGCAGCTGTCTGAGACAGAGAAAGATGGCAACAAACCAGAACAAAAAGCTGTCAGCCCACTGCTGTACAGTGCCCAGGGCTTTTCCCCGGCTCACAGTCAGTTTGATATGCAAACGAGGAAGGACTTGACACATTGCTCCATTAAGAGACCCTAAAAAAAGGAGCCATGGGGTGCATTAAAGAACACACCGCGATTTATAGAGCGACTACAACCATGACAGCGCTAGAAATCAATGGCGCACAAATCAATAGCATTGCGAGTTTGTTTGCAGTCACAATAGTTCACCGCATCATGCCATAACAATAACGAACCAATTACTGTGCGTCTTAAATAGAAAATTACTGTAACATTTGCATGGTAATCATAATAAGCAGTCCATTTGCTTCAGCCCATCATCCCTGAGCTTAAGCAACAGTGCACTGAAGCGCTAACCTCAGCAATTATCACCAGCCATGACTCACAGCTGTTTACTGAACAAATGAGACGTACCTGAGTTACTGTAATTAGATGTGCTGGAGTTTTTCAGGCAAGGGTTTAAATGAGTTTCAGCTTTTTTCACCTTCAGACATACATCTCCTTTGCAAAATAAGCCAAGAATTGATTTAAATACCCCCGCCACACACTTATATACCTATTTGAAGCCTGACCTAGCAAACGGTATGATGTAATTTAGAATGGATTCAGTGCGGCTCTGTATAATTAAGCTGTTTTCTAATCAGTTTTTTTTTAGGAAACAATCAGATGTAGCTTGACCGAGGAAACTGATGTTCTGCAGGATCCAGACGGCTTCCGCGTTCATTGTGCCCATTTGAACTCGTGTCTCTGATAAGGACCCACTGCGGAGAAAGCAGCGGGGCTGTGATGTTATTAGAAACATCATGAATTTCATTCTACCTTTGGAAATCCGCTTTACTGATTATATGGAAATTCCACCTGTTTGCAAGGTGCTTAGGCCAACGCGGCTCCACCTTTCAAATCCCTCTATAAACCTCTCAATGTGATTTAGACTAAAAAAGGATCCCTTTATCAAGCCTGCAATTCCAAAGCATAATCCCCGGCTGTGTTACGGCGAGCACGGTCGGGAAAAAAAAAAGTTCAAGCACGGCAAGGTTCGCTCCTGCTGGGCCAGAAACAAGGAGAAAAGAGATAATCATCAGCCCCCATAGCTACAACACCTTCAAATGACACCTTAACACGCTATGACATTGTGGAGGGGGTGTACGGCCGTCTGGAACTATGGCCTATTCACTACACATTACCTTATTCTGGTCTATGTTTAAACTGTGTCTATTCACTGTGTAGTAGTGCACTATTCTGGACTGTCTCCGAATGACCTACTCACTGTGCAATGCATGGCTTGGGGTATGATCTACTCACTAGTGCACTAGTGTCCCAAACCATGCTGAAAAGCTTGCTCTACTATTCACTATATAGTTATGGGCTGTGTTCACTACACATTTTTGTATGTTGGCCATGAAGTGCAAAACAAATTAAAATTTAAGAAAATAAATTTACAAAAGTAAAAACCAGCACCAAAACACACACAAACTGGGAATTCTGATGAAGTAGGCCTAACACACAGGAAATGCTTGTTGTGAACAGTTTCGCTGTGGTAGAATGTTTGAAAAAAAAGAGTTGAACAGATGACGTCTTAGCCACTTAGAGTTGGAAATGTTAAGGAAAGCAAGTGGGCAGTAACACTAGCTATAGTGGCTAACCAGCTAGCCAGCTTGAAATGGTTTAGAGCTTTGACAAAACAGTTCACTTTTTACAGCCCTTGGTTTTAGACGTCACCTGTTCACTTTTTCTTCTGTCTGCTCTTTTAACAACTCTAAAGATCTTCTATAGGAAAAAAGAAGCATGCCAGCTGGCTAAATAGCGGGCAGCAAATGGACAAATCATGCTTTAGCGTTGTGACCATCCCAAACTCCACCCGAGAATTTGCAACAAGCACTTCCTGTGTGTTAGGCCTACCCTGTCCATCAGAATTCACCGTTTGTGTGTGTTTCGGTGCTGGTAAAAGTTTCTGGTTTGACGTCTTTTAAATTTTTTACTTTTGTAATTTTGTTTTCTGAAATGTTCATTTGTTTTAAACTTCTCAGCCACCGTAAATTAATTTATCAAAACATTTTATAGTAGAATGTAAGAACAGACATCAATGATCTCAAGCTGAATAGATGTTGGGTGAGACAACAAGACAACGACCCAAAACACACGTAGGTAAAGTAAATCAACTAAAGAACAGACTTAAAAACAAAAGATTTGGAGCCCTGAGTTTAACCCTATCGAGATGCTGTTGTATGACCTAAAGAAGTCGAAAACCCATCTGCAGGGAGAAACAATCCAAAATTCCTCCAAAAATCATGCTTGCTGCTAAAGGAAATGTTTGTTGCTAAAGGGGGATCATTGAATTTAAGGTGCTAACTTACTTCTGACATGAAACAGTGACTATTTGTGTTTATTAGTTTGGCTAGATAGTGTTTTGTCTATCAACCGTCTTAATCTCTTGCTTCCTGCACTGTCTCTTTACAAGGCAGCATTCTCTATTGTCTCAGTGCACTCGCCACCTGCCCTTTTTCCCCTACCTGAATCGGCACTAAGCCAGAGTATTATGGGATGTGTAAAGCAGTGAAGGACACACCTGTGTCCCACTGAAAAATGCCAGACAGAAGTCCTGCCATGAAAGGCAGCACGTGTGGCTGGAAGATGTCCTGCACATATCACGGAGTTGTTCCTGTCCCTTGTACCACTACTAGGGGTGACCAACTGTCCTATGCGATGGCTCCCTAGATCATCACATCAGCAAGGACAGCAAGTGCAGGACGGTTCCCGTCGGTAGCAGTCCAGGTTTCCCGTTCACCGTTCCTGTTTTTTGTCAATGAGTGTACCCATAATGCAATGCATCATATGAATTTGGAATGGAATAAATAATGACACAAGTAATGAAATATAGGCAATGACATTCTACGCAAAGAAACCTGTGGGGATATTTTTATGCTGCCAGATAAAAGCCTAATAACTGTATTTTGGGCAATAAAGGATCACATAGTTGCTTCATAACTGGTTCTGATCCATTATAACACTTTTAAATTGATGCAGTTGAAGTGCCAGCGTCAGACTGAAGCACATTTACACACCTAACACTAAGCCATCGAGACACTCACCTGGGATCTGCTCAGTAAAGCGTATCAAAATCTTAATTAAAGCTTAGCTGTTTACAAGGCTGGCAGTACATTATGATGTCTGTTTCTCCTCTTTTCCAGGCTGAGAATGGACTACGATCAATAATATCGGTCTAGGACAGGTGCTGCAGGCGCCATCGACCAGACAAAGCCATTCTGACAAAGAAAGCTAGAAGGTGAAAGAAGGAGAGTTACAGGTACACACAGCTGTCAGTGATGGCTAGCCAAACGCATTAGGCTACATTAGGGGACTGACACCCGTCGATAGCTAATCTATTTTAATAATATATTATTATCATCAATCTGATATTGAAAGTGTAGCAAATAAAGAAAGTATGGCAAATGGGAAATTTCACTAAAGGTCTTCCCCTTTACCCTGCTCTCCAATGGTCAGAACCCCCACTGAAGCCTCACAGGGCAGGTATTATGTTTGGTCTGCTGGTGCGATTGGATCAGACACAACAGTGCTGCTGGAGTTTCTAAACACAGTGTTCCCTCACTGTCTACTATATAAGACACTACAACCTTGCTGATCCACCTTGTAGATGTAAAGTCAGAGACTATAACTCATTTGCAGGACACTGCCCACAGGACGCTGCCCACAGGACGCTGCTCACAGGACGCTGCCCACAGGACACTGCTCACAGGACGCTGTCCACAGGACACTGCTCACAGGACGCTGTCCACAGGACACTGCTCACAGGACACTGCTCACAGGACGCTGCCCACAGGACGCTGCCCACAGGACGCTGCCCACAGGACGCTGCCCACAGGTTGCTGCCGGCTGCATATTGGTGGACAATTCTCAGTCTAGCAGTGACACTGAGGTGTTTAGAAACTCCATTAGCACTGCTGTGTCGGATCCACTCACACTAGCACAACACACACTAACACACCAGTGTCACTGCACTGAGAATGATTCACCACCCACATAATGCCTGCTCTGTGGTGGCTCTGTGGGGGTCCTGACTATTGAAGAACAGGGTGAAAGGGGGCAGATAAGGTATGTCGATAATCAGATGGACCACAGTTTGTAATTGTTAAAGAACAAAGTGTACCCCTAGCTGATTAAATGGACAATGAATGTAGGAGGTGGTTTTAATGTTACGACTGACAAGAGGCTAAAGTAGCGTTAAGAGTCTCAACCAAGGACTCTTATTAGTGTAGCACAGCCTAGTCACCCAGACCAGGTTTCGAACCTCAGTGTCCCACACGAGGGTGTGGCTCCCTGGCTGGTAGCGGTGTTATCCGCTAAGCTACACCAACCACATTTTAGACATATAATGTTCAACTAAATATTAATGCGATGTATTATTGTAAGAGCAGAATGGCTTGAGGTAGGACTATGTAGTTTTGTCCATTCGTTATGGTTGACTGTTGTACTGTTTGACTAAAGGAACAGTAAGACGTTATGGCGAGTTTCACTCTATTAAACATGAGCTCATATTAATGTTACAGGATGAAGTAGTTAGCTGAAGCATAAAACACCACTGTGGCAGAAAAACCAAAACATGTGAAATACATTCAAACGTGTATTTGGGGAAGGACTCGCATGTTAATACAAAAACCTCATGTGATATAAAGCCTGGATGAAACAATTAAATTAATAAAGCCACAAACTCTACCCTACCTTCCATGTCACCGTAGTTGATGTCTGTGAATCATCTGTTGGTATAAAAGTAAAGTATGGTGTTCCACAAGGCTCTGTTTTAGGATCCTTATGGATTGGTGCAGAACGAAGGGTCTTATCTACTTTCTGATTCTCCCTTTCAGTTAGTCTGTAATAGCTAAGGCCTGCCAGATTCGCTGCTTGTACTCCACCAACAGAGCTAAACAACTAGCCATCCTGTGGGGACTAATGCAGTTCCTTCATCTGTCTCAATCAGGTGCCCCCACCTTCTGGATGAGTTTGAGCTCAACGACGCTTCCTGCTGTCCCAAGCTGTGCAAAAAGCCTCTTCGCACGCCCGACTCACCCCCTCCCGATGATGCTGGTGCCTGCATAGTCTCAACCTGTTTATTTCACTGGCCTCATTTTTACACTTCACATATCAACCCTCATTTTCACTATGCTATGCTCGTAACAGAGATGCATTTCTTATTGTTTCCCTGATAGGCTACTAACACTAGTCGTCAGCTGCCACTGGCTAATCTAAATACTTTTGTCCAATGACAGACTGGTTTATTTTTCAGCATTGCATATTAATTGTGAAATCTTATCCTCTGTTGATTTTGCTTGTGTTATTGTTTGGGAATCTGGTGTGGCCCAGAGGGGGATGGGTTCCCCTTTTGAGTCTTGGCTCCTGTTAAGGTTTCTGCCTCTTGCTCTTCGGGATTTCATTTTTCATGCCACTGTCGCTCTTGGCTTGCTCACTGGGGCTTGGACACAGATTTTCTGAAGGCTACACTTTTCCAGTCCTCAACTGTCCAGTTTTCTTTAGCCTGTGTCCACTGTCAGAGGTGGAACCTGATGTGGTCTTCTGCTCAATCAGCAAATTATGACTCTAATTATAACCTGTCTGTCCTTTTGTCTCTCCATTCTCATTCTTATCTCCTCTCTTTCCCTTCCTGTTTTCTCTCTACTCTCTATGCTTATTTCTGTCTCCCTCCTTTATTTAATTGCTCTCTGTCCCTCTTGCTCCAGTCTTTCTGTCTCATCTCTATTCTATTCCTTTCCAACCCACTCCCCATCTCTCTTTCTGTCTCTCTTCTGTTTGCTCTCTTTCTCTGCTGTCCTTCACGTCTCCTCTCCTCTCTCTTTATTACACCTCCGCTCTGTCTTTCTCCCTCCTTGTTCTTTCTCTTTCTACTTGCTCATTTTCCACTCTTTGGGAGAGGTATTCATTTGCTGTCACGTTTGCAGTGTTGCAATCATTGCACTGCAATTGCATGTACATATGTGTCCATGCATGTGCTTTCCACAGGAAAGGCTATTATTGCACAACCTGAGTGTCCACAGCAGTGGTGGTAGCTGAGACTGGATATTCCGTATGAATGAAGCCACATTCTTTCAGAGTTCTGCTGCAGAAAGTGTGAACATGCACGCTCATATATTACCTCGGAATCAAACGCCGTCGTATCAGGGACGATGGGACGGGGGGGGGTTAAGAACTGCCTGAGCTCGCAGTTTCACTTGAAATAAATTAACTTCCCCTCAGACAACTGTTGTCCTTTACCGGAACACAGAGAGAAGGCAGGTGGGGAGGTGAAGGGAGAAATAGAAAATGGAAAGAAGGAGCGCCGACATATCCTTGATGGCTGCTGGAGAACCTCCACCTGAGGTGAAATAACATGCTTTAAGTTTTGTCCTTCACAGGTCCGCACAGCTACAGCCAACATCTGACAGCCAAGCAGTAAACTCCACACCCTGAACATAGTAATCAGACACTGGAAGCCGATTGTACCACCAGCTGCTCTACATCACCTCCTGCTACGAAGCTTATTATAACTCACCTGATCACACAGAGCCACTGCCTCAAGAGCAGAACATCCAGGTCAGTTTTGCAATCTCAGCCTTTTCTTTTCTTATAGTATATATCTCTATATACATTTTATTAAAACTTGATTACTGATGTTACATGTCTTTAGCAGTAATTCTAGAATGTTTAAACATAACATGATGGCAATTCTAGTATATTGGAAATTTACTGATAAATATGCAATTAGATATTTATCAGTATCAATATTTTCTCCAAATGACCACTGGAGTGTGATTTGCATGTAGCATTCTGCAACACCAGTATTTAAATTGTCACTACCATGATAACATAAAAAATGTAATGTATAAAGGAGTCAAAGGTCAAATATACCAACTTTTCTCTTAACTGCATTACTTTACTGATAGTTTTGTTTACAAATTTCTGAATGGCACTTGTCTCCAAATCTGAATAAAAATCAAATAATAAAACAGCAACATCTGGCATGAAGCCACTGAGTCCTCAAATTGTTATTTTACCTCAAAGGCCTTAAAACTCAGTACAACTATGATGGAGTAGGCCTAAACAATATGCTTATATTGTTATATACATATATATATATCGTCGTTGCCCAGAGAAAAACAAGTATCTCCAAAAAGGCAACTTTACAGGAGAGGCCAAAAACCTTATTCCATTTTAATGTAAGTTAATGGAACCAGACGTCTTATCAAGCACTTTTAGGCCATTTCAGTTGGTCCATTCATCATGCAAATCACACAAAGTGTTAACGGGAGCTGCTGTTTTTCAAATAATGCATAAAAGTCAAAATGTACAAAATTGGAGATACATGTTTTTCATTGGACAACAACGATATCCATCTCTTCAGCATAAAAAGAGGGTTTGGGTGATGTATTTGATTATCAAATAGGTAATGTAAATATGAATGTAAATGATTAATAGAGGAAACCATAAATAAAAGAAAAAGAATTTAATTAATTATATTTGAAAACTGGCACAAATAGCTCCTAGTTTCTTAAATTAAACGTAAAGCGCTTTTCAAATGAAGTTTGCATGTTGCTACCTTGGCAACTATGGAAAACGTGTGCTTTATAGGGTCTAAAAAGACGATCACTGTTTTCTGCTATTAAAGAAACTTCACAAATGTACATTTCAGATAGACTTACTTCATAAGTGTTTGTTCAATGTCTGTGTTCAGTCAGCGTCATCTTTCATATTGACTGTGCTGTGGTCTATCTGCATACTGCTTTCTTTGTTTAACTTACCATCTCTATGGTATCTTTCCCCCGGCCCACCCTGCACTGTGTGTGCAGATTCCCCAGCATGCCACAGCCTAGCTATTTTGCTGCTAGCTGAAAGTGCATGTTACTATGTAACCTGCTGCTGAGTGCAATTCTATGATAACTCAATGAGTACATCACCAATCGAGACATCTTCAACATTTAATATTAGCATCTCAGCAAACTTCATTCCACTCTGAGTGTACATGACTTAGAACAAAGGTTTCCAAATGGTAGTGACTTAATTACTGTGGGATGGGTGTTTGGAAATTGATCACTTAGTAAGAGAAATGATTAACTTTATTAAAACAAACCAGTTTAGTCATATAAGTTAGCTTAGTGTCTTAAAATCTACTTGCCACAGTTGTGTGGAACCACTTGACATATGGTTCTATATATAACACAGAGCTGGCCCTGACCAATGTGATGCCCTAGGCAGGATTCGGCTGGAGCCCTTTGGATGGTGAAACCCTGGTTATAATAGCACCTAAGCCACACTATAGCCTCATTATAGCCTCTAACCACAAGCAATAGTATATTACACCTAGCATTCATACGCAGACCAAGTATTCAGTGAGCACCTCTCTCTTAAAGACAGCCCTAGTTCAGTGTAAATTGTGACTCAGTTTAACTTCTTTCTGTCTTAGCTCCAGCTCTGTATACAACACATCTTCTCTCTTAATCTGTTCCCTGGCGCACACACACCCCCACATGCACACACGCACACCTACAATGAGGCATTCTGGGAAGCACAGCATGAGAGCCTTTCTGCTTCATTCAATTTACTGTTTCCAGCCTGACTGAGGTCCACCGGCTCAACGGGTTGACCCGAGTCAGCTCCACACACATAATCGCACGCACGTACACACACTGTCTGCCAAAGCTGATGGAAAATAACAATGGAGCAACCCTGTGCAATTTTGGAGAAAATCAGTTTGTACCGAATGAATGCAGATGAGAAATAAGAGTGTAAAAGCAGCACAGAGACCTGCTCTAATCCACGGTGTAACCAACAGCCAAACACACCCATACACCACAACACTGGCGTCCCGGGAGAGTAACGTCATAATACCTGACGAAATTCTGTGCCATACACATTCTGCCTTAGCCAAGAGGATGTGTTACTTATTTGAACTTCATCAGTACAATGTAATTTGACTGGGGCTGTTCAGACTTAAAAGGGGTTTAGGGACTTTGGAAACAATAGTGGAACTGTTTTGGTGCCACCTATGGCTTTCCAATACAACGCCTCAGCAACGTCATCGCAATGTGTGCATGCGCAATACACACTGCAGGACATGCAATTTTAATCCAGAGAGCAAAACCCAAATCTGGCCCACATTCCCCATTTTCATCTGGCCCACTTTACTGGATTAGGACCTTGTCTCAGCCAAAAGTAGGCAAATCGGCTGCATCTGTGCTATAGGTGGACCAGACCTGTTTTGGAATATGTGTTCCACATGAGTTTTTATATACAGCTCTGGAAATAAATAAGAGAGCACTCCAGTTTCTTCTTAAATCAGCATCTCCACATGTACAGCAGGTTCTTAGTGAGGAACAGAAGGTTGGGTTCTAGCTTTACTGGCAGATACAGTGAGCGTCTGGTTCATAAGAACAAGGTCAAGCAGCAGCAAACACACAGGACAACACAGCTACAGACTGGCAGAGGAGGAAAACCACTTTCTACTGACCGTGATGAGCACCACCTCATTCCAGTGTCACTCAACCACCATAAGATGACCTCGAGTGACCTACAGAGAGACTGGCGAGTGGTGGCTGGGGTGAAATGCACAGCGAACATGGATCAAAACAGGCTTCTGGAGGCTCATTAGTGATTACATAAATAAACAGATCTCATACAGTATCTGATCTGGAATTTGGGAGATGTGTTTCCAGTAGGGTATAGAATAAAACAGAACTGCTCACTGCCCAGAAACTGTAACACTAGAGACACTGATCATTTTGTGGTGGTCTCTTAAATTGTTTTCCAGAACTGTATAATGGGCCGCATGAAGATTGCTCCTAGACTGCACTGCTGTATCTGTACCAGAGGTGGACCAGGCCTGTTTGAGACAGGTGGGCCAAATGCACGTTTGAAGTGTGTGGACCATCTTTGGCTTACTGCGGGTTCCCAGCGGAGACAGTGGGCCAGAAGTGCCATATCTTTGCCAGATGTGGACTACATCCACATGCCATCTTTGAAGTTAGACAAATTAAATGAAACATGTCATACCCCACCTTTTTTGCCTCCTGATGCAAAAGACAAACCTGCACGGCTCGTTAACTCTGGTTAAGAGCTTCTCGGGCACACAGAGATGAGTAGTCACAGTGCTCACCTTTAGTGTGTATCTCCACCAAAATGAAACACAACAAGTGCTAGCTTCTTTTGTCTGCCCATTTGGGCATGTGTGATGGGATGCTGAACATAAAGATACCTCCCTGCTCCTTCTCCACATGCGAAGCTGCACTGATTCTAAACACATAAAAACTCACAGATATAAGATTTAAGATTTCTGAGGGAGACTCCATTGCTCCTTTGTGAAATGGAGCATTCGGAAGTTTATATATTATATATCATGATATTGATATCCAGATGTGAAGACACACTGACCATGAGAAAGAATTACTGGACAGCTCAATACATTTGGAGAATGTGTTGGAGAATACGGCGTTGGCTCATCTTCCGATGATTGGGCTAACCACTTAGGAGCCTGTTATGGTTCTATATATAACCCAGAGCTGACCCTGACCAATGTGAAGCCCTAGGCAAGATTTCGGCTGGAGCCCTTTGGATGGTAAAACCCAGGTAACAGCAACTAAGCCACATTATAGCCTCGCTAGCATTCACACACAGACCATGTATTCAGTGAGCACCTCTCCTACATGATGCTGTTTGCTGTACATATGAAATGCTATGAATGAACTGAAGATGAAAATCCAGAGACTTACATCAGTTGATGACTAAAGGAAACATAAGCAGGGCTAACACTGGCTAGCTAACCAGACTAAGATGTCAGTAAAGGTTTTCCTCAGGTGGACAGTGGATGGTTTGCACAGGCAGCAGTGTATTTCTCAGAATTATGAAGGCTATTTCCAAAACATGTAATCTTTTTGACATTTCCTATCAAATTTACAGTCTGAGTAACTGACGCTAACTCTTACTAGCTAGCTAGCCGGTTATATATGAAATTAGCATACATTATTAAGCTAGCTAACTTCCCAGATAGCCAGCATATATCTGTCTGTTGCCAACTGACTGCCACTACTGGGCCACCCTCAGGCCACTGAATTACTTCCCTATGGACAAAATCTAACAAGCTTTTAATCTCCCTAAACAAATTGAAATTGTGTGCAGCCTTTATTCTTAGAAAATAGACTAAGATAAATATTGCAAACAACTGAAAGAGGAAAAAAACAAGGACTAGGTCTGCTATAAAATAATGTAGTCAAAATGGTTTTGCTGACACCAAAAATGATTTATTTGACTTATTTACAGTACAAAATTCTTTTGTTCAATCATTTATTGGTTTATTTTTTCTGCACTATTACACTTTACTGTATATACTGTACATCTGAACCCCTGGACACTCCACTCCACGTAAATATCAATATATGCACATGTTTATTATGTTAATTCAGTCATTTATCTGCAGATAACTGCGTCCCTTGCACATTCATGCACATTTATTTATTACTATTGTCTTTTCTTCTCTCTCTCTATCTATCTATCTATCTATCTATCTATCTATCTATCTATCTATCTATCTACCTATCAAAGAAAGGAAGAACTGAAGGAAGAATAAGCAAATTGGACATGGCAAATGAGCAACAAAAAAAGAGCACCCAGAAAATTCTAAGCAAAACACAGGTATACCACTCTCTTTGCTGTTAGTGGTCCAACAGTGGTCCGCTATCTTCTTGCTATCAGGTTTGCTGCGAGCATCTGACAGTAACTATCACTATGCAACAGACAGAGGGCTTCTGCCATTTTGACGTACCGGATGGCAGCTGCTTGGCTGTAAGCTAATCTTTGCACTCCCCCGCGGAACATATGGACACCGTTCCTAGCTTTCACCTATACTGCCTATGCCTATATCGCCTATGCTTCAGGTTGGCTTAATCCCTTGAACACCTTAAATTCGAATCATATATACTATGCAAATAAAATTGTAACAGGAATATGCAGACGCAAAACGTGCCCCCAGAAATGCAGTGCTTTTTTTCTCCTACAAATAAACTTTAATATGACTTTAATAAGAAGCTTCAAGAAAAAACAAATAAACACCTGTAGAAAACTAACAATTAAAATGAAGAAAGCTGCTACTTGTTACTATTTGGTTGCTATACACTGGTTGTAAAACTGATGAAACTCCATCTTTAAGATTCATGCATTTGTTCAATGTTCTAGAAGTACCAACACACTATCTGGATCTATCACCGACCCCTGGTTTTAGCATCCTTGCAAACATAGATCCTATCTAAGTGTACACGATATCCTAAACAGTCCCTGGCTTGGTTGGGCTGTTCTGGCAGAAAACCCTTAACCGGTACTGAATCTATCTTTACATTATGTGGAGGTTAAAATGTTAAAAAAGGTTCTTCACACTCACACTCCTGAGCATATAGCGAATACAGTTAACATCCCCAAGACCTGAGCACATCTCATTTACAAAACTGCTTCCTCTGTAAGTTTCTTTGATCTTCTATTGAACCCTTTTGCTCACCTACAATCTTAAGAGTGCAACTTGAGTATGATTGAACTGCTTCGTTTTGATGAATGAGTAATGAAGATGGGGCCATTTCCAACAACCATCATGCAGTAATTACCAAACTGGTTGTGCGGTCAAAGTGGAGCATTAAGTGACTAAGCTGGTATAAATCTTTATTGGCCCCCTACGTTTCTGCTGGGGGACTTATTATGTGCTCTACGGGCTCCTCATCAAAAAAAGCCCAAATGTCACCACGATTGCCCCTCTCTAAATGCCTTTCTCTCGATGGCCCAGTGACAACCTTTAATATTTGGCCTTGATGTCTACCCAACAGCAGTCTCACAGGAATAAAACACCAATGGGCCATAAAGTCATTCCATTCCAGCTTCTATTACTAAGAATGAGAGTCAGAGGTGCTAAATCACTAGAGGCCATGGCGAATGTCTATTAAACAGCACTTTAATGAATCACCCACAACCTCCATGTGGCTTTCACCATCAATGTCATCTCTCACACAATGAGCTTTTCAGCCGATACATAATTTGAACCTGCTAACCACAAATGACTGCATTCCAATCACAAGGGACCTTGGCCAGCGTGGCGAAAGCGCACCCGCTGTTTTGCTCAGCAATGGACATGGAGACGTTCAGGGTTAGGAAGGTGGATGACCTAATCTCCAGACATGACTGTGCAAAGTAGGGGGGGCCCTGTCTCATCGTGGTATGAATGCACCGCTGCTTCTATTAAAAGGCCTGTATCATGGAAAGGGATGTTCTTTTACTGTCTTGAAGTAAAAGTAGACTACTATATTCACATGGTTGAGGTCGTTCAGTTCATTTATGAAAACTACACTACAAAAGCACAACAGCACCAGAGCAGGATGCTGGCGGTTTAGGTGCAACAACAATGTGCTTTTATTAGGCTGGGAATGTACACCAGTGTAAAAGTGAATGACAGTATTTCATTGATGGGACTATGAAGGTATTATAGATACTATTGTTACTGCTTTGTTGGTTAACTAAACTTTTGTTTAATCACCTGAAATCCATAAGAACCCTACTAAAATACAAGGCAGTGTTTACACAGTAAAGGAAAGAAAGCTTAGTGTTATCATGTTTATTATAAATATATACATATTTTGTTGTTAATAATAATAATAATACATTATTAATAATAATAATAATAATAATAATAATAATAATAATAATAATAATAATAATAATAATAATAATAATAAATTACTATCATATTACAGCGTTCGAGGAAAAATACTGTGCTAGAAATTTTAGGCCAATTTATTTTATAAAATTAAAAAATGTTTATTTTATATGATGTAGTGAACCACACCTCATTTCTTCAATTTTGTTTTGATGTACCAGTTGACCAGAACAGTCACACAGCTTAACAATTGTATGGATTTTTGTATGACAATTCCATATAGTACTGCTTAAGATTTATATTAAGATATATGATATTATATTATTATATTATATTATGATACGGAATATCAGTTGCTTACACTGGCTGAAATGTGAAAAAACGCTGCACTGTAAATGTTCTTCAAACTCTTCAACACTTGAGCTGATCTCTATTTCTTATCCTGATCCCAATTATTTAACGCAGTTGTTACATGTGTTTACATGGAAAGAAATGAATTTTCTTCTGTAACCATCATTCAGAACTAATATAACAATAACAATACTGCTACTACTAATAATAATCATTGTAAAAATGATTAATATTTTTAATAGCCTTTTTTCCTATCATATTGTTATAGTCCAGACAGCAGGGTATACTGTGATATTAATACTTTGGTCCCTGTCGCCTCTAGCTGTTACTCTCCTGATGTCAGTTTGAAAATGAAGCCCTGTTTAAAAGCTCTGGATCAATATTTCAGTGATGTAGACTGAAAGCATTTGAATTTGTTCTGTCTTAATAAGCACTGCTGATTTACGCTGAGCTGTCTCCAGTCCTTCTCTTTAAAGCCCCGGTCAGGATGCTCGGAGTATTGATCGGTTTCTGGACTGCCCGGTTTGCCGTAGGCATGATGTTTCTCATGTTTCTCAGAGAGGACTGCAGAAGTGACAGCATCTTTGATTTGTTTGTTCCGGGCTAGCTTCAGCAGGGTTACTGTTTATCCACAAACTGGCTGTGATCTCCGATTCTTTCGGCCCAGGACTGTTTTTTTTTTTTTTGCTCGGTTTGATGTATATGGATCCGAGTTAGATGACATGATCAGTCTGTCAGTCAGCTCTGAAAACACGCTGGGTAGAGAACCCAAACGTTCAACTAAAGTGGTACCCAGGCCGTATGTTTCAACTACTTGAAGTAAATTAATGGCAATACAAATGAATATAGTAATGTAATATTATTTCTTATTTTTATATAATATATTTAAATTTATAATTTATTGGTTCTTTAGTTGAACACTTTAGTCTGTGTGCAGGAATGGTCTGTTTTAGTGTGTTGTAAGCCATATGTGTGTGGACTCATCAAGACAAAATCCTTGCATATGGAACATACAAATTTTTTAAATAAATAAACAAACAAATAAAAAACATCAAATAAATAAATAAATAAATAAACACAGTGATTCAGATTAGGATAATAATAGTTAAATAAACTCCTTGATCAATTAAATATTTGAAAAGCATCTTAATACATAAAATACAGCACAAATTTGTTCACTGTATGTAAATAAACCATAACAATGACTGGCTCACATAAGAAAGAGGATGATAATTGATTAAAGAAATTAATAATTAGACACAGTTCATCATAATGGGAATTCTGAGCATTCAGTCCAGGTGACTTGATCAAGATCAGCACGAGGAAAAGATCTAAGTGACTCTGAAATAGGCTTCATTATTGGGTCACGGCCAGCAGGAGCTTCAGTCACAAAGACCGCTCCACTGGTTAGTGTTTCAATGAGAACAGTCATTACCGTGGCACCTTGTAAAGTGGCTTTTAGCTATTTGCCAAAGGCGTCAGTAAATAGGTTGTAAATTGTGGTGAAAAGTGACGTGCTTGAACAGCGACTGTTCCTCAGGTGACTGAGAACGCCAGTATACGGGAAGTTATCAGGGATATTATAGTAGGACAGCAGGGCATAAACCCCTCATTGGAAAGATGAAGGGCTGATCATTGTACTGGAATGGTTTCTGTCTACTTGTCCCCCCGAGAGAGAGAAGGGTCACGACAAATCGATACACATTAAGTCTGATGAAACATCTTTATCCTATAATGAAATATTTCTCTTCCAGGATGACAACTGCTCCCATGCCCAGGGCATGAGGGGTCACTGAACAGTTTAATGAGAAAGAAAGCCATGTACCACGCATGGCCTTCAAAGTCACCATCTCAACCCAGCTGATCTTTTATGGGAGATTTTAGGCCAATGTGTTGAACAGTGCTCTCCACTGTATGTTAACATTAAAGCTTATTTTCTGCAGTACTGTCATCATATTGTATACTGTACATATGTGATGCTCCATATGTACAGCAAACCTGCATTAGATACATATGGTACATACAATATATTGCCAAAAGTATTTACTCATCCATTCAAATCATTGAAGTCAGGTGTTCCAATCCCCTCCATGGTCACAGGTGTATAAAACCAAGCACCTAGGCATGCAGACTGCTTCTACAGACATGAATGAATGAAAGCATGGCTCACTCGTATTGTAGAGAGCTTCATGGAATGGGTTTCCATGGTCAAACAGCTGCATCCAAGCCTTACATCACCCAAGTGCATGAGGAGTATCAAATGCAGTGGTGTAAAGCACACCACCAGTGGACTGGTGATGAATCATGCTTCTCCGTCTGGCAATCTGATGGACGAGTCTGGGTTTGGCAGTTGCCAGGAGAACGGTACTTGTCTAACTACATTGTGCCAAGTGTAAAGTTTGGTGTAAGGGGGGATTATGGTGTGAGGCTGTTTCAGGTGTGTTTAAGGGGTCTGTGTTTTCTCTTAATGCTTCTGCATGCCAAGTAACTGGGGACAATTTCATGCTTCTAACTTTGTGGGAACAATTTGGGGGTGGCCCTCTCCTTTTCCAACATAATGGCTCACCAGTGCACAAAGCAAGCTCCAGAAAGACATGGATTAGCGAGTTTGGGGTGGAAGAATTTGAGTGGCCTGAACCTGACTTCAACCTGATAGAACACCTTTGGGATGAATTAGAGTGGAGACTGCGAGTCAGGCCTTCTCATCCAACATCAGTGTCTGATCTCACAAATGCGCTTCTGGAAGTATGGTCCAAAATTCCCATAAACACACCACTGAACCTATCCTGGAAGAGTTAAATCTGTCATAGCTGCAAAGAGTGGGCCAACATCATATTAACCCCCCCATTTTTTGCACTGTATTGTACACAAGTCTCATATTTTATAGGTAAATGTCTCTTAATGCCTCACTCTCTTCAAATCCATTCACATGCAGTTCAGGCATCCTCACACACGAGTGAGCACATGAGATATTTTACAGTTCCTGTACATGAGAACGAACGCTGCTACCTTTTATATAGGCACCATATGTTGATCCACATCAAAAAGCTCATGTCTCTTCAAACTGCAGATACCATGCTGCTTAACGTCTCCATCAGTTCTGCATGTCTAATGAAGCAGCAAAGCAGAGACCAGTAGAAGTGAGTAGACGCTCAGCTCTTTTATAGTCAGTCTAACAGCAGTGGTGCCTCCAGCTACAGTGAACAATAACACACCTCTAGTCGTCTTGGGGCTAATTAAGACCATCTTTGCCCAACTAGAAGCTCAAACATAAGAAGTGAATAAAAACAAAATGTACATTTTTATAGTCTGAGATGAATCTCATAACGGAGAACCTACTATAGCTGGAGGCATTAGCAGCCTTGCAGAGAATTGCACTGTAACTTGAATACACAAACAGTGAATCAAATATGCCATCTGTTCCTACAGTGGCTTTCATATTAAGATGTACAGTACTTAGTGATAATTGTGCCCGGCTGTGTTTAGACGTAAATATCAGCAATGGCTGGAGCAAGAAGTCACTATCTTGCTGGAGTGTCCCACCAATTTTAGGGTAACAAAGTCCACAAAGGACTGCAAATGGTCAACAAGCAAAGAATTGTAGTGGGCATTGGTCAATGACATGTCTAAGTCATACCCAACCAATGTCATGAGGACACACCTCACACCAGGATGGGACCACCACCAGCCCGCACTTTACCCTGTTGACAACTATGGCCCATGGCTTCATGGGAGCTGTGCTTTAAATGAACCCTACGGTCAGCACAAAGCTATTGGTACCGTGACTCATTGGACGATGCCTCATGCTGCCAGTCACAACTTACACAGGAGTGGGCGTTCCAAGCCTTTCCCTGAGTTAACGCCACTTCCTAATCAATTTACATGCTGCTACACCATGACTTAGGCTCACTCACTTAATCGCTCACATCTTCTAAACTGCTTTATCCTTCTGGGTCAAAGGGCAGCTGGAGTCTATTCTAGGATTCAATAATCGGAAGTCAGGAAGCGCACTGGTCAGGCCGCCAATCCATCACAGGGAAGACACACAAACAGAGGCTGTATTCGAAATGGTACACTGCTGTACTGCACACTAGCAGTAATACAGTAGTATGTACTGCATACTGCCCTCTGCGTGTAGTTTGCAGTACAGTAACAAGTTCTGACTTTAGTATGTAGCATACTAGTACAGTCACATGACCATTTACCTCAGAGCTGTTATTACTGTATCCACTGTTTAGAGCTAGCTGCTGCTAATGCTGCTCAGTTCACTGAAAATACTATTAGCCTAGCTGTTAGCTACCCTCAGCTATTTCACTCTACACTGAAGCTCTAAAGCAAATTCATCTTTATTGCAATGTCGTCGCATACTACAAACTACTTTTAGGTAGATTTGGTATGTAAGAAGTGTGTAGTATGGTATTGGAATACAGCCAATGACGTTTACATACACTCCCACACCTAGGGGGCAATTTAGCATCTCCAGTTCACTTGACTGAAATTTTGTTGACTTTGGGAGGAAACTGGAGCACCCAAAGTAAAAACCCCCGCAGATATTAGTAGAACAGGCAAACTCCACGCAGGAAAAATTCGTTTGAAGACTATGTAGCAGTAGACTGCTGTTTACTGATATTGCTGATATAACTGAAAGTCTTCTGAATGTTTGTATACCTAAAATCATAAGATGTACACAAACATTTAGAGTGGTTTGATGTTAAATGCTCCGCTATAGAGAAACACATTGAGTCATAATTATTCACAGTGGTGGAGAATGGGAACCAGATGTCTGAAGAGTTGAAAGTCTCTGAAAGCTCCCTCACAGAAAGTTATTACTGAAATGGTTATGAATACACTGCCTGGAGCACAGTTCTGAGAAGGTTTGGGCCTAATACACATCTTTAAAAAGCCATTCATAGCAGAGACACATGCATGGAGTTATAAGGCAAGACAGTCCCAAAAGACAATCAGTTCTTTTTTCAGATACACACCACCATTTCTTCATCCTTAACATTCTATACATAATCATTGAACCAATCCCAGTGATGGAATTATTCAGACATGATGAGAAATCCTTGAAATTCCCCTTTAAGGTAAGATTAATATTTAAGAATAAGGATAAAAGATTAAGATAAATATAGACAAATATTTTATACCATATGCATGCTTTTAATTTTGGATACTTTGGAAATTGGGCCCCACTGGCATAATTCATTTAAATTAATTAAAGTTTTATCTTATCTATACAGCTCTTATAAATATCCTAAATACCTGCTCCAGCAGTGATAGAGACTACTTGCCGGAGACACTTAATCATGTACAAAGTGCCCGAGGCAGAGTAATTGTAAATTGTTTGGGTAATTATAAGTAGCGTGATGCCAAATACCATGTTTACGCTTTATCCCATCCATACATAATTTTATCCATGAGGCAGGCAGCAGCAATATATTTTCTAATTACACAATCAGACCACACAGTCAACACACAATGCTGGATATGGTGACTGTTTTTCAGTCCATGGCTAACATCCTCTTGTTTCAGTTCAGCAATTTGATGGTGGGGATGTTATTTTTCCCTCAGTTCAATATCCTGCTCTCTATGATTGGCTGGTGTTGGAGTAAGATAAATATAAGAATGTGCTATTCGCTGCCAAAACGATGCATTGTTTACAATTACAGAGCTTTGGAGACATGAGATAAACTGTATTTCCCATTTAAGTGGACACTACCTTTTGCTGCAGTTCTGTGAACGTAAGACTAATCCTGAAAAAGCCATAGAATGGAAAACTGTATTAACATTGGCATAGTTGAATAAGAGGATTTCAGTACATTCAGAACATTCAGCAGACATGCTGTGAACCTCTGTGAACCCTGGTGCCTCTTCCTTCAAATCCCATATTTGCAAATTAGTGAAGTAAAAGAAGACGAAAACAAAATCCTAATCTGTTAATAGTGAAAGTCTTGACTCCACCCAAAACGACTACACCAAAATGTATATATAAATGTTAATGTGTTAGTGTACTGTAAGTAGTGTGTTGGTGTACAGTAACTCAGTATGTGTAATGTGTTAGTGTGCTGTAAGTAGTGTGTTGGTGTACAGTAACTCAGTAAGTGTAATGTGTTAGTGTGCTGTAAGTAGTGTGTTGGTGTAGTGGTGGTAGTGGGTGTACAGTAACTCTAGTAAGTGTAATAGTGGTATGTGGCTTAAGTAAGTAACAGTAAACCTCAGTGTGGCTGTAAGTAGTGTGTTGGTGTACAGTAACTCTGTAAGTGTAATGTGTTAGTGTGCTGTAAGTAGTGTGTTGGTGTACAGTAACTCTGTAAGTGTAATGTGTTAGTGTACTGTAAGTAGTGTGTTGGTGTACAGTAACTCAGTAAGTGTAATGTGTTAGTGTACTGTAGGTAGTGTGTTGGTGTACAGTAACTCAGTAAGTGTAATGTGTTAGTGTGCTGTAGGTAGCGTGTTAGTGTACAGTAACTCAGTAAGTGTAATGTGTTAGTGTGCTGTAAGTAGTGTGTTGGTGTACAGTAACTCAGTAAGTGTAATGTGTTAGTGTACTGTAAGTAGCGTGTTGGTGTACAGTAACTCAGTAAGTGTAATGTGTTAGTGTACTGTAAGTAGTGTGTTGGTGTACAGTAACTCAGTAAGTGTAATGCGTTAGTGTGCTGTATGTAGTGTGTTGGTGTACAGTAACTCAGTAAGTGTAATGTGTTAGTGTGCTGTATGTAGTGTGTTGGTGTACAGTAACTCAGTAAGTGTAACGTGTTAGTGTACTGTAAGTAGTGTGTTGGTGTACAGTAACTCAGTAAGTGTAACGTGTTAGTGTACTGTAAGTAGTGTGTTGGTGTACAGTAACTCAGTAAGTGTAATGTGTTAGTGTGCTGTAAGTAGTGTGTTGGTGTTCAGTAACTCAGTAAGTGTAGTGTGTTAGTGTACTGTCAGTAGTGTGTAGGTGTACAGTAACTCAGTAAGTGTAATGTGTTAGTGTACTGTAAGTAGTGTGTTGGTGTACAGTAACTCAGTAAGTGTAATGTGTTAGTGTACTGTAAGTAGTGTGTTGGTGTACAGTAACTCAGTAAGTGTAATGTGTTAGTGGACTGTAAATAGTGTGTTGGTGTACAGTAACTCAGTAAGTGTAATGTGTTAGTGTACTGTAGGTAGTGTGTTGGTGTACAGTAACTCAGTAAGTGTAATGTGTTAGTGTACTGTAGGTAGTGTGTTGGTGTACAGTAATCATTTAAAGGCTCCAAGTATCATGACAATACTGTCTTATAGGTTTATTAGCTATTTACTATTCATATATTAAGAAAGTAACTATATATACACCAATGCAGCTGCATGAATATAAACAGTGTTAATTACTCTACGCTTTGGTGAAGTAGTGCCCTTATCTGGTGTAACGCGAATTCTAACCTTGTGACACTTTTGCTTTTGGTACAGAAAGCAAAGCTGCAGCACTGAAGAGCAAACTGACAAACACGGCTGTCCCTCTTTTGAAAAGCCTTTAACAGCCGGCAGTGTTTTCATGACAGAACAGAAAATATCCAACATATAAATATCGCTGTACACTATAGAGTTTAGTATGCCTAGTGTGCAGGGTGTTCTAATGTGTACAGTTTTAAGAGTGGTTTAAACATCAGACCACAAACAGTCCTTATTCACAGTGTTAAGTGTTAGTGTAGTTTAAGTAGTGTGTTGGTGTATAGTAGCTCAGTATGTGTTGATGTACAGTAACTCAGTAAGTGTTGTGTCTTAGTGTATTGTAAGCGGTGTGCTGTTGTGTAGTAACTCAGTAAGCGTTAGTGTACTCTAAGTGGTGTGTTAGTGTACCTGTACTGAAGTGTTTGCATTCTGGGGGTCTGTTTACTTTAACTCCACCACAATGTAAAATCTAATATCTGTTTACTCCAGTACAGTATAGCCATATCTGTGCACACAAATCAGGTACAGCAGTCACTCTGTTTGACAGCTTAGTTCTAACTAATGGAAACAGTTCTCCTTCAGAGTTTTTGATCATTTGAATAGATGTCAGTGTCAGACAAATGAATGGCCTTCTATTAAAGACTGGTGGACTGAGAGTGACACTAGGGCCTTATAACCTAAAATGAGTTGAGTCTCATTCCAGAAATGATAATAGGGCACTATAGTAAATCATGCTACTGTTACTCTCCATACTTAAGTACATTTGAAGGTAAATACTTTAGTACTTTTACTCCAGTGGAGATCAAAAGGGAGGAACTTCTACTTTTACTGGAGGAATATTTCACCTTGGGTGTCTCTACTTTAACTCAACTACATGGTTTGTGTACTTCATCCACCTCTGCTTGTTTATTCAAGTTGTGTAAAACGAGTGTAGATATATGTGCCTTCGGTGACATACCAATTACTCTCTCTCTGATTCATGAAACTTTCATACAACATGGATATAAGTGGAGATTAGAGCACAAATGAACCAGGCTTGTGCAAGACGTCATCCTCCCACATACATATACTTACAGTACATGTCCTTATATAATACAAGCAAACTTTACAGTGTTAAAATTACGATGACAAGAAGGTGTAAAATGTTAAATGAACAAAATCATGTGACTGTGTAGTATAAAGTCATATGCAGTATTTAAACACAGTATTATTGCACTGTTTGGGATACTTCTACACTAACTGTGTGCTGTATTGCTCCGTTTGTGGGTGGTGTTAGCCGTATGAACAGTTACTTCTCATGTATGAGAATAGCTCACTGAGTAGGCCACCATGTCTGGGTTGTTGAATCCTGAGGTCGAGTTCAAAGATGATTATCTCAGGGCATTCAAGATCAATCCTTTTACCTTGAGTGCAGACTACGATCAGCCAAGTAAACAAAGCGCAGATCCTCATCATCCACGGCTGCTACCTTTTCTCTTCTTTTTTTCCCCCACTTAGGATTTTGTGATTTCTGTGAGAGGATCAGAGAGCCTAGCTCTGCCTTCCGGACACATTCGAGTGATGTAAATTTCTCAACAGGACCAGCCTCCGCAATTTCTTCGCGAAAAGCTTTCCCCGGGAATCCGGCAGAGATTATTCTAGGTGACAGCGTGCGTTAGCACATCAAAGCCAGACACTTGAGCAACATTACTATTCTTTCTAATGTGTTCAGTCAACATGGCACGCTGGCACACCTTTAACATTTAACGCACGTAGGAGTCGGCCTACGACACGAGGAACTGACGTAAAAAGTCATTGCTAACTTCGTCTGGGAGAAAAAAAAGTCAGTTCGGCGAACGATTAGGAACATCTTCATTCTTCAATAGAGTCACAGGAAGGATGTGAAGAGGAGTGGAATCATTACGATTCCGCCTTAATCTCTGGAAAATACTCCGGCCTGCGCTTTCTCTTATGCAATTTTAGTGTGTGAATTTAAAAAAGGCGTGAAATTGAGTCAAAAGACTCGTCTTGATATGAGTTCTGTCTAAATCTAGGCAAAAAAAAAAAAAAACACCCCCAGTTGATGAAGCATCATTGGCGGCTACCTTGAGATTCAAACTGACAGAGGAGATGCATGTTTCTCAGGCTTATCTAGGCCACCTCCATGCAAATGGAGTGAGGAGGGAGGATGCTGTGGCTCTGAGGGGCTCCACAGAGACAGAGCGGTAGAGTGTGTATTTGTGGCAAACAGGTGTTCAACTCACCTAGGTTCCATCGGAGCCCAGAGGTGGTGGTGACGCAGGGCCCACCCACCGGGACCAAACTGCACCAGCTGCCCTCCAGACCCGTATTCACACACAGCCGCTGCTGCCTGCCCTGAAAGAGCAACACAACGGCTCAACTTCACAGAACATATACTGCACACATAACCTCACTGTCAGAGGCTATGCTGTTTTATTGTTGCTGTTTTATTGTTATACTTTTATTGAGTTTGAAAATGCCAGCTGCCCTGTACAGTGTGTTTCAATTTCAGAACGAAAACGTTCCAGAATGACTGGGAAACGGGCAATATGACAATATTCACCAGTATTAAATGACATCACAGTAAACTCTTCCAATCATATTATGGACATCATCAATGCTATGAACTGCTTGGTTAATTAAAAAGTAATCAGCACATAAACTAGTCCTGTTTATGCATGAAATGTAATTAATAAGATTCAGCATTTTTGGCCGAATGTAGTACCAGTGTTCATGGCAGATCCTGTACTGTGAAAACTTTCTGAAGTATATTGCATTGCTGCCACATCGCTCATATTTGGAAAAATGTTGTTCCATTGAGGGCGATACAAGGAACACACATAAAATAATAACAGCAATACATATGTGTACATATAAACAGCAGTTACTATATTATGCCCATGTGCATTATTATAACAATGTACATGCAACAATAAATAACAATATACACACAGTTGCACCCAGAAGGAATCAACCCACAGAAATAAAAGGTCGGTTTGGCAGGGACGGGTCTTATCACACTACCCAACCTGACTCCTGACTGACCCAACAGCCACCCAACACTGGGCCATTAAATTGTGGTGTCCATTAGTTATCCTAATAGTGCCAGCACCATTGGCAGACAGCTGTACAATGCAGGACTGCTGCAATGACTGTCCTTAACACACTGTCAACATTGCCAAAGACTGCAATGCTGTTGTGCCAGACTGTAATGGTGTGACCCAGAATGATAATGGGTCATTTTCAGTGACGAGTCACGTTTTCATCTTGGTGGAGATGGCCAACGGATCTGTGTGTGGAGGCACTGTGGTCAGTGCCAAGATAAACCATTTGTAGTAATGCATCACAAATCCAGAAGGCCTGGTGTCACTGCACCTCCACCCCTACCAAACAATCTGAAGGAACTATGTGAGAATATTCAAGATGCATGGGATGAATCATCGCAGGAGACCATTAGGAACCAACTCCATGCCAAGGTATCTGGTATACTGAGAGATACTAATTTTGTATGGTTAGCTCAATAAATATTGCCTATATTATTCTAAACTTATATATATCTATATATACATAGATGTCAATCATCCAGTGGAGGAAGTGTAAACGTCTGCTTTTTCACACCTCCTCTTCTAGCGCCTCTCCTGCAGTGACTAATTTAGCCATGCCTCGTTGCTCACCTGAATGCTCAGCATTTAACACAGCTTCACTACGAACACAGAGATGACTTCCCCAGCTAACTGCCGTGGGCACTTTTCGAGCATTTCTACAAATAACATTCAACAAAGTTCATCTATGTGCTAATCCCAATTATCACATAGTTACACTGACATGCACATGCTCACATACACACAATGCTGTGAAGCTGTCTAGATATTCTGAGATCCAAGTTCAAATCTAATTACCACCTTTTTTAATAGACTTAGACTACAAAGAGCCACGGTTTAACGCAATCTGAGCAAACTTAAGAAAGTTTGGCTCAAAGAATATTTCATAATTGGTCTTGACAACACAGATATTGTTAAATACTTAATATAGACACATACGGCAACACAGATCATACTCAGTATAGACCAGACACATACGACTGCACATCATATTCAATATTGACACCTAAGCAACACAGATCATACTCAATATAGACCAGACACATACGACTGCACATCATATTCAATATTGACACCTAAGCAACACAGATCATACTCAATATAGACCAGACACATACGACTGCACATCATATTCAATACTGACACCTAAGCAACACAGATCATACTCAATATAGACCAGACACATATGACTGCACATCATATTCAATACTGACACCTAAGCAACACAGATCATACTCAATATAGACCAGACACATAAAACTGCACATCATATTCAATACTGACACCTAAGCAACACAGATCATACTCAATATAGACCAGACACATACGGCTGCACATCATATTCAATACTGACACCTAAGCAACACAGATCAGACTCAATATAGACCAGACACATATGACTGCACATCATATTCAATACTGACACCTAAGCAACACAGATCATACTCAAAATAGACCAGACACATTTGACTGCATATCTTACTCAGTACAGACACATATGACTGCACTACATACTATTATAGGTGCATCTGACCGCAATATAAGCATCACATATGGTTGCACATCATACTCAATAAAGACACAGCGCATATGACTGCTTGTCATACTCAGTATACACACATATGACTGCACACACCATCCTCAGTATAGACACAGCACATCTGACTGCATATTATACTTAGTACAGATAGATATGGCCATACACTTCATACCTAATATAGAGACATATGAACGCACACAATATACTCAACATAGAGGCATATGACCGCACACAACATATTGAATATAGACACATATGACTTCACAACACACTAATATAGGCATTTCCGACGACATATCATATGATATATAGCCATGACCTATGATTGCACATCATACTCAATATAGACACAGAGCATACGACTGCATATCATACTCAGCACAGAAACATATGGCCATACACTTCATACTTAATATAGAGACATGTGACTGCACACAACATACCCAATATAGATATGACACATATGACCACACACATCATACTCAATATAGGCACATATGACTGCACTACATACTAATATAGGCACATCTGACTGCATATCATACGAAATATAGCCACGACATATGACTGCACATCATACTCAATAAAGACACAGAGCATATGACTGCATATCATACTCAGTATACGCACATATGACTGCACACACCATCCTCAGTATAGACACAGCACATATGACTGCATATCATACTTAGTACACATACATATGGCCATACACTTCATACTTGTTATAGAGACATATGACCGCACACAACATACACAGCATAGATATGACACATATGACCACACACATCATATTCAATATAGACACATATGACTGCACTTAATTCTCAATAATGACATGACATATTTGGTTACATCATAGTAAATACAGACATATAAGAGCATGCCGAATATATACACATATGACCACACAAATTATACTCAATATAGACACATAACACTACACACAACACTGTCAATATAGACACATATGACTGCACACATTTAGTCATATCTGTATTAGTATGAATTCCATATATTTTCCAAAAAGTTCTGCATAATCAAGTGGTTAAGGTGTTTTAAAGTGAAATTCTGCATTAAAGAAACTAAATGAATGTTGCTCACAGTGGTGGTGACAGGAACAAGATATGCAAAGTGTTTAATGCCTCTAAAAGCTCCCTCAGCAAAAAGCTAATATATGCGGTGGTTACAAATGCCTAGCACATAGATTTATGTTCATGGATTTATATTTCTATAGTTCTGAAATACAGTTTAGGCCTTTTATCTTAAATCAAGGTGAAAAGGTACATATAAGGTATTGCCAAGTGAACCCTCTAAAGAGCAGGTTTTATTTTTAGATTTATCACTATTTTACATACAGATTCCACATTACATATAAAAACTCAGAAGATTGTGTAGGTTCACCGGTCACTAGATAGTAATTAATACGGCTGTATTTGAGGAGACATCTTAACTTCAGATAATATTATCTCAGATGCAAAGAAATGAAAGAAGTAGGCAATTTTCTTCTCATCAAACCACTTTCAGTGACTTTGTCAACAAATTAATGATGCGTATATTTTTATATTAGCCTTTAACTTGTTCATGGCACATGCCTGTACACACTTACCAGCTTGTAAAACCAGACCATCCTGCTGCTACCAGGCTACCATGTTTTCTAACACTGAATAAAACTTCTGACCTTATTATTGTGTTGTTTAATCAGATTAACAATATAACACTCATACGTGACTACCACTGCAGGTGTTCAGAAAGTGGTTTGTGACTACAACTAAATCACAATTCTACAAAATTTCAGCTTGGTTAGATCACATTCCCTGTAAAATACATAAAGTAACACTATTCTGAAATCAAAATTGGTTTTACATCAATAATGCCTCTAAAGGTTACCTCAAAAACCAGAAGGTTATTACTATTTTATTATAGTCTGACTTAAAATTAATTGTTTACGGCAAACAAATTGAAAAAAAAAAACAACAACAGTGGAATTCCCAGTGTTGCTGATCATTCAAATCATCCATAGTTTTCTCATGGAGTTTTCATTATTCAGCTATTCCATCAACAGTATGCTGTAATAGCCTGGGTGCAACATGCTGGAGGCGCTACCACTGCTGCTACCTCATTTGAGTTTCCAGAGATTCTCTTACATAACATCAGGAATAAGCAGACCTCTGTGGAAATCTTACCTGGTAAATTATTAGTCAATTATATCCCCTTTGAGGGGTGAGGGTGGTCTCCGGTGCGACTTTTGAAAATAATAAGCATATCCATCACGTGTTATTATTACATTATGTTATATTATTAATGTGTTATAACTGCTTATTAATAATTTGTAAAGTAGTAACCTAACTAGTAACCAATAACGGTAGCCAATATAAAGGTAGCCTTATTCTAAAGTGGTACCATGTCTCTTATGATGTAATGTAATTTTACTCTACTGGTACTTTTTGCTGTTCATTATTCAAATATCTTTTTTAAAAAGATGTACATCGAATGGAAACATATACAAGTCAGTACATGCCTATAACACAAACATACGTTCCTCCTCTATTCTAGTTTTGAGCACTTAACCGAACCAACCAGCTACAAGATCAATTAAACATAAATGAAACATTTAATAAGCAAAAGAGAATTACATAACACTTATAAACAGGTATAAGTACTGTGAGCCTTTGATATTGGAATTATCAGCTTATCCCAAAAAGGATGATGATGTCATACAAAAACTTTTCCTCCCCTCCAATCATGTAATGACACAGGCTAATAGAGAGCACGTGAGCAAAATCATAATTTGCAAATATTTTGAACAATTTTAATGTAGAAAAATTTAAATGGGCACAAAACATTTCCATGGGCTCAGTGATGTATCTGAGCAGTGGAACTCACTTTTATGGGCAGTATATTTATATTTATATTATCAACATTTTCTTCAAATCTAAGTTTAACCAGATTAAATTGTGGCTTCAATGAGCTCACAATCTTATGGCAGGTCTACATTGGCCAGGTGTTTGATTGGTCCAGCCTAAATAATTTACCTCAATTGTGTAACTAGCAAATAAAAACTGGATTTGTCTGTTCAACCCAAGAAAGGACTTTGAACGAACGATTCTTTCAATCAAAATGTATAAAAACTTATTTATTTGCTTGTAAAAAATTCAAGTAATTTTTAAGGTTGCACTTTTTACAGTGTGTGTTGGGCAGTTAAAGTAAAACTAACACCAATGTAAAATGTTATTGCCTAACAATATCCTCATTTTTAAGACTAAATGTTAATTTAATTGAGAAATGCTCATTTCTGCAGCTACTTTGTGCTGGTAAACGTCACCCACATATGGAGGACCGGATCTGCCAAAATTAAATAATAAATAAATAAATAAATAAATAAATAAATAAATAAATAAATAAATTTATTAATAAATAATTAAGGAAATACATTAATTTAAAATAAAAATGTTCATTAAGTAACACAAATAACAAAATAAATACACATTACACATTTATTTAAGTTTTTTATTTATTGATATACTTATTTCTATGCTTATTTATTTATTTTTGGATTTAACATCATTATTTCTTTACCATTTTAATTTAAGTATTAGTGTTTTATTTATTTATTTATTTATTATTTTGGCAGATTCGGTCCTCCATACCCACGTCTTTCTGTCACACACGCTTGTAAACGTGTAAGGTCAACTACAGAGTAAAACCACCTTCTTACTGCAAGTAAGAGGAAAGCAGGTTCCTCCTGCGTTCTAGTCATTACGTATCCTCATAAAGTCTTCTCCTGGTCTTGCCTGGCATGATCACACTTCTCTGATTTTCCGTTTTCTGATTTGCACAGGAACTATTAGAGGCATGCCGAATCCAAACGTGTTAGGAAAGGTCCTGACAGCATTTTCTCTCCCAGACTCGCATCTTTTTCCGGGCAGCATCACGGTGGCCCTGTGTTTGGGTAGGCTGTGTGCAGAAGCAACGATTTAGAAAGCTTCAGCCTGGCTGGCTTACAGAGATGGCCTGGCTTGAGCTGTCTGTGTCCAACCCTCTGCACATCACTCAAAATCACACCATCAACAGTCTGAGCATGCAGCACATAAGAGCCAACAGCCCAGCGTTTGCACACCGGGTAATGCACATGTTTGTTTTTATGCGTTGTCAGGACCTATAAGTCATATACACAAAGCCATTCAACAGACCCATATTATACATATATACCTAAGTCTCTGTATGCAACATGTCAGTACGTATGTTTTATGTACAGTACCTGTTCAAAAGTCACTATTCATTAACAAAGAATTACACAGCAGCGTGTATGATTTAAGGGTGGGCGGGGCTAATAGCAGAAATCTAATATTTTATTAGTGTATAGTTACATGTATGTCATTGTGTTTTCATTGGTTTAGAATGAGCCCTACCTAGGAGCAGGTCGTGTACCGTCCTTATTGGAAATTGCTACCGGCATTACAATACTATCTGGGATGCTTCGATAGCATACATCAACATATCAGGGGGATATAAGCAGAGATATTATACCTGGACTGTATTAATATTTAAAATACAATCAAATATTTGAAGTAACTATGCTGTGCTAATGTTGAACTAATGATATGCATGATGAGTGCAGTGCGGGTAACTGTTTGGTCTTTGAGATTCCCAAATCCAAATTTGGCAGAAAATCTGATGGCCACCATAGTCCTAGGGAAAGTGAAATGGGGGGGCATGTACATGCAATACCCAACCTCACCACTAGAGGTTTACACTGCTACTGTAATCACAATGTAGCAATGATAATTCTCATAGATTTAAAATTGATATTTCTTGTGTTTAGAATGTGCTTTGTAATGAAACATTTTAAATATTTTTGCCACTTACACATTTTTAGTAAAGCACTTTAGGAAATCAAGACTGTTTGCTGATCTTATATGTTTGCCATATTTTAATCTGACTTTACTCTTTTCAACATCAGGCCATTTTTTTTATCCTGAGGCTGTACATAAACAAACCCACACACACATACAAACGTCCACTCACACGACCATGTGTGTCTGTACGTCCAAAGACATTCAGATGGACATACAGACACCTGTACTCTCAAAATAACTCGTTATACTTGTGTAATGCGTCCTTGCTGGGTTTTCTGCTCGTAAGCCTGTGTTCGCTCCAGGCTGAATACAAAGTGGTCATTTTCTGGTGTAAATTAACACAAAGCGTAACTGTTTCTAATTGCATCTCACAGAGGCTGCAAAAAAGTCTCAGGGCATCAAAATGTCCAAAATTAACAATGGAGAGAGGGGAAAAAAGAGAGAGCAAGAAAGCATCAATAACAATTTAAAATGATGCACTAATTTACTGCCAAAAAGGCCAGAAAATAAAAGCCTCTAGAACTGAACTCAGCTAAAAGTTTTTGTTATGCTTCAGACAAAAAAGTCTCTAAATGTTCATTGGGTATGGAATAAAAAGTTCTAACGAGTTTTAAAGTGGGACTGAATGTGTTTCAGACTCTTTCTTTACACCAACAATCAAACAACCATCCAAAACAAACAAAACAAAACAACACCGAGATAATCCCACCTTTATGTGAGAAAACACAAGGCGTCCTGAGTGTCTATGCTGTCTAAGACATAAATCAATATAACTTCATTATGGGTATGAAGGAACCGGAGGTTTGCTGGAGCAGCTGATAAACTATTCATAACTGAAATGCGCAAATGAGATCACATCACTCTTCAGTCCGGTGACAATGTCTGGGACATCAGTGTTAGTTATAGAGCAACCTGCGGAGCAATTTCACAGTGATTACCTTTCGGAGAAGAAGGGCCAGAGATGAACCCTGAATGACCACCACCGGGAGCTCTGTCATCTTCTGGGCGTGAAAAAGGGTCTCCACTGTAGCCATAATCTGATCAAACCGGCCCCCCAGACCACCCAAGATGACTATGGTGTCCACCTGAAAAAAGATGAATGAATAAACATGGTTGGATCTAAACTTATCCCCAGAAATCTATAGCTAACATCTATGGATAAGGAACGTTTAGAATGTTTCTGAACAAAAAGAAAGCCTCCATGCAGGAAATAGAATAATGCTAATAGAGGCTAGCCAGCTACACACAGCTAGCCAGCTAGACCTTTTTATTAAAGCAGAGCTGGGACACAAGGTCTCTGTTCTATTGTTTTCAGTCTGAGAGGTTTGCTTGCGTGCTAGCCACCTGCGCTGCAGCTTTGTTGTGCAGAGCACTCTGAGCCCCTGGAGCTGAAAATATTTGACCCTGAAATGGTCAAGTAGACACCAGTGTTTTTCTCAACAGGCATACTCACTAGTTAATAGTAGATCACGTTGTTAAAAGGTGAGTGAAAAGTTTTTCTGCCTGCACATATTGAAAGATCATTAGCTAAGATTGCTGAGTGAAAACCAGGGCAGGAGTGGTATGGCATGGTAACCTTCACCTTCCTTCTCAATACCACTGCAGTTGGAGATTCCCTTCACAGTGGAACTCTTTTTTAAGATGAGTGTATATGTAGTACAGTTTTCAGTACTCCTTGTGAGTTCTGGCAAAATATAAACGCCATAGTTACAGATAATTAGGCTTAATGCTGCAGACGATGTTCATTTCCAATGTGCTTAGAATGCATTAAATATAACTATGAAAACAAAACAACAGCAAATGTATAGGCTGCTTAGAAAAATGGACAGAATGAGAGAAAGAGTTAGTTTTCTTATTAATGTAATATGAAGCATCTAAACAGACAGATAGATAGACAGATAGATAGACAGATAGATAGATAGATAGATAGATAGATAGATAGATAGATAGATAGATAGATAGATAGATAGATAGATAGATAGATAGATAGATGGAGAGACAATATATATATATATATGTGTGTGTGTGTGTATAGATAGATAGATAGATAGATAGATAGATAGATAGATAGATATACAGACAGATAGATAGACGGATAGATAGATAGATAGATAGACAGACAGACAGACAGACAGACAGACAGACAGATAGATAGATAGATAGATAGATAGATAGATAGATAGATAGATAGACAGATAGATAGATAGATAGATAGATAGACAGATAGATAGATAGATAGATAGATAGATAGATGGAGAGACAATATATATATATATATATATATATATATATATATATATATATATATATATATATATATATATATATATGTGTGTGTGTATAGATAGATAGATAGATAGATAGATAGATAGATAGATAGATAGATAGACAGACAGACAGACAGATAGATAGATAGATAGATAGATAGATAGATAGATAGATAGATAGATAGATAGATAGATAGATAGATAGATAGATGGCTGGATGGAGAAGCTGTTTACTAGCTGTCTCTGGGTGTGGTTAATTAACTCCATTTTGCATATAAGAAATGATTCCCATTTCCATCAAAGCCCCACGTGATGTTTACATAAGCTGAAGCCGCTCCTGCCCAGTTCATCCCCTGCGATGCAGGCTAAAACAACATGTGTAACTATCTTCCAGCCCTAGGAAACGTTTTTCGGTTGGGAGCTTGTCATCTACAAGGAACTTTTTCTGCTTGAGAGCCTTTGTTTCTGATTGCACATTCAGCGCTGACGTCCTTTACTTCATTGCAACAAAGTCACCGGCTTAAAAAGTGGCTTATTTATTTATTTATTTATTTATTTATTTATGAGGGCACAGTGTGAGGAAAGGACAGGAAAGTGTCGACGTAGCAAAAACGCGGTGATTATTACACTCGGCTCTGCTCGTCTGACTGATGCGCTGGCGCTCGTATCCCTGGGAGCTCTAAACTTTCAGTGTGACATGGAGCTGCTTAAAATTCAGGGACGATAATCAACACATCACACACCACCTCCCCCCACACACACACCCCCCACAGGGATGTTTAAAGACCAAGTCATTACGAGCCGACCAGCACATAAATTGTACACATAACAGTGGTGGGGTAATTACACTGACGTTTAGGGGAAATTACTCAAAATGCAAAGTACAACTCGTGATATGAGCCCTCTAGGTTTCTTTTGAAACTGGCTGTCAGAAGTTTTCTTTTCACTTTCTTTGGGCAACCAAGAAGAACATCAGGTTATGATCCAAAGTAACATCTAGAGTCCTGGGCAACACTGATGTGCTCTATCCCTTTTTGGTTTCATCTAGGATTGGCAAAATTGCCCTTAAAGATGCAAATTATATCCATAGTATTTACACTGATCATCAAAAGATTAGTTGCACAAATAGATGCACCCAGAAAGAATCAGCCGACAGGAATCAAACTTGGTGGGTAGGTTTGACATTGTGAGCCATGTGAAAGATTTGGGTTTCATAATTGTGCACACTGTGCATGTGACGTAAGCAAGGACAGATCTTGACATTCAGTGAGCAGACTCCATAAGTCATCCGGTTAGTGCCGGCACCATTGGCATATGGCTGCACAACACAGGACTACATGCATGCAGACTCAGAACGGCAGTGGGTCACCTTCAATGACGACCAACAAACCCATGTGTGGAGGCACCATGGTCAGCACCAAGATGAAGGATTTGTTGTCACACATGTCCAAAAGGACCTGGTGTCCCTCCACCTCCAACCCTACCACAACATCTGCAGGAACTGTGTGAAAGTATTCAAGCAGCATGGGATGGATCATCACAGGACACCATTAAGACCCTGTACAGCTCCTTGCTGAGATGAAACATGCTGGTCCGATGCCACACTGAAAGACTCTACTTAATATCGCCCATATCAGTCTAAATTTATCATCAATTATTGTTTCTGATAATCTTCCTTCCCAACAGCACTGCAATCCAACACGTCCGTCAGGGTGCAACTATTCTTTTAATGATGAGTCTATATTGTTGTAAAGTGTAAGTTAAAAACATACAGTCCATTCAAGATTTGGGTTTGTATTTTATTATGATTCAAATCTAATAAAGAAATTGGTGTCCTTCCAAAAAAAAAAAAAAAACAGTTGCCATTTTTTGACATTGAAACAAACAGAAAAGAAAGTGAAAAAGAAAACGGCAGACATGAACCTTTCCATACAGGATGTCAGCCCAACTCATTCCCCCAGAAGCCTTTCAACCAGGCCTCTGGAAGGATGTGCACATGTACACTTGAGAAATATAAACTGGCAGGTGAAATAATCTCATCCAATCTAGCCAGAACATCCATATTTCCTTTTATTAGGCTGAGACTGTATAAATTCAATACAACTTGCTTTGAACATATACAGGGGTTGGACAATGAAACTGAAACACCTGCCATTTTAGTGTGGGAGGTCTCATGGCTAAATTGGACGTGCACCAACAGTTTGTCCTCTTTTGAACTCTGGTATGTCACCCATAATGTTGTGTGCATTGCAGTATTTCGAGCAGAACTGTGCTCTTACCTGCTAACTGAACCTTCACACTCTGCTCTTACTGGTGCAATGTGCTATTAATGAAGACTGGCCACCAGGCTGGTCCAATTTAGCCATGAAACCTCCCACACTAAAATGGCAGGTGTTTCAGTTTCATTCTTCAACCCCTGCATGTAAGTCCATGGAATTGAAAATCTGGACACTTGCGTGGTACAAAGACGAGCTTATACATTTTTTTCCCCTCAACAAAGTCTCCAGTCTTCTGTTCTTCAAGAAACTCAACTCAAATAGAACTTAACACTGTGCATCTAGACCCATTTTTCACGGTGTCTTCTGACATGCCTCTGATCCTGAGGGCTGAAACATTGTTATTCTGTTGGTAAATTATTTTTCAGCTCCTGTTCCAGACCTGTGCCTCCTTATAACCGCTGTTTATGCAGCCATTACTAAAGGAAGTTGCAAAGCCACACAAAGCTTGCCGACACAAGTTGTTCAAATCAAGCTATGCAAGCCGGACTTCATGTCATCTCCTGCCTGTGTGATCCTACCTCACCTCACCTCAAAATGTTCTATGTGACCAGCTATGCAGACAAGCCTCAAGAATACATTTACACTCACTGAGCCCTCACTGATGAAGTGAACACTGAGCCCATATTATGTGGGCGGTGGATAATTTGGAGCACTGCAGTGATACTGGTGGTGGTGTGTTAGTGTGTGGTGCTGGTGTGAGTGGATCAGACACAGCAGTGCTGTTGGAGTGTTTAAACACTGTGTCCTCTCGCTGTCCACTTCGTCAGACACTGCTACACTATATTGCCAGGAGTATTCGCTCGTCTGCCCTCACATGCATATGAACTTGAGCGACATAATATTCGAAATCCATAGGGTTTAATATGATGTTGACCCACCCTCTGCAGCTCTACCAGCTTCAGCTCTTCTGGGAAGACTTTTCACAAGGTTCAGTAGTGTGCTTATGGGAATTTTTGAACATTCTTCCAGAGGCGCATTTGTGAGGTCAGACACCGATGTTGGATGAGAAGGTCTGGCTCGCAGTCTCTGCTCTAATTCATCTCCAATGGGGTTCTGTCGGGTTGAGGTGGAGGCCAGTAAAATTCTTCCACACCACACTCGCTAATCCATGTCTTTATGGACCTTGCATTGTGCACTGGTGCCATCATATTGGAACATGAATGGGACATCCCCAAACTGTTTCCACAAAGTTGGAAGCATGAAATTGTCCAAAATCACTTGGTATGCTGAAGCACTGAGAGTTCCTTTCACTGGAATGGCTGTTGAGTCATGGAAACCCATTCCATAAAGCTTTCTACACACTGTTCTTGAGCTAATCTAAGGGGCAGGTTGGAGGTCTGTAGCGATTGAAAGTTGGCAAGCTCAGTGCACTATGCATTTCAGCATCCGCTGAATCTGCTATGTCATTTTATATGAGTTGTTCCCATTCGCTTCCCCTTTGTTATAAATGACAGGACTTGTTGCACAGGTGGCCTCCTATCACTGTACCATGCTGGAATTCACTGAGCTCCTGAGAGCGACCCATTGTTTCACTAATGTCTCTAGAAGCAGTCTGCATGCCTAGGTGCTTGGATTTATACACCTGTGGCCATGGAAGTGATAGGAACACCTGACTTCAATGATTTGAATAGGTGAGTGAATACTTTTGGCAATATAGTGTATCTTGCTGGTCCAGAGACAATAGCTCCTCTTTTGCTGCACATTACTGTTGGTCTTCCTCAGGTCTTTCATTAGTGGTTACAGGATGCTCTCAGAAACCACATAAGTGTCACAACACTGCTGTGTATGATCAACCAATCAAATAATCTCTGCTCTGTGGTGGTCCTGTGGGGGTCCTAACCATTGAAGAACAGGGTAAAAAGAGGCTAACGTATGCAGAGAAACTACAGACTGTAATGGTAGAAGTGCTATACTGTTGATAAAATGGACAATGAATGTAGAAGCGCATGTACCTTATGAAGTGCTCAGTAAGTGTGTATTATATAACATAATTATAGAAACATAATTTTACATCAAATGCATCATTTTTTCTCTCCACCTGTTCGCTCGAGCCCACTCCCCAATCAGTATGCAACAAAGCAGGCTACATCTAGATAGCACTTCATTTTACGCAGACAAAAGTATTACACAGTGACCAAAGGAAGCTAGAGGAATTCACCCACCAATTAATTTCCTTGCATAAGAGTTACTTCTGCAGGGACATCACAAGAACATATTCTGTCCATGGTGCCCAGAGATCGAGCCGCAGTGAAAACAACAGTGAAGACTATACATATTTATGTATGACAGAAATACATACGTCTGTACACATACGTATGTATGTGAATGCTTGTGTGACGGTCAGCAGACTGAGGCCCTTCAGACAGACTGTCAGAGTTCAGAGTCCGACAGAGAGCACACCTACACACGAGTCTCCTCTTTGACAGCTTGGTGGATCTGAATTCCTGCAGATGCTAAAGCCGACAGCTCAGGCACACATAGGTACAGGGGTTTAGGGGTGAAAACATATGCTTTATCTCCCCACGGATAAAAAGAAGGAAAGAAACACTCTAGAATCACAAAGCAAACCACCACTCCACCTCTGGCCTGACATCTAAACTCCTTCAGAATCCATTCGTCCACACAGCCTCGCTCTGCAGGGCCTCATTCAAGATCTTTATTTCATGTTGCTGTCCCTCAGCTATCCGCTCGCACAGCACACAGCAAAATGTGGTATTTTGGCATGGGAAAGGATTCAATATAATCTGACTGATATCATGTTATGGGATATTACAAGGTTATTTAACTTATTTTTAGATATCTGAGCTTGTTTTTGGTGTTATAACACCTTGCATCTCAATTATGGCGTCTATAGTTCATTTTCAATGTAGATTTACGTAATGGAATTTTATTTCAAGTGAATTTGGACTCCTACATTTATTGGCCTATTTATTATGAAATGCTTTCACAGGTGGCGCCTTCAAATGGTGTTAAGTCATAACAAGAAAAAAAGTTCTATGGCGTTGACATCAGTGATAATTTAGCTATGAATGTAGGTATCATTGAAGTTATCATCAGCCACTCTCGCATCAAAGAATTGTGCAGTTGGGCCAGATTTGGTGGACGCCTACCCCGGCACAATTCTGAGAACACCACCCTGTAGACTGGGATTTTACGCACTGCTGATAAACTGCAAATTCAGTTACGTCCTACTTCACACAGTCACTCCTTTTAACTAAGTATTAACATCTGCTTTGCAATACAATTTCCACACACCTAATGACACAGTACTCTGGATTGCAACACCTCTTCTCAATCTATGACTCTTATCCCTCACACCCCACAGGTATTTATAGCCCCATCATGCTCGTGCAACACCATCTGTAGGAGCCTACTTTTAAGTTCCTACCATGCAAGGTGACTCATTTTGTCTGGTGAGCGTATAATCATTGTTTGGTCTTATTTTCAATAATTACTGTAAGAGTACAAGATGGGGGTTTGGGCATAGACAAAGATCATGCAAGACAGCCATTGATTAGTAGAAGTCATTTTTTTCCTCAGGCCTGCAGCGAGGCCAGAGCGGGCTGCCGGTTAGATTAGAGGAAAACCTATAACATCAGCATCAGCGCATTGATTTCTTGCTGATGAGCTTTCTGAAATTAAGGCAGCGCTGAGTGCTGATGAAGAGAATGAAGTCCTACCTGAATTTGCCGACTTTTGATCTCCTCCACCATAATGGTCAGGCACTTAGTGAAGTCTGTTAGGTCCTGATCGGCCGTTTCGATCAGCCTGCAGTTCTACAACAAGGCCAGGGTCATGGAAAGAAAAGAAAAGGTCAGTTTTAAACCACATATTTTGGCTTTCAATGCATTCTAATGCTCTTGTTTAGGTTTGATATGACTGTAAAGTCAAACTTCAAATAAACAACTCAGCAGAACTCATTTGTCTTGTTTAACGTAATGTTTTGATTTTACAGAGATCTTACATTTGCATTTACGGCATTTAGCTGACGCTCTTATCCAAAGCGACTTACAAGGTTAATCATATTACAGGTGGGCCAGTGTAGTGTTAGGAGTCTTGCCCAAGGACCCTTATTGGTGTAGCACAGCATAGTCACCCAGACTGGGATTCGAACCCCAGTCTCCCACATGCAGTGATAGCTCCTTAGGGGGTAGTGGTGTTATCTGCTGAGCTACACCAACCACTAGATCTAATTATATACTACATGGATTGATCTGGCCAAGATAATTATCATTTATGCAAACATTTTGACCACCTACAGTGTCAATGTCTAACCAAATTAACCCCACAAAACCACAACTCGTCATTTATAAGCAACTTCTGAAAACAGGTGAATATAATTGTGTGTCCACACTGTAAACCCCCCTGATTAGATACACCTAAGTGCTTCATTTTAACCATACACAGTGGTTTCCAGTAAGTTTGGAGAATGTGAGATGCTTGGGAAAGAGGGAGGGGTATATTGTATTCTCATTATTTCATACAATTTCAAAATCGCCAGAGAGAATATTCTGAGCTGCTTCTAACATCAATTCATTCAAATAACAATGAGCCAACACCATCAGCTAACTCTGGAATCGTATTCAATCAAAACCTTTTTTGTAGTAGTGTCTGTTTGGTATCTTGTCTTCTTATGTTACATCTTATATGTGCACTGCATACACATAGGTCAACTAAAAACTAAATTTTATCCAGCATGTAACCAATTAGCCACAGCATGCTCAAAGGTAGAGGTGTCCAAAGTTAAGGCGCAGACTTTGGCTTGGCTATTCTAAAACATTAACTTTAATCTTCTTTAATCATTCTTTGGCAGAACGACTTGTGTGTTTAGGGTCATTGTCTTGATGCATGACTCATGTCCTCTTGAGATTCAGTTTGCAGGGAGATGTCCTGACATTTTTTTTCACAATTCACTGTATTAATTCAGAATTCACCGTCTTATCGATGATGGTGGCCGCCTTTGCCCAGTGGCAGCAAAACATGGCCCATAATACTACAACCATCATGTTTCCCGGATAGGATTAAGTTCTTATGTTGGAATTCAGTGTTTTCCTTGTCCTACACACATAATGCTTCCTATTTAAAACAAGTGTTTTCTTTTTTGGTCTTATCCAATCCCAAAACAGGCTTCTGGCTTGCCCACGTAATCTTTAGTCAAACTGCAGATGAGCAGCAAATTTCTTTTTAAAGACCAGTGGCTTCCTTCTTGCAACCCTGAAATGAACAGTTGTTGTTTAGGGTTTTCTACTTTTAACAACCATTAGCCCATGTGAGACAGTCCTATGGTTGCTTAGGCGTTACCCTGGTTTAGCTTGTAACTTTGTAGACTATTACACATCTTGTTCTTTGTTGCTCAACAATTCCTGGAGGGTAACAATGCTGTTACTTCATTTCTACATAAACAGTCCAAACATCTTAGAGATGGGTTCATGAGCCTTTCCAGACTGATGGATATCATCAACTCGTTTCCTTAGAATGAATAAAATTTAGTTTCCTCAGAAATGTTTTAATTCTATAACATGTTTTAAAGATCAAACTTTGATCTAGTCTAAATCCAATAGGGCTGATCATCATCTCACTATTTTAACTCAAGAATGTGCAATATTGGATCATTTTCCTCAATAAATAACTAATAAATAATAATAAATAAATAAATATTAAGGATTATTGAGATGAAGCCAGAGAGGGAGATGACGAACAACATTAGGAATAACAACAACGAGAAAGAAGAAGAAAATTGTCATGCCAGCTGGCTCTCTTCTCACCCCTGATCTCCTGAACTCTCATTTCCTGGAACCCACCATCCAATGACGTCACTGTCACATGTCCGCCATTTCCCAATCCGGTTCCGTTTTCTAGACCCGAGTCACCCGGGTATTGATCACACATGTTGTTAAATTAGTCTGTTTGTATAAACGCTCCTCTCTCACACTGTCCATTGCCACTCTGTGCTTACTGTGCGGATCTCTCTGTGATTACTCTCGCTAGCTATTCTGACTTTACTCTGATTCACTGATTTACTCTTTTGTCTTTGACCTTTTGATACCTGGCTGTTCTGATTGCTTGCCCGGTTTTGATGTCCGCATGTTTTTTCACTCTGACTCTGCCTGGCCTTTCTGACGCCCGCATTGCTCTTGTTGCCGATATTTTCGATTACAAACCTGTTAAATAAACCTTGCCTTGATTTTAGCCCACCGCTCGTCACAATCTGTTTGCCCATCAACAGTTTCACTAGATAAAAGTATGAGGAACACTTTTATCTAGTGAAACTAAAGAATCTTTCAATTAGCGGGTCTGTTCCTCAGTAAATAACTGACTAAGTCTAATTTCTATTGTCTCATTTATTTATTGGAGTTCCCTTCATCTACTTCTTGGGCTTGTGTAAAAACCTGATTATGTTTTAGATCATTTTTCTGGAGAAACATAGAAAATGAAAGGGTGTGCAAACTCTAAAACACCACCGTACTTCGGCAAACATTAGCACAGTTAGATACAATGGCACCAATATAAAAGGAAGCATGAACCGGGGAAAAAGCTGTATTTACTAAAAAGGTTCAGTGTCGCTCTCTGCTCCTGGCTTGACAATGATTGCAGTCTAAAACAGACCTCATTTCCGAACCTTTCTGGGAACTGAAAGTGCGTAAAGTTTGTGTAAAGGAAACTTCAAGTGCTCACTGCGACCCCCCTCCCTCAAACAGTGCTTTGTGCTGGGTGTGTAAATGGTGTGTCTCATTGGGGGAGCTGTTCAGAGTGTCAGCACGGACTGAGGGGAACACTGCTGCTCTGTTCTGCTTCAATAGAAGCGTCTACATGCGCCGATCCAGGTGACTTCTCATTCGCAGCAGGTAGCACAAAGCCCGGCTGGTGAGTGTCAGCTGAGGAGCTTGTTCGTGTTCCAGTGTGATCTCCCCTTTATCCCCTACAGAATACCGCTGGCTCTCTGCCTGCTTTTCTCTTCATTCGCATTCAGATATGCAGCCATGCACCATCGCGCTCGTGCTCCTGCGAAAGTCTGTCGACAAAAACGTATCTTTGTGGGCTTTTTTTGCGCCGCTAAAGCCCTTCGCCTCCTGCGCCAGACATGCTATTTATCTTCAGAGCGTCGCGCGATTCCCACGATCAAATTTACTGCAAGTGGAAAAATGGCAGGGGATCAAGCTACACTGTGAAATCTGCATTTCAAACAAACTGCACCAGCTAAAATTCATTTGGCAAATGGAGCTGTGCATCAGTCTTCCACATTCCAAAGATATGCTGAGCATTAATCTAGATAACCATGAAGTTCTGTATCTATTACCATCTGTTTTAATAGTATGTAATTATTTTGACTCATACCCGTAGAAAATCCATTCTAGTAAAATGAATGAAGAATAATTGAGATGAAGTGAGAGAGGGAGATGAAGAACAACAATAGTAATAACGACAACGACAATACTCTTTAAATAGGTGCAGGAAAGGGTTTTGGGAGCTATTGCCTTGGAGAACCCTTATGGTTTCTTATAGAACCTAGATAATCCTTTGAACATGAGACGCCAGAGTAACATGAGTATAAAGAACACTTTTATTTAGTGAATCTAAAGAACCAATAATCTGTGCAAATGACGCGTGAATGTGAAGAACTTTTAACTTATAAAAGAACGTTAAAAGAACCTCCACACAAGTTTCTATCCCACTGAGGGGACTTTCCTAGAACCATACATTTACGCCACAACCTTCGTATTTAACAACAACAACAAACAGGTAGAAGAATAACAATGCATATACAATACAACAATACAACAACAAACAAAAAGAAAGTACAGGAAATAGGAGAGGAAAAAGAAAAAGAAGAAATAAAAAGAAATTAATAAAAGAAGATGATGGTGGTGAAATAGATGAGGAAGAAGAAATACAAGAAGAAATAAAAAGAAGAAGAAGATAATGATGAAATAGAAGAGGAAGAAGATGTAGAAGAAAAGGAAAAAGAAAAAGAAAATATGGGTGATGAAATAGAAGAAAAAGAAAAAGAAGAAATAAAAAGAAATTAATAAAAGAAAGATGATGGTGATGACATAGATGAGGAAGAAGAAATAAAAAGAAGAAGAAGATAATGATGAAACAGAAAAGGAAGAAGACGTAGAAGAAAAGGAAAAAGAAAAAATGGGTGATGAAATAGAAGAGAAAGAAGAAATACAAGAAGAAGAAGAAGAAAGAGGAAAATGAAGATGAAATTAATGTTAAAGAAGAAGAAAAAGATGATGAAATAGAAGAGGAAGAAGAAGAAGAAAAAGGAAAAGAGGGTGAAACAGAATAAAAAGAAGTAGAAGAAGAAAAAATGGAGCAAAGAAAAATACCTTTCCTGAGTAGAAAGCTTTGACATCTTGTGTAATGGAATCAAAATCTCCACTGATGTAGTCTGGAAGAAACCTATCCGATATAGGAGAGAGAGATAGAGAGGGGGAGAATGAGAAAAGGTGTGTATCTGAGGAAAACACAGATGAACTATTTAAAAGAAAGAGGTAGAGTTTGGGCAGTCATCAGCTCCTTTATTTAACCGAAATGAATCGGTGGCCGTGACGAAGGCTGGATGGATAGCTTCAGTGACAGGCTTCCAGTGAAAGCCCTTCGGGGCCTGCCAGTCACCAAAGCTATCTGTCCTTCAACAAGACAACAGCTGCAGACAGCCTGCCTGACACCCGCTGAATTGATATACACATGGTTGTCTACCTTTCACCTCCGAATATTCACAAATGGCCACAAATGCGAGCCTGTACAGATCTGTGAGATTTCCGAGATGCGACAACGAGATTGGCTGTGCTTGGCCGGATTGAATATTTCTCGCGTGTGGATCACGCTGCACCTCTCCTTCCCCCTCTGAAAGCCGAGGAGAGAAGCGGAGCGGTGCGATATAGCTGTGCTATCTGGAGGTATTAAAGCATCACCGTTGCGATTTCACGCTCGAGTGGCTGCTGTATGTAGCCGTGAAAGGAGCAGGTCTGCAGTGGCAGGCTGCTTAAGAGTGATACCGTACAGGATTACACTGAGGCAGCTACTGCTCAACAGCACAAACAAACCTTACGTCCCAACCGGGTGCAAAGCCTAAAGGAATAGCCTAGCATGTTGAGATGACTGCTGCCTCTATAGTCATTCCATATGGGCATAACAGTGCATTGTGAAATCATGATATCGCAATGCAAATCTGTGATAACATGCATCATAGAGAACGGACATTCCTTTCATTATGTCATCCAATGCTATCATATATAATCACTCAGCACCAATCAACACCACACTCCAGCACTCACACCTGCAGTATGATTAAATATTTGAGATATAAAATTCCAGGATGGCTATAAGATCCCAGTTATACTTTTCATTCTTTTATTATATTAGTATGTATTAAGTATTTAGGTTTTCATTTTTGTCCAAAATATAATAAGAACAATGGATTGTGGGCCCAGTATTATGAGCGTTTGGCCACACCCCTATTATGAAACATATTATTGGCCATATTTTACATAGCAGGAGGACTGAAACCAAAACCCTACCAAAACTCCTCTATCCAAAACATAACTACGTACATACAGCTCACCTGGTTTCAAACTGATGATTTCAGTTTTCAGCTTCATCCAATTAATAGTGATCATTTTTCTTGCAACCATCAACAAAACATGTAGTATGTAACACTGGTCATTGGTAAACGTGTTCAGGCAGTACTTCCAGTAAGAACAATAGTGGGTCCATGGGAAAGTCCAAGTGGACCAGTCATACCACATTTCTTCAGCAGTCATTGGTAAAGTTCTGTTTTTGAAAAACACATGTAAGTACACATGTCCTAAAGTCCTCATTTTAACCCTCCAATCAAATTTATTGTCTTACTGTATTTGTGAGGTCATCCATAGAGTTCTATTGATTTTTGTATCACTGTACCAAATTAACCCTACACCTGCCCCTAAACCTAACCCTAACACTAACCTCAGTATTCAAAAGACTAACTTACTGCATTATTAGATTCCTCAACACAATGTGATCACACACACAGCTGCAGCTACACCTACCTCACAGTAATGCACAAAATCTAAACTACACACAGTCTAAACTGTGTTAGTGCGCAGCAGACAGCAGAATGTGAAAGTAGTCAAAACACCGCAATCGGAAAAAAGGGCTTTTTCCATTTTTCATTTTCTTCAAACCTTGGAGAATTAGTAGTTTACTCAGTATGATTCATATTATTTGATTATTTGTCAATGATAATGATGACGATGATGTATTAATTACAGAAAATTTCAGTTAGCACCGTCAGTCGTCCATTCTATTCCCAGTATATCCAATTCCAATATCCAATATAATTCAGCATGCAACTGGAAGTAGATTAGATAGATCACATAACCGAAGAGGAAGTTCAGTATTTCTGATGTGTCATTAACTTTTAGGAGGTAATTTTCTATGGATTTGTAATTTTTAGAAAGTGTATATACCTCAGAAAGTCTATATATCAATACAGTGATGTTTCTGAATGCTCAAAGAGCCATTAATAAACATTCTTGCTCTTTACAGAAATGGCATAACCTGCTCTATATTGAAGACATGTAGGTTAAATAGGCTAAATAGGTTAAATCAACATGATTTTTCAGCATCCAAGTCAACTGCACTTGCTTAGGCTTTTCTACATTCCTCAGAGCAGGGAAGGATGCTAATTGCTTAATTGTATTGTGCAGTCTGGAGGCATCAACACTTCCTATGTTTCTCCACCCATTAACCCAGGTGTTAATTTGTCATCTACCTATATAAAGAACAGCAATATATAGAGCAGCTTCAATCCTACATGGAGTACCATCAGATCAGCCCTGTGATTAAAATGATATTGGACCATATAGGGCTATATTTCAAGAAGACACATTTCTGTTTCTTTGAAGACACTGGACATCCACAGGCAAACACCCAGGTTTGGTACTGTTTAGATTTGGTCACTGGGCGGCTATGAAAGAGGTCTGGCTTCAATTGAATGTTCATGGAACTGCTCTTGGTAGTCTGTAGCAATGAATGAGGGCAATATCATTTCGGAACATGGAAACGTCACAAGGGAACTGTGTTTGCACTATAGGGAGCGCCTCGGCCCTAGAAAATGGGCTCATATTCCTTGGCTTTTACATCTATATACACAGTAATCATCAACCTAATTACCCCCTTGAGATGGCTACCCTTACCATTATGGCCTTCCTCAAATGAAAATATGTCCGAATGTAGGAGGTGAAAGACGACTCATCAGAACCATTCATTTTGTTCATTGCTCGGTGGCTCCACGTTTTATGCTCCTTGCACGAGGTTCCACATTTTTGTATGTGGAAATATGAAGCATCCAAACAACAAGCCGTGCTGGGAAACTCCAGGCAAAATGAAAGAAGCGGCTCCATTTTACATTTGCTGCAAACATCCCTACTGATACTTCCAGCAGTGCCTCAGTAGTCTTTCCAGTTAAAACCCTCTTCTAATGGTGGATTTTGAAGGTGGGAGGAACTTCTGAAAAATGACAGGCACTTTGGGGTGTATACTTGAGCTTGGTTGGTTTTTTTTCCTAGCTAGTTAAAGAGAGCTAGCTCTCACTACTGCTAGGAAGCAGACAATAACACCTGTATTTATTGGCCTCTATATTAGAGCCTATGCTAGCACTCAGGACAATGTACACTCATTATCAAAGGAATAGCTGCAACCATACAGGAAGTGTCAGATTGCAGTGCTATTTGGGAAGGAAGATAAAGGTGATCAGGAACATTAGATGATGATAAATTTAGACGGATATGGGCAATATTTATTGAGCTACATCTTTCAGTATGGCGTCGGGCCACCATGCTTGCTAATGCAACATGCCAGACGTCTCAGCATGGAGTTGTAGAGGTTCTAAATGGTGTCCTGTGATAATCCATCCCATGCAGCTTGAATATTCTCATATAGTTCCTACAGATGTGCGGTAGGGGTGGAGCTGCCTCCATGCTCACGACACCATTGCAGTCTTTGATGACACTGACATGGTGTTAAGGGTGGTCACTGTAACAGTCTGTGTACATGTGGCCCTGCATCATGCAGCTATCTGCCATTGGTGCCAGCACTAACAGGATGACTTGTGTAGGGCATCACTGTTTGCTGAATGACTGCAGTCATGGCTGTTGGGTCAGTCAGGTAAAGTGATAAGTCATTAACTGGCCGTGAAACCTATACGATTCCTTTGTCTCCCAATGTCAAACCTAACCACCAATTTTCATTTCTGTCAGCTGCTTGCTTCTGGATGCAACAAAAACTTAAGTTTTATGAATTCTGTCTAAACAAGGCATTTAGTTCTGTACCTTTGAAAACTGCGTAACAAGACAAATAGCATATCCTTGCTGATCAAAGAAAAACAAGTATCTCCAAAATGGTAACTATACAGGAGAGGGGAAAAACCTCACTTAATTTTAATATAAGTCAATGGAACCAGATTTTTTCCAGATATTTTTTAATCTACATTTTTTTCCAAGTAGTTTTGGGCAATTTCTGTTCAATTTCATGAAATTTTTTACATAGTATAACGTCAGCTGCTGTGTTCTAATGATGTATCAAGGTAAGAATCGACCGAATTGGACATGTGTGTTTTCCAACCATGATATTAAATTCCAGTTTTAGGCCAGAATACCCTTTTAACTTTTTTTTTTTAAACTGAGAATGTGCCATGGCGAGTCAAAGGTACAGAGTCAGTTCGGGGATACAACTTCACGATATTGCTGCTATCGTAACAGATCTTCTTCATTTTTAATGTAGTAATATCGGCCCAGTGCTATTGGTCCATACATCATAAAACAATAGAAACAAAAAAATGTAACATGATAGTGTCTTCACATTCAAAAGCATCAAACACAAGAGTTCAACTACAACATCTAAGGTGTAGTGGATATTACATAAGGTATATTTCATAAAAAGGTATATTGACAGCATCCCAGATGTTACGCTTTATTCATTCTATGAGACTACTCACAGTTTGTAGATCCACAAATCTCATCAGTGTACAGAGCCTGTATTTTACCTAGTCTAAAACTCAATACATCCTTGTAACAGACTCTTTATTAGGAACGAGTAAGATAAACCCCTTTTCAAGCCATAAATCACTGCATCACCCTGATTTCCCATAAGGCCTTACACCGCTATTGAATCGTGCGGTTAAACAGTTGGTTGTTTGGAAGCAGCTGTAGAGTGATAAGACCCTTTCTCTGTGTATTGCCATTCTCATTTCGCAGCCGGACAAGAGGCCATAAATAACCTTCAGCTCAGGCAGGTCAGCGACCACTTTAGACTGGAGTTAAATGAGACCTTTCCTCTTGACATTTCAGCTGCAAATGACACTTCCCTCTGCATCGGGTACAGAAGCTCCAATTGAAGCCCAAACACGCCTTTCTCCCATTCAAATTAAAGTGTCACTTAGGGTTAATAGTAATGCACAGACAGGACCGCCCCAGTAAACGAACTCAATTTAAACCGGAGCGGCCCAAATTACGATATCGGAATGGAGCCGTTCCAAGAGATCGGACCGAAATGAGCTTAAGAGCATGACCAGAGCATCTGTCGCTTCTGATGGTTGATGCTTTTTGTCACAGCACAAAGAGACAGGATCAGAGACGCCGGCTTTGGCTCGCTTGTTTTTCTTTGTTACGCACCTGCCAGAAGAAGACGCAGGAGGGTAGGTATCCACACCGCACTTTTCACCATATAGCTTTTTTGGATTAGGCTACTTATGGGGAATTCTATTTCTGTCCATATTGAATCTACTTTTTTCCCAGCTACATGCCGGTGAGGATACACTATAAGGGCAAAGTACATACCCCTGCTCATTTTTGAGCTCAGGGGTTCCAGCCACACCCAATACTAATAGGTGTATGAAACCAAGCACATAGTCAATCTTCATAGACGAACACTGGCAGGTGGAATGGGTTGCACCGAGAAGCTCAGAGACTTTAAGCATCAACATCTGCTATACGTCAGCGAGATTTCAGCCTTGCTAGATCTAGTCAAGTGCAAGAGCTACTACTGTAAAATGGAAGAATCTAGAAGAAACAGCAGCTCAGCCCTAGGTGGTAGACCACTCAAACTTACAGAGAGGGTCCACTGCTTAGTTTAAGCAGCAGACAGTAAGACATTGCTGCCAATTTGATCTTATAAAACATTAGTGCAGTCAAGTCCTTATTGGAAAGCCTGGTCATTCTGTGGCCTCTTTGCAACACCACCAGAATGTTATTCCCAGCCATACAAGACCAGACTCAAAAGTCAACAACACCATTTCAAACACATATTTGAAATCACTGATAAAAATCCGACACAAATCTCAAATAGTGCAGTGCAGTGTTTGACAAGATCCAGCATAGAAAACTAGATTTTGCGGTTTGTTCTAGCTACTGCGCTCGTAGGTTGGGGGCTTTCGCTGCTCTTCTCTGCTGTGTAACCATCAATAACTAATTATAATTTATTAATACAGCTTTTTACAACTAATGTTGTAGTATTAATATTATCACATGCAACATACACCAAACCCCAAACACTTGCAGAACAGCTTCTATTTTGGATCAATAAAGTCTGGAGGAGCTTTTAAAGAAGAGGATCTGAATAAATTAAATCTAATTCTGCTCTTCATTTATTCAGACATCCAACACTGCTTCAAACGAGTGAGCTGACTTTCGGTTTAGACATAACGGCTGTTTGCGGTGAGGGAAACACGAACTGAAGATGTTTGTTTTATTATAACTCCATTATTTTAAATTTACACATTAAAAAAATTACAGATACCTTTTTTTATTAGTCTACCTCTAAGATTATTTTTATTTAAAGAGTACAGTCACTTAATATGCCAATAAACAAGAATTAATTATTTCAGCGCGGGTAATATAATAAACGGTTTCAGGTCTACCATTCTTCTTTTCATCTATAAATAATTTAAATATGGACTAATGTGGTTTTATTTAGCAGTTCATTATTTATGAGAGGTGAAAGACGAAGGGTCCTCCTACTGAAGAAGCTGTTAGAAGTGAGATTAAAAAGACTATAAGCTATAAGCGCTAATGTTTAGTATAAATATGAGCAGCTGCCCGACGCTATATCCTGTAATCAAATCAGGCTCCAATTCAGATCGTTCATCACACGCCACGTCTCTTTTAGTTTAGAAATATGTTCCTGTGACTCTGCTGACTTTCTAAATGAGGAGGACATCAGATCTGAAACATATGCAAATTGATTTACTGATTACAAGATAATGTACATGGAGAAAAAACATGAACGAACAGTCGAATCGTCGGCCAGGACGGGAGAATCCGATTTGACTGTCAGGTACAGCCCTATAAACATGTAACAACTTTTACGTTGTGTTTTCCTAAGATTAGCTAAGCATTATAACTAATAATTATTAATGTATTACTTGTTAGTTAGTCAGTCCTTAATGTATAGTAGTAAGAAGTAATTGACCACCTCAAATAAGCACTCTGGATGAAATAGAGAGAGAGAGAGAGAGAGAGAGAGAGAGAGAGAGAGAGAGAGAAGGCTACTCTCTTCAGTATCGCTAATGTATTTTCTTTATTTGACCCTTTAAACCATCCCTAACAGTGCAGTCAGATGACCAGCTGCAATGATGTATGGTGCTATGACAGAATCTCTTGTGCTCATTTGAGAACTACAGATAAATCAATCCTGCAGCAAATTAGCAAAAGCAACAGCAAAGTGGAACTCCAGTTCCTCTCGAGACCCTCAATCCACAATCACGGAGAGGTTGGAACCACTGACTGTATATACAGTACAGTACAGTCACCTGTGACTAAACCGTATCTAATAGCGTGTGACACCAGCTGTAATTGGATTGGGCCTGTACTCCTATGTACTCCTATGCCATGCTGTAACAGATATGAATACATCTCTATGACACTCTTCCATTTTTTCAGCTCTCCTCATCTAAAATACTTGAGAACTTCTGGTCCAGAGCTTCTTAATCATCAAAACAGACAATGGGGCTTTGATTGTGCTTGTAGGCTGATGAGAAGCTCCTTCACAATCAGCAAAGGTCATGTGAAAGAGGTCAAAAACAACAACACACTTTTACCAAACAACAATTATGAGATGAATCAGAAGATACAATCTGGTACTGTGCACTTTTGCCGGTCGTATCACAGATGTAGGATTGTATGACTGCAGTGCTACATCGTGGATACATGAAATATTAAATAGTCTATATTAAGGTACACTTAGCTCAATAAATACTATCACTCACCAATTAATGCTGATAGATCTGAGGTAAAGTGGTGAAACGCAACATTAATTATTCAGGTAACATGGTGTAAGCCGCAATATCGCTACATGCGACGGGCCTGATGCTATGGAATTTGTAATGTGATAGGATCTGGAGGACGAGGGGGCAGAACGAGAGAGAACAAAGAAGATATACTGACTCATTAATGAATGAACAGAATGCGATAAAACAATACATTGGATTTCTGACTAGGTCATCAGAGCACAGTCTGAAAGGATATTACGCTATAATATTTTAATGTCCCTTCATAGCTTCCCACTTTCTCAGCTCAGTTAATTAACCTAGATAGGAGCTCTGGCTTCTGCCAACAGAAAGGATCCAATCCAGAGATAGAGCAGCAACCTCTCTGGCAGATTAATTAATTTATCAATCCTTTTTTAATAAGACAGTAATTCGCACTGGAATATCACTAACTCAACTCACTTTTCCACTGGATATTCAAAAATAAGAACTGACACCAGCTCTAGTTCTAGCTCTTCTTCCACTTGCTTAAGAAAGAGTTGGGACTGTCATAATAAATGTGATTAAATGTCTTTTTTTGGTAAACTAATTCCACTTTAAAGACTCAGTGAAGCTCAAACTCTGTTTTCTTCTAATTAGGCTAATCCTGTTCTTGCAGGCAAACAACACCAATACAATACTCACAGCACAATACTATACAGTACTAAATATACTCTTTAAATAAGTGAACAAAATCTTTCACTACATATATCATACATGACAGATGTGACTGAGAGCAAGAGGCAATAATGGAGGGGTTGGAAACACTGACTATATACAGGCGTTGGACAATGAAACTGAAACACCTGGTTTTAGACCACAATCATTTATTAGTATGGTGTAGGGCCTCCTTTTGCGGCCAATACAGCGTCAGTTCGTCTTGGGAATGACATATACTGCGTCCTGCACAGTGGTCAGAGGGATTTTAAGCCATTCTTCTTGCAGGATAGTGGCCAGGTCACTACGTGATGCTGGTGGAGGTTCGTCCTTCTTGGTGGTATGCTGACATTACCCTGGATACCGTGGCTCTTGATGCATCACAAAGACTTGCTGTCTTGGTCACAGATGCGCCAGCAAGACGTGCACCAACAATCTGTCCTCTTTTGAACTCTGGTATGTCACCCATAATGTTGTGTGCATTGCAGTATTTTGAGCAGAACTGTGCTCTTACCTGCTAACTGAACCTTCACACTCTGCTCTTACTGGTGCAATGTGCAATTAATGAAGATTGGCCACCAGGCTGGTCCAATTTAGCCATGAGACCTCCCACACTAAAATGACAGGTGTTTCAGTTTCATTGTCCAACCCCTGTATATAGGGTGTATAAGCTCACCGGGAAAAACTTTGTTACCTGTGACTGAAAATACCTAACAATGTGTAATTGTAACGGGGAGGTTGAGGCAGGTTGCAAACGCATAGGTTTAGGCATAGGCATAGGTTCAGGTTTGTCCGGGAGACAGGGGTCAAATCACAGGTAGGCATTGGCAGATACATGTCTGTAAAGAGAGTGACGACAGCCAGAAACAAAACAAGGGTCAAAAAATGTAGGAATAAACACAAACACCACAAAACACAGGGAACAAGAACAGCAGGGAAACACGGCTTAGAACTCACTAAAGAAAACAGAGACTTCGTGACCAGACAGGGCAAACAAAGGAGTCTTAGTGGAACTTCAGGTGTGGGAGAGGGTGGAGCCAGGGTGGAGCCAGGGTGGAGCCAGGGTGGAGAAGGAAAAGCAGTGTAATGACATGAAGTCCCCAGAGGGGGCGTTGTGTGACAGTAATAAATCCATAAGCATGAATAACAGATGTGTTTCGATTTGGTATGGACCGGACTAGTTTCTGATTAACACCAATGCTTACTCTTGCATCAAAAAATTGCACAGTTGGGTCAGATATGGGGGATGCCCCCTCTGGCACAATCCTGACTAGAATTCCTGCAGATTGGGATTTTTGCCACTGCTGGTAGACCTGTATGACCATATGCTTCCATACACCTGCAGATTCAGCTACTTCCTTCACACTATGGTCTTCAGCACGCCCAAATGCGGTCATTCCTAGCCAATCATTAACATCTGCTCTGGAGCCATTTTCCACACATCGACTGAGACATACTGTATACTGCACTGTACCGCCTCTTCTCAATCCATTAATCCCGTTGCAAACCCAGCAGGTAATTATATAGCAAATATCCTCGTGCTGAGTCATCAGCAGGAGCCTGAAGTTACTACAACCTTAAACACGCAGGCTAACTGATTTTTTGTATATACACTTTGATATATACACTCACTGACTGGAACATACAGCCCCTGCTGCATCCACTGTTGTTGTTGTTGACATGCATAATGTGCATGTGGAAAAGATATGCTTTGTTTGTTTAGGCCCATGGGAAATAGCGTTCACAACATGTAAATATCATTGAATAATTAGGTAGTAAATACATTCTGAGGAAGCTTACTCTATCCACTCACAAAGCTAAAGCACAATGCACTGCCTTATAGGTAGAAAAACAGGTCAGATTTGAAAATGTATAATAAAGAACTCACAGGACAATGCAATTAATCATGATTATTGATATTAATTGTTGTTTGGATGTTGTCGCATGTTGTACAAAATGCGTTCATTTATATACATGGTTGTTATTACAGCCACTTACAGTTTTTTGTTGGAGTTGAACAATGTTGAACAGTTGAAGCAGCAATTTTTGTGTCATATTCTGGAAATAAGCTTTTGATGTATTTTTTAAAAATATGTTTGACATTTAATACACACATATACACATATGGTATCAACGGATTCAAGGTCCCATTTTTTTGCAATGGCAAAAAATGACAAAATATCATAAACGCTACACAATATTGGAAAAAAACTGACACTGCCATTTTCCCTGTGTTATATACAGCAATGTGAAAAAAATATTCAGGAATTTTATAAATGTTTTATGAATGTACTTAAAAACATACACTTGGCATAGTTTGGCTGACCTTGTTAGCAGTACTGAGCATTTCTTTCTGACATATCTACTCTGGTTTTGACTCCTTCTTTGATTTCGACTTCCTCTTTTGGCTTACCCCTTGTTCTGGTTACTTGTTAGCTGTACTCTCTGGCTTTTTTCCTGACTCCTCTCTTTGTCTGCTCCTACTATTTGAGTTGCTTCGTTGTCTGACTCCCGGTTATTGATATTAATTATTGGACAGTCCTTGTTCAAAATAACTGGACATGTGCTACAAAATGTAATGCTTTGATATTTGCACTCCATTTACACATTATATGAACACAAGCCTGTAAACCAAGGATACTGGTAAACCAACATTTGAATCAAGCAACCTAAAAAACAACATAAAGCTCTGGAGAAAATTTAAGACACCACCTGTAAATGATTGGTTTCTCTAGTGTTACAGTTTCTGGGTTTATGTTTGACCAAAATGAGCGGTTTTGCTTTATTCTATACACTACTGGAAACATGTCTCCCAAATTCCAGATCAGATATCGTATTTTAGATTAGTTTAGAACCATGCTTGCTGTGCATTTCACCCAGCCACTGCTCACCAGTCTTTCTGTAGGTCCAATGAGGTCACCTTACGGTGGTTAAGTGACATTGGAATGAGGTGGCGCTCATCACGGTCAGTAGAGTGAGACTCTGTCAGTCTGTAGCTGTGTTATTCTGTGTGTTTGCTGCTTGAGCTTGTTCCTATGAACCAGACGCTCACTGTATCTGCCAGTAAAGCTAGAACCTTCTGTTCCTCACTAAGAACCTGCTGTACATGTGGAGATGCTGATTTCAGAAGAAACTGGAGTGGTCTTATATTTATTTCCAGAGCTGTATATGTATATACCACATTGTTTTTAACTGTCTCCAACTGATCACCCTGCTCCCTCGCCATAAAGGAACATTGAGCACCCAGGCACGTTTTTAGTAGGCTACAGTAATACAGTGTTTACAGCTCCAGCTCCAATAAAGCTCAGCACTCTAAAGCTAATCAAAGAGCACAGGGAAAGGTCAGCGCATTAATTACATTTAAGGCAATGCGAGATAATGACAGGATACGGCTCGGTCCGAGAGCAGAAACCATTTGAAGATTTCCCTCACCGTCAGTCTGCATTTATACATAATTGCCGCAACCGGCCGTAATTGGGCAGGGTTAGAGGTCGCCTAGTCTCATGAAACACCATTACGCTCTCCATCGTCACGGGGCCTTGAAGGAACACATGCAAATGGCAGACAAAACAAATCAGCCAGTCATCACACGGAGAGAAAACAATAACCTGCGAACAGCCTGATTTACAAGCGCAATTAGCTACACATTGTGCTTTGGAGAGGGGTCCAAGGCCCGCTTGATCTCCACCATCTTTGATTACGCTTTCCTTCGAGAAAGAGCAATGCTTCCTGGAGCGAAGCCAGTTCCTTCACAAAACGCCTCTACGCCTGTTCCCCATTCATTTCCCCACATGGAGGCTTTTGTTTACTCTTCAGAACCGTGTTCAATCACATGCCCATTCCCAGTCCAGCAGGCTCTGGCTAGATGGCGGCTATGCACATGGCTAATCGTCAAGCAAAGAAACGAAGGCACAGTTATGACAGCTCGAAGGAACATTTACTGATGATGGAGGCATCAGAGGAATAGAACTTTGACAGGTACAAGTGATTTGATGGATGGTGACACGCAAGGAGAGAGGCCACGCGCACGTATTCAAAACGTGGTTTGTTTTCGGGAACATCCTTTGAGACGTCTTTGGCAGCGCTGTAGCGAGCTGATAAGAACGGCACGCTTTAAGCGAACAGCGTCGCTAATGTGCTCTATGGATCATTAGGTCCCTTATGAACGCATCTCACACAGTTTTGATTCTCTTAAATACTGTGTGTCCTCTATTACAAGAACCCAGCTGTCTGGGACGTTAACTGCATGTTGTTTGGATGTTGTCGCATGTTGTACAAAATGCGTTCATTTATATACATGATTGTTATTACAGCCACTTACAGTTTTTTGTTGGAGTTGAACAATGTTGAACAGTTGAAGCAGCAATTTTGTCATATTCTGGAAATAAGCTTTTGATTTATTTTTTTTAAATATGTTTGACATTTAATACACACATATACACATATGGTATCAACGGATTCAAGGTCCCATTTTTTTGCAATGGCAAAAAATGACAAAATATCATAAACGCTACACAATATTGGAAAAAAAACTGACACTGCCATTTTCCCTGTGTTATATACAGCAATGTGAAAAAAATATTCAGGAATTTTATAAATGTTTTATGAATGTACTTAAAAACATACACTTGGCATAGTTTGGCTGACCTTGTTAGCAGTACTGAGCATTTCTTTCTGACATATCTACTCTGGTTTTGACTCCTTCTTTGATTTCGACTTCCTCTTTTGGCTTACCCCTGTTCTGGTTACTTGTTAGCTGTACTCTCTGGCTTTTTTCCTGACTCTCTTTGTCTGCTCCTACTATTTGAGTTGCTTCGTTGTCTGACTCCCGGTTCTGACCTTTGAATGTCTCTCGACTCAGATCTCGCATTCTCCCTCAGTTATGTTTGGCCATGTTTCGTTGCTGTGTTTAACTACCCATTGTTAAATAAAGCTCATCTGACTTTTAGCGCTGCACGCGTCAAGTTCTTTGTTCCTGACAACTAAGAAAGGTCATTATTTTGAGCTCCAAGTATGTCATGTATAAAAATATCATATATAAAAACAATTACCATGAGATACCAAGCCAAGGTTTTGAAAAAAAACACTGTATGTGTTAATTATGAAATACAGTATTCAATGTATAAAAAAAGATATTTCTGCATTTATTTATTTATTTTAAGAAGTAAATATTTCACGATTCAAGTGATAATTCAAGAAAATGTCAAGTATTTTTTTTTTAAATATAAAGAATATATAAAGTCAAAGTCGGTATTTAAAAAAAAGTCATTATTATTAGATATTTAATATTAAAATAAAAATCAACATATTCGCAGGCAGATTTTTTCCCGTCTCTAAATATATCTCCTCCGGATATGAATGTAACACAGTTTAGAATCTATTCTTTCCACACATTTTGCATCAAATTTCAACACGCTTTTGTTATCACCAGCAATGACTGCGATTCCTAAGGGCTGATCCCAAAATCAACTTTCAGGCTGATTGTTGGCGGCTAAACACAATTATGAAACAGAGGTCAAACACACTATCACATGCTCCATCACTTCTCATTCGGAAACTGGGATTTCAGTCTTATTTCTGGCAGAAAGGAGCCACAGGGGCCTCCAAAGAGAAGAAAACAATTGACAAGAGGGGCGCCAATTTAAAAAGGGGTGTGGAGATGAATATGGCCTGTCAGTGAGTGACAACAGGTGATGGATCTGGAGCTGAAGCTACAAAAAGCAGTCCGGCAGGCCGGATCCTGCAGCAAAACCCTGTGAGTTCGCCCTTCCTGAGAGTGCTCCTAATGTGCACCATGACACCAGGACCTTGACAGCACCAGATCCATCTCTACTCGGCAGCGGCTGCCCACGGCCTCAGCCTTTAGAGGAGTTAATAAGGAAAAGTTCTGGACTGTCTGTTCTTACCGTTCTTGCTGACCATCGGTGAGTCGATAGAGATGGTTGGCCCCACCATCTGCACATGCCCGGATCACAGCTGCAACAACACAAAACATGAATGTGACCTGTGAGTCTCTATGAAATCACAAAAAATGAGATTTACCCAGTTTCCATGATACATGCAGTCGTTCAATCAAGACACGTTTGGTTTACGTTTGCTTCTTAAGTTTTACCCTGGAGGTCTATTACCTCAGCTACGGTTAATAGCCTAGTCAAATTGTATTTCACCTCTGACCTCTGAATCAGTTAGCTCTGCACTACTACACTAAACCCAGACCACAAATCCATAATAGGTAATGTGGCTTAAAATGTACATCGAGAAAGTCTGGTCTATTCTAAAGTCTTTCAGATACACAGATAACTGTGCAGTTAGTTAGCTGATGGCTTCTATGAATAATGGTGAAGGTTTCATTTCTTTCACTAAAAGTCTGGGGCTGAATTTTTAATTCCGTTCCCACTAAAATTCAGCCCACTGTCATCAAAAAATGGCAGTAATTGTTCTGTTTTGGCCAGCATGATAAACGGTGTGGCCCACAGCCGTCTGCACAGTCCAGTGTGAAGGTAACTGACATTCAATATTTGACACAGTGTGTTCACAAAAAAATGAATTTCTGCTGAAATACTTAGGATTGGAAATGACATATGTCTGACCTGCCTTTAGCCAGCCTTGACCTGACAACCTTTCTTTAGAACACTTTCTATAGCTGAGGCCAACTAACCTCTAAAGACTTACCATCTAAGCATCTAATGATTTCATATAGAAATATTTTTTTATCTGCAGGATTTTTCTACATGTATATGACTTTCCACTTCTACACACACAGGCGCGGTTAACATCCTGCTTCCACCCATGACATTAAAATTCAGGAACCAGGTGTCTAAGAAAGAGTCTGATGCCTCTTCAAGCTCCCTTACAGAAAGTTCTGACCTAAAAAAATGGTTATGCTACTATAGTGGCGTTCGGAGACACTGATTTACACCAGTTTTGTTAACAAGCTTTGGTCTAAAATGTGTAAAAGACAAATAATTGTAATCCATTCACGGTGGAGGGATACATTAAGGGTGTTTTAAGGAAAACAGTTCCCACGGAAAACATAGTTTTTCACATGAACCTTTATTATACCGTTACCAAACACTGCATATAAAAAGTGTGCAGACATGTAGGTTCAGTGATGGTTTGAGATAATAAATAAAATGGCTATATTTACATTCTAGATATCCTGACGCCTGGCTCCCATCACCACCACTGTAAAAGTAATTTTCTACGCATTAGTGCATCATTGTAAGATTCTATGCTTCAAAAAACAAATACAAACCTTTTGAACTCCCCTTTAACAATCTGATACGGAGGTGTGAGTGGTAATTTAGTGATGCAGTTAGTAGAATGCTAATTTGCAAAACATTAGCTTCGACTTTTAGCAACGCTAGCCTTGTAGCTTCAGTGCAAACCTAAGAAGAAAACTTTAGTCAACAAATATGTCTTGGCTGGCGGATTACAGGTGGAGTGAAAAGGGGAAACTGATTTTTGGCCAAGTCACTGCTTTAAGACAAGGAATACCACTTACATGCTTTATGGCTTGTGGAATTATATGTATAGCCATTGCTCTTCCCCTTTAATAACAGAATTTCTAAGTAATGTTGTGGCATTTATTTGAAATATATAGAATGTTATTTAATACGGCTGAACACTTGGAGATTATTGTCCAGTGTGTTTGTCCATTTATTGTCCATTTCAGAAAAAAATGCAGGAAAAGGAATGTAAGTGACAAATCAGTCACTCGTTACTCTTGTTCTGATTAAACAACCAACCAACAAACCAAACAAACTAGCGGGTAATACTGCAATGACTGCAATTCAATTTGGCATAGGCTGGACAAGTTTCTCTTGCATAAAAAAATTGCACTGTTGAGTCAGATTTGGTGGATATCCTCCCTGGTACAATTCCAACAGGAATTTCCTGTTGACTGGGATGTTTGCCACTGCTGGTGGCACGCCCAAACACAATCACTCCTATTTGCCAGTCATTAACATCTGCTTTGCTTCGCATCCACACATCAGACTGGACATCCACTGCACAGTAGCACATCTTCTCAGTCTATAAATCCCCACACACACATGCAGGTATTCATAGCCCCATCGCCTTCCTTCAGGAGACTGATGTTCCTAACACATTAAACACACCAGGTGACTGTTTTTTTGTCTGGTAAGCTTATTTTTCTATTATGGATATTGTGGATGTGCTTGCACTGTAACTACCCTGAGTGTCAGAGCCATCACCACATTGCTGGAATGGATCGCAGGTGAGATGTTTAGGTCCATAAAGTTAACACAGAGAGCTATTATGCTAAAATGCATTTATCTTGTTGTCACCTAGCCATAAACCCTGATATTATGAATATAGGCCTTGTATTTGCAGAGCCATGACTCATTTGTGCATGTCATTTCAGGCACAAACTTCAAAAACAAATGGCCAGCATTCCCAAACAACTGCCCTTAACACACTTCCTTGATATACTGAGGGGTTATGCCGAAATCCAAGGGAGCATAGAGTAGAGTGGAACTTCCATCTCAGCAAGTGCCAACACATGGAAATGAAAACAAATAGAGTATTGTAGATCATGACCAGGCTGACAGTAATGATCCCTTCACGCTGTTCACAGAGGTACCAATCATTTCAGTATGAAGGTCAGCTTGTCCTGTCAGAGTCATCATCACACTGAGGCTCCTGTCTCCTCAAGGTGAATGGCAGTCAAGGTAAATTCATCTCAGAGAGTTCAAAGAGAGTGAAAACAAGCCATAGGTTTATAGAATGGGAGGAAAAAGAAGCAAGCAAAGCAGTTTAACTTTTTGTCTTCTCTTAAATGGCAATTGTACTCTCTACTATTGCGAGTTCTTTAATTTTTAAAAAGAATAGTTGCACCCAGTAGGACGTGTGGGATTGCTATGCTATTGGGAAGGATGATAAAGGTTACCAGGAACAATAAATGATGATACATTTAGACTGATACGGGCAATATTTATTGAGATACACGGAAGTAGTGTCTCTCAGTATGGCATCAGGCCTCCATGATTGCAAACACAACATGCCAGACGTTTCGGAATGGAGTTGTGGAGGTTACTATTTATGTCCTGTGATAATCCATCTCATGCAGTTTAAATAGCCTCACACAGTTCTTGTAGATGGTGCAGTAGGGGTGGAGGTGGAGTGACACCGGGCCTTCTGGAAGTGTGACGCATGACAACAAACTGTACATGTTGCCGCTGACCACGGTGCCTCCACACACGGATTCATTGGTCGTCTCCACCAAGACAAAAGCGGGACTCACTGAAGATGACATCACGCTCCATGACAGTCTAGCATGACATCATTGCAGTCTTTGGTGACATTGATCTGGTGTTAACGGTCGTCCTAGTGGTCTACATGTCTTCGGGTGTCTCGCAATGTCAAACCTACCCACCAAGAAAAACATGTATCTCAATTTTTGTCCATTTTTACTTTTATGCTTCCTTTGATCACATGAGCTGTTTGGAAATTTGATGATGAATGGACCAACAGAAATGGCAACAACCAAAACGTCCGGTTCCATTGACTTACATTAAAATCAGATTAGGTTTTTGCCCTCTCCTGTAAAGTTACCATTTTGGAGATACTTGTTTTTCTTTGGACAGCGACGATATTCAATTTTTTACAAATCTTTTACCATCCTATTCAAAACTACTTACGTAGTTAATTACACTGTGCTTCACACAATGAACTGCGTCTTACATTTACTGGCTTGAGTGTAAATTTCTGATGTTGTTCTGCTTGTTTTAATGTTTCAAAAAACATAACGGATGCTTTTTCTTTCAGCAAAACAAGACTAAACACAAGAGCCATTTCAAAACATGCTACAATATCTCCTCTTCCACTTACAAACACAATAACGGTGATAACTGGGGTTAATCTAGCTTTTCTAAACATGACAATTAACTCAAGAATGCTAATTACTGAAACTGTGGCTAAAAAGCAGTGGATAAAAAAAACAAAACGTGCCAGCAGGAAGCTGAGATTTTTATTTTTGGCAGGAAAGAGCCACAGGACCTCCAAAAGGGTAGAAAACAACTGACAAAATAGGCAGGAATTTGAAAAAAGCCAACAATGCATTATCTGTATTGGTATTTTACTGGTAAAGATCACTACACTAACCTTTGCTACTGATACTGAGACTGATTAGATTAGAACTGATTAATAATAATCCAATAAGATTTGATTAATACTGATCTCCAAAACAAAGACATGACATGAAAAGTGTGAAATGTATGTGAAAAGATTCAAAATGAACAGATGTGAAAAGGCTGTGGTCATCTCCCTGTAGCTGAAAAAATGACCCCATAAGCAATGCAAAATTAGTTACACCTGGTCGTCAGGACAGCTGACACTAAGTTCAAACTTACACCACCTAGGAGTTAGCGATTTATGCTAGGCTAGCTATTGAATTTTAATTCAGCAGGCTAGAGGCTAGTCTTGATAAGCTAATGTAGGCTTTCACTCACTCACTTACTCATTCACTCACTCATTTTCTAAGCCTCTTGTCCTTCTGGTTCACTGGGGGTGCTGGAGCGTTTCCCAGCACTCATCGAGCTAGAAGACAGGGAACACCCCGGACAGGCCGCCAGGCCATCACAAGGCAGTCCTACCGACATCCACATTCACAAAAACTCTCGATATTGGGAAATTTAGTATCTCCAGTTCACTAGGGAAAAAAAGACCACCTGAAAGAAACCCCTACTGACCCCGGACGCCCCAGCTGGGACTCAAACCTAGGCCCTTCTTGCTGTGAGTAGTTATTACTGTAATCCTGGAAACATTTCCGGATGAGGACATTTAGACATTACCAAACTATCCCATTTGTAGTTTTAACTCAAGGCTGAAGCTAAGGCTACATGCTTCCAGCTTCTTGCCCTAATTTTGCCACTCCACCTTAAATGCTGCAGTAGTTATCATTCTAATGCCTGAGGGTGCCTAAACACTAAAGGCTCACACAGCATCAGAAACACAGTCTCCCAGTGTAATTCAATTAGGGTGCTTCTTTGGCTCTGCTGGACTAGAAACACGCCCGTCTGCAGAAAACAACATTCACCCACTGCTTCCACAAATTCTGACGTAGAGGTCCATCAACCAATAGAGACATGGATGGGTTGGCACAAGCAGGAGATAAATGTGAGTTTAAGACAGGAGGAGAGATTAAGCAGTGGCTAAGCTATGCACTGTATTCTTATTTCTATAGGAGTTCTGTGTGGCTGTTCTCTGCTTGGTCATTAAGTGATGCCAGTCCAAATGGCTTATTTCCCTGAGTGGTCAAACTGTACAAACAGCTGCTTAGGGCACACGCCTTCTGAATGGACAAGATCTGCATTTAAGGTGGAACAGGGAAATTTAAGCCTAGGTTGGCAGATAGGAAGCTGAATTCAGCATTGCAGCCTTAACGCTTGTAGCATATTTGATCAGGTAATGTAAGCTTTCAAAATATCCTACCTATCTGTTTTATTTCCGGAGCTACCTATAAATATGCGCTATGGTAGGACCTTTCAACAAGGCAGGACAATTTGTCACAACACCAGGAGGCTGCACTGAGGGCGGAGCTTTAGATTTATAGAATGCTGCATTTGCAAGTGTTTCATGAGGCATGCAACTACATGCACATGCAACTACCCCCTTACATGTATTGCACTTAGCTGCATTATCATTACATTTAGCACAGCACACTCTTTCAGCCATGACTAGAAAGCCCAAAATGCCCCTTTGCTTTTGAAATGGCCATTTAAATGCCCCTCCTGCGGAACCAACCTACTACCAAACTATTTGAAAATGCTGGCTATGTAGAATGAATTAACAGCAGCACTGTTTGCCAAGAAGCATACTGCTTATTGGTGATGACCAGCCAGGTATCAGTGTTTAGTACCTGTTCTCAATTACCATTACTAATCCTTGTTTAGCCAATCGGGACTGCTGGCTTCTTTGATCCTAAGTGGACAAAAAGCTGTCCACCACTTCTACATCCTCACAGTCTTTGCCATTGTCATAACCTTCAACTCTTCAACTCTACTCAATCATTTCTGACTGAAAAAGCCGAACTGGCAAAAAGAAAAAAACAAACTGACAAAAGAGGGACCAATTTTAAATTCCTTCATCTATGCCAGGTAAAGTCTGGTGCAAATACAAAGACGTACCAGGCTACACTGACATAGGTGTAGGTACAACCACCATGCTCTGCTTTAGGTATATAGAATTCTGTATTTGTAAATATTTCATATTTCATATTTCAATTTGCTGCTTCCTCTTTTATATGCAACTACTACTGCTACCATTTTCCATATATTGCCTTTAACTGCTTTTTAATAAATTTAGCACAGTTTACACACTCTTTCAGCCATGACTGGAGAATGCCCTTCAGCTTTCAACACGGTTAGTCAAAGTCATCGGAGCGTTTTTGTTGCACGGAGCAATGCACCCCACACGCTGATCCAAACTGCCACCAAACCATTTGGAAATGCGTGCTATGTAGAATGAATTTGCCTAGAAGCTTATATACCGATAATTCAGTAAAGACCAGTCAAGAACCAGCATTTACTACATGTTCTTGACAATCCTTGTTCTGTTGTTTGTTATTTTATATTTCCTGACTGCAGGATCCTTTGATCCAATTAGGTAAAAGCCATCCACCACTACATTATAACCATCCTTGTTGTTGTCATAACCTTGTTTTCCTGACACTGAGCTGAAGTCCCAACTGTTCGCTCTTTAACTCTCTTAATAAGGGCCTCCAGAATGCCATCACCCGCACCTTGAAGATAACTGATGTTTCTTTTACACCACTTAATCCTCACCTTCTACCGCTCTTGCGTCTCTCATTATACGTTCTCCATACAAAGCAAACGTGTGATAACGGTAGGCAGCCCTGTCAGACTCCTCTACCGATGTGGAACCAGCTGATTTGATTTTCTGTCACAACGTTGTCTTGCTTGCTTGTTGATCAGTATAAAGCTTCCTCATTAGAACAGTTGCAACGGTATACCCATGTCCCTGTTGCTAAGGTGTCTGATTCAATAACTGCATGGACCTCAATGTAAAGCACATGAGGGATTCTGGAGGTATATGGTATGTAATTGTGGTTCGCCTCCATCACGTAAAGGGTTAAATGGCCATTGTGCAAGCTAGCTTTCTGACACGACATCTGTCTAGAGCTCTCATAAGGTTTATGGATGGAGCCTGTGGTGTCTGTGATCTACAGTCTATTTCAATGACCGAGTACAGCGAAGAGATGGGTTTGTTTCCACACGTCATAAAACATGCAGCAGCAAACAGCCTCAGCTTTGGTGCCTGAGGAAGTTAAACGTCAACATGCATGCTTCATATGGTTGGTTCATGTGGTTGGTGTAGCTCAGCTGATAACACCATTACCCACTAGGGAGCCATCACTACATGTGGGAGACTGGGGTTTGAATCCCAGTCTGGATGACTGTGCTGTGCTACACCAATAAGTGTCCTTGGGCAAGACTCCTAACACTACACTGGCCCACCTGTAATATGAATAACGTTGTAAGTCAGCATCAGCTAAATGCCTGAAATGTTCATATTGCTCGATGTATACATGATCGGCAGATAGAAAGATAGTCGGACAGACAGAAGATTAGGAAGAAAGTTATTTATTTGTTTATTTATTTATCTTTCCATATGAACTAAACACCGTCGGTGCGGGATTTGCTCTCCAGACGATGCCAGGTGTTAGCAAACATGAATTTTCAAACAGCTACGCCTTCCACTGAATACATTAGTGCTTTAAAACAAGGTATTTTCAGAGCAATGTTGTTCCTTTGAAGTGTTTTTGCTTTCTATTTTCCAACCTTTCTTCATCACAGGGACAGGGGGAATGAAATTTTTAAGCCTCCTGTTCAATTTGAAACAGGCATTCAAAGGCGAAATGCATTTGCGAATGCAAAAAGAGACGAGTTCTTTAGTGTCATTTGAATGAAAGCAGTGGGAAGGTGCTTTCATGGACGGACGAAACTCACACACAACAAAAAAAAAAAAGAATAAATGATTTAGGCGAAAATCACATAGGTGCTCCGTTAGTGACAGCGAGGGGTGATCATTAAGCTCATGTCAAGACAAACATAATCTCAGTTAAGCTTGCTGAAGGGCTGGCGACAGTGGCATTGAATTTCATCATATGAGCCACGACTTTACATCAACATTTCTAAGCCTGACGGAAAGACAAAGAAATAGCCAAGCGTGTTTGGAGAGTATGATCATTTAATAAAGGATCTGGTGTTGCCTAATAATACAGCCTGCATTGGAAGGGGCGGGGGGGCATTATATTAATATTATGATTGTGAAAAATGACATTATTCACATTTATGGCATTTAGCTGATGCTCTTATCCAGAACAACTTACAAGGGTATTCATTATACAGGTAGGCCAATGTAGTGTTAGGAGTCTTGCCCAAGGACCTATATTGGTGTAGCACAGCATAGCAACCCAGACAGGGAATCAAACCCTTATCTCCCAGATGGTGTGGTAGCGCCCTGGTGGATAATGGTCTTATCCACTGAGCCGCTGAGTCTTGTCCAAGGACTCTTATTGGTGTAGCACAGCATAGTAACCCAGACAGGGAACCAAACCCTTATCTCCCAGATGGTGTGGTAGCGCCCTGGTGAATAGTGGTCTTATCCACTGAGCCTCTGAGTCTTGTCCAAGGACTCTTATTGGTGTAGCACAGCATAGTAACCTAGCCAGGGAACCAAACCCTTATCTCCCAGATGGTGTGGTAGCGCCCCAGTGGATAGTGGCCTTATTGGTGTAGCACATCATAGTAACCCAGACCGGGAATTGAACCCACATCTCCCAGATAGTGTGGTAGCTCCCTGGTGGGTAGTGGTCTTATCCACTGAGCTACACCAACCATTAGGCATATATTGTAATATGCATAGATTTCACCAGCTACTAAAGCAGCACTGTGCAACGTTTTTTTGTCAAAATTGATAGAAGTATGGAAAAAGGAACACACAAAAATATGGTGAGTATGTGCTGCTGTGAATCGCCCTGTAAAGACTTAAATAATTTGAAAGTCAGAGGTACCAGGGAATCCTTGGCAGGTGGTTTCCACATTAACGTCACATGTACAGACTACAAAAGTAAGGTCTGACTAACTGATTAGGTCTCAAATGCAAAATCAGATGAATACTGATACTGATGAATATATAACGACATCAAAATATAATCTCCCTTCATTCGAGTTCCCTTTTCAAGTTCCCTCCGAGCACTCTTTCACTACACTCACAAAAGTCTGATTCATCCACTTGTGCGGTCCAGAGTGTAACCTCCATTTTAAATGTTCCGCACTTTGTGTGGAATTACATTTACTCATCGGCAAAAGAATAGTTCCACAAATAGTTGCACCCAGAGGGAATCAACAGCCAGTAATGAAACTTGCTGGGTTGGTCTGACATTGTAAAACATGCATATTGGATTTTCACGGATATTCAGCGAGCAGTGATGCCCCCATGAATCATCCTGTTAGTGCCAGCACCATTGTCAGATGGCTGCACGACACAGGACTACATGCATGTAGACCGCCATGACGACTGACCTTAACAACACGTCAGATGCGCCAAAGACTGAAATGGTGTTGTGCCAGACTGTCATTGAGCGACTCAGAACGCAAGCGTGTCATCTTCAGTGAGGAATCCCGCTTTTGCCTTGGAGGAGACAACCATTGAATCCGTGTGCGGAGGCATCAAGATGAACGGTTTGTTGTCACGTGTCACACATCCAGAAGGACCGGTGTTACTCCACCTCCACCCCTACTGCAAAATCAGCAGGAGCTGTGTGAGAATATTCAAGCTGGGATGGGATGGGATGGATTATCACAGGACACCATTAGGAAGTCCTACAACTCCATGCCAAGATGTCTGGCATGTTATGTTAGCAAGCATGGTAAGCCAACACCATACTGAGAGACACTACTTCTGTATGTGTAGCTCAATAAATATTGCCCATATCAGTCTATATTCATCATCATTTCTTGTTCCTAGTGACCGTTACCGTCTTTCCCAATAGCACTGCAATCCCACATTATTTTGATGATGAGTATATTTCCACCATAGAGGTTTCCAAATCCTCTGTGTGATCACCCAACTTAAAAATGAAGGCTTCGATGTACAGTTCTAGGAAAAATGTTCCATCCATTCTGAAGGTTCTTTTTATTGGTTCTCCTACCGGCACCTTTATTTTTAGGAATGTACGTGCCATAAATGCATAGATATGCCCACCAAGGCTCTATAAGACAGAGGAGTAGGAGAACTTAAAATATGCCTTCCCATCATGCAAATTGCCAACTAATCACTGCTGATTCATCAACAAAATGGAATTTTAATCACGTAATCAAATTTAATCAAGCACTCGCTACAGCCATAAAATGATCATATCAAATGATATCTGGAGAACATCAGCAGCATTTGAAAGATGTTGGCACAAGCAAGTAACTGTTCAATCAATAATTTAAAAGAAAATCAATAAAAACAACAAGATTTCCACTGAAGTAGTTCAAAACACACACACACCAACGCACACACACACACACATGCGCGTACACACACCTACACACACACACACGCGTACACAAACACACACCTACACACACACACACCTACACACACACACACACACCTACACACACCACACACACACACACACACACACACACACACACACACACACACGCATGCACGTACACACACCTACACACACACACACACCTACACACACACACACACACACACACACACACACACACACACCTACACACACCACACACACACACACACACACACACACACACACGCACACACACACACACGCATGTGCGTACACACACACACAGACACACACACACGTACACAAACACACACCTACACACACACACCTACACACACCGCACACACAAACATACGCGCATACACACAAACACACGCGCGTACACACGTGCATACACACACACACACAACACACACACACACCTACACACACACATACGCACGTACACAAACACACATACACACATACACACACACGTACACACGCACACACACCTACACACACACACACACCTACACACACACACACACACACACACACAAACACACATACACACACACACACACACACACACGCACCTACACACACACACACGTACACACACACGCACACACACCTACACACACACAAACATACGCGCGTACACACACACACACTCACACACACACCTACACACACACATACGCACGTACACACACACACCTACACACACAAACATACACACACACATATACACACACATACACACACACACCTACACACACACACACATATATACATTTCTAATTAGCATAGCCACAGCTCTGCCTCGTGATCAACCTTAATTGGCCTATAAACAACCCAAGTCTATAAAAAGGGAGTTGCCTCTATCAGACTTTCTCCTTTTTCACATGGCTAACAAGTGCTTCCTCCGAGACAAGCTCCACCACGTCTTCTGACAGCTCCCTATGCTAACCACTTATTCTGTTATGGCAGCTAACAGATGCATTGTGTGGAGTGATGAAGTGCCTTCCTGTCCACCTGACGAGAGAGGACAGTTATGCTCTCATGGACTCCTGGCCACGTGGGAGCCCTGGGGATCGAACTTGTGAATGCTTAAGCCTGGGATACAACTGTTAAAGTCCTAACAGACTATAAGACTGAGCATCTTATACTATTCTGAAACTCTAGTTTCTGAGTGACTGGAACGTTTTAGGGTGGTTGCTGATCTGAACTGAGTGCATGGGACTGTGAGAGGGTAAACGAGAAGCTTGTTGCAGCTGCTGCTTCCGTCGCTCTGCAGTGTCAACACAAACAGCAACCAAAGCAGCAGCTGCAGCCAGCTTCTAGTTGAAGGTGAATGGGTGTCGCATGCAAGCTGTAGCAGCTTCGACCACATCACTCGTGTCATGCAGATGTAGCCACTGCAAATACAGAAGGAACAATGGCAAAAAGACATTCGGGTTTCTAGCAAAGCTTTGAACTGGCTGCTGGAGGAGTCTGTACAGATTGAGCCACTGACCAGCATGCACTACAAGATTATGCTTCGAGTCAGGTTTGACTGGTCTGAATCCAGAGCCTGTGAACGGTGCAGAACAGAGCGACATGATTTGGTGTCAGGGTCCTCTCGCATCAAACCACTCGCTCCATCCCGCAAGCCAGACAGTCCTGTTGTTCACATTGGCTACCTCTGCCTGACATGAGTGATGCGCAAGCGGCTGCTACAGCTCGCATGCAATGGCCATTCATAAACAGAGTTTGTGCAGCGGAGCAGTTCACGACTACACACTGGAATTTATCATCAAGTCCTACAGATAATGCACAGCGCCTGCCTTGTGCCGTTCACTATGCTGCACTATTGAGTTAAAAGCTGTGCATTTGTTTGTTTTCTAGCCTGTGATTTGGTTGTTAGCCATCCATTATATAATTAGGAGCCGTCACGGAGTGCAGCGGTTTCTCTGAACAGGAGCAGGAACCAGAAAACCCAGAGCAGAGTGATGGAGCCGAGCGGTTAAAGTTTGAGCAAGCAGCCAAAAATGCCTGTTGCTCCACTCTTATCATATGCACAGTGTGAAGCGCAATCAGGAGGCCAAAAACAATACTCGATTTCTCTTCCAGCTGACCCAAAATCTGCAGACTGCAGCCCACCAGCTCAGACTGTGCTGAATCAGAGGTGGAAAATCAAGGTAAAGGTTGTATTGTGTAATCCCGGACAGTAATGCGAGGTGAGAATTCCTGGCCACTGGCAAATGACTGTACTGTTGATGTAACCGATTGGCCAACTGGTGTCATATCTACCAGAGCAAATCCAAGGCCTGGAATTTAAGGTTTTACTAAGCTAAAGTATGCTAAAGTTCAATAAAATCTCCATTGTAGACCAGTTAACTTACTTTTCACTTGAAAGACATTTTTGTACAGTGCACAATAGCCAACAGACCCAAACAACAGGCTCTCTATACATCTCTCAGTTTCCTATACAGGCCTGACATATGGATCATCAAAAAAAGGATCCTTCTCTTGACGCTCCTGAAAAATTAACGTGGCAGCTACGATGCACTCTGGCACTGCTTATGGTCCTTTCTGCTTCTGTCTTTCTAAGAATGACTGAAGGGTGCTTGGAGTCTCCCTGCAAGCCCATCAGCCTGACGCCCCCTCATATAATGTCTAGACAACTACAGACGGATTAATAATAGATCAGGATAGATCTGGAAGTAAACTCAAGGTTCTGCCTTTTAGGACCCATGGCGTGGTTCCCTTTGCTGGGCTCACTCCAACCTTTGTCTATTGTTTGTCTCAACCCTTGACAGGGCAAACAAGAAGCTATCTTTATATCTTAATCTACTCTACTTCTGTACCAACAAGATTTCACCATGCAAAAATGCAGAACTGATAGACTGCATGGGTTAGAAGTACTCTTTGTAATCTCAATGTATGGTAGCTTTCTAATGCCTGGATAAACAAATAAATTACTCTGGACACAAAATTAGTCTTACATATTTAAGGTGATCACTTTTAACCCATAAGAGCCCAGAGCCCGTTTCCCTGTAAGGGAAAATAATGAAGGGTCAGTTATAAGATCATAAAACATCAGTCTTATTGTGACAAAGAGGTCACATGACATCTACTGTAAGTATTATAGAGTCATAATACTCTTAGCATGTGTCACAATCAGAATGGGAATATGTAATATAGAATATGGGTATATGTAATATAGAATATGGGTGTATGTAATATAGAATATGGGTATATGTAATATAGAATATGGGTGTATGTAATATAGAATATGGGTATATGTGATATAGAATATGGGTATATGTAACATAGAATATGGGTATATGTAACATAGAATATGGGTATATGTAATATAGAATATGGGTATATGTAATATAGAATATGGGTATATGTGATATAGAATATGGGTATATGTAACATAGAATATGGGTATATGTAATATAGAATATGGGTATATGTGATATAGAATATGGGTATATGTGATATAGAATATGGGTATATGTAACATAGAATATGAGTATGTGTAATATAACTGGGTATATGTGTCTAGATTATTAGAACTGCAGACAATCGTAAATGGGCATGTAATCTGTTAGGTAGAATGGACTTTAAAATGAGCTGGTTTTGTCTCTAACTACACTAACCAAGCACATCGCATTTTCTAAATGCGTTCGGTATAGGTCACTCAGGGACTCCACTTGTTCAGGTAAGGGGTAAAGCTGTATAAAGAACTTTACAGACTTTTAAGAGGCTTGTGACACATACGTCACTGTGGCCTCTTATGGGTTAAGTAGGCTCTTGTAGATGGCATTGACTGATGTAGGGCAATGAATACCTGTGGGGTGTGTGACGGGTTTCATAGATTTTGACCCTTATGTTGAATGTCTTGTCCATTGTATATTTTGGCTCCACAGATGTTAATGATTGGCTATGAGGATCCATTGTGGGTGTGCCAAAGCCATAGGTATTGGAAGTGTATGTACATACGGGAAACTAGTTGGCTAAAAATTAAAGTGTGCAAATTCACCTCAGAATTGTCCCAGTGAAGACATCTACCAAATCTGGCCCTACTGTGCAACTCTTTGATGAAAGTGTGGCTGAAAACTGATGTGGCCGACATCCAGAAACTCGTCCAGTCCAAATTGCCAAGGTGAATGGCAGATGTTATTTGTGCTCAGGGAGGTATTACATGCTATTAGGTACATTTTAGTCAGAGGTATCTTATTTTGTTTCCGGTGATCTTATATTGATATCAATAATGTGATTTAACAAAGCCAAAAAATAATAGATTTTTATTTTGTTAGTGTTTTAAATGAGTTTGAGTGAGTGAACATAAACATTATTCTTCAAAAATATGATTTATCATATAAAGGAGCAGTGTGTAACCCCATATTCCAACCTACTGAACCTCCGCCCCACCCCTTCATTCCCTAAACATATGGAGGCTGTAAGACTTTCTGCTACAGCCTCAGTGCCTGTCTCAGTATGGTTTTGCTTATTCATATTTTTATTAGCATCATTAGCACAGCACTGTAACTCAAAGGTATTATGTTTTAAATGTGAATTCAGCACAAACGTAGCTTAACCTCACTACCTCCCCCATCAGCTGACTTAGTCTAGAGAAATATCCTAAGCATTCTTTAAAGCTGGTACTATTTACCGACATACTCCAGCGTCTTATTCAAATTTTCCCACTCCACCTTAAACACTGCTGTGGTTACATTCTGGCACCAAAAGCATTGTAATGCCTGCTTCAGCATTTAAGGTGGAACAGGAAAGCATAGTGAATAAGAAACGGACTTCAGTTTTGTAGTTTAATGCTGGAAGTAATTTTGATCAAGAGATTTAAGAGCATGAAATTTTATGCATGGAATTTTATGAGTTATTGGTAATTGTGACATGACATTTCGACAAGGACTTTTTATTTCCACCAAATTCAAATTCAAAGCACTCTACAGTCAGTGTGTGATTTGTCTGTTTTGGGCTACTGCAGCACCATGGTCAGCAACATGGTAACTGAAACTGAACTATTGAATAAAACAACCAAAAAATTAATTAATAGACTGATTAATAGTTAATGTCCACATTGCATAACCTATTACTGTGTTTACCGAATGACAGAAATCATTAATATGCCGTTCCAAGCTTATCTGATCCGATTCTGGAGTCTTCTAGGTTTTTCACATCTGTTAACTTCTGTATATCTGCAGTCAATAACAGGAATAACTACTCCAATGAGACGCAAGATTCTGTGAATAGCTCGCCATATTGACATGCTGCCAGTGGTTCCATTATCCAAGCGGTGTCAAAAGTAAGTTGCGAGCAGAATCAAAGACAAGTGCACCTATATAAAGATCTGATCAGAAGAAACCGCTCCCTCGGCTGCCTCTCGGAACAGAGAACATAACGCGATGCACTCCAGCAGTGAACACCTGCTGAGAAAAAGACTCAGAGAGACTCATCTGAATGCAAATGACTCATTAATTTTGGCACCATGCAAAATTACACCAAGAGTACCCTACCTGTAATTGTGGAGTAACGGTAAGAACATAGCATGTGGTGGAAGAAGGTGTTAAGTAGGCACACACTTACAAAGAGACAGATCTATTACTTAGAGAGCATTTACAGCATTTACAGCTCTAAAAGTAGAGCATTTAAGTGGAGCTAGAAACTCTCCTTCTTTTCAGAGCAGCAGTATGAGCATATTACATTCATCATCAAAAGAATAGCTGCACCCAGAAGGAAGTGTTGGATTGAAATGCTACATGGAAGGGAGGTAAAGGTTACCAGGAACAATGAATTATGATAAATTTAGACTGATATGGACAATATTTATTGAGCTACACACACAGAAGTAGTGTCTCTCAGTATAACGACGGGTTGCCATGTTTGCTAGGCCAACGTGTATGCGTCTCGCTATAGATTTGTAGAGGCTGCTAATGGTGTTATATGTTGTAGAGGCTGCTAATGGTGCAATAATCCATCTCATGCATCTTAATTATTCTCATGCAATTCCTGCAGATTATACAGTAGGGGTGGAGGTGGAGTGACACCAGGCTTCTGGACATGTGACAGATGACAACAAACCGTTTATCTTGGCACTAACCACTATGCCTCCACACACGGATTTGTTGGTCGTCTTCACCCAGACAATGGCGGGACTTGTCACTAAAGATGACCCGCTGCCATTCTGAGTCAGTCCATGACTCAGTCCAGTGTGGCACTACACCCTTGCAGTCTTTGGTGACGTTGACGTGGTGTTAAGGGCAGTCGTAATACATCATAACAGTGTGTGTGCAGTCCTGTGTCATGCAGTCGTCTGTCAATGGTGCTAAGTTGGTCCTACTTAATACACCATTCCTTCTGAGGCTTCCCACTGACTGTGATTGGTCGTAGTCACCACATTGTTGGATTTGAGCCCTCTCTTTCTCTACTTGCTCCTAATCACGGCATCTTTATTTCTGAGACCTCCCTCTGACCATCACAGAATGGTTCATTCTGAGACTGCCCAATGACTGTGACTGGTGTTAATCACTGCTTCACTGTTTTTGAGACCTCCCCTTTACAATGACTAGCCCTTATCCATGCATCATTCATTTTGAGACCTTCCCCTGACAGTGACTGGTTCCAATCACTGCATCATTCGTTCTGAGACCTCCTCCTAACTGTAATTGGCTCTAATACCACATCATTCATACTAAGACCACCCTCTGACTGTGATTGGTCCCTATCTTTATGTTATTTGTTTGTGTTTGGTCCACTGCACAAGGTGGGCTTCTAGTGATGCTGAGACACTCACAGAGCTCTTGTAGTATATTTACACCAGCATAAAACACTAAAAACAGTGAGATCTGTCACTTGCTATGAGAAAAGCCCTTTAGCCATGCAGTTTGCACACTTGCCAGTTATATGATTCCATTTCTTATTAGCAGCATTTGCCTCAAAAGTTACAGAAGCAAATTCCAGCCACCAAACATGTTGACTGACTACAACTGATGTAGGAAGGAAATAGTGTAAACGATATTTCTTAATCAACTATTCATTTAAAAAGGCTTTAGTAACGGAAGTAATGTCGGTAGAGATTCACTGAGGCAACTTTTCTGATACATCTGAGGACACCGGAGAAGTAAATCACCCAGCCCGCAACTTCACGCACGGCCCAGAGCAGGATAGATAACCTTGTAAATAAACATTTCATAATCCCGGCGAGGGACGCACGCTCTGTGTGTCAGAAAGCCAGCCAGGCTTACTGTGTTTTATGGGCCGGAGTATTGATAAAGCTAGACTTTGCTCTCTGTGATTTAATACATTTTGGCAGTGAAACGAAGCCAGGCCTGTGGCCTTTTTAAATCACTAGGGGCCAAGCAGACAAAGAACAAAATGAAAAGTTAATCATGCTTGATAAAGGTTAGTTGATTACCGCACCCGAAGTCCAACTGTTTAATAGCTGAAATAGTGGTTCTGGCTGGATGAGTACAATGGACTATTATGGAGCTGTAACCCGCTGAATGTGATGTGAACACAAGGTTAGCTGCTTCCAATGACCAGGCTTGTCCTAAATTTAAAGACAGGGTATCCAGAATGGCTAAAACACCCCCTGGAACTGGAATCAAGGTTCAAGCAGGTTTGGGATGAGCTTAAATTATATATATAATTAAAAAAATATTCATACAGATATTAAATATGTACATAATTTCAGCTCTTCACAAAACTGCTTGATGTTTCCAATGTAGACATCCTGAAGGGATTGTGATTAACTAGTGTTTCTATTTAGAGTTACACTTATCATCATATCAGTAGTTGCACACAGAGGTAATCAATGCAAATGCAAATAATTTAAGTTTCAGGCTCGGCCATGCATGTGACGTAAGCAAGGACAGGCCTGTACCTGACTGACCCATCCGCCACGATTGTGGACATTTTTGTGGACACAAGCAGTGATGCCCTTCATCAGTCATCCTGTTGGTGCCAGCACCATTGGCAGACGGCTGTATGATGCAGGACTACATGCACACAGACCGTTATGACGACTGTCCTTATCACAAGGTCAACACGTCCAAAGGCTAAAATGGTGTCATCCCAGACTGTCATGGAGTGACTCAGAATGGCATCTTGTCAGAATCTTGTGACCTGTTTTGGTCCTGCTTTAGTCTTGGTGGAGACAAGGCACCGTGGTCAGCACCAAGATGCAATGTTTGTTGTCATGTATCACATGTCCAGAAGGCCTGGTGTCATTCTACCTCCACCCCTACCGCAACATCTGCAGGTACTGTGTAAAAATATTTAAGCTGCATGGGCTGGATTATCACAGGACACCATTAGCAATCTCCAGAACTCCACCAGCACCAGTCTGAGACAGTCAGTATAGAGGATGGAACACTAGTCTGAGAGAGTCAGTATAGAGGTTGAAGCACCAGTCTGAGACGGTCAGTACAGAGGATAGAGTGATGTGTGATACTTTTTATAAACATATAAATAAGATCAACTAAAAGTGCCGTACAGAACAGGAAGTGAGAAAAGTGTCCCGGATGTGGATTGTAACGTACAGTGTAATGTTCAGCTGTTCATGAGTTTGATGGCATGAGTGTTCATGAGTGTTCAACAAAAGTAACAAAAGTACGCACAATATATTAAAGCTCAATATATACCACGAGATGAGTTACTCTGCCTTAGTGTGCCTTCTTGCGCATCACTGCCTACAAAGTTCTACTTACATTAAAAGTTCTAATTGCTTTAAAAGTCATCTACTGCTTTCCACAGTCATGCTGGAAAACTAAGCCCAGGATCACAGGGCATAAGGCAATGAAGCTCATTATTAATGTGCCAGGGTGCTATATCATGAGCCTTTGATTCAGTTCAATGTATTTTCTCCTGCACTTCCCTCTTCAGAACTTTAAGCTGAATGTCTTTGGCTCCAGAACTTTTTTCTTTGTAGCTGAGAGACCCATCGCACATGATGACTTTTTACTTAAACAGCAGACTTAAATAATCTACACACTCTCTTCCCAACGACACCGATGCAAAGCAGCTAATCCCCGGCTGACCGGCGCCGAGAGACGGAACTGAGCTCAAGCAAGGCGGTGGTGGACTGAGTCCAAGAGCAGCGTTGCTATCTGAAATGAGCTGGCTTTGATCATGGGGCTCCAGCGAGCAGGCGCCGGCGGCCACGCTGCCCCACAGGGCTTCACTTCTGAGGCTTTGTGGAGAGGGGCGGGTCCTTCTGCCCCGGTCCCTCCAGGCGAACCATCTGGAGAGCTGCACTCTGCTCCCAGCCCCAGAGACCTCTCACACCTGCCTCACCATCCACATGAAAAATACACACAGCGTCTAAACCACAGAAAGAGTTTTTTTTCCCAAAACGAGAGCTGAATTCCACATCGAGAATATCAGGGGATAAAAACGCATCAGGCTTTTTTTTCAATGGGCCTCCAATGCAATACAGCTGCATTGATTTGGGAATGTCAGAACTGATTATACTGAATCATGATGCGCTCTCAAAAGTAAAGGTTCCAAATGGTTCTATAGGTTCTCTAGGAAAACTTTCAATGAGGACTCTTTGGAAAGCAATCCCACAGTAGAACCATTCCCTAACAAAACTGGTACACAGGAGTTGTGTATGAAGAACCATTTACAGCACCTCAGTATAAAGTAAACGTTCTAAAAACCCTAAAGATGAACATATACACTGAACAAAATGTTCCAGAAGGGTTCTTTGAGTGATGACACAGAAGAACCATTTTGGTTTTCATAGAGAATCATTTTTTTGTAACTGAAATGTATGTATGAGTGTAAAGACCCTCCACACAATGTAAAGATTCTAGGAAGAACTTCTAAACAGAAATTTGAAGAACAAAGAAATTTGTCTAACCTCCAAAAATTGGGCTACTAAAGGTTTTATGGGTGATCCCATAGAAGAATGTATGTAAAAAAAATATTTTTGCAAATAAACTAAATTGATATACCCATTTAAATGTTCTTCCTCGAGTCCTCACATTATTTGGAGGTTCCTTAAACACCGAAATAGTTCTTCACCCTCACAAATCTCATCTCCATAACTGGCAAAATAAAACGATTTGTCAAATGTATCACACAGGTAACCCTTTCTTCAAATAACCCTTTCTTCAGACTGCACTCTCACTGAAGTGTTTGCACAAAAGTGTGAAGAAGCTAATGTAAAGGTGTTCTACCATTGTTAGGATTCTTAATAGACTGTCAGGAAAAAGACTCCGGATCGGCGTTTGTAGAGTTTTAAAAACAAAGCAGCTTTAATATAAAAACACAGGCTAAGCAACAATGACAAACCAGACCAAGAGTTAGGAAGAAGGCGTAGTCAGGGACAGGCACAGGTCGGACACAAGAGAAAGCAGTCCGCGAAGGCAACCAAGTTTAAAGGGAAAAGCTAAAGAGAGGTAGATAAAGCAGAGCAGAGTTCAGAGACCAGATAATAGACATTAACCGATAAAGGGGAGTAGCAAAAGGGGTAGTCAAGAACCAGAACAGAGTCAGAACCAGAATACCATACAAGAAAGAAGAACGCTCAGAATTGCTACAAGGTAGGCAAAGCTTCGCGAAGAGCATCTGGAAACCCGGACTTTAAATATACACCGATTTGGGTCAGCTGACTAAAACTCAGGTGATCGCGAACGAATTGGCACGTCCGCGCGCAAGCACGTGGAGCTGATGTCCTCTGGGAAGTGGAGTTTGGGAGAGCGGGAGGAGCAGGAAAGCCCGGAAGCGTGACATAGACCTTTTACACAAGTGGAGTTTCTTTGCTTTAAAAAGTAAAGCTGAGCTGAAATGGTTCTTGTATGGAATTGTATACTGTAAAAATTGCAACCTAATATATCACCAAGCTTGTTACAAACAACTGAATAAGATTTACTCAACTCAAAGAACGCATTTCATTAAAAGAATCAAGGTTATTTTTTAGGTTATATAAAAATATTTATTTGCTTGTAACCATTTAGAGTATTTTAGGCTGGACCAACAAAACACTTTTACAGTGCACAAAGATTTTTTTTGGCACCTGTATTTGTAAAAGTGTATTGAACCTACATTATGTGAAAACACAGTAAAAACTTTGTATGTATAAAATTCAAAGGCATGACATTTTCCAGTCAGATATCAGATATATAAGCCCATGAATAAAGTTACTGATCCCAGGTTTAAGAAGATCTCCTGCGTTATGCTTTATACAGACTTTCAGTTTTGTTTTCTTTTCATAAAATTACAGCAAAGGGAAACACATTATGGCAAATATTAAACTGAGAGAAAGTATATTTCCAATAAAGAAACTGTAATATTTGTTTCATATGTATTTAAAACTTCTTATTTAGAACAGTCCGAAGCACCACTGACACATATGGCAGTGAGGTCCAGGACTTCATGCTGAAGCGCGCAAATTAGAATAATAAAATACCAACCTCCATGGCAACTGGAACATGGCTTTAATGTAGACTTTTTTATGTGGATATATCATGAATATAATGCTGGTCTATCATAATTTAAATATATAACTAAAAATATTGCTGCATAAAACTGTACAACACTATCACAGTATGTGAATGTAATGGTATACTGATCAGTATAGATACATACATCATCCAGCACTGTTTACGTATTTTTTTCTACTTATAATATCTTGTGCAGTGTCCATGTGTGCAGAAAAAATTTGAATAAAATGTGTTATTAATAAACGGCTAGCTAATGGAATATATTGTCGCTGTCCAAAGAAAAACAGGTATCTTCAAAATGCAACTTTACAGGAGAGCCCAAAAACCTAATTCAATTTGAGTGAAAGTGAATGGAACCAAACGTCTTTCAAAGTCATTTTGGGCCATTACTGTTGGTCCACACCTCATGAAATTTCTACACAGTGTAAACATCATATCATGTGATAAAATGATGCATAAAAGTAAAATTCAACAAAAATGGAGTTACATGTTTTTCATTGGACAGCGACGATATTAAAGCACACAAAATACAAGTATAATAATATTATAGTAATAGAATAATAGTAAATATTTATTCAAAGTGTACTGAATTTAATAATTCTCTGTGGCTGGGTTTTAGAAAAGATAACCTCAGATAATCTCAAGTATATCTGTCCCAGATGTTTTGTGGCAATAATTTGAACTGATATGAAACTGACATTGTTGAAATTCAGTAAAAATGAATTACAATAGATCTAAAGGTCAATAACACTGGTTTACTGGATAGCTCAAAAGTATACAGGCACTCGTGTGTTTGTGTCTCATCGGCTGATGTCTTTTTGGCCTAAGCTGGATGGGCCAAATGCAAAACAATAAATATATAAAATACAAAAACATAAAAAAGGACAGAAAGGTCACCAAACACAAATCTGATTCAAATAGCCCCAAATGAAAATGCGAGGCGATGAACGGCAGCGAATGTCCAACAATGGGCTTGAAACTCAAAAGTTTTTATTTTTGGGCAGTGCTCATTCAACTAACTAATTAGGCCTGGATGACCTTTCTGAAAATTCCAGGACGGGCTGCCTCACTTATCCAATCCGTCAAACAGCCAGACAAACATTAAATCAAATGCCAGTGTCTGATATTCATCACAAAACTGATACCTTTACTCCAAAGCACATGGAAGAAGCGCTCCTCCAGAGGCTGATTTAAGATGAGCAGGCAAATCTTCTGCGTTCCTGTTGGAAATAAAAACATTGTGTTTTATGAGGCATGATCACTGTCTCAATTACTGTGCACTGATAGCAATAAAAAGCTTCTCGGAGTTATGACACATCTTTGGTTGCTTGTAAAGGATGGTTCTTTAAGGAAACAGTAAAGTGAGCAGACTCTTGATCAAGAGATTTTAGCTGACGATTAACTGTCATATATATATAATTGCAATTATCAGCTGAATTGCATTTCATTGTTCATTACATGCATCTATTTAAGTACAAGCCAAAGTGGCCTTATTGGCCATCTTACTATGTTTACTAGGTAGCTAACACTACTACTAACACTAGTACTACCGAATCAGGACACTGCATTGTAGGGACACACTTATACAAAGGTCTCAACTACACAGAATCATGTGTGATCAAGCGATGCTTTTTTCCCCCTGAGAGTGAAAATATAGAAATATCTCTTTTGTCTTTGGGTTTAGAAATTTGTCACTCTATCCCAGAGTCTCCTGGGAAATTAGGCAAGTTTTCAGATTTATAAAGGTATGGCATACAGGCAGGTGATATGACAAACAATACTATTGTGAACCTTCACAAATTTTTTCGTGATGTCACAATATTTATTTTATCATATGTCTGATCAGTTGAAACATTGAAAAAATAATAATAACTAGTTAATAAAAAAATAACTAGTTGCACAATTTAAAAAAATAATGAAAATATAAAAATATCTATATAAAGAGACATATAAAAATAAAACATAAAAATTGTGTTATTTTTATATTTTTTAACATTTTATACAAAATTGTTTATATTTTAAACATATGTATTTTATAAAATACATATGTTAATAGTATTTTGCATACAGTGTTCTACTAAATCTAGTTAAACGGGACCGATTTTTCTCTCCTTATAATGAAACATGCAGCTGGAGTGATATATTCAGAAATTGTTGTACTGTATTGTGATATATCATTTATATACATAATTTATCCCATATATCAGTACATATTGTCATAATATACAGCCCTACTGTAGCACATTGAAAAGTGTTTCAAAGGTCTCCCAGGCATAGTTACAGGTGCTAGACTATACAGAACCAACTAGGTGAACTAATGTACTGCTTTATGGCAGACCAATGCTGCACCTACAGATTGTAAAGAAAGCTAAACAGGTGGCTAAAACAAGTGGCTAAACAAAGACCTTTCAATGCATGTTTTCACTGCGAGTTTATTTCAAAGCAAGTAGTCATAATATTCTGATCTGTCTGTATACAGTACCATATAAAACACACACCTATTATAGAACAAGTTTATGCAAACATGAGCACATTTCTTTGGTGATACCAATCCGAAAACAGCTTGCGATCATTTCTAAAACCTCCAAAAGCCAAAATTCTGTAGACCAGTCGTGTGGTCATTCTGCCTGCTAACCTAAAATATGAGTTGTAAATGAATAGAAACCAGGTGAGAAAACACTGCCCCCATTTCGCAGAAGTAACCAAAAGGACTGAGCTGTGTCTCCCAAGAGGCACGCCACACAGCAAAAGCAGTTCTTGGCATCCCTGCTGCTGGGATTCTAGCTGGAGTGCCATGTGCAATCAGTGTGGGAAAAGGTCCAAGAACTCAAATGACCATGTTTTCGCGGGAGCCTGGCAGAAACCTCTCTCCTGAGGCTAACTGAGGTAGTGCTGGACATCTGCACGGTCATGTGGCTGAATGTAGCACACTTTCTCCTCTGATCATTCTGCACGGGCAGATTGGATGATGCTAACCACTAAAGGTACGGTGCTATACAGAATCAAAGACTGACCTTCATGTTTTTAATTCCGAGGCAAAACAGCCATTACGTACAAGTTATTCAGTTTCCTACAGAATATTAAACAGCTAATATGTTTAGATAAACTATATTAAATATAATATAGTGTTTCTCAATATTTAGGGTGTCCATTCTTTATTACAGTGACCGTTTTCAGGAGACCTGTTGTAGGTTTTTAAAGGAAACCACAGATATATTTCTTCCCAAATTCAGTCCAAAAACTTGATGGCACTTTCTTCTTCTTGCCATTCAAGTAATTTCAAACACAATGAGTAATGTCGGGGTCTGAACTCTTAGGGGGTCACTCCATTGTTCTGAGAACACCAGCAGCTTCTTAGCTTCTCTTTTCTCAGTGAGGTCAGCTACACATGTGAGCACTGAATTGCTTTCTTACAGTGGAGGGTTAGACAGACACAGGTCTGGCGTGTGGATGTTGGGAGTCACACTTTCTCTGGAACTTTTCATCACTCCATTTTTAAAACTTAAATTTTTTCGCTTACTGTATTTGGCTTGCTCCTTAACCAAGGGGAATAACTCATATCTAACCTCATCAAATATCTCGTCATAACTTTATATACGTCACTCAATGCTTATAAATAAGGGTGGTCTCTGGTGTTTGCACAGGATAGCTGGACAAAATTTAGAGGCACCATGCTACCATTCCCAGGGAAATACTGTTTTTAGATACAAACAACTGGCAAATAAAAATGAAATGTTCAACATCATTTAAAATAGTTTAAATAGGTAAACTAGATACTCCAGACCAAAAAATCATTATGCAAAACACTGAGCTTATAATGCGTAATTTATATATTATATATTATTATATATATATATATATATATGTATATATCTTATATATTATATATATTTTATCTATAATAAAAATAATAATCATCTATATGAGGAATAAAGTTAAATATCTAATGTAAAGTTATAATTGATACTATTTCACATTATTTTATAATGCAACCAACATTCTAACTCATTTTAAGGTTTAACCAAATAGATTTCAAGAAATAAAGTTAATTTAAATAAAGTTAATATCTAGTTTTGATATTCTAATGACATTAATATTTAAGCTACTTCTTTTTTAAAGGTAGTGATCAATCTTTCAAACAGATAACTTCACATAAATATTGTAAAAAAACAGAATTACATTACCTAACATTTAACTACTTCTTGATTTTCACAAAATAATAAGAGTACTAAAAATCATCAAGACATGCATTTTGGTGCACAGCTTATAAGTCATAACTGCATTATTATAAGAACACACATCATTATAATGATAAACTTCAGAAATGTGGCGTATGCATTTAAAAGAAGAATAATTGTCAACTCTTCGAGTCTTCAGGAACTGCATGCATATTTGGCATCATCTATGATTTAACACACTTGAACTCCCGAGCTAATTATCAGTCCTTACAGGAGATGAGTCATGCGTGATGGAGCTAAACCATGGAGCGTTACTGCTGCCCTACACCTCGGAAACCTGACACCCCGTTCTGCATTAGGCAAGACTTTTGTCGTGTGACAGAATGCTACAGAGAAAGACTGCAATAGCTGGCAATAAGTAAAATCTCTTAGACTGATATACAGAGTGCCAGAGTCTGCACAAAACCGCCGCACGACCTGAAATGCACAGTTAATGAACACACTAACTGAGTTTCTCCCTCATGTATATGTATTTTTCGGGAGGAGTTTCTCAGTGTCGTGCAAAACTGAGTGGAGGTACAAGGAGAATTGTATAGCCCACTCGATCTACTAAGCTTCGAGCAGCAAGCGATGTTCGATTTTGCATGGATTTGTATTCCGTCTTCTAAAGATGTGTTGTTAGACTACTTCCTTCAATGGTGGCAGCAGATTCAGCAGCTAGACAGATGGAGGAGTCTCGAAAATGTGCTGACAGAACACACTAACAGAACTACATGAGTTCAGCTGTCAGGATCGGATGCAAAAGTCAAAAGCCCTTTATTTATACCCAGTTAAAACAGGCAGAAAGTACAAGATATTCATTCCTAGAAATCAAACATGCATTGTATAACATAAATCATTGTTGTGACCAATCAAAAAGCCAAGTTGTTCCGAATGGTAACTCTACAGGTGTGGTTTGGCCATACGTACACACAAACACACATACAAACACACACACACCCACACACACACACACACACATATAAACACACACACACACACACACACATACATACACTATATTGCCAAAAGTATTCACTAGTTTCCCTTCACATATGAACTTGAGTGACATCCCATTCTTAATCCATAGGGTCTAATATGATGGTGTCCCACCCTTTGCAGCTATAACAGCTTCAAGGCTTTTCACAACGTTTAGGAATGTGCTTATGGGAATTTTTGACCATTCTTCCAGAAGTGCTTGTGTGAGGTCAGACATTGATGTTGGATGAGACGGCCTGGCTCGCAATCTCCACTCTAATTCCTCCCAAAGATTTTCTATGGCTGCAGGCTAGTCAAGTTCTTCCACAACAAACTCGCTCACCCATGTCTTTATGGACCTTGCTTTGTGCACTGGCGCACAGTCATGTTGGAACAGGAAGGCGCCACCCCCAAACTGTTCCTATAAAGTTGGGAGCACGAAAACCTCCAAAATCTCTTGGTATGCTGAGGCATTAGGCGTTCCTCGTTGGAACTAAGGGGCCGAGCCCAACTTCTGAAACATAACCCCTAACCATGAAACCCATTCCACCAAACTTTACACTTGGAACAATGCAGTCAGGCAGGTATAGTTCTCCTGGCAACCACCAAACCCAGACCCTTCCATCAGATTGCCAGACAGAGAAGCATGATTCGTCACTCCAGAGAACATGTCGCTATTGCTCTAAAGTCCAGTGGTGGCAAACTTTACACCACTGCATTCGATGCTTTGCATTGCACTTGGGTGATGTATGTACAGTATATAGGCCCACAGGTTGGGAAACCGGCTCTACCAAGTCTTTCGCCTGGTTGTTAGTAGTCCCATTTTCTCTGTAGCTTATAATCATTCTCCAGTTTAGGAAGCAAGTGGATAACTAACCCCCTCAGACCAAACAAAACTTGTACTTAATGGCTGTTTTGACTGGAGGTCTCTGACTTTTGAACAGTACTGTACATTTTAACTATGCAGCCTCTCTTTTTTCTGTCAGGTCTCAGATAATCATGAAAGATAGCTAGAAAAAAAAGCATTTCCCGTGTCTGAAATGAGCATATGTATTTGCATTTTGAGGCAAACAGTTCAACATCTGCATTTAGCATTTCAGTCACACGTTGGGCTCGTGTTGGAATTTGTTAACAGTAAGCGTGTAAATCTGTTACCATGCGTTTCAATACTGGATCTTCCTACGCGTCTGGATATGTTTCCTCTGATAGGAATAGGGAATTATCAATTAAAATATACCAAAATTACCATACGCCCAATTAGTCAAGGAGTCGCTGTTCATTAAGATACAACAAATTTGCAATTCAACGTAAACAATTTGGAATAAATAGGACATGAAATACAATTTCCTATTCAAAACAGTGTGTGGTTTAAATAAACCCGAGCAACAGTGAAATGCATTACTGTCATAAATATGCATTGCGTAAAAACATCTAAGCTGACTTAGTGTTCAGCTAATTGCGGAGGCTTTCAAGGATCAACCACGGCAATCAATATTTCATATTTTTCTCTAATTAACCCACCCTGCACTGTATATTCATAAATATGTTGGTATTTTAGGACTTAAAAGCCTTGTCTCATGGCCTTTTTCATGCATGTGTGACATTACAGTGGTGCTACAGTAGGGCTAAATTCAGTGCAAGCCTTCTTTGGCTGGGAAAAGTAATTCTCCCCTGGCTGTATTGACAGCAGATAACAGTGATTTACTAGATGGCTTAGCTCACAAATAACTGCCTACCTGCAGAACAAGGCATGAAGTACATCCTAAAGCTTCCATATCCTCAACTCCAACCCCTCCACACTAGCTTTCCCAATAATTCTGTTTTCCTCTCTTTCTCTTTCTCAGAGTGACAGACCTCAGCTGCACCCTGTCTGTGCAATGGTTAATGGGTTTTAGCTTAAAGATTATCAGGATAAGCTAACAGTATCAGGCAGGCCATTGTCCGTGCTTTGGTAGTTCAGAATTCTGCAATTCCAGGAAAGTCTGCACAAGGTTTCTATGCACCCCGGGTGCCCTTATGAGCATCTCTTACTTAACATTTTTTGTGGAACTCATACAACTTATTATAATTCATCATTTGTCTGGATGTTATCACTCTCTGTATTGTTTCTAGTGCAGTTGCACTATATTGTGCTATTTTTTTTTTGGTATCACTCATTAAAACAAAGACATGCTACTTTGCAACACTATCTGCTGTTGTCTGTAGAGCACATAATTATGATATACATACAATTGTGCTATTATTAAGCTCCATATATGCACTATGCCTATATACTGAATATATATATATATAAAATAATATAATACATTCAGTATATAGGCATAGTGCATATATGGCGTTTAATAATAGCACAATTGTAACAGCTTATTTCTAGGATTATTTCTATCTGTATTAGTCAATTGTCATTTTCAGCGCAGTCCAGCATTTATAGCTTAAAAGGTAGTGACAAAACAAGAAATTAAAATACACAAAAAATTACAGAATCTAGATGAAATTGAATGTTTTTTATAAAGCTAAATGAAAATTAATTTTTGAAATAATTCAGGTTTAATTAAGAAATTGAAACATAAAAACAACATGAATGGACCTATTACTACAATTTCAACATAAAAAAATTGAAATAAATAATAATCAATTAATACAAAGAAAACAATAATAGATATTGAAAAAATATTATTAAAAAATTAAGAATAATAAAAAATAAAATAAAATAAATGAAAAATTATAAACTTGATAACACCAGTTCAAGGCTGTCAGAAGTTGGCTAGAAATGTAAAGTTGAAACTAAACCTTCAGTGTGTTTCCCACCTTGCTGGTAGTAAGGACCAACTTGCTTTTTCACACAGTCTGCAGTGGTGAGTTTTGTAAGGGTCACAAGTAATAAATCTCAGGGCGGAATCACAGATTGAGTCTAGTGGTTTGAGGGCACCAGCGGTCGCATATCTATAAACTACATTCAGGACTGATAGTAAGGTTGCCTCCAACATTCTCTTTCTGGCATACACAGGCTAGCAAGATTCATTCAGATAAAGGACTCCAAGCCTCTCTCTGCACTTACTGACTAGTTTATTAATACGAGATTAAAATAAGTGTTCCAGCCAAATTTTGAGGTACTTATACTCTGTGACTTGCTCAATGGTGGATATACACACACATGGACAAAACTGTTGGCACCCCACGATTCATGAAAGAAAAACCCACAATGGTAACAAAAATAACTTTAATCCGACAAAAGTAATAATAAATAAAAATTCTATGAAATGAACAAATGAAAGTCAGATATTGCTTTTCAACCATACCAAAAAAATAAACTCCTGACACAGGCCTGGACAGAAATGAGGTACCCCTGAAAAATGTGACTAATTAGCATCACAGGTGTCTACACGCCTGTAATCAGTCAGTGGGCCTATATATAGGGCTGCAGGTAGTCACTGTGCTGTATGGTGACAAGGTATGTACCACACTCAACATGGACCAGAGGAAGCAAAGGAAAGAGTTGTCTCAGGACATTAGAAAGAAAATTATAGACAAGCATGTTAAAGGTAAAGGTTATTAAACCATCTCCAAGCAGCTTGATGTTCCTGTGACTACAGTTGCCTATATTATTCAGAAACTTAAGATCCATGGGACTGTAGCCAACCTCCCTGGATGTGGACGCAGGAGGAAAATTGATGACAGATCAAAGAGACGGATAATACGAATGGTAACAAAAGAGCCAAAAAAAACTTCTAAAGAGATTAAAGGTGAAGTTCAAGCTCAAGGAACATCAATGTCAGATCGCACCATCCGTCGATGTTCGAGCCAAAGTGGGCTTAATGGGAGATGACCAAGGAGGACACCATTGTTGAAAACAAAACATAAAAAAGCCAGACTGGAATTTGCCAAACTACATGTTGACAAGCCACAAAGCTTCTGGGAGAATGTCCTATGGACAGATGAGACAAAAATGGAACGTTTTGGCAAGGCACATCAGCTCTATATTCACAGACGGAAAAATAAAGCATATCAAGAAAAGAACACTGTCCCTACTGTGAAACATGGAGGAGGCTCTGTTATGTTCTGGGGCAGCTTTACTACATCTGGCACAGGGTGTCTTGAATCTGTGCAGGGTACAATGAAATCTCAAGACTAACAAGTAATTCTAGAAAGAAATGTGCTGCCTATGTGTCAGAAGGCTTGGTCTCAGTCACAGGTCATGGGTCTTGCAACAGGATAATGACCCAAAACACACATCTAAAAACACCCAAGAATGGCTAAGAGGAAAACACTGGACTATTCTGAAGTGGCCTTCTATGAGCCCTGACCTAAATCCTATTAAGCATCTTTGGAAGGAGCTGAAACATACCGTCTGGAAAAGGCACCCTTCAAACCTGAGACAACTGGAGCAGTTTGCTCATGAGGAGTGAGCCAAAATACCTGCTGAGAGGTGCAGAAGTCTCATTGACAGATACAGGAATCGTTTGATTGCAGTGATTGCCTCAAAAGGTTGTGCAACAAAATATTAAGTTAAGGGTCCCATCATTTCTGTCCAGGCCTGTTTCAGGAGTTTATTTTTTTAAATAATTCTTTTAAAGCATGGTTGAAAAGCAATGTCACTGTGCAATGTCCCTGTCCAGCTCAGTTGCTGGATTAACCTATTCAGAGTTAACAAGTAACACAGTACCTGTGGACAAGAGGCAGTCTAATGGTTACATTTTTATTTTATTTATTATTACTTTTGTCAGATTAAAGTTATTTTTGTTACCATTGTGGGTTTTTCTTTTATTAACCGAGGGGTACCAACAATTTTGTCGACGTGTGTAAATACCCTGTCTGAATCTAAACAGCTCATAAAGCTCATAAAGCCCAGAAGCAAATCTAAAGTAATGAGCCACATCATCATCAACTCAAAAAATGCTGCTACAGATGTGCAAGACTTTGCCTGTGTTACTACTTGAATGATGATGATCAGTAATAACAACTGTGTGATGTCTCTTCATTTGGCAATAACTCACTATCTTCATTGGCAAGAATGCTCAAGCTCCGTCATGTGGGCTAGGATAAGTCCAGGAAGATGTTGGATTTGACTGTAGGTCGTCTCTTGCTCACTTCGATGCTGAAAGGTGAGATTTCCTTTTATTTATTACAACAGTTTAATTGTGAGGACAGAGCTGCAGAGCATCTGTTTTCCATACGTTGGTGCATCTGATTCACCTTCTATTCTGAAAAAGACCTTCTGAAAGGACCCCACATCATTATTCAGCTATCAGCACACGCCACAGGTGGCTTGTTGTTCTTTGGGTGACGCATTGCACATACTTGTAAATTCTTTTTCTAGTATATTATAATTTTAAGGTAGGAGAAAAACTATGACACGCTATTATAACAACATGGTTTTAAAAAAAAGATACATAAATGTGCAATTTTGTCTTATGCTGGAGCAATAAGCTGTATTTTGCTTTTTCACAGACAAAGGACATGCAAGAACCTATGTAGAGGATATGCTAACTTTTTAACCAATGTTATGTTGGACGCCCAAACTTATGACTGTATTTATATGTTTGCTTGCTCAAAACGGTAGCTTTAGACACAATAGTAAATATATTTTTTTATTAAAGCCTTAGGGGGTCCAAGCTAGAAAGACCAATCACATTATAAACCTTACAAACACAATATGCTTTACTAAAAAACATATTTTTCAAAAATAGGGTGGGTGCAAAATGGATGCAAAACCAAAAACATGAACTATAGCTTTCAAGGCAAAACAGCTGACCTTACTCTGGCCTTAAAGGATAAAGAACCTTTGAAAGTTCTTTAGGGAACCAAGAGTGATAATAAATACATTTTGTTTCGGTGCAAACCATCCAAGTAAGTTTGATTTTCATGGACAGCTAAGCAATCAAAAGTTTCATCTTAGTGTAAAAAATGTCTGGACAGCTCAGTCGCTGGATTAACCTATTCAGAGTTAACAAGTAACACAGTACCTGCAGACAAAAGGCAGTCTAACGGTGTGAATTCTTCATCCATGACCCTGATCCAGTCCACTGCCTGAGAGAAAAGACACATATAGCATTAAGAAACAAATACATATTCAGTTCAAAGAGCTTAATAAAGCTAACCTTGTGTACATCATATCTTTTATATGGTCTCTTAAGCATAAAAAATTATTCAAAAAGAATTTTAGGCCACGCAACCGAGAGGTAGTACCTGACTGACAGCACTGTAAAATAAAAGCACAAGCCAAGGTCTACATAGAATGATATTCGACCGACTCACAAATCAAACTAAAGAATAGTGATAAAACCACACAGTGCCTAAAGAGCCTTAAAGCAAACTGGATAATTTCAATCTCCTTTAATTCAAATATGTAGCCACTAGAGGCAGAGGGCTAATAGAATGTTTTCTTTGAATGGTGCCGGCTTTTTTGGCCCTTTTTAAGTTGACCTTGCTTTACGAAACTGGATATTGCCAAGCTGGAATATATGAATCTATTCATGAATATAGATTTTCGCCTCTCCAAGGATTATGGTGTATACAGTTGTATGGGAAAGTTTGGGGGTCCTTGGTCAAATTATAGGTTTTGTAAAATAAGTCCACCTACTCAACAAAATCAACAGACAAGGGGTGTTCACTGTTTAACATACAGCTGCATTTCTACCTCATTTTATGTTCATTTTCAAGTCAAGTCAAGCACTTTTATTGTCATTACAGCTCTGTACAAGTGCACAGTGAAATGAAATTACGTTTTTTCCAGAGCTAGGCTGCCACATGGAACAAACAAACAATACAGTACAGGACAGACTGCAGAAAGTGCAACGTGCAAGACAATAAATACCATAAATAAGACTCAGCTCTGAGTAGTGGTAATGAGTATAAGGTGCATAGATATTTAACAGGTAGGTATTGGTAATAAGGTGTATAGAAAGGTGCATGGGAATTTAACATGCTATGACGTGTATGCAGACAGCATACATCACACATGAAATATGAAACACGAAAACATGAAACATGATTTTTGTGTTTCATTAATAATGCTTGTGAAAAAGTTAACTGTGTCTGGGCTAATAGCACACAGCTATAAAAATAAACTAGTTGGCGAACACTGGCACATTTACTTTACATTGGTTGCCTCTGATAAACAAACAAACAAACAAGCAATAAACAACAAATGCCACGTAGCTTCAGTGCAAAACTAAAGAAGTCAACCTAAGAAATCTCGGCTGTAGGCATGAACCATTTAGGGATGTATTTAACTGCGATTTTCCTGACCAATATTGTAACTGTGATTAAAGTTATGATTATGCTGCAGGACATTTTTTGTATTCGTGTATGTAGTATCATGGATAGTAACATTTACCAGGCCTAATTACAAACCTCCCTTCTTCCTACATAAAAAGAGTCAGATCCCAAAGCTGCAGCCCAAATGTTTAACATTACTGGCTGCTGACTAATCAAACTCTATAGTCACGTCACATGTTTATTCACGCCAGTTCTGACGTGTTGTTTGTTTATCCACTCTAAAAGGAAAATTACCAATAATTTCTTAATTTCGAAATATTGTTTCAGGGTGTGTTGTGAAAACGCTAATTTCAAAATAATGGCCAAGCCATTTAAATGTGTCGACGCCAGTTCTGAGTCTACATATAATATTATGTATATACGAATTTAAAATAATGTATTTATATTCAGTCATATATATAATTGTATATATGAATAATACATTACACTATATATATACATAAAGATTACTATATCACCCATGGGGAAAAAGTAACTGCCCCTCAAAGACCTAATAATTGGTTGTGCCAACCTTGGCAAGAATCAGCCCTGAGTCGTTTACATTGCTGTCCTGGAATTTTGGTCCAGTGCTCTTTGACATCTGAAAAATGTTGCCTCTAAAAGTTCCTTTGTATTTATTTGCTGGTTTGTATTGGAAAAACAAATTAAACTACCAACAATTCAAAAAATATAAATGTGTCGGAACTTTTGCACTGACTACATTTTATGTTTCATATAAATAGTTATTTATGTGTGTTGTTATGTAATCAGAGGATGTGCTAACATATTTTCTAACATTCCTAACATTTTTTTCCTGATTTTTTGGGGAGTTTTATTCAGATTTTAAAACTTTACTTGCAACAACATTACATATACAAACTCAGAACACACATGCTCACTTAGTAAGTTTCTCTGAAAGGAGTAATTCACATAAAATCATTCAATATGACTTTCTTTACAATCTAAAATTGATAAAACGCATAAATAATGATTTATAAAGAATACATCATTTAGAAATTATAAAAGATTTAGAAAATTGACTCTTTTAAAGTGAGAGTGCTAATAATATAGACTGCACAATAAAACAAATCACATTCAATCATGATTTAAAACAAGCAATTCTTCACCCCTAACTGGCTGACTCTTTTTGTTTGAGGCAGAATTTGCATGAAGTAGATTTCTGGTGAAGCGCCCCTGGTCTCTACTGGAATGAGCCTACTAGAGCCAAACACAGCTTAATACAATTACAGTGCCATGCTAGATTCAGATACAGAATTCAAAGCTGTATTTTTGCCTAATGGTCTGACTTGTCCACTCCTCAGTGCTCTTTAGCCATTCAGACAGGTCCTGCCCGACCTGCCCTATTACTACCACAGCAGCAGCTTACAGCTCGGCACCAGAGTGAAAGGAGCTCCCACAGAGTCACATTCAATTCAATTTAAATGGTAAATGAATCGAGCTTTGCAAAAGAAAGTTTGCCTCCGTAGGAGCTGATCTAACACTGGTGATTTCTTTTCTGGGCAAGGTCAATCATACAGTTTTCGGAAGGTGACCTACCGGCTGAGCGTGTCCTTTGTTCTGGACTGTGAGACAAAAGGAGAAATTATAATGAGAGGACTAAATGAACTGAACGAAGAACTTTTCCTGTGTGACTATCACTGTGTACACAAAGTCCAAACTCCACAGGTTCAGCACGAACTCACTGCCTCCAGCCTTGTCTTCTGATTAGCTTCAAGCAGCTTCGAAGACAACTGATCCTTTTTTTACGCTGACGTTTTTTTTTGTTCACAGCAGTGCTTTAGAAAAGCCAGCGAGTTCTGCATGATGAATAAGGAGAACAGATACGCGCACACACACACGAAAAAAGAGGAAGAATTCCACCTATCGACAGTCTGACAGTCATTCCCGGAGCCAAAGCCAATACAGCATTAAAGACACTCTTCCATTAATCCAACAGAAACGGCAGAAAGCAACAGATCAATGCAGCCACTACAACGTACCTGTAACACTCCACTGCAAATGGATCAACATAACGAGTAAAAGGTGCCAATCCATCCTGGTACATGAGCACGTATTGACGGAATTTCCACACGGCTAAGCTACAGGGAGGGTTGGCAGTAAGAGGCTTCAGACTGCAGGCCTGCAAGAAACAAAGGTTTTATCCCTAATGCCAGTCTGCTGGGGTCAATGCCAAGGGCCATATCCTGGAATTTTATTCACGCCAGTTCTGACGTGTGTGTTTAATCTAGCAAAAATAATAATAATATTTGTTTTACGTAATTTAAAACAATGGCTGCCATTTAAAGTGTCAGTCACATATAAATTGTAATATGAATAATATTGTATTATATATATATATATATATATATATATATATATATATATATATATATATATATATATATATATATATATATATATATATACACACATAAAGATTACTATATCACTGCCTCCCATCACTACTATATACTGCCCCCCAAAGACCTAATAATTGGTTGTGCCAACCTTGGCAAGAATCAGCCCTGAGTCGTTTACATTGCTGTCCTGGAATTTTGGTCCACTGCTCTTTGTGGAATTGTTTTAATTCGGCTACATCAACCACCCATTTAAAGTCTTGCCACGGCATCGCAATGGGATTCAAGTCAGGACTTGGACAGACTAGGCCACTCTAGAAGCCATTCAGACCTGCTTGCGTGCTTTGGATTGTTGCCCAGCTGTACAACACTACTGAGCTTGAGCTTTAGTAAAAAGAACTTATGGCTGGACAGTCATTTCCAGGATTTGATAGAGAGCAGAACTCATGGTTCCATCAATTATAACAAGTCAACCACGTCCTGAAGAAGCAAGAAGCCTCGGACTGTCAGACTACACCATGGCTGACTGTTAATCTGATGTTCTTATGGTGGAATGTGCTCATGTCTTCCAAAAGGATCCACCTTTTACTGTTTAATCCACACAATATTAAGTCTTGGGGTCATACAGTTATTTTGTTTTGCCAAATGTGAGATAAGCTGTGTGTTCTCTTTGGTCAACCGTGGTTTGAGCCTTGCAACTCTCCCAGGGATGCCACTTTGGCACAGTACATTACTTATTGTGGAATCATGTACAGGCAAGTAAGGCCTCTGCAGCTCTTAAGGTGCTTGTCTGCATTCTTTTGTGACCTTCTAGATGAGTGGATGTGCTCCTGTGAAGGTTCACTACCGTTCCAGGTTTCTCCATATGGCTCTTACTGTGGTAGGCCAACAGAACTTTAGCAATGACATTGTAACCCTTTCCAGTGGAATTCAACGGCTTTGTTTTGCATCTGTACTGAATCTGTTTAGAACGTGGCATCATGCGCAGCGTCTTGAGACAAGGGCGTAGGCTTGGTCGTAACATCGGTAGGGACACAACAACGTACACCTTATTCCCCTCATCCAACAATCAATACCCTGCCACCCACAAGCCCATCTCATTGGACTGTGGGAGAAAACCCACGCAGACAGACACGGGGAGAACACACAAACTCCACACAGAAAGGACCCCGGACACCCCAGCCGGAAATAAATCCAGGACCGTCTTGCTGCCCCTTTATAATATACAGCTGCATCAGAACATTTTAGAGAGATTTGCCCCAAGTTCACACAACCAAACAAATATTAGTAGGGACAATTCTATCCTCCTAAATGTCCCTACCATCCTTATGCAAGCCTATGCCCATGGCTTCTAGCCTGCTTCACACTGGCAGACCTTGGCAGAGGTTATCATTAAGGGGTATGTTTTTGCTTCGGTTTCAGGCATTCTGCCTCATAGACTGCCTCATAGAGTGTCTAATGCACATTCACAGTCTGAAACGGTCAACTACACACTGCTAACATGCTGATTCTGTACAATCCAAAAGTAGTAAGTAGTGTTCAGTATATGACCAACATGAATTTGCCCAGTACGCCATAAACGACATACTGCTCCGTCAAAATATTCCGGTACGCAGCCAGACATTTCTTTCCTCGGTTTTTCAATACTGAGATGAAACCTTTACACCCTTAATGACTATTATCATGAGTCTTATTATTTAGTTACTACTATTTTTTATTGACCTCATTCGCTGCTGTGGGTTGGCCACCTGCCTCTACTGTCTAATAAGTTATTCTTCAGCCTTTAAGCTGACAGCAAACACTGGCCTTAGGTTCACGGCCAAATAAACTTTTCATTTCACACAGAATAATGCAGTCGATGATACCAATCTTATGTGGCTGTAAGCACTAGATCAGCCCGTCCAACCCTATCGATTCACACGATCCCTGACCCCAAAAAAAGCACAAGGACAGGAGTTTTAGAAAGCACCAAGCCTACTACAGACACTTTCATTCAAAATACTCAGCTAAGGCACTGAACACTAAGAGATTTCGTCACCCGTGGTCCATCATTGGGAACTTAATTTCGTCACCCGTGGTCCATCATTGGGAACTTAATTTTTCAAAAATAAATACGTACACACTCTTCAAGACATGCAAGTCCATGCATTCCACATACGGAAACTAGGCTGCATAACCGGCCTATTTTAAATTCCTCTTTTTGCAATATCACAGAAATCACCACACACACATAATCAAATGGATAGTTGCACTCAGAAGGAAGAGTCACACTGCAGTGCTATTGGGAAGGAAGATGAAGGTTACCAGGAAATACAAATGATGATAAATTTAGACTGATATGGGCAATATTTACTGAGCTACACATAGGTGGTGGAGGTGGAATGACACCAGGCCTTCTAGATGTGTTAAGCGCACTCATGCAGTGTAGTAGGTGAGGTATAGAAGTGTGTGGTAAGACAGGTTCAACAATCCACTAGACCCAGTGAATTATTAATTGTGGTGGCCAAGAAGTCCAAAACAGATAAATATTTCAGAAAAGCAAAATTACAAAAATGAAAACAAATTTACAAAGGAAAAACAAAAACCTAAACAAGAAAACAAAATTATAAAAGCAAAAACAAGGGCAAAAATATTACAAAGCACAAATTTACAAGACGTGAAACACTTTTACCAGTACAAAACAAATTGCTTATGTTATTTGTAAAAAAAACGTTTTACAAATTGCGAATTCTGATGGAAAGGGTAGGTCTATAACACAGGAAGTCCTTGTTGCGGACCCCTGTCAGGCAAACTGTTTCGTGGTGGTAGAGTGGGTGGAGTTTGGGCATGCTAGGCATGCTGGGCACACTTTTATTACCTTTTCATCCGTCTACTCTAAAACACTAAAAACGTTCCACAGGAAAAACAGAAGCGTGGCAGCTGGCTAAAACGCGTGCCACAAAATGGACAAAACATGCTTTAGCGTCGTGACCAGCCCAAACTTCGCTCACTCTGCCACCGGGAAACAGTATTTTTTATGTTATTGAATCAGCAGCCAAATTAATAATAAACATAATAATTCATTAACTTACTGGATTTTTCTTGGAGCTACACAAAAGTCTTTCCTCCTTTGAGGTATCCAACACTAGATGTAATACAAAAAGACATTTTGTCATTTAATGTGCTCTGAGATCCAGTTGTAAATCCAGTTGTATCATTTTTACTAAAAAATGGTTTATTTTTTGTTTAGTTGTGTTTATATATACAGCTGTGGAACGATTTAAGAGACCAAATGATCAGTTTCTCTAGTTGTACAGTTTCTCTGTTTGTGTTTGACCAAAATGAGCAGTTCTATTTTATTCTATACACTACTGGAAACATGTCTCCCAAATTCCAGATCAGATATTGTATTTTATATCTGTTTATTTATAAAAATGGCGAAAGACGCCTCCTGAAGTCTGTTTAGAACCATGCTCGCTGTGCATTTCACCCCAGCCATCGCTCGCGAGTCTTTCTGTAGGTCACTTGGGGCCACTTAAGTGACATACGAGTGAGGAGGAGTGATTTTGGACCTCTGCCCGTCTGTAGTTGTGTTGTTCTGTGTGTTTGGTGCTTGACTTTGTTCTTATGAACCAGACGGTCACTGTATCTGCCAGTAAAGCTAGAACCAAACCGGTTTCGTGGTCACGCGATCTAGCAGCCCTGTCTCTCACTAACGGGCAGAGCACAGGAGACAGAGCAAGATGCTGTTGTCCATGTTTTCTGCTGTTCACTGTAAAAATCGTTAAGGTGAGCAGGTAACCTGACCTCACTCACACACATGCAGTGTGTCTGACGAAGCAGAAGCTTTATACTCTTCAGCTTCCTACTTGCGCTTTCTGTTCAACCTTAACCTGCTGCTAGGTAAGCGGTGCTGCTCAGAAGCTAGAATGTAACTCCTACACCATTTAAGGTGGAACGAAGAACTGTAGTAGGAATGTAAACCCCGCCCAGCCTGTCAATCTCTGTCAATCCGTCAATCTCTCTCTCTCTCTCTCTCTCTCTCTCTCTCTCTCTCTCTCTCTCTCATTCTCTCTCTCTCTCTCTCTCTCTCTCAGCATCGGCAGCTACATCATGTCATTTTCCAACAGCGGAAAATAAGCGACCACATTACTGCTCCCTCTGAATATCTCTCATATTGTCAGTAATTAATAAAATTGTACATTAAGAATTTTATTGAATCTCACTTCGAGTAGTAGTTCCGTGCTCCGCTCCAGCAGACAACAAGCCCGCAGAAAAGACGAGCAGAGCAGCAGAAAGAGAAGCGCGGAGTTTCAGTGCAGCACCTCCGGCGCTGGCCGCCGGTACTACAAGATTAGATTACATTAGATTCAACTTTGTCATTGTGCAGAGTACAGGTACAGAGCCAGTGAAAGTATTTGAAGTTGAAGTATTATTCTCATAAAGAGCCTTAGTAATAAACATATATATATAATATAAGCATATCTATGTGCATATATGCATATATGTATATGTGCAGCAACAAATGCATGTTTGAGTTGTAAGAGTAGTGCAAGTGGACAGTATGTACACAATAAAAATAACATCTGAGGTAGAAATAATATGAGAACAGTATGTAAACATGAGTATACAGTCTGTAAACATGAGTATACAGTGTGTAAACATGAGTATACAGTCTGTAAACATGAGTATACAGTGTGTAAACATGAGTATACAGTCGGTAGACATGAGTATTCAGTCTGTAAACATGAGTATACAATGTGTAAACATGAGTATACAGTATGTAAACATGAGTATACAGTCTGTAAACATGAGTATACAGTATGTAAACATGAGTATACAGTCGGTAGACATGAGTATTCAGTCTGTAAACATGAGTATACAGTGTGTAAACATGAGTATACAGTATGTAAACATGAGTATACAGTGTGTAAACATGAGTATACAATATGTAAACATGAGTATACAGTCGGTAGACATGAGTATTCAGTCTGTAAACATGAGTATACAGTGTGTAAACATGAGTATACAGTATGTAAACATGAGTATACAGTATGTAAACATGAGTATACAGTCGGTAGACATGAGTATTCAGTCTGTAAACATGAGTATACAGTATGTAAACATGAGTATACAGTCGGTAGACATGAGTATACAGTCGGTAGACATGAGTATACAGTATGTAAACATGAGTATACAGTATGTAAACATGAGTATTCAGTCTGTAAACATGAGTATACAGTCTGTAAACATGAGTATACAGTATGTAAACATGAGTATACAGTCGGTAGACATGAGTATTCAGTCTGTAAACATGAGTATACAGTGTGTAAACATGAGTATACAGTCGGTAGACATGAGTATACAATATGTAAACATGAGTATACAGTAGGCTTGGCAATGAATAAAGTGCATTACAGTACAGAAGGCGCAAGGATGCAGTAATGGGAGTGCAATGTAAGTTATAGTGTCCATGCAGCGTTCATGAGACACACAGCCTCATGAAAAAAAACTGTTCTTGAGTCTGCTGGTGCGGGAGCGGAGGCTCCTGTAGTGCCTGCCAGTAGGTAAGAGGGTGAAAAGACCATGAATCGGGTGAGAAACGCCCCTGATCATATTCCTCACCCTGCCCAGGCAGCGCTTGTGATAGACGTCCTGAATGGTGGGGAACTGGGTGCCTGTGATGCGTTGAGCCATTTTCACCACCCGCTGGAGTGCCTTGCGGTGAGCAGCGCAGCAGTGGCCGTACTATACAGAGATGCCGTTGGTGAGTATGCTCTCAATGGTACAGCGGTAAAAGTTCACCAGGATCCTGGGAGACAGGTGAAATTTCTTGAGGCTCCGAAGGAAGTAAAGGCGCTGCTGCACCTTTTTGACCAGAACTGAGGAGTTCAGAGACCAGGTGAGATCACTGGAGATATGGGTGCCGAGGAACTTGAAGCTGGTCACCTGTTCTACTGCAGCTTCGCTGATGTAGACTGGGGGGTGAGCCTGGCTTCTGGACCTCCTTAAGTCCATTATGATCTCCTTGGTTTTCTGAGTGTTCAGTGTTAGGTTGTTGTCATGGCAACATACAGACAGATGCTGTACCTCATCCCTATAGGCCATCTCGTTGTTGTCTCTGATCAGGCCTATTACCGTGGTGTCGTCCGCGTACATGATTATGGTCTCAGAACCATAAATTGGCACACAGTCATGGGTGAACAGGGAGTACAGGATCGGGCTCAAAACACAACATCGTGGGACGCCGGTGTTCAGGCTGATGAAAGAGGAAGAGAAGTTGTCAGGAAGTCCGAAATCCAGTTGCAAAATGTTTTGCTGGTACCCAGAGCTTGGAAATTAGCTTGGAGGGGATCACTGTGTAAAATGCTGCACTGAAGTCAATGAACAGCATTCTGACACAGGAGTTCTGACAGTCCAGGTGGGTCAGTGCAGTGCCGTGGAGATGGCATCCTCAGGTGACCGGTTGCTACCATCGGCGAATTGATGTGGGTCCAGTGTGGCAGGCAGCCTGAACAGCCCAGGTACTACAGTAGCTATAGAACACTATGGAGCTTCTTATACAGTTTTAATAAAGTTGAATTCAGTTTATATAAATGTTAGGAGCATATATGTAAATATTAAAATGTATGAAAGTGTAGATACACATTAGTTAGACTAGAAAGATATGGCATAAAAATATGGCATAATAATAGGCTATGTCTCTCACAAACTGGCAGAGATTCAGGTAGATTTATTGTTTACTAAATGTATTTCAGGGAGAAGATGGCATAACTAAATAAATAAATAAAAATACATTTACATTTCTGGTATGAAAAAATGACCGGATTTTAGAAGCACTGGTTGGCTAGGTTCATTTAAACCCAGCGGTAAACTAGGACTATCACCTGTCTCTGCTATGTTGACAATTAGCTTGTAGGAAGCTAGCTATTATCGTGCAATAAGTTAGCTATAACCTTGTAATAGGTTTGCAAATATCAAATTTTCAGAGCTAAATTAATGTTGGTCTTAGTTAATGTCCTGTCAACAAAACAGCTGTTTTTCTGGGTTTTTTTTTTAATATAAATATATAGTTTATTATAATTTTGAGGTAAAATTGAAATGTTTTAGAGATTTGCATTTTCTTAAGCATCCCGTATTTTTATTTTTGGGAGGAGCTGGAACGCTGACAACGATAATGCAATCTAGCAATCCTGTCTCTCATGAACAGGTAGAGAATCAGGTAGATTTATTACGTACTACATGTATTTCAGGGGGAAATGGCATAATATGCTGTTTGGGGTGACTGAAGAAATAAAAATGCATACGAATTTCTGGTATAAGGATTTAAAATTACCAGATTTTAGAAGCATTGGTTAGCTAGGTTCAATTGAACCAAATGATAAACTAGCACCAACTCCTTTCTCTGCTAAGTTACTTATTAGCTAGTAACAAGCTAGCTATTAGCTAATAATACACTAGCTATAACCTTGTTATAGGTTAGCAATTAAAAACTAAAGATCTAAATTAATATTGGCTTCAGTTAATGTCCTGTCAACAATTAGATTGTGCCATGTCAACAAGCAGCAATGTTAGCAGCTTACAGTTGTTCTGTAAACTGAGTAAACTGACTCTCTTTAAAGGCAAAGCTCTTGAACACAGATCAAGGCTATAGGAACATGTGAGGAGGACATGAAGGCAGCTGGAAGTCTTTTTATTCTATATGCCTTTGACCAGTTACAGAGTTGTAAAGTAAGGTCACAGAGTAAAAAAATGATACGTCTTAAGTTTAAAACTGCCTTAAAGTTTTACGTTAAACCTAAATTGACCTTATCATGACTTTATGTCTAGTTTGGCTTTTAATCCCTTTCTGCAAATTGACTGGATTACGTAGTCCTTGTTGTTTCAACTTAACACTGCAAGTTTAAAGTATAGATGATTTTGTTTGGAACTCCTCCAGGAGGTTCGTACTGTACCATTTTGATTATGTAGCACTGCTGCATCATATCAAATCAGGTGTTTTATGTTATTTAACATCTTCAGTTTCAGCTACACCAGCCCTACTCTGTAAAAAGTGTTTTGTTGGTCCAACCTTAAAAATACCCTACTTTGTTACAAGCAAATGAATTAGGCTTCAAATCTTTTAATTAAGGTTTCAACAAACCAACTACTCCCAAAGTTCACTGATTGGGGGCTAACTTGCATTTACAGCCAACAACACAGTGGCTTGGTAATTAACCTTGGAACAAAAGAAAGATACTCACAACTGAATGTAGGGAGGACAACACGAAGAGGGTGAGTAAAATGATATGCATATAGATGTTGCCAGGAGCCTTTGCAGACACAAAACGTTTGATTTCATGATCTGATAAATATGATAAATATGCTTCAAGCAGTAGATCTGCTTATTTCACCTCCTTACTACTGAATATGTTGATTAGATTTAATATATTATGTTCCCAGCATATATATCTTTTCCAAATGATGCCTGATATGTATTACTTCCTAAGGCTTATGACATTACTTACATTACATTCTTATCTATTCATCTTGAATGCTGTCATTTATAATCATATCCAGATCGTGTTGTATGTGCCCTAAGAAGAACATCCCACTGAGGAAATCCCACTATTATGCTGTGTGATTATTTCAGACTAGGCCTAGTAACGTCCCCCATAGTTCAATCCTCCTCCTTTTGTCTGTGAGTGGAGGTATGATGACTGATAACATCAAGTCTTCAGTTTGAGATGCACCAGCCCTACTCTAATCTTTCAATCAAAGCAGTATTTTGAGTTGAGTAAAATTTATTCAATTGCTTTTGACAAGTTAGAGTATTTTTTAGGTTGCACTTTGTACAGGGTTAGGTGGGTCAGGGCTGATAACTAATTTGGTGTAGGTTTGTAGGTTTCTACAATCCAACGAACCCAAAGTTCACTTCTTGGGGGTTAACTTGCATTTACAGCCAACAGCAACATGGCTTGGTAATTAACCTTGGAAGAAATTAAAGAAGGTAGGGAGGACAACACAAAGAGCCTGAGTAAAACGATTTAAAATGTTTTTGGACACGCCCAATCGAATGTATGGTTTTCATAATCTTATTGATGTTTTTGATATAAACCCTTATGCTTCAGATGGATATAAGTAGCAAACTAGACCTGTGTATGAATTTCTGAAATATTTAATATTTAAATGACTCTAAGGAGCCAATGGGAAGCAACAACCTGTCAATACTTCCTTTAACGGAAATAAGTTGCAGTCAATATTTAAGACACATGACAAAATCTCATGTTGATGCATCAACTGTAGTTAACCTTGCATTTCTAGCTACTCACAGAGTCAAGTTTATTTGCCCCCTTCCAATCTCTACTTCATTAAAGTAATTTAAAGTAAGTTAAAAACTGAAAACTCCGATTTCAATTCCCAAAGTTAATTTGATAGGTTAAGGTAAATGAAAAACTGAAGTTATGACTTATTGCTGTACCATTTTTTACAGTTTATACCATACTGTTGAGACTGATGAGTCTGGGATGAGCTGGTTTATCTTCAGTCATGGCGTACAACTTACCTACACACAGCGCGAGTCTCCTGGGCTGCTGTTTTTAGCCCAGCGTGTGGAAGGTTAAGCAAAAACCTGTAAAAATAGTAAATAGCAAAGCTGAGCTGTTTCCCTGCAAATGCATAAATCATGAGTTACACATCAGCAGCCCTGCCAGTCACTCTCACTCGGAGGAAAGGGTTCGTCATTGATAGCACTCTCAGTCAGTCATGGGTAAACAAGAGAGGCTTTTAATTTGATAAGGGCCACCAAGGTTGAATCTTGGCAGCGCAGGATGTGATTTAGGGGGCAGAGAGACTGTAAAACGATGCTGCGGCAGAGCAGCTTGAGTAAGACTGATAAGACCGGCTTCTTGAAACGTGCTGGTCAGAAGAGAGTTTAAGTGGGCTGCTCTTATACACAGCTGGACTGGGGCACTTTCCAATAGAAAACACAGCACACGCGACATGAGATGTGCATTCCACACGTCCTCGGCGGGAGCCAGTGACTGAAGATCCAAACCAAACACAGTTGGTGTGGTGTATGTGCGGTGTCTAGACATAGAAAAGCATTCCAGCAACAAATCAGCCTGAACATCGCTGCTGATGAGAGCTAAGCAGAGCTGGCTCCAGATGCTCAGATATTACAGTAAGGCTTCTATCAGATCAATGCAAATGAAGGTATGAATGTAAATCAATGCAGCTTTACAGAAAATCTGATATTACTCAAGTTATGATTGTAAGAATATTAGGTTATTAGTCTGGCAAGGTTGGGAAGAATATAACAGTAACACTTTGCAACATAAAGACTTATAACCATGTAGCAATACATTAGTTAACATGTAATAATACATGAACAACACTTAACTCATTAAGTGACTAATGCAAAACTAATAACCTGTTATAGCTAATATTAATTAATATTATAACAAATTTAATCACTGATACATGAACAACACTTAACTATTATTAAATGACTAATATAATACTAATAACCTATTATAGCTACGATTCATTAATATTATAACAAATTTAATTACTGATACTTAAACAACATTCAACTAATATTAAGCAACTAACACCATACTGATCACTTATTATAACTAATATTAATTAATAACATTAACATTGACTAATAATAACGATTATTGATAATATTGCAATATTAATAAGTGATACATGAACAACACAATGAATATTAGGTAAACATTTAACAGCTACATGTCTACATGCTAAGTAAACGTAGTTTATTATTTTTATTTTTATTTTTTTTACTGATCCTCTAAAGCGAGTTTGTCTTTTATTAATCTTGAGACCTGTATATTTTATCTCTCTGGGGCTCATTCTGATGAAAACATACTACACCACAATCACTACACCAACATTTACCTCAGAGTTGTTATTACTGTACCCACTGTTTAGAGCTAGCTGCTGCTAACGCTGCTCAGTTCACCGGAAATATGGTTAGCCTAGCTGTTAGCTCCCCTCGGCTATTTCAGTTTAAAACTGATCCTCTAAAGCGAGTTTATCTTTTATTAATCTTCAGACCTGTATGTTTTAACTTTCTGAGGCTCATTTTGATGAAAACATACTACACCACAATCACTACACCCACATTTACCTCAGAGTTGTTATTACTGTACCCGCTGTTTAGAGCTAGTTGCTGCTAACGCTGCTCAGTTCACCTGAAATACGGTTAGCCTAGCTGTTAGCTCCCCTCGGCTATTTCACTCTAAAACTGATCCTCTAAAGCGAGTTTATCTTTTAATAATCTTCAGACCTGTATATTTCATCTCCCTGAGGCTCATTCTGATGAAAACATACCCCACTACAATCACTACACCCACATTTATACTCAGAGTGGGCTGTGTTAGCCGCCGCCATTTTCTCTGGCTGAAACCTAAGTAAACGTAGTTATAGTTGTTACATGTTTGTTTAACATTAGTTTAGCACTTTTAATGTATTACTTCATGTTGGTTAGTCAACACTAATGTGAAGCTTTACCAATATAACTCAGTTTTACTTGTTTAATCATTTAAACGCTCAACTTAGATTGTAATTTCTATTGTGTCTTGGTCATTTAAAGAGATTAGAAAACAATTTAAAGGTTACGTTTGGATCATCATCAGATTTTACACAGCACTAAAGTTATATTAATAAATAACAGAGCTGATAATAACAGTGATGTTTGATTGCATACACCGCTAAAAGATAAATATGCTTCATGCATTAGATCTACTTATTTCACCTCCTTACTACTACTTTTTTTTTTTTATCTTAATATGATTTACCATCCCACCATATTTTCAATTGGATGCCTTATATGTATTACTTCCTAAGGCTTACTCACATTACATTAATATATATATATGTAATGCTTTTATATCAAATTTCTTTTATAATCTTTTAAAAATCTTTTATAATCAAATTGAGATTATGTTGTATGTGCCCTAAGGAGAATATCCCATTTAGAAAATCCTGGTATTATGCTGTCTGATAATTCCAGACTAGGCCTAGTAAAGTCCACCATTGTTCAGCCTCCTGCTCTTGTCTGTAAGTTGAGGTATGATGACTGATAACATCAAGTCCTTTATCTTTGACACTGCCCTCAATTTGCTGTTATCCTACACAATGTCTTTCAGATAAGCTAATGACGGAGAGAATGAGGGCAGGACAGTTTCAGCACAGGATAAATGACCACCAGCAGCCCACACTATGAGTTAAGGCCGCACAATGTATCTTTTCTTAATTGGTTATAGCAAGCGATAAAAGTGAGCATATATGTATATATATATGTGTGTGTGTGTGTGTGTGTGTGTGTGTGTGTGTGTGTGTGTGTATATACACATAGTCATTTTTTTCTTTTGGTCACAGCGTGGCATGCATGTCAGTCATCCCCTCATGAGGTAATCACCTGTAATAGTTATGATATGATAGATAGATAGATAGATAGATAGATAGATAGATAGATAGATAGATAGATAGATAGATAGATAGATACTTTATTGATCCCGAAGGAAATTTAGCCCATTGCAGTTACACAATACAGCACAGTAATACAATACAAAATAAGAGTGGTACAGTATGCACAGAGGTAAGTACAGGCTCAGCAGAATTATTAACTATGACTTATAACTAATACTATAGAGATAAATATATCTCAGTTATTACAAAAAGGCAAAAATATATACAAAAAAGCTATCTACAAAATAAAAAATACCTGTTACGCAGGACGAGGGGGACAGGTTGCAACTGCAAGCCATTTAATGAAGCAAAATTAAAACAAAAACCACGGAGACTACACTAGAGGACAGGGCTAGACAACAACAGACATAAAGAAACTTACTGAGAAATACACTGAACCACAACGAGGCAAGAGACCGGTAGGGAGACAAAACACCCAACAAGAACAAAGGGCAGACACCGGGTCTATAACGACTAGGGTTGACGAGAGACACCTGGGAAGGGGCGGAGCTAGAACACAGACCAAATAGGAGGGCGGAGACAGGAGGAGCACAGGACCCAAATAAACAGAAGCACATGGACAAGACAGGACATGGCAGGGTGTGACATTACCACTGTAGATATTATGAAAAAATATGCATTAGGATACCAGCGATAAAAAGAGCAATAATAAAAAATGTGCAAGGGCTGCAGGTATCAGCAGGTATTAGCAGGTATTAGCAGGTATTAGCAGGTAATAACAATACTGAATAAACATGTGCATAACGTTGCTGTCCAAAGAAAAACATGTATCTCCATTTTGTTTGATTTTCACTTTTATGCATCATTTGATCACATGAGCTGCTTTTTACACTGTGTGGAAATTCCATGAAGAATGGACCAACAGAATTAGCCCAGAACTGCTTGGAAAGATGTCTTGTTCTATTGATTTCCATTCAAATTAAATGAGGTTTTTGGGCCTCTCCTGTAAAGTTGCCATTTTGGAGATACCTGTTTTTCTTTAAACAGCGACGATATATTGGTCTTTAGGTACAATGGTAAGTGTCTAGAGCATCCAGGAGTGCAGATGTACAGGATACACAATAACATATAATAGTGCAGATAAATAAACCTCTAAAGATTGAGTCCTCATCTTTCTTCTTCCCTCTTGCGGTCCCACTGGGAAGAGTTGAAGAGCCTGATGGGTCTTGGGACAAAGGATCTCCTGAGTCTGTCTGTGGAGCAGCTCTGTGACAGCAGCCTGCCACTGAACTTTCTCCTTTTGTCCATGATGATGGTGTGCAGTGGGTGCCCATCATCAAACCTAACGGACAGCAGTCCTTCTCCACAGAGTCCAGTTCCCCACCAACAGCTGACTCTGCTCACCTGACCAGCTTGTCCAATCAGTATAATAGTATTCCAACAGTCTTGAATTAGTTTCCCAAAGTGCTAAACAAATAATAAACAAATTAGCATGAATTAAATAGTGTTATTTTTTCATTTGGTCATTTACCATATATGTGCACTTTGTAGGTCTACAGTACAGGACTGTAGTCCATCTGTTTCTCAAAATCCCCACAGAGCAAGTATTATGTGAGTGGTGGATCACTGTGAGTACTGCAGTGACACTGATGTGGTGGTGCCGTGTTAATGTGTGGCGTGCTGGTGTGAGTGACTCAGGGACAGCAGTGCTGCTGGAGTGTTTAAACACCTCAGTGTTTGAACTGAGAATAGTCCAACAACCAAAACTATCCAGCTAACCGGGTGCTCCTCTGTGGTAGTCCTCACCAATGAAGAACAGGGGAAAAGGGGGCTTCTGTAGTATGCAGAGAATCAGATGGAGTCTGTAATTGTGTATGGATTGCCTTGCCCGAGGCTGTAGCAGCAGCAAGCCCCCCTCCCTCTACTATATACACTATATACGTCGAAAAATAGTTGCACCCAGAAGGAAGATTGCAATGCTATTCAGAAGGAAGATAAAAGCAACATGCCAGATGCCTCAGCATGGAGTTGTAGAAGTTCCTAATGGTATTCAGCGTTAATCCATCCCCCGCAGCTTCAATGTTCTCATGCGGTTCCTGCAGATTTTGTGGTAGGGATGGAGTATTGATAGATCGTCCAATAGCATTCCATACATTGTCAATTAAAACAGATTGGTTGTCTCCACCAAGACAAAAGCAGGACTCGTCGCTCGTTGCTGCCCTTCTGAGTCACTCCATGTCAGTCTGGCACGACACCATTGCAGTCCTTCACATCATTGATGTGGTGCCAAGGGAAGTCGTCGTAACGGTCTGGTTGTATGTAGCCCTGTATCGTGCAGCTATCTGGCAGTGGTGCTGCCACTAACAGGATTCTCATGGACGGGGTCACTGCTTGCTGAATGCCTACAATCATGGCTGTTGGATCACTCTGTGCAAGTTGGACAATCTGTCAGTATTCCTTCTTCAGGGTTTGTGTAGGTTCCTTGGCGTCGCTGGTGCGTGCCTTCTTCTATCCACTGGTGGCGACAGCTAACTGTGGTAGTATCCGCATGGCCGGTATGGCATGCAACATGTCAATAAGATCTCTACGATGCAGCCCTTCTCCAGCTTTTCCAGCTGCATGATTTGCTTTTGAACTCTGCCCTGATGCACACTTCTCTGGCAAAGGATGCTACCAATACAACAGCACGAGTCGGCCAAGCGCAAAGCTTGAATCATTTGCGTGTTAAACCTACTAAGTTTCATTCCTGTCAGTTGATTCCTTCTGGGTGCATTTTTTTTGACAATGAGTATATATGTATACCATGAATACCATTATGTGTGCATATATAATATTACCATGATATATTTCTTCTATAAATGTAATAAAAGCAGGAGAACGAGTTCAGGATGTTGAAGTGTAGCACTGAGGAAAGAGACTACTGGATTGGGCTTAACGTGAGTCACAACACATACATGAAATAAGAAGAAACGTAACGCGCGTTCATCCATACAGCTGAGCCACCCGCTCTTTGATTATTCATAAAACCCCTTCAAGATCATTTGAAACTCCATTTAGATTAAGCTCACAGTGTCATGGCTTGTTGTGGTGCTACTTATCAGGAGGCTGCTATCACAGCTCATTACCTTTTCCATACTGATTGCATTTCTATCACTGTAAGAAAATGCTGAATGACTTTGTACACTGTTGGATGACTTTTAAAGGCCTTCTGGAAATACGTTTGCATGCATATGTAATATTGCCATCCTTAGCTCTGGGAATTGAGGCACTTTGCATGTGAGTCGCTGAGAGGTTAAGTAGCAAAACCGGCCGTATTTAACATCTGTTATCTAGCATCTTATTGATAGTCACGGCTGAATGATCTTAGCCTGAGTACAAGTGCTGCAGAATGGTTACTTTAGGAAAGCACCCCCTGAATGGCTTTAATTTTGAAGAGCTGATAACAAAGTGTCTTCTTTACCAAGACCCTCCACAACCCCCCAACCCAACAGTAAACAATACTTTGACTGTGTATTTTTCTTCCTTCTCTTTATCTGCTTCTTCTTCTCCTCCTCCTTCTTCTTTTTCTTCATCTTCTTTTCCTTCTTCTTCTTGGTACACATTTTTGTCCACTAAGTAGTCCCGCAGTTTTAAAGATACTGACCATCCCAATGCCAAGATGTCCAGTCTAAATGCTATGCTTATAATGCTCTGAATTTTGGCCATTAAAAAAAAATGGGGATGGAAACGTGCACACCCATTTACTCTACCTCTGCTCAACCAACAGACATTGTATCACATGCACTCTCTCAGGACAGACTCTCGAGCACAATGTTAAAGTTGGTCCAACCCTTGCTCATCTCATTGTTTGAAACCCTTGTTTCTTCTATACAGTCCCATTAATTTCCACCTGCCTAGCCAAACCCTATTGTCTCCTTTAACCTACAGCCACCAAACTGCATGTACTCACCCAGGACAAATCCCCAAACTCTAATCCACAGCCATAATTACCCGCATTCCTCTGTGTGCTGTTTATTCGGCCCTTGTTCTTTTACTAGACACTCCTTTTATTTTTAGCAACACATATGCAATATGCTAGCAGCGACTTTAAGCTGCGCATTCACTTCAGACTTTCTTCAGGAAGTGCACTTTTCTAGTTTATAATGTAGCTCATCCATGACTACTGTTTTCCAGCAGCTCCCTCATAACATCATATATTATTATAAATATTATATACGTTATTATTGTCACGGAAGGGGGGGTTGACGAGGAGGCAGGACATAAATGCAAGTGGGTTTAATATAACACAAAATACCAAAACAAAACCAACAATAGAAACAAACTGAGGGAACAATAAACAGGATTACAACTGACTATTAAAGACAGAAACATACAACAAGAAACCAAACTAACATGGAACCAAACTATAATCAAACAAGAAACCAAAACATGAACATCAAACATGGAATCAAACATACTACTTGAACACAAAACGCCAAGCCAAAACACAGGCGACAACAGGGAGTATAAATGAACAAGACAAACAAGCAACACCTGGGAAGGGGCGGGGCTACAAACATGGGACCTAGAGGGCGGAGACAGGAGGATCACATGACCAAAACAAAAGCACATGGACGGGGACAGGCAGACAGACAGACAGATGTAACAATTATTTCTACAGCCCACCATTTACAGAGACGAAAGTAACCTATCACAAGAAGAATCTGTGATAGGTACCTTTCCTTAAAGCTTTATTTAACTGACAAAAGTCTAAATGTCTAAATTTATGACTGGTCAGGTTGACTGTATATTGTAAATACTGTATAACTACATTTTGAATTCAATACCTGCAACAACACTTCACAAAAAGCTGAGACTTTCCTGATAAACACATGCGTGTTATTTTCCATCTACTATTCATAAAACTGTGAAATTCAGGAAAAATGCAGAAATCTCAGTCTGTGTACAGCAAGGTTGGAGACCACCGTGGAACGTGTGAGACCTTTGAGCCCTCAGATACCATAGGAAACTGTGATGCTACTGTCTTATACATAGCCACATGGGCTCAGGACTACTTCAGAAAGCTGTTGACAGTCCATCGCTGCGTCAGGAAACAAGAATCAATTCTATGCAAAAACACTGCTGAGTTCTCTAGGCCCGAGCCCAGACCCACCTCAGATGGTCTGAAAGAGAGTGGAGAAGTGTCCTGTGGTCAGATGAGTCAACATTTCAGTTTGTTTTTGGGAAATAAACGGACGTCGAGTCATCTGGGCCATCCAGACTGTTTTTTTGTCAGTGATACGTGCAAAAGTCAGCATCAGGTATGGGGGGAATCAATATCCACAGCATGGGTGACTTTTATATGTGTGAAAGTGCTACTGATGTGGAGCTGTATATATTGGAATTGTAGAGAGCCATATGCTTTAATCAAGACACCTTTCTCTAGGAAATCCATGGTTATTTCAGCAAGTCAATGCCAGGCCTCATTCTGCACATGTTATAACTGTGAGGCTTCGTAGACACAGTATGTCTGCTGGGCTGGCCTGCCTGCTGTCCTGATCAATGGCGCATCATGAAGAGTGTAATCAGACAATGATGACCACAAACTGTTGAGCAGCTAAAATCTTGTATTAAGAGCGGTGAAAAAAATTCATCTGCAAAACTTCAACATTAGTATTCCCAGTTCCCAAATGATTAACACAATGGTTAACAGGCCTTCCAAGTGTGTTGCAGGGATTGCATTTGTTTATACTTACAAAAAAGATTAAAAAGATTTGGAATCTTTTCATTGCACGTTCATCAGTCAAATAAAGGCTCTACTAAATGAATGATTCACAAGCTCTTGTTTGTATTACATTTTACAAAATGGGTTTTGTATTTGTATAAATTTTTGAATAGATTGTCTAATATTAATACACTCATCCACATCATAAGAATAGTTGCGCCCAGAAGGAAGTGTAGGACTGCAGTGCTATTGGGAAGGAAGAAGGTTACCAGAAACAATAAATGATGATACAGTAAGTTTAGACTGAAATGGGTAATATTTATTGAGCTACACATACAGATGTAGTGTCTATCTCTGTCTTGCTAACGCAGCGTACCAGACCTTTCAGCATGGAGTTGTAGAGGTAATATAATAATCCATATAATTATAATATAAGATAATCCATCCCAAGCAGTTTAAATATTCTCACACAGTTGTGCGGTAGGGGTGGAGGTGGAGAGACACCAGGCCTTCTGGACATGAGACACATGAAAACACATTGCTCATCTTGGCGCTCTCTCTATGGTGCCTACACACTGGTTTCACTGGCTGTCCACCAAGACACATACAGGAGTCATCAGTGAAGATCTGAGGTCTGCATTCATGTAGTCTTCTGCACTGACAGGACGACTCATGGAGGGCATCACTGCTCGCTGAATGTCTGCAGTCATGGTTGTTGCGTCACTCCGCACATGTTGGACAATTTGTCTACTCTTTCTCTCGGTGGATCGTGTAGGCCTCCAATGTTCTTCATGTTGCTGATGTGTGCCTTCTTCTATCCACTGCTGCCAACAGCATATGGTAGCGTCCTCTCAACTGGTATGGCGCTCAGTATTTCGATAACACTATCCCGGAGCGCTATGATGTGACCCCTCTTGAACTCTTCCACCTGATCAAATTGCTTTCGAACTCTTCTTTGATGCATCATCCACTTGCAAAGGATGCTACCAGCACAACAGCATGAGTCAGAATGGAAAGCACACGCAACAGGTCCACCTTATATAGTCAATCAGGTTAAGCAACAAGACCCATCTTTGCGTACACGTGTGAAACTTGCATGTCTCACAATCTGTATTTAGATTTGCCTTAGATTGGTGTGTGTGTGTGTGTTGGGGGGGGCGGGGTTAGAGCATGGGTGAAGCATAAAAAATCATGTAAACAAGTAATTAGTAATACTGGGGATTTAATTATTCAACACTGGGTCCCATAATATCCAAAAGACATCACACCTCTATATCTGTTTACCTAAAACTGTCAAATCCTATTAAAATTGATTATTAAAATTTACGTCACACAGCAGTTCATAGGTCAACATCAACTTGTCAGAAACCTGAACACATAAAACGGACACGGTCCGCTGGGGCTTTTGAAAGCATTGCGTCAGGTCAGTCCTGATTATTGGGAGAAGAAGAAGAAGAAGAAGAAGAAGAGTGAATCTGCATGAAGGAGAACTATTTTGGTGGATGCTGTCGGTTACTGAATCTTAAATAAACCAATAAACAAGGCCTAGGCAGGAGAGCTTGAAAGTAAATGAAACAGGCATAGCAATGCCTCAGAGGATTCGCTCTAGCAATAAAAGTACGGCTGAAAAATCATTTCAAAGCTCCTCTCAGCACGCCATCTTCTAATGCATTTGCAGCATTCGTCTCAGAAACTTAAACAAACTTTTTTTTTCTTTGCTGCTAAGCTCAGTCCAAGCACTAAACATGCTGTAATTGCACAAACATTTCTAGCTGGGACACTCTTCAGTGCACTAGTCAACATCACCACAGCTGATACCATAAGAGCTCTAATTGTTCAATTTAACAAGCCTAAAGAGCGAGACTGAAACCGCTCAGGCTATATATAGCGTTGAAATTTCATGGGACTTGGCGACACTTTATGAAAATTTGCTGCTTGCTTATGTGTTGAATACGTCTAATTAGTATGTAGATGTGAAGTACTTTACTTTGCATTTGGCAGGAGGAAGTAGGAGTTGCCATCTATTGCATTACCCTCTTAACCTGTGGGTCATAGACCACCTGTGGGCCATGAACCACTCTATAATGATCCGTAGGGCTGTCCTCTTGTAGTGGGCCCGAGAAATGTGATATATAACCACATAACTGATATAATAAGTATATCATTATTATAATATATATTTGATTGTACATATAAGAATGTCACAGTAGCAGACTAATGAATTAACATCTTCAGGTACATAGCCGCTGGCTAGCTGCTGATGGAGAGGTTTCTTGTGGCAGTTTTACAGCTCGCTTATACCATATCATACTTCTTTAACCAAATGTCTTGCAGCATTTTAAAAAGTTGATTGTAGTTGTCTGGTGATAATTACTACAAAATTACTTTGTAGTAATTATCAGGTGGGCTTTGGGGTGGAAAAGGTTGAGGTCCTTACAGGATTGTTTTTTCCTCTCCACATTCAAAAAACAAAACCGAGATCTGACAGTTCCTTTTCAATTCAATTCAATTCAATTCAATTCAATTCAATTCAATTCAATTCAATTCAATTCAATTCAACTTTATTGCCATTATACCAATACAGGGTTGCACAGTATAACGAAACACTATCAGGCTCCTTCTCCAGTGCAATTACAAGAATATATATATATATATATATATATGATGAAAAAACAAATAGACAAAAACAATGTGTGCTAACAGTACAGTACGTGTACAGGACATGTGCAAAGTGTAGAGCAGTATCAGTAAGTATGTGGTTGTAAACAGTATAGATATATAAAGTGCACAGTGCAGGTGGGAGAAATGCAGCTTAATGTTCGGGTAACAGCTGGGTTGCTTAATACAGATGTTTAGTAGATAAATAAATATAGATAAATACATGCACAGCTGGATGTTCAAGAATACAGGTTAAGTTAAAGTGAAGTGCAAACTGTACTTTAGTCTTTCCACATGAGACTAATCAGCTAGGAAAGACATGAAACCCAAAAAGAACAATATACAGTCATTTTGCTAACCTGTTCTCAAAGGAGTAGCTTGGATCTACTTCTGCTCTATCCATAGTATTGAGGCAGCATTGGTTTGTGTTGTGAATGACCTCAGGCTCACCTTCTATGTTGGTGATCAAGGCTCTGTTGACAGACTATCGGGGACATGCCAGGTCATTTTCATTTGACATTTTCTAGACCCAAGTCACTGAAAAAGGGAAATGCTGGTCCTTGGTACTACAACTCAGAGAACGTTCCTTTATAAGAAGCTCACTTTGATAGCTTCATGTACTATACATGTACATGTCCTTCATGTATGACAGTCCCTGTGTGACTAGGAGCCCTGTTATATCCCAGATTTAAACACAGTTACATCCTCATGGAAATGAGCCTTCTCCGCAGGGTGTTAGTGTGAGGAGCTCAGTCATCCAAGAGGAGCTCAAAGTAGAGCCGCTACTGCTCTACATTAAAATGAGCCATCTGAGGTGGTGTGTCTGGCATCTGTTTAGGATGTTCCCATTTACCAAGCACAGCTGACTTGGGCAAGACCTTGAGATCATTCCAGGGCTCATTGGATGGGATACCCCAGAATGAGCTGGGGGATGTTGTGGGGAACAGGGCCATCTGGGATTCTCAGCTTTCCCTAAGCAGTGTAAGAGGAAAGTTCAGTGCACACTTTCAAGAAACATTTGAAAATGTATCTCTCTAACTAAGTGCTGATTTAAATTTGGGGCCTATTTGTCGTATTAATTTGGTTGAGCCTACTAGTAGTTTACTTTGAATTATCTATAAAGCTTTAAACCTGATCTAGAAATTATTATTATATTATATTAGAATTATTATTATATTAGTATTATATCAGAAATACTACTATATTAAAGCTACAGCAGCTGATATTTCTTAGTATAGCATTGCTCGGTACGAATAGGAGCTATCTTGCCTACTAGTTATCTTATCTTAAATGTAATTGTGCTACCATAAAGGAAGCTAATATATATACAGTATACAAGTATAAGCAAACTTTATTCCATGAAGGAGCTTATGTTACCTGAGCAAACTCAAACTCTCCCAAGAGACTATTTTGATGTCCCCTGGTCTGTCATTCCACCCAGTAAGTGCTGGGATAGGTTTTCGCATCCCTGCCACCCCCGGAGGATAAGCAGTGTAGATGATTGAGCTACTGAGTGAGATACGTTAAGATGCAACCATGACATGCAAATTGTGCACTCACCGCTTGTATAACCTTCATAGAAAGGCATTAACCAATAGAATGGGGAGCAGTTGGCACAAGGTCACACTCAGTGTCCACCAACTGCTAGCACAGAGTTGTGGACCAGTGGAACTGGTCTGGAGTAAGGGATGAGTTGGAATTACCTAGAACTGACGGTTTTGTGGCTGAACGCTGTCAAATCCACACAGCAATTTTATGACTCCAACATGGAGTGTAAAGCCTTTCCAAATAAGTAGAGGCTGAAATGAATAGCTAAGCTTTTGGACGTATACTGCAAGGAGAACATGGAGGAAAAGGGGTTAATACATCTATAATACACTTATTATATAAAGCCACGTGCCTTTTATGGATTATTTTTTCCATTATGGACTGTACAATGTTGGGTCATGGGACAATCTCAGTTGAGCTAACAAGGTCATTCTGTTTTCATTATAAGAGTTTGCTGAAACAGCGTTTGTCGTTATTGCATTTACATAGATAAGAACCTGAATGTGTTTGAGAGTTTTATAGAACATTTCACATTTAATTTGTCTTATGCTCTCTCTATTGATCATTTCTAAATGTTATATTTTACATGATAGCTTTTAGGATTATAATCTTTTCTATTAACTTTCTTTCTTGAAGTAATTGAAATATCAGCATTAATTCCTGCAGTGTTTCAGTTTCTATCTAAATACAAAAAAATAAAGGAAATAATGGTCTAAAGGTGGACATGGAGAAATAGAAGCCTAGGGGTAGTCAAGTAGACAGTGACACATTTCTGAGAGCAATCACAACGATAATGGTGTGGTATAAAGTCCGTATTCCAGAACAGCAGGGTATCACACGTTCACTGTAGGGACAGCATTCCTGTAGTGGTTCACAAGTGTTTTGGAGATTCTTCCAATTTCCAATTTTCAAACCAAACATTAACCATGGCTCCATGACTCCCTGGTTTAGGGCGAGATGAACCATGCTACAAACCTCATTTTCAAAAAATGTTAGGAGCATATGTGAAATGCTAGTACATACATAAAGCAGTAACATTTGACATTTGACAAAAGCAGTTTATTTGATGTTTTCAATAAACAGCAATTGTTTTTTAAATACACTATTGTTTGCTGATGTTTTTAATGTAAAGATCTGCTAATTCTAAATTTGATGTGTGCAGGAACATGAGAATATTTACCATTGTGTTATAATCGCTTCCCTTTAACATCACTTAATAATTGTTGAGGGACAAAACACACCAATTCATCCTGTTTCAGTGGAAGGGAATTTTTTTTGCATCTGTTGAACAAGTCTCTAGCTGCTCGACCGTATGGAGTCTTGTTGCACTTTATAATATGCTACATGTTTTCAATGGGAAACAGTTCTAGAGTGTAGGGAGCATATGCAGAATGTCATGTTAAAATAAACATAGCTGCCTCTGAACAGGAAATCATCTAGAAGGTGGCAAGCTGCTCTACAACATTTCTTTATTGTTGCATTTTATTTTGCTAGATAAACTACATGAAACAGGTAACAGTGTTACATTAATGTTACATCTTATAATATTCTTACATTAATTTTACAATGAGAAATAAAAATACAGTATATGGGCACCATGTGGACACCTAATCATCAAACCTGTATGAGCTTGTTGGAAATCCCATTCCAAAACCATGGACTTGCCTCCAGCTTTTGCAGCTACAGCAGCCACTCTTCTGGGAGGGCTTTCCTCAAGGTTGGAGTAAGTCTTCGGGAATCTGGTGCTCAGTAAGGTTAAGGTCATGACTCAGCTTATGCTAAGGTGACATCATGAGTGTGCCTGGTTTAAAGTCTGTAGGGGTCTTCAAATCTTTAGGTCCCAATTTTGCTAATGGAGATTGCACAACTATGTTCTTGATTTTGTACACATGTTTGCAATGAGTGTGACAGAAATACCTGAAGGTGGTTGGGGTGTCCTCATACTTTTGGCCATACAGTGTCTGTTGATTTGAGACCATTTCACTTGCCAATATAACATCTTAATAATGTTACAAATACATAACACTGTGTTCCTATGCCTATGGCCGGGGGTTAAATACAGTATTTGAATCAAGGATATTTGTAAGGTTAATTTCCAAAAGGTACAAATCTGAGGTTTCTTGTCATCATCAAGTTCCAGATCAATGGGCAAGCTACAAAACACAGGGTCTTTAAATTAATAACCACATTGCACTTTATTGAAAGACTGAGTTTTCTTTAACCTTCCTGATCTGTTATGTTTTCTAACACCACTTTCCTTTTGAGCTGTTAATACTAAACTCAACAAGTCAATTAGCAAAAATCTTTAATTGAATTGCTTTGCATTGTTCTTCCTGTGCTGAGGAACTGATCTGATAATTATAGGGTGAATATAAAACCGTGCTTTGCCCCATTATGAACAAACTTTTTTTTTTTTTTTTTTGCTGTGTGAATCTATGGTTCAGGTTCTATTGTTCTGAGTCGGAGGGGCGAGACGGGGAACCTCTTATTTGGCAGGGGGCTGTGACTTTGTGAAAAGTATTCTGACAGCCCTTCTAATTAGTGAATTCAGTTGCTTTAAGGTGCACTCGTTGCTGACCCAGATGTTTAATTGCACAAACACAGCTTGTTGAAAAGCATTGACCAATAAAACTGGGCGCTCTAGAGCAGCGCCATGAGCCGAAGGTCACCTTGCCCAATACCGAGTGTTGGCTAGAGGGGTATAAAAAGCCACAGTATTGGCCTCCAGAGCCGAAGAACTGGGAACTGGAACTGAATTCTCTGACGTGATAAAGCTCTATCCAACCTCAGAACTAATCATCCAACAATAGTACCTGACCTCACCAGGGCTCTGCTGGAAGGCAATAAAATCCTCACAGTAATTTTCCAACATCTACTATAAAGCATTCCAGCATCTACTATAAAGCATCCCCCGAAGAATTCCTGCAGTGAAGAGACTTACTATTAATATCCTTTTATTTGGGAAGAAACACTGAATGAGGAAGTGTCTAAAAACTGGTGATGGTGTATACTCCCTGTGGTGGAATAACCAACTAACTTATGAATGCTTGTAAACATACTTGTGGGTGGATCAAGCATCCAATCAACATGGAAGCAGATTTAGGATACGGTTTACAATACAATACAAATACAACAGAGAGACCATTGATCAATAACCATCATTTTATGTTGTGTTGGAGGCTGGAGCGTCAAATATCCCCCAAGTATGTACTGAATTTTATTACTATATCCCCAGTTTTTAGCTTTCTAAAGCAGATAGATCTTCAATAAGTCTTAATAAGCTTGCAGTTGAAGAGAGCAATTTAGCAAATACTCTTCCAGATGAAGACAAACCTGAGCAGCAACCAGCAATTAGTTACACAACCAATAAGTATATAAACCAGGACGGTAGCTACAGGGGTTGGACAATGAAACTGAAACACCTGGTATTAGACCACAATCTTTTATTAGTATGGTGTAGGGCCTCCTTTTGCGGCCAATACAGCGTCAGTTCGTCTTGGGAATGACATATACTGCGTCCTGCACAGTGGTCAGAGGGATTTTAAGCCATTCTTCTTGCAGGATAGTGGCCAGGTCACTACGTGATGCTGGTGGAGGTTCGTCCTTCTTGGTGGTATGCTGACATTACCCTGGCTCTTGATACATCACAAAGACTTGCTGTCTTGGTCACAGATGCGCCAGCAAGACGTGCACCAACAATGTGTCCTCTTTGGAACTCTGGTATGTCACCCATAATGTTGTGTGCATTGCAGTATTTTGAGCAGGACTGTGCTCTTACCTGCTAACTGAACCTTCACACTCTGCTCTTACTGGTGCAATGTGCAATTAATGAAGATTGGCCTCCAGGCTGGTCCAATTTAGCCATGAGACCTCCCACACTAAAATGACAGGTGTTTCAGTTTCATTGTCCAACCCCTGTATGTCAATGTGTTGACTGGTATTCATAGAATTACTACTATGCAGGGAGTTTGACATATGCTAGCTAAGGAGACATATGCTAACTATATGCTATTATTTGTTTGATCCTTGATACTTGTAGAGAATATAAGATATAAGACTACATAATATATGGCCCTTGGTATGTGGACACCTGTCCGTCAAATTTATATGAACTTCCTGGAAGCCCATTCCAAGACTGAGGAGTTGCCACCCCACAGCCTTGCCAGCTAGAGCAGCCACTCTTCTGGAAAGGCTTTCCACAAGGTTTGGGTGGAATTTGTCCCAGATGAGAACATCAGGCTTGCAAACGTTGCCCAAGCTCATGCAAATGGTGTTCAGTGGGGTTGGGGTCATGACTCTATGCAGCTTATGCTGACTTGTGGTTAAGGTGGTATCTAAGTAGAGAAATACGTGAGCATGTGTGCACAATAGCATACAGTTCTTCAGCCAACTAGCCTGCAAAGGTAGCTAATTAGCTTAATTAGAAGCTTCAAAACGACATAAAATGAGCAAAAAGACTATTAAATCTTTACTCATGGTCATTATAGGCAGTCGTCTCTTGTGCAGGCGGAAAATGAACTAGAAATAGAACTTGGCTTCTGCTGGTGCCTTGGTTCATGTTTCTAGATTCTGGTTTTTAGATGCTGGAGGTAGAAAATGGCCTTATTAAGTCAACATTCCTTTATAACACTTTGACTGGGGTCGTTGTTGACCTAACAAGCTTTCTGGATTTATCTCTCAGGGTAAGTACAAAATCCTGCTATACCAGTGCGTTAACCACCCAGGATTAATTCCTAATCTAAACATTATACAAACGGAACGACTTGTGATGTGCAGTAGTCCCCATATTAATTTATTCTTAAAGAAAAAAATGTATTTAAATGGATGCTGTATGAACTCCATGAAATCGGCTAGGAAGGCAAAAGTTACCTATTCAGAGCTTTACAGTCATGCAAAGTTCATGTTTCTTGATGGACAGCTGTAGGAGGAGTAGTGGTGGTAGCTTGTGGACCATAACATTTGGACAAGAAGAAAAGGAATAACTTTCTTTCAAGCCAACATAAACAGTGCCTTAACCAACATTTGTATAGGAGTCAGATTTTAAGCTGAAAAAGCCCAAGTGTTCAGGCTGTGTTCACATTTTGATCCATCATTGTAGCCTAGATGAGTGTCATTAATGCCCACATCCACATCCCATCCCATAATCCCCACTCCCATGAGGTTAAGGTTCTGTAGCCTTCAGTTGATTTAAATCAAACTTGCAATCAGATGTAAATAATGACCCGCACATTCATCCTCCCACGTCTACATCCATCTGCTCTTAGACCCGAAATGCTGACGCCACTTTTCTTCAAATTGAATTTCAAAGCGTAATATATTCCTCTTTTAATGCAAGTGCTTAATCATAAGCTGGAAGAAGATCTTCCTTCGGAGTGAACTTCACTTCAGAACAACTAGATATCTGGCAGACTTTTTTTTTTTAAGATAGTCTCTTCAAAATGGTGAAAGACTCAGCAATCAGCAAGCTTGTAGTTCCAATGCAACTAGTCTGATTTATTATTCAAAGCTTATCACAGCTTGGCTGGAGCTGCTTTATAATCATGCAGAGTTAGTGACAGCACTGCACAAACTGCTTATGGAATATCTCCCCGTAAATGTTAAAGTTTCTTCTCTTTATTTTAAGTTTCACATTATGTGCAGTAAGGTTTACATTATGAGTCATAGGTGCAAACGGTATCAATAACTGCCTGGCGTCCAACATTTTAAACAGTCATTTTTGTTTAATTCTACCTAATAATTATGCTTTAAAGTCAATGCAGGAGTTTGAAGTGGTTTATTTTCAGTTAGCATTTTATGCTAATGCCTAACTAAATTGCAGGGAACATAAAATGACCAACTAAGATGAAATATTCCATATATATATATATATATATATATATATATATATATTTTTTTTTTTTTTCAAAACTGCATGGGAAGTGGTAGACAGCATATAGTTTATTGTGTGTATGGGTATATGACCTGTAATATAACAAACCGCTGTGGTAAACGACTGCATACTTGACAAAATACATGCCAAAAAAAAATTATGCATGTTTGTCATGCTGTGTAAATCACCATGAGTCATCAGGACACTCAGGAACATCTGAGGCTGGATGGTCTGCACAATAAGCTAGCGCAAACCAGAATCCCCTTGTTTTTGCATAAGGCTACCAAAACTACAGAGATACATTCTACAATTACAATGTTCAGGACTACCAGTGCAGAAGATCCAGAAAGTACCAAAAACCTATATTGAATTGTAGCATATAATATTAATGTACTAGATTAGACGAATAAATTGTTGCATTGCTGTTTCAGGATGTAATATATATGATAATATACTCTGGAACTCCTGGAACTCTCAGAAGGTGACCTATAATTGTGTGAACACTTCGTAATAAATGGACCAAATACAAATGACCAGTGGTGGACAGTAACAAAGAAAATGTAATTATTAACTGTATCTGGGTCGATTTTTTGTGTATCTGTACTTTATTGGATTATTTCCATTTTGGACGAATTTTTACTTTAACTCTGCTACGTCAAACTCACTGTTTACTCCACCACACTGTGAAAATGTGTAGTTCCTTTCGACTTACGTGTGCATAAAAACGTAATCTGATTATTTCAGGCCTGGACGACATCCAGGAGCACCTGAAGAAAGGCAGGTAAAGCAGGATGGGGTTAATGCAAACGCTGATTGACAATCACACATCACAGCATCAGTGAACAGATCAAACACACTGTTCCTGACTCTGTGGGTAAATAGACCACAATATAGAAATATGTACACATGCACTCGTGACTGGAGAGTGTCTTTGACTGGCGAGTGTCAGAAACGCTAATAGGACTTTAGAGCCATAATAATTCATACTACTGTTAGTCTCCATACTTAAGTACATATGAAGGCAAATACTTTAATACTTTTTACCCAAGTGGAGCTCTAAAGGGAGGATCTCTACTTTTACTGGAGGAATATTTTACCTTGGGGATCTGTACTCTAAGTTAACTACAGAAGAGCAAACCTTTTAACTTTTTACCTTACATTAGCTAGGAATACAGCACGATGGGAATTCTGGGCTAATTTCCAATGCTTTTAAATTTCTGCCAATACTGATACATAAACATTATTATTATTATTATTATTATTAGCATTAAACAAAATTATAAACTTTAATTTAGCTGACGCTCTTATCCAGAGCGACTTACAAGGTTAATCATATTACAGGTAGGCCAATGTAGTGTTAGGAGTCTTGCCCAAGGACTCTTATTGGTGTAGCACAGCATAGTCCCCCAGCCCGGGATTCGAACCCCTGTCTCCCACATGTTGTGGTGGCTACTTGGCGGGTAGTGGGGTTATCCGCTGAGCTACACCAACCACTTCAGCTATATGATTACAAATGCAGCAAACTTAATAAATCACACGTATTTTGGGAAAGTAAAACAGGGATTGGCTAAACATTTTGCTCTACCATAAAAATTTGCTCTACTATGAAATATTGAAATATCAATTTACAAATGTACAAATAAAACAAAAACAAAACAGTCAGATTTGTTGAGAAATGCTCTGCCTGTACTGATATTAATTCTGATTTCTATTATTAGGTGAGTGATGAATGAGCATTCCATTTTCAAACTAAAGTTTAGTATGTTATTTGTCATGTTTCATAATATTCTATACTGTAGCATTATATCCTTCATTCCTATCAGTTTAACAAGACGCACAATTGTGCATTGATTTTGGGTCTTACTACAATACCCAGCATGCATTCTGCACACAAACAAACATTAGGAACCAAAAATAAACAGAACCAAGCCAGCATTAATGTGTTACCTCGGGTGTCTAATGAAATCAGCAATCCTGTTTTATTCAGCACAAATCGATATTCAGAGACAAAGTTTCCTTCCGACAGAAAACAAAAGCCATACCGAGGACGGATATCTATATAGCCAGCTGTCTTGCTAACTTCAGCTCTTTGCATGTTTTGGAGTTGTTTCTTTCAACTGAGTAATCCCAAACGTTCCCACTGAAGCAGCTGTAATATGCTTTATAGATACATCAATAGAAGCGTGTTTTCCTGGTCTTTACAGTCTGCAGCAGTCTTTACTCTGCAGCAGAACTTCTGCAGGATGCTTAGTAAGACTTATCATAGGATTGGCAAATACAAAAACACAGCCTAGGCTATGATCCTGCCGCAAGAAACCCTGGGCAATGTGCCCAACAGCCAGTGACAGTGAACACTCATACCACACTAACTGACCCACAACAGAACACAAACCACCCACAACCAAACACAGTAGCTTAAACTAAGGATCAAGCAGCATTAACAACAACAGGGTGTGTGCATCCCATGAGCCTCTTGTTTATATCGTGACCTTCTGGAGGTCAGGGACCAGCCAATAGGGAGAAGGGCCTGTCTGCAGAACCTCAAATTTATGGTAGCAGTTTCACGCCTGTGGTTTCAGGCCAGTGGGATTGAACACATGTACAGTAGGAGAGGGCAATTGTGCTATGTAGACATATGAAGACAGCAGCTATATGCTGGTTGTATGTGTCAAGGGTAATTATTTCAGCTACCTAAGGTGTCATGTTCTTAGCCCTATATTTATGTTTGAGCAATATTTAAACTGGGAATGTCCATTTGCTAGACAGACTGGGAGTGATTCTATAAGGTCCTGGCATGCTGCCTACAGTGCATCCCACAGCTGCTGGAAGGTGCATGGGGGAGGATCCATATAGTGAACACAACATTCACGGTGGTCCCACAGATGTGCGGAATTACAGGGCCAGGGTAGTACTTGGAATTGACTAATGTTGGAAATTTCTAGCTGTGTGAGATTCCACCCCCCACCCCTCGCACCCCGAAAATAAGTGTGTGCATGTGTACGTGATGTATGGGGTGTACGTGATTCATACCCAAATCAGTTGAGAGTGCAATCCACATAAATGAGTGGGCCCAGAGAATGCCACAAAAACATGACTTCCCTTATGAGCTTTGCACTATTACCATCAAAAGTAGGCAGTAGTCATATTAATGTGGCTCTACTGTGTAAAACAAGGGTCAGCATATGTACTAAAAGCCAGTGGCCGAAAATGACTGGTAAGAAACGGTTGGGGTAAATCTGAGGTTCTGCAGATGGATATTATTGGCCGTAGGTGCCCTTACAGTATATTTACAATAAACAAAGCAATAGTTTTAATTTATTTTATTTTGATTTTACTTTAATAAAAAGTAAGCCACTGTTGCCGTTTCAGCAGTGCTGTGCAGAAAAGGTCATCTTAAAAGTGGTAACGTATAGTTGTAAACAGGACCTCAAAAAAGGGAAAACAGGCTGATTTATTGCACTGATATGTGAAAATTTTATAATCTGAGATTAGGAACATAATCTTTGTCATGATAGCTGCCTGGAAATTAAGCTATCATCAATTCAAGATTTTGAATAATTGTCATTTTGTTAAGTTACATGCTGTTTTGGCTCAGTTACAGCTTTGGTACTCTTTTGCCCTCTATTGGTTGTAACAGTATCAGTGCTGGCCTTTGAAAACCCAACTGGTTTACTAGCAGATGCTTTAGAAATAATGGCTTTTAATTTGAAATCATTTATTGAGAGTAGTGTGTGCAATTAGCAAAATGTGCCCTTGCAATTGAACTGGCTGTGTCTCCAGAAGCCATTATGAGTCTGATGTCCTTCAGCCTTTTTTTTTTTTCATTCAAAAAGCAAGCGACATCTAATTTGTATCATTTTGGTGCCTGATATAATGCGTTTCTGTTAGTGGTGTATATATTTAATTTCCTCTGCAAAGCGGTTATTGCTGTGGTGTCATTGTTGGTCCTTGTTTTGTTTTTTTTCTTCTAGTTCAGCCTCACTCGCCTTATTGAAAACACTGTTTGTAAGCGGGAGGATAATCTATAGTTATAGAAAAGAAAACCCTGGACATTATTCTCCATTACTGTTTATGCTCTCAACACCACGGATGGTCCAGGAAAGGTGTTATTACAGAATGGTCTACAGCTCGGCTGCTTTTCACTGAGATTTATTGTATTTAGACGATCACATTTCTAGAAGAATCTAAGAATATCACACTTATGTGTCAGCTTTTGTGACTGCAACTGATCAGGCAATCGCTCATAGCTCCAGGCTAAATAAAAATCATCTCATAATGAGCTTCTTTCTCTAGATTTATTTCTCTGCGGTTGAATAACAGTAATGTACTCTAAGACAATATATTGCACACTAGCTTACTTTTATCACTTTCATTCACTTTCTGTCTATTAGAGGACCATGCATTGACATGTGACTGGGTCGGTCAAACCACATACGGATGTGGTCAGAGATGAATCTTAATCACATTTAACAAAAGTTTAAATGAAATGCATTTTCTATATCCACATAGAATTGAGTATAAGAAAATGTTTTTGCTGTATGCTGACAAACTGGTAATGGGGGTCCCATTGAGAATTTCCTCGGCCAGTCAGGGAAAAACCTAAAACATCTGGCCAATATGAGCAGTTTGAAAGTTTCCAGAACTTCCACATACAATAGGAACCCATTGGAATAACCTATTGTTTGGGATAAACTTGCCATAAAATATGCTAGTTACTCAGCCCTATCTGCTAAAGCGAATAACATGCAAACAGTTACAATCTATATGTCTTTATTGCACAGACCAATAAAATATTTAAAGTACTGATGGAAAATGTATGTGAACCCTTGGATAATACATGGTCAACCATCCTTTGACACCTATAGTCTGCATATCAGACTTTTGAAGATGAATACTGGACCTTCAGCCAACTTTAGTCGCTTCAGCTTAGCCATATTCTTTGGATGTCTGGTATGAACGACTCTTTTGCGGTCATTCCACAACATGTCTATTGGGTTAAAGTCAGGGATCTGATTAGGCCACGACAAAAGACAAAAAGACTCCAAAAGCTAATTTTAGTTTTATACATTTAAGCCATTCTGTAGTGGATTTACTGTGATGTTTGGGGTCATTGTCCCAACACATTTAAATGATCATGTAAAATACCTTAATCCATAGAATGAACACAACGATCACAATGGTCCCACAGATGCTCAATTGGGTTCGAGTTTGGGGAATTACAGGGCCAGGGTAGTACTTGGAGATCCTGGTCATGGTCCTCCAACCACTGTTGGACATTTCTCTAGGTCAGTTTGTTTCCTTGTTGGTGATAATTGCACCATGTCCGAAAAGGTAGCAAAGCAGCAGGAAATCATAAAGCCCCCTCTACCCTACTTCACCATTGGGATGATGTTTTCATGCTGCAGATATGCAGTGTCCTTTTTACACCATATGGAGTGCTGCATGTTCTTCCCTAGTTTCATCAGCCCACAAAACATCTTCACAGTTGTGGTTTGGAGTGTCAAGGTAGTCTTTGACAGACTTGTTTTTGAGGAGGAGAAGCTTCATCCATTGTGCCACGCCATGGAGACCTTGCCTGTTCAATGTATTTTTGAATGGTACACTCATGAACAGAAATGCAGTTCCTGTGTGGCAGCATGCAAGTGTGACAGTCACTCACATAGTGAAAAATGGGGCTGCATGCATGTAGGAATTCTAATCTGGAAGATTTAGGTAAGGCATTGTGATGTAGAACACTCACACAAACAAAAACAGAAAGAAAACATTAGTTCAACTTAACCCATTCATGACTTTCCACAAAGCTCAAACAGAGTGAATAAATTATTTACATATGGCACAGAGTCCAGCAGCCGAGTAAGAGGTAGGAAAAATGAACTACAATCAAAATAAATATAACCACAAACTCAAGGAAGACAATGCATATACAGAAATCAGCCATAACATTAAAATCACATCCCTGTTTCTACACTCAGTGTGTATTTTATCAGCTCCACTCCACACAGATACACTTTTTAGTTCTATAATTACAATGTTTAGGCCCTCATACCTTGTTGTTCAAAAGTCAGAACTGCCACAGAGCAATTACATCTACGGCATTTAGCTGACGCTCTTATCCAGAGCGACTTACAAGGTTAATCATATTACAGGTAGGCCAATGTAGTGTTAGGAGTCTTGCCCAAGGACTCTTATTGGTGTAGCACAGCATAGCCACCCAGAACTGGAATCGAACCCCAGTCTCCCACATGGGACGGTAGCTTCCTGGTGAGTAGTGGTGTTACCCGTGGTGCCACACCAACCACAATTATTACAGTATCTGGGTACTGGATTTTTCTCAGCATTGCAGTGACACTGACATGGTGATAGTATGTTAGTGTATGTTGCATTGGCATGATTGGATAAGACCCAGCAGAACAATTGACTCAACAAGTTTCTGGTTGTTGGCGGCATCAATGTCCAGACACTCTTGCATCAAAGAATTGCACAGTTGGGACAGATTTGGTGAATCTCTTCCCTGGCACGATTTTTGCCACCGCTGGTGGGCTTCAACTACTTCCTTCACACTACAGCCTTTGACCCATTCAAATGCGATCACTCCTTTTTGTCAATCATTGAAATCTACTTGGCACACCGACCTCAAGAACCTATTAGCGGTTTTAGTTGGCTCTTGCATCGCTACAGTATTCTTTATGAAATGATACGATAGTGCTCTCATATGAGTACCTGTAGAGGTGGACCTGCTCAGCAAATCTATTCACCCTCACACCTTTTACAATGCGCTAATTATAAACCTAGTTTTAGATAATTACTGTGTGCTTCCCAGAGGCTACACCTCTAAAACGATGTTCAGGTTTGCTAGCATTTGATTGGCTGAAAAAGAAAAGGCTGTCTGAGGACTCGCATCAGGACATGCGAATATCTTACTGCCAGACAAAGAGGAGGTGAGAGATGATCAGTGTGCTAACGGCAAGTTATCAGGGCTGTCAGTCCATGTACCTCAAGCATGGGCAAAAATATAGACTTTCAGAGAGCTTACTCTCTTTCCTCTTTTATCTGCACTGGCCGCATATTTGTAGAGATCATGGGCATCATCTGGGCCCTCACATCCAGACTGTGCAACAGCTTCTTTCCCCAAGCCATCAGACTCCTTAACAACCAGGGTCTGGTCTGAACAAACAAACACATTAGTGACTGAACTGAAAACACACTCACACACACACCACCTTTTTCCTTTTCAATAATAAAAAAAAATGTTTACATTTACACCAAATACGCACAACTGCACCTTACTGCTCCCACTACTTAGGGGCTGACTGCACTGTTTCCCCTCCCCTGTATTTATTGTTTGTCTTGTAAATGGTCATGTGTATTTATAGTATATTGTCTTGCGCACTGGCACACATGCATGTTATGTTGTATTGTATTGAGTAGTCTATTGTTCTATGTAGCACCTTGGTCCTGGATGAACGTTATTTCGTGTACTGTGTACTGTACACCACTGTGTATAATTGAAATGACAAATAAAACCATTTAAACTTGAACTTTTAGCAAAATGTCTTTAATTAGTCTGACACTCAAATGATCATAAGCACAAAACACAACAAGGCAAACAATTTCTGTTGGAAAGAAATATAAAAAAGCTTTTAGCAAACAAGTAAAGTTTCTGTTTTTTGCAACTTAGCTACAAGTTTAATAAAAACGTAAAAACTTCAAACGCTGGTTCACAAATTAGTTTTCCTTTGCTGTATTGCATCCGTTTTTACGTGCAGATAAGCTGAAGGGAATGGCAAGTTAGACAAAATGTTGTGGAGTAAAAGGTAAGATATTTGACCTGAAGTTGGAGTTAAAGTAGAGTTAAAGTAAAAAGTCGTCCAAATTGGAACTGCTTCATTAAAGTACAGATACACAAAAAATACTTAAGTCATTTTTTATTACTTTCCACCACTGATTATAAACTACTGAGCATCACCAGCCTACCAGCTTGAAAAATGTACTACACTTATTATTCAAAAAAAAGTTGCATAAATAGTTCAGGAATAAGAAATCAGCCAGCAGGAATGAAACTTGGTGGGTAGGTTTGATATGGTGAGACATGCGAATGTTTCAAGTTTCACTCTGTGCCGCGCATGTGATGTAAGCAAGGACAGGTTTTTTCACTGTACCTGACTGAGCCAACAGCCACGATTGTGGACATTCAACGAGCAGTGATGCCCTCCATGAGTCATCCTGTTAGTACTAGCACCATTCTACTAGGAGCATTCTTTTGATGTATCTTTTCATCAAAGCTTTTTTTTTTTCACAATGTGGGCGTTTAGTTGTGTCCCTACCGATGTTGCAACCAAACCTACACCCTTGCTTTATCATGTTCTATATGGGAAGGCACACAGCAAAAGCCCTGATCTACTTTTGTTTATTAGAAGACCTGTAGTTTAAGAACAGTAAAAAAGCAAAAAAGCCCCAGGAAGATTCGAATGCACGATCAGAATACAGTTTCAGTCATCGATGGCAGCATTTCCAATTATATTCAATAATATTCAGCCGTTATTAAATATTTGTATTTCGGACTCTGCTTAGTAGTCATGTTCATGGCCAGATGCAGTAATTGATAAGTAGTGCTCGAGTCCGAGCTTGTAGTGTCATTGTACAGTGAAATATGAATTACTGGCACGTGAGGGATACAAATCTGACATCTGTCAAGATACAAAGATATGGAAAGCCACCTTGAAAGTTTGCAACATATTTTGGATTATAAATAGCCAAGGCCCATGCATTCATTAGGCAATGGAATCACTGTAAGCCACAGTCTCCACTGACTTACTGCTTTTATAAACTACAGTATGATAAACCACATCAATATTCAGTAAATAGTTATTAATAATCACGCTATTCCTTCTCCATGCACGGAAGTTAATAAGATGTGGTTGCTTAGCAACATAATGGTGAAAGGTTATCCCACCAAGAGCACAATGGTTTTAATAACATGGTGCACTAATACAGAACCCAGCTAATGTGTGCTGACAGGAGTGTCTATATTATAGAATAACTCATCGTTTCGACTGTGAGTTATCCGATCAGGTCTTAGAACCGTAAGCATCCATTTAAAAGACTTAGTATTCCCGTTCCCATTTTCCAGGTTTTTTTTTGCAAACGTTAGTGCACACTTTGGTTTACTTGCTGACATAAACATGTTGGAACAAATCTAAAATGTGCCTTTTGCACACTGCATGTATTAGTTGTTTCCAGTACGTTAAATCCAGCAAATAAACAGTAATTATTCATAACATGCACAAGTGTGTTCTCCGTAGAGGATGATATTAACTCACACTGCTACTGCTACTGCTAATGCCACTGCTACACCAGCACCATTGGCGGATGGCTGCATAACACAGGACTACATGCATGCAGAACGGTACAACAGCTACATCCTAATGTAGAGTTTCCCATTTACCCAGTGTACACCCCTATGATTTAGTCCTGGTATGAAATGAACTGCTTTACCTTTTTTCATACATTCAAATATTTATTTTAAAGTAGTGTGTCTGAACCTACATCTGTTTTGGCCTTTGCTCTCATCCTGAGCTTCTCTCATTTATATTCTTTAATGGCTCTAAATAGTGATCAGGACTAGGTATCAGGGTGCTTCCTGTCATGATCAAAGTGGGCAGGGAGGGGCTTATGTTATGCTCACACCTTTTGTTTAGGTTTCTGTTGCTAGTATGGGCAGTTCTTGTTCTGTCAGGGTTGCTTTTGTGTTTCAATTCTTCTCTAACCTTTTTGACTCCCTGTTGGTAAAACTCTTAACTACTTCTAAATGAAAATATTTGCTGCAGTTACCACCTACCTCAAGTGAAAATATCTGTATGGACTGCAACCATGTTCTCGCCAGAACTCAAATGACCATATATTATTTTTGTCCTGTTTTAGATTTTAAAATCAATAGTACAATAGAAATAAAACTAATGGTCCCAACACTATGCTGACATGGAGCTTTTTTCCTGTATGTGTCTTTTGGGGACTTCTATGTCTAAGGTCTCTGTCAAAAGATAATAACTCAGAACTGAAATGCATATATGAGAGTGATAAAATAAGTGGTAAAATAAGAGTAGGCTGAAGAGCTTCTCTTTTCAAATTTTGCGCAGAAATAAGTTGCAGCATTTAAGTGGGAACCAAGAACATTTGGATTAAGGAGCTGCCGAATAGGAAGGTCAGTTTCAAGTTTTATTTGCATGGCTGTACATAATTGCTTGGAAAGAGTATGAAAAGTGTTGACATCGCCTTCACAACCTGGAAAGTATGTTTTCCACAGCTTGGCGCTTCCTTGTGCAAGCTGTAGCATTTAAGGTGGAACAGAACATTTGATCAAGAAGCTGGTGAATAGAAGTGGTTTTCAGCCTTGTCTAAAGATAATACATCATCCATCTCAGAACTGTTGTGTAAAGGATTGGAAAGAGCTGTTTTACTGACCTTCCGTTACAAACACAGGAAAAAATTTTTTTTTTTTTTGTATTTTTTTGTTTTTTTGATTTGAAGGAGGAGATACGTGTCTGAGGTTCATAGGATGCCAGTTCTTATGTACTGAACTCTCATTATTCAAGGGTGATGATGTAAATAAGTTTTCAGGTCATAAACCCTTTTAATGAGCTCATGTTAACACTGGGGCATTAAAATTAGTTTTGTTCTGTGCAAAATAATGAACACATAAATGTTGTTTGGCCTTTTCTAGAATAAACAACCACAAACTAGTCCAATGTTTATTCTTAACCTGGTGTACACATTAGCCTGTCTTGCCTATTATTGCTGCTACCTATATAACAACATATTAACACAACATGCCCATGGTTGACATGGTTGATGGTTTGAAAAATGCCCACTTCTATTTTGCAAAGAACATTGGAAAAAATCTGTCATACTGTGACACCAACACATGGGTGGTTAAAAAAACATAGAAATGCCCTATTGAATACTGTTACACACCTTAAGAAGATCGAACTGTGTTTGCTCTTTTAAAAGTGCAACATAAGATTGTCAGAGTGATTACTGATATGTCTTTTAAGATGATATGTACACTATGCTGACCAAGGATACTGTATACCAAGGTGTTAGTGACCAAGCGCCCATGTCTCTTTGGTGGCATTGACCTGTTTTAATTGTTATACATTGACCTGTTTTTTTAAGACATCATAGCTTTTCAAGTCTTTGCTACGCAGCCTTGAGTTTGTTTGTTGTGACTGATGAGAGACATGACAGGCTTGGCAGTTTTTTGTTGGAGGCACCCTTTATAAAAACCTGGTGGCTAATGTAATGGAGGGGCTGAATGGATTTGAGCTCTTCACTCAAGTGTCTGTTAACCCCATAGGTCTAGAAGCTTCACAAACGGAAGAGCTTAGGAATATGCAGGACAATGTGTACAAATATGGTTTGACGATTACTTATCTCTATGTTGATAAAATAGTCTTACTTCCAGATACTTCCAGGCTCCAGATTTGTGTCAAACACAAACACTGTATGCTAAAACTGTATCACCCATTACGCTGCATGCTAGATTTTAGATTTGAGGTTAATTTAGATATAAAAAGTTCACATTAAACAATGCTCACATTAAACAATGCAGAATCCCCAATTATAAGGCTAATTTCTAAGAGAAGACCCATGATTGTGTCTGGTGGAGCAAGTGATTTAAAGCATATTCAGTGGTTAAGATGATCCCTTAAGGAGGCCCATGAGATTTAGCTATTTAGCTGCCTTAAGCTTGAGGGTACAGGCTAATTTGTAAAACGTGACACTATTGTCATTTCAGTGAGAGTGTGAATTAACTTGCAAGTCAGGTTTTCTTTCCCCAGACAATGTAACAGCATTACCAGTTGTTCTTTTTCACCCCTTTATTCGTTTTGTTAGTTTTTCTGCATTTCAGAATAATGACCTGTACCACCCTCAGGCCTTCTAAATTATTTAAACGGATCGATTCATTAGGTTTTCATCTAGTGTAATGCTCTACAGTACCCTCAGCTTCGGAGAGATGATTGGTGGTTTCGGCCAGCTGAAATTCAAAATAACTATGTCACCTCAACTTGCTCTCTTTTTTTTATATCTAAGCAAAGGTCTATGAAGAGTGTGAACAAAGGCCTTGTCTGAGATATACAGGGGATGTGAGTGATGGAGAATCCGGTTATGTAGGCTAAGTGTCAAGTGTCACTAGGCACTACCCTGGTTCAGAGCACTGGGAGCTGATGTGCCATAGAAAAAGGTGTGATGTGGACTGGTTGGAATGTCGGCCTTGCTTTTTTGTTTAATGTTTAATGGCTTGTGTTTTGTGAGGACTTGAGGAGAGTGTATTTTAGGTAGTAGTTGATAATTATTATCAGCCCCTTCTCTCCCTGACTTGAGGAGAGATAATGAGCCAGGTAGTCTCAGTTCAGTAATTGTAGAGATTTCCAAACTGCAGTTGTACAATACATTAGGATTTAGTGACATTACTTGGTTGTGTGTGTGTGTGGGTGGGTGGCGGGGGGGTCTGTTGGCATCCGTCTTATGATAACAATATCTCAAATGTTCGCTTAAAGAGTTGTTTATTAACCATGTTAACATCTTAAATGGTCTGTTGACAATACAGTCCTTAATCTCTTAACTGCTTTTTAACTCTGCTTACCATTTTAGCAGTAGTTGTGTTCTTTCTAATTCAGACCTTATCTGCAGTGTACAGGTGCAAAGGAATGGCTAAGAATGTAACATGATAACATGGAGGTTTGAGCTGAACACTAGATCACCTACACAGACCCAGTGGTTCATAATTCAACAGGGCCTGATTCTTTTCCACTGGTCTCTCTCTGTCTGTTTCTCCCTCTCCTCTCAGCATCTTTCATGGAAAAAAACTTTGTATTTGTGTTTTTTTACAGAATCTGAAAGCTGACAATGAACATATTTGAGCTGTTTCTTAATACTGTGTTAAAATTCAATGATTATTGGACCAAAATAGTATTGTTACATTACATTTTTTCATTAAACCATTATGGCAATATGAGGTTGCTGCGACAGCAATTATATACTGTTTATAATGATAAACATATATTTAAAAATATGAAAGATTTTCTGACCTGTTTACACTACCATAAGGAGTTACTGAATGTTAAACCATGTAGGTGTATCTTCTGGCTTGAGCAAACTTCTCCTGAAGTGGCTGACACATGCAGAGTTAACTTTGCAAATAAATTTGTGTAATATTAATGTATATCTACTGTATTTTTGACTAAAATTGAAAACTGTATTTATTAGTGCTGTAACATAGTTAGTGGAACAATTATAATACTTTCCACAACAGTGTAGTACTATTCACACCATGTACTCACATTACACCAGTTGCATGTGATTGTGCCAGTCTACAAGGCCTACAAAGATGGCAAACATGTATTAGTTGCCATCATGGCTAGAATATCAAAGCATGTCAGATTGCTCAATTTTTTGCAGCAGATGTTAGAGGTTAGACAGATGTTAGATTACTGCTTGTAAATATACAGCTGTGTATTTTAAAATCAAACATTTAATTTTACACGTTATATAATATATTTAAAGCACAGGGTGCCCCGAGGGAGTGTCTTTATTTACCTGTCAAAAGCCACAGTACATTTATCATAGTAGTGAGCCATGGAGGCAGTGACTCAGCATCTTTACACATTTTCCATCGACCCACCACCTACTCATGCTTGTGACGATAGTTAGGTGTGCATATCTACTATACCTACTATTACTTCATCTCCTCATGATTATTACTCAAGGCTGACTGTAGTTTAATTTATTTTTTATTTAACTTCCTGTTATTATATTCCAGGCTCCAGTAGAGTTATGTATCTTTGTACTTTGTCTTCTAGCTATCAGCTAACCTTTTGTTAGTGAAGTCAACTGAAGGATGCAATAGACTATCTCTCGTAGGACTGAATTCAAGCAGCTGTAAGACTAAACAGTATCCCAAAGGAAAGGTTAATGACACACATTTGTACCTTCAGTGACAAAGTCTTCACGCTTGTCATGTTCAGCCGTGCTGTAAAGCCATAATTTGTACAAATTGTCATGTCTGCTAGTCTTGACGTCACGCTGACCTTCTTGCCTATCTCAGAGGGTTTAATTAAAACAGCGTGCTGCCCTTTCCTCCTGGCTCTTTCAGTATGACCCACGAGAGCCATGGTGGTACACAATGAGGGCTGTCCTCAATTCCAAATGATTCATAAAACAGTAAAGCACCTGACAGACCGTCACAAACATGTGGAGCCTTGGGGACTGCTTTTTCAGCTTCTTCCAGCCTACTTCACTCAGTGACTTTATGACAAATCTACAGACTGTTTTGTTGAGTTCTTGGGTAATAATACAGTTACCTTAAATACTGATTTACATTCATACCACAAACGGTAGGTTATGTGTCTGTGCTAGCACATGTCAGCATAGCTTGCAAACAACTGCAAAGAAAGGTCAGCATTTCTATGTTAAAATAACATTCAGTTCCTAAAAGTCAGGCCACCGTTATGTTTGTTTAAGAACTTTAAGTAAGTTGATTGAGGTTAATTTGCTAGAGGGAGAAGATTCACTGTGGATGTGGATCACACCAACGAGTTGGACCAAAGTGTTAGGGTTAGGGTGTCTATACTTTAGAAGGGGGTGCTCTCTGTTAAACTTCAGCTCAGCTCTGGTAGTCGTAAGAGAACTCTTTTTATTTTTGGCTATAAAGGAAATGAAGGAAAGGTGTGTCTTTGCTGTTAGTCAGCAGGAGTGCATGTGCCTGGATGTAGAAGGAAAGCTCCACCACATGTTCTTAGAGAGAGAAAGAAAGTCTTGCAGTTTAAATATTACTCACTGTACCTTGAGATTTTAGATGTAAATACTTTTAATTAAATTAGTCAAAAAAATGACTCGAAATGAACACATCCATTGATCATACCTCATATGATAGCTTGCCCTTTGCCTTTTTGCTTTACTCAAAACTGTTACAATCTCTAGGCTACACGCATGCAGTGTAATCTTTGGCGTTGGTGCTGATGGAGTGGAACACCGTGTTCTCTGTCTCTTGCATTAATGTGGCTGGAGGATAGAGTAATGTTGTACCAGTGGAGCCAAATATGAGCTAAGGATCTATTATTCTACTCAATATGCTCTTTCAGGAGGTTGTCCTGCGATTTATAATGGTAATGGAATGTTTGCCAGGTCAATAAGGATGGCTGTGTTTCAAAATCATTTTAATATTGGAGTTGTTATTGTTGTCACATTTAACAATTTCAGTAAAGGCATTATTCAGGTTTTAATTACAAATTGCACAAGTAAATAACATGATCCAAAACAGCCTTCACAGGGATTAAGAAAGGTTGGAAAACAATCATGTAAAAATAAATTTCCTAAATTGCCCTTTACTGTGTACATGAAGGTACACAAACATAAGTGGGGAAGGACAGTTTGGATTCTGGCCCATTTTAGTGCAGCGCTTTACGGATATATGCTTTGCACATTACAGTTTCCCTTCTTTTCTTTTCACATAGAACATATATGTATACATAACCTTTTACCTGCTAATAAAACATCTGTGTTGGTCCACTGGAGCAGATGTCCCTGTGTGTTTACATATTTTCTTTTATAGTAAACAAAAAATAAAAAAATACAAAATACAAGGCACTTTTCCAGATCTTGGTCAATAGGTAAGATGTTCTCCATCTCTGAGGCAGGTCTTCACTTGTAAACTTGTTTTGGACTGCAGCAAACATTCTCTTTGCAATACATAATGCACTTAATCTGGCTGACTCATTGTCCTTCTGTGGCATTTGAGGAACATAGCCATCAAATTGCAGGTTGCCTAAGATGTTTGATGGTTTTCACTCCACGTTTGCTGTTCTGTATATTTAAGTAGCCTCTATTAAAGGCAGTTAATCGCTAGTAGGACTAAAGTGGAGAGCTGCTGTAGTTTGCAGAGACTTAAGAAAATTACTGTTCACCCTCTGCAGAGTTTGCGTTTTTGTGCCTTTGCCCAATATGATGTAGAAGACTATTTATACTCAACTGCAGTATCTCGACTGAAACACGCAGTTGTGTTGCATCTCGGTTCTTCTTACTAAAGCCACGCCACAGACCCCTAACTTCCTGTTTGTCAGCTGGATCGTCTCAGATAAAGATGACTGACAAACTAGTGCTGTGTGCACAAAAAGCACACGCACGCACACAGAAAGGCAAATGTGTGAATACATACATGAATGCAAAGAAACACACAAATTCACGCGGTCAGCTGCATTCAGCAACAGAAATACAAATCACGGAGCATTGGGACAAGAATGGTCAGACGGGCAGCAGCTGGACATTAATTGGCTCTTTACTAGGCCTCTTCAACAGAACGGCTGCAGGTGTGTACATCACGAGGGAAACATGAGAGTAGAGCACAAGAGGCCTGTCACGAGTTAGACTTTGAAATGTTGGCACAGAGTCACCCACCTGAAGCAGGTGCTAGCAAACCCAGGCTCGGTTTTAGCTCTGGGTTCTGTTTCTTCTTAAACAGGCTACACAAAGTCTTCTTAGGTATATTCTTTGTGCTGAAAGAAGTAGTGAGAGGAGGTCAGAAAGGGATAGCTGATCTATCCTAATAACCTCTGGACTCTCATCAAACAGAGAGCTTGTTCTATCGACACTACAGTAAGTCCAGTAAGGCCACTCCTTTTGGAAAACCTACTGTGCTACCTGTTCTAATTATACTGCTGGAAGTCATAAAGTCATAAAGTTAAAAGGAGAGTTTCAGTGAATATCATGCCCTATGAGTCATTTTGATGTCAGTTCCTGTAATAATGCTGGTTCTTAACACCCCATATGTGCGGCCATACTTCATTTTTTGACTTTTATTTTAACAGCATGACTTACACAATTTAATATACAACTTTTAAAATCCATGTAACGCCACTCTCTTAATGTCACTGAACATAAGAATTTGCTCCAAAATCAAGAATGGCCAAAGAGCCATCAAAAGAGCCTTTACCAGTTCCTTTTTCAGATTACAGTTTTTGTAATTTCTTTAAATTTATGGACAAAGTGTCATGTGCTGCCAGACTCTTTTTTCACAGTTTCATGACAGTTATAGAATAATAAGTATTGAGATTCACAGCTGAATAGGTCAAAGATTCAAAGGGTTAAAAAATGACTCACATTGCACTGAACACCCACATAAGTTCACATTGTACTGAACACCCCCAGGCAGAAACAAGTCTTTCACCTTCGTATGTTGCTAAAGGGGCAGCCTGATTGTTACTTTGTTCTGCACTCCCCTCCCCCACTGCACTCTCCAGCCAATCAAAACCACCCATGCAGCTCACCTGAACCAATTTGCATGTAGGGCCAGCCCTCTCTCCTGATTGGCCAGGTACAGAAGTTCTGCTTTACAGCTTGCGTCCCAGTGGTTGCTTTGGTTGATGACTCAGAGTGAGAACGAGCGAGTACACAATTCTTCTTGAAAAAAAAGAAAGAGAGAAAAAGAAAGAAATCGCTCAGCAGCCATTACTTCTCCATTTTCATTTGAACTTTATATACCATTGATGTGAGTTGGGAAGGTAGAGGGCTGGTCAGTTTTCAGCACCTTCAGCATGCCTGGTGTGTCGTTATAGACACACCCTTGGATATTTTTCTCTCTTCTGTTTTTTTTTCTCCCCCCTGAGTTTTGTTGTAATTCATATCTGACGGATCTTCCACCACAAACATGGAGCGTGACAAAAAGACCTGTTTTTCTGAGGTTGGTGCTATAAGTCTAACTTTATTTGATATCATTCAGTTTTACAGAAATGGATTAGTTCTAACTTAGTGCATTTTAGGCTCATAATGTAGTTATCGAGCTGAACAGGATGCTAACCAACACAAATAACTCCTAATGTCATTTTGAAGCTGTTATACAGTAAAACTGTGTGAAATGCACTAGAAGGTATGATTTTGTTATTTCTTTAATAGTTTTGTTGTGTTGTCTTTTAAAATGGCAATACATGTGTATTATAACAGTCACATGTCAAGAGTTGTTGCCTTATATGGGTCGCTAGGGCAAGGCAAGGAATCTTGTTTTGCAAGCCTATTGACCAAGCCCATGTGACAGTTAGAATGGGCTGCTGTGTGGTCATACAAGTAATCATTTCTATTGGTGCTTAGAACACATTGATATGATGCGATATGCAAACGACAAGGTTATAGATGCTGCTCTCAACAGCAGAATGTCAACTCGGAGGGAAACTGTGTGCATATTGTTTGACCTTTGCTTAGGTATTTGGTCATTGCCTCTGTTGTAAGAGTCGATCATTCTGTGTCTCTCAAGGCCCAGCAGATTGTCGTTTGATTTTGGCTTATCAGGGCCTCATCAGTTCACTGGAACCTTGCTTGAATGTTGCTCATCCTGTTATGCTGAGGATCAGCAGGTTCTCTGTGAGATTCATAGGTTTAAACTTGATTATTAAAACTTTAATATTAACATAGGTTCCTGTATTCGTAGTCATATAGACCCTTTTCATTATGAATAGACAGTTACTCTGATTTCTTTTTTGTGTTGAATCTGGGGCGGAGCTTCCTCTTTCATAGTAACGTGTTCCTCTTCTGTTGTATGGAAGGCTGCGGACAGTTCAGTCTTGACAGGTCCAGTGTCTTCCCACATACCATTCAGTTTATAGAATTATTACATTGATAGAAATGGATCATTATATATTGTCAGGGTCATATTGTAACTTATTGAAACATAACATCCATTAACTAATCATTTCTTTCTTTTTTTTAAATATTACACAACACCTATTGACCTTTACATTATGGATGGACCACTAGAGATATTTGTGAGCCATTGCCAACATCCGTTATCTTTTATATGTGATGCAGATAGCTACACTGATGCCAATAGCAACACTGATGCCAGTACATAACATAACTTGGCACACTGGAGATGTCTGGTACCACAGCAATATTCAAGCCCTACGCCAAATTTAATGCTGACAAGGCATTATTTGATGGAGGTGAATTCAGTAGTGTGCTGTTTACTTAGGTTCAATTTACTTGCATTATTTCTGTATAACATGTATTACAACAAGCTTCGCCATGCTTTCATGCCACTTTCAAATGTATGTTCTGCAGGAACATACCATTCAATATAGTAAGGTCATTTAGGTCAGATAACTAGAAAGGTGGGCAAATGTTTTTGGTCTCAGCTAACTCCCTACACTATCTGTCTTCACAGCTATTAGAATCAGTTGATTCAGCTTTGATTGGCCAGTTATCTCATTGAAACTCCAGTAGACCTGGAAGTCTGCATGGTCACAACTCTCTAACCATGTCCCCCACCCTCTCTTGCCCTCATTTGTATTGTAAATGAGTTGCAGTACCTGGAATCAGGCAGCAGTGAAACACACGCCCTGCAGCTGAGAAGGCCTTTGTTTGGTGCTTCTTTTTAGGGCTGGAGTTTCTGTCACACTGGGACAGGGTGGGCAGTAGTGTCAGGTTGGCTCCTCACACAAAGCGCCGTCAACAAGTCCCTGCCTGTAATTGGATCATTAGGCCCTGTCGAGCAGGAGGGGTGGGTTTTTGCACAGCCTGGCATGGCAAACAGTAGAGGGCTGGGCCTGAGAAACAATATTTGTCTCCTTTCCTGTGGCAGTATTGTGTGGCTGGCTGTCTGGCTGTCATGGATGGATAGAGAGCTGTAGTCAAGGCAATATGCAGCTTTAAATTACGCTCTGTTTGTCTTTCGTTTGTGCATGTTTTGTCATGACTCCAACATGGGCAGACGTTTGGAGAATTTGAACAGATGAGAGAAACCTCCTGGATTTATATGAACTGGATCTCCTCTTTGTGGAAGATCGGCTTCCGTTATTGCTTTCAAGCAATTTTGGTGCATGTTTGGTTCTCTGAGATCAGGAAACGTACAAGCTTTGCACTCAGCAGAAATGAGATTTCAATAAATTAGGTGATAAAACATGGGCTGATGCAAAGAACTGATAAAACCAGACTGGAAAAAAATTAGGTACTTGAAGAATAAATTACATCACTGTGTCTTATATCTAACTTCTAACTTTTAAGTGTATATTGTATTTGTCTCCAACTTAGAGTAGTCTGGCTATACGGTTTGGCAGATTACCTTGCATGCTCCAAGGAGAGTTTTGCATTACGTTTCCATAACATTCTCCTCTGTTTCATTGAGCAATGCACTTTTCTCTGTTGCAACTGTCTGAACACTGCTGACAAGCTTAGACTGGCACACCCCACATTCAGGTAGCAAGAGTGCCAGAGAAAGATACAGCTTACATTTTACTGCAACGACTTGTGAAGAAGGCAAATGTCAGGTTCTGGGAAAGATTTCGCTGATGTCTTCACCATCATCCAGGTTAAGTCTGTTTGCCACAATCCTGTGCTCTGTAAAAATGATTGTTAGGGTGCAGAAACAATCAGTAACTTCAACTGAAAGTTCCCAATGCTTTACCACATTGTTTTCAGCCTAATCTATATACAGTAATAGTCAGATTATATAAAGTGTTCCACGTGTTTTGGAGAAACATTTACAGAAGGAATTCAGCAGCTGCCCAATAGGCTCTAGTATATATGTTTCAAGTCAAGTTTGTTTAAGTGATGTATTTATTATAACCGATAACCAATTATACACTACTGATGTGGCTAGTAGAGATTATGTTGAGAAATGCTAAGTATTCTAGAAGTCTCCACACGAGCTACATAATCCATGGTTTAAAAGTTGGTGAAAGCAGTGGCTTGTATCCACATGCTATGACTGACCTTTTGTTTGAGGAGCACCAAACACTCCCATCCACCTCCTATCCCCCCTTGTCTTTTGCCCTTTACAGGGCAATCTGCCAGTTTATGGCTCTCCAGCTGGCCACTGAAAGGGTCTGATCGTTGCCCTGGCAGCCCCGGCCTTGGGAATATTTACCTCCTCTCCTTTCCTTAGCCTGATAAAGACTGCAGTGTTTTGTGGAAGAGGGAGTTTATTGTTGGAATATCAGGCCACAGCTTACTTTTGATAACACTTTATGGTAATGCAACATAAAGGTGGTGGAAGGGTGGGGTCAGGACAAGCCAGGGGTTGGTCAGGCTTGGCACCCTTGGACGAGCTTAGCATGGTTAAGATGTACTGGAACTTGCAGACATTGCAGGCATCTCTAGGAACTCTTTGCAAAAACAGAAACTGTAAAGTTCTTGTTCCTTCGACTGTTCTTGCATCAAGGCCAAAGTCTTTGTTTAAATGTGTTATGCCATGGTAGCAAAGTTGACCAGCCAGATTTAATTCTTTGGGAATTACTGAACATGTCTTTGTGGGAACGATTCAGTTAGATATAATTCATCATCACTGTTTCATAAGATATGAAGGCGTCATCACATGTCTGGAGATGGGTGACATGTTAGACCACTTCCCATGCAAACCACACCACTTGCAGTGCTACTTAGAGAAGATGGTTTGTATTAGTCATTAAAGCAATGTGTTACCAAGTATCTTATGAAAAAGTCAGGAGAAATATAAGCTTGAACTAAACAACTAAAGAGCTGTCTAGTTTAATAGTAAACACAGCCTTCGCAGTTAAAGCAAGAGCAGTAGCCCTCTAAGGGATTTAAGCTGCATTAGAATCAGTATCATGAAGGCACTGGCCATAGGCAGAGAACTTTGTGAGTAGAGTTAGATTCTTGTTTTATTAGAATGCTCACTGCTTTTGTCCTTTCCACCAAATCCTAAGCAGCAACGATGACATACACCCAATAAAAGATTTACTTCAGCCACCAATTAAGTCTTCAGTTTCAGACCTTTGGATGCTGACATCAGAATTATTGGCTCTTATCCAGACACTGTGTGAAGGCTTTCCTTAGAAAACATCAGCTACACAGGTGTGCAGGCCTGAGGTGCACTTATGATATACACTAAACAAGTACACACCATGTGAGGTTACCATCCATAGATACACTTCTGTCATGACCATACAACAGATTGGGGTGAACTTGCCATTTTAAAACTTCTTATACCTTAAAAAGAACAACTTCTAGTAAGTGTTAAACATTTAGGCTCAACTTTGTATTTGACTGAATATTAAACCACAAGCTGCCAAAAAAAGACATGCTCATGACAAAGTGTCAGTTTCTGATGGCTAGAGGAGTGAACTGTTATTTTCACTTCATCTGTGGAAACTGGTGTCAGTATATTTAACATGCGCTGTCTTTAGTGGCCCATATAATGGAAAACTGAACTTGCTTTTTTGAAATAGAAGATTCAGATGTAGTATGTAAACATGGTTGTTTCAAAAAGTTTCAAAACATATCATTCACACCTCAGTCCACACAGTCTATATTGGGAAACTTACTTGCAAAAACATCCCATTTTGAACATACTGTTTTTGTCATATCATGAAAACATATTTTACCTGTTCAGCTTATAGCTGCTGAGGTACATCTATTCATGTTGAAGTTATGAGGACAGTGGTGATGACAGAAATCAGCAGTCTACAATACAGATATGAGGATTGTTTCAAGAAGTACCACTTTTTGAATAAGGAATGCTGTTATGTAAAATGTCTTGTAAACTCCAGTTGGAAAACAATAAAATAATAGAAACTGTAAAGAAATATATACAAATGCAGTAGGCAATGGAAGGTTCCACTGCCCCATGGGATTTTTAAGTATCAGAGATTCACTAAATCTAACATTAAAACTTTTTTCAGCAACCCAGAGAACAGTCCTTGTATTGATGCTTGACATGAATGCATTAGGAAAATTGCATCATTAAGGCCAAGTCCATCACTTCCCGCCAGTGTGTGGGAAAGTTCCTGGTTAAGGTTAGCAGACAGAAAGATCGGGATTCAGGTTAGATTTACATCCGCAGGTCTTTGTTACTGCAGTCAGGGCTTAAGCATTCCTTCAGTTGACTAAAATCTGTTTTAAAAAGGTCCTGGTGTTGCTAAGGTGCACTGTTACAGGTAAAAACCCTGTAAAACTGCCAGAAGATGTGTCCCTTTGAAAGCTCTGCTACAGCTTTGTGATTAAAATATGCTCATTACTCATGGCGTTAATGGAAAACATTCTTTTTATAGCTTAAGATAGGCAGATTGGACGCTCTTATCACTGAATGATTCCATGCCTTGCACCATTACAACATCAGATCATTAGATTGTGTAAAATTTGACAGCATGGAATCTTTGTAATCAAATGTTCCTGGGTACTCCTCTGAGCTGTATAGAGAAAGATGTGTCTCAGGGGTTGGGTTGTTTATTTAGTGGTCTTTCTCTGTGTGCAGTTGACAGACATGGTCTGCTTTCTGTCATTCTCTGCACAGTATTTGGTAAATGGCCTCCATAGGTGAACATGCCATACAGACTCACTCCTATGGCTGTTTCTGTTCAGCAGTTCACCCATGTTTACATTGTGTGTTGTTGTTTTCCCACAGTTCTTAAGAGATATGATGTGTTGTATTAGCATCCTTTAGGACCTTGTTGATACTAATTAGGAGCTTACTGCAGTCATGTTAATATATTAATATACTCACATTATTAAACATGGTATTGAACTGAGTACTGCTTTATCATTTTAAACTACTACTATTAAAATAATACTATTAATAGGGAGTTTCACATTACAAGGCATTTATGCATTCAGAGTGGTTTAATGTGAAAACCATCTCACACAGTGGTGATGACAGAAACCAGCAGTCTACAATACAGATATAGCCATTTTATTTACTATCCAAAACCTCCAGTGAACCTACACATGTCCTCTGAGTGATGAGAGAGTGATGATCAAAGTAAAACAAAGTCAAATCTGAACATCGCTCAGTATTGCTTTGCCTTGCAGTACCCAGCTTTTACAGTTTTTAGCTCTCTGCCATGTATTGTATATAAACATGTATGGTTAAAGCCAAAACCATATCTGAAAACTTTTATAAACAATTTCTCAGGCATAAGGCCACATGTCCATAGCCAATTTCACAACTTTCTATGAGGGAGCTTTTGGAGCCATTGAATGTTTCAGATGTCTGGTTTCCTATCACCACCGCTGTAAATAATAATGACTCTGTAAGGTTCTCAAGATTGGAGCGTCTCACATAAATCTTTTCTGAATGTCTCTGTGTAATTACTCTTTAATATGATTAAAAGGGCTCATATGATCTAACCCACATTAGGTCAAACACATGAAATACTTTTGTCACAAACCTTTCTCTTGGGTGCATTGGTTTATAATCTTGTGTTATATTACTGTTTTTTCCTATCGTGAGCAAATGGTTTGTTGTGCAGAGCCTCAAATACTCAACTGCGCCTGGCCCCCAACACCATCTGTATGTCATTCTCAAAGTGACAAACACCAATGGGACAACAAAATGGTGATGTGGCATTTCACCCTCCACTAAACAGCCTCTGAAAGTCATGTGTGAAAGGCTGCACCCTTTTACATTTCATAGTATGTCTCACATCAGAAGCTTAGCTTAATGTTGGATGCTTAGACAACTTAGATGAGTGGAGCAATGGGGGCTGTGACTATATTGTAGTTTGTTTTATTGACACGGTGATTGCTCTGTAGATCTGTTTTATTTGTTTCTGAACAGAATTTATTAAGGTTGCAGGTGATTCCTATATCCAGTTTCTCATGAGCTTGTTTTTTTATACCACATCACATGATTTATGGTGGCAGTTAAGTTGTGTAATAATGGCTCCTGGAGGTTCAGTTTGTATGTCCTAGGTTATACTAGTACAGTTTAGCATGCTTTCTGGAAGGAAAACACAGTTTAATCGTGTGTAGGAAAATAGAGCATTTATTTACTTTAAGGCTTAACATTAATTTCTAGTAATTGTTTGATAATTACTATACAACTGTTATTTAAGTTAGATGGACATGGTTGGGTCTGAGAAATAATAACAGGACAGTTATTTACTATATAGATACCTGTCTGTAATATCATCACTGCTGTGGAGTGTTCAGAATGAATTGCTTCTGTAGTTATATAGGAGTGTGAAGGTGACAAAAATGACTTTTCTTTTTAATATTACTTCAATTTTGTTGTTGTTTAGATCGCTGTGAAAGAAAGACATTATAAATATGAAAATTACACTTAAACAAACTTCTACGGTGAAGCAACATTGGGTTAGCACTGTACTGTGGTTCTGCTGTAGGCCAACATGCTATAGTTTTTAACATGTGACCAAGAGTGATAGTACATTGCCTATGACCTACAGCACTGAGAAGCCTAAAGCAAGTCATCTTTTAAGACTCAAGAAATGTTGTTCAGTGCAGTGCATGTGTGCTATTTCGGCTCAGTTATGTCAGTCCCAAAGCATTGCATGAAGCATTCTGATCAGAGGTGTGTCAGACTTACGTAAAGCACTGAATGACCTAGCTTTAATTTGCTGAACTGTGGCTGAGGGTTTATTATGCATTGATAAAGGTAGAGACTAAGATACTGGCTGCTCCAGTAACATGCTATCAGGGTCAATTGAGAAACAGCATGAAAACTTGCCTTCTGTCCTCTTAGATATTGAGCTATATTTAGAACTTCACCAAGAATGATCATGAGAACAATTGAGGTACAAGTTTATCATACTATTATTAATCTTAACACTTATTATACAGTACTATAAATTACTCTGTATTTGTATGTATATGAACCTTCAGAAATTCTGTAGTTTGAAAAGTGGTGAGTTGAAGGACATGTATATTTTTCTTTTTTTCCTGAAAGACCCCTATAATGCTTGGCTTGGTTTACACACCCAAATTTTAACATGACCACTTCCCAACATTTCTTTATTGCTTAGATGTAAAGAGACTGACACTGGGCCACATGTGACATATGATAAACTGTTCATCTTGGCGCTGACTATGGTGCCTCCACACACAGATTCGTTGGTTGTCTCCACCAAGTCAAAATCAGGACTCAGTCACTCCATGACAGTCTGTCATGACACTATTTCAGTCTTTGATGACGTTGGCATGGTGTTAGGGCAGTCATTGAAAGGGTCTGAGTGCATGTTGTCCTGCGTCATTTAGCCATCTGTCAATGGGGCTTTCCCACCGAGTTTTATTAGTGTTGGTCGATGATGAGGGCGTGTAACGCTTTTTTAATAAGTTCATTAGAGGGGGCTGGCCTAAACTGCTGTAGACTAAATAGGTGTGTATACTTTAAAGTGCTGTTTTTTTTTTGATATCACAGGCACAACAAATCCAGAACAAGCTGTTTTTGCTGGCTATTTACTACATTTGGACTGTACATAAAACACTTATTTAAAAAAAAGCAAAGATTGGTTCGCATGATATTGGCACTTTAATGTGTAGGCCCATATACAAGTCTTGGCACTTCGCTAAAAGTGTCTGTATATTTAAGAAACCTTATCATGGAAAACTTCCTTGGAAAAATCCTTCCTTTTTTAATAATGTAGATTGTGTTATAGTATATAAACATTGCCTAAAAAAGTCTATTTTGAATTATGTAATTTCTGTGACAAATGTATATATGTACTTAGCCCTGGCTGTATTTTAAAGTACACAAGACAGGCAGTCAGACACAAGGTAGTTTATGTATATCAACTGACAACAGGAGCCCTATTTTATTCTAAGGTATAAATAAAGGTTGGAAAATTGCACTGTAAAAATAAATCATGGCTTATAGTTTTGAACATTAACCCACAGAAACATCACCAGTAAGTGCAAAAATAAAATGCAGGAACAATGAAGGATATGGGCACTTAAGCTGGAGTAAATGTATTCTGTGTACTCTAATTATTTGAAGATTCAGCACTATGCTGTGCTACAACTGAGCTCACCTATCTGAGATATGTAATCTGGCAGTGGTATGTGAATATACATAATATAAGAAAATGAGAATGTTATCATCTTCCACAGTCTCGCTTTGTTGCACAGTACAGCATGTTGGCTGATCTGTGAAGAGACCTCACGCAGCTTGTGTCCAGACCTGTTCGGAATGCACTCGACGTTTAGCAGCCAGGTTCAGCTGCTGTGGAACTCCAGCCTGTACATTTTCTCTGGTGAATGCGAAGAACTCTTTTAAATCTCATGCTTGGCTTGACCTCGTATTGCTTCAGGCAGATAGGCTGAGCTACCTTCACTTTGTTATTGCTCTAAAGTCAGTGAGATCCTCTTGGTACAGGGGAAACCAAACACTCTTATCAGTCGTAGAAAACCATCTGTGTTGTTTAACTGCAGTCTGAGGCAGTTTGCAGTAACAGAAATCTCATCGTTGGGTTTTGTTTTCATTTAAGCTGGAATATGTGGGTGTGAGGCAGGCATGTTTGTCTGGTATGTTCGGAGAACTTTGCTCCCCTCCTTGAGTAGACATATGCTGTAACATGTTGGTGTTGGTATGACTGTAAACACATAAAGGATGAGTGAGTCAAGATGGCGGGGGTGGCGCTATTTCACAATAGCACATCTGCTGGTCTCAGATGCTGACAGCATGGTTAAACTTTAGGAGAGGAGTTTTCCACACAGCTGAAGAGTTACAGTGTCGTCATTAATCATGATTATTACTGTGAGGAGCAGTTAGTGTTATATATATATATATATATATATATATAAATACATACACAAGTGAGCTATAAATGAGCTGAGCAATGTAGATGAGAAGGGCACAGTACATTGATATCATAATGAAATTGTGCAGATGTCTATATTTGTACTGTTATTATTGTCAGTTACGCTGTCTCTTGTATTGATATTAGGTCGATAATCATCATATCTTAAAAAATCTTACCTAAAGTGGCGCACCTTACATTTTGAGATGTTATTTGAATATTAAAGTTTCAAATTTTTTCATAAAGTTCAACAACAGAAGTCATTTAAATATATCTGTTTTTGGAGAATTACTTTTGATTGGGTTTTACATAAATATGCATATTTACACAGACAGCCTCAGATATATACATATACATTCCAATACAAACAAAATATAAATCTTTCAAGTATATATATAGCCAACTAGCCAACATCCAAGGTTTCAATAACAGTATTAGCAAGGAAAGAGAGGCAGCTGTGTTATTACATTTTTGATATAATGTTATATAACGTGAATAACATTTTCAGGTACACATTATCAGTTAGCTATATTCTATATTACTTATTAATTCATCAGACAGGTTTTAGTAAAGAATATGAAAGGCTAAGAATTGGCAGAGCACTTGATGTCTGGATGGGACCTCAAGTGCTTTGCTCTTCCAGGCTATTCATGCTCTGAATTGTTCCTTTACTGGAGCCAAAACATTGTGCCTTTCAGTATGAGACATCTAAATATTTCTGAAATTGCTTACGGTGTTGGACGTTGCAAAAACATGCAGAGATGCATTTTTGTGCATTTAGTGTTGTCTCCATAAAGCCTATATGGCTAAAAGGTTTAGATCTCTTGAGGGAGAATCAACAGATTAGTATTAGATAGTTATAGTGATAGGAACGTAAGTCCTAGATCATCATGATCATTGCTATACTTTTTAGTTTATTCATTCACCTTTTGTTTTCGCTATTTCTATGGAAACTGTAAAAAGATGTTGGGCTATATTGTCTCTAATGTAGTCCTGCATCTTGTATGTCCTAAATCTTGTATGTCCTCTAATTGGAGAACACATCTTCACAGTCCTCTGCAGCAATTTCCTGTCTTGTTTTCACAACTCTGATGGTTCTTCCTATCTGTGGCATGCGGCCTGTTGCCACATAGTAGAAATAGATCACGGTGAAAGCATTGTTAAGTCTATTTCTCTAGCACATCACTCATTCTTATCGAGTGGGTTTCGGAGTTGAAGGTTGAGTCACTGCTGGTAAGACGGTCTCATTTACTTATTTGTTAGCTGTGCAAAGTAAAGGTACATCCATTCCATTTGGTATGTTTTGTAATGCTGCATGAGGACATTGTATCCATTTAGAGGAAGTGGGTGAGCGTTTTTGGAGCGGGAGACCTAACCTCTGAGTGAGATGTGAGAGAGAGGAAGTGAGTAGAGGTGCACTGTGTTCTGTTCCTTTTTGTTTCTTAGTAGTCAGCCTCAGCCTGTGAGGCCATGCTACACAGACTTGAAGGCTTTTGATCGGTACTCGCTAAGAGTAATTCTATCTTTCATAGCGGGGATATATATTAGGAATAAAAGTGTATCAACTTTCTTGTTATTAATATACACCTATGTCTTGTGTAGTGTTCCGAAGAGTCTCTTGTTGTCGGGAACCAGGTTGTCAGTGGAAAGTAGGTTCGACATAGAATGAAATGCACTAAAGAAGACCCAAAAAGAAAACTCTGAGAATTGCGTTATTATGTTTTTTTCTCAGAAGCTGAATGAAACCACTGAACGGTGGCAAGGTTTGGGGTCTGGTACAGACTTAAAACTAGGGGGCTTCCAGGCACTGTGTGGGTGTTGCTAAATAGGTTCGCGCACTTTTTACAGTTTAAAGTGACAAATCTCTTGCTTTTACGCATCTTAAGCACAGTGGTCTAAAACTAATGCCTGCTAGCACCGAGCAGGTGGAGAGTTGGAAGCCTTTGGTAGTAGATTCAGCATGACTGAAAGTGAGCAGCAGAGAAGAGTAGTGGAGAAGTTTCCATTCTTGTACTGAAAGAGAGAGAAGTGTTCTGCTGTCTGTGGTCTAACAGTCAGGAAGTAGCAAGAAAAACCATTGCTCAGTGATGCATTTCCTGTCACTGCAAAATTCACAGGTCAGTTTGTGGCTGTCCCCCTTTTTTTCTTTTTACAAATTTATCACACTCCGTCTATGCTATTTATCACTCTATCTCTCTCTGTCTCTTTCTCTCACTCTACCACACAAATGCTACATATCTGCACTCAGCATCTGCTATGTACTAACAGTTTAAAATGGTGCCTCACAGTCTACAGTACAACACTGTCTTATTGATTCTGTCTGACAATGAAGCATTAAGCATGAAATGAAACATTTAGCATCTGATCATCTTTTTAGTGCCATAGACTTTTTGTGAGATTTGATTCGCTAAAAAGAAAAAAAATGCTGAATTTTCAGTCTGGGGTTATCTGTAGCATGATCGTGCTACACCCTCTGACAGGTTGCTAGTTCAAGTTATTTGCAACACATATGGGTTGACCCATGTTGAGCTTTTAAGCATCTTGAGCTTGTTTACGGGTGTTTCCCAGATGATGTAGCAATGGCAGTGAACCCTCCCCCTCACCCCCCATCCCCACCCAACCATCATACACCCCCTACCTATGTTCTCTCAGCTTGGACCGGGCAAAGTTGAAATGAGAGCAGTGATAAAAACCACAGTCTCGGGTGGGTGTGGGGCCCACACCTCAAAGCCTCGCTCGGAGTGCCTGGGGGTTCAGTGGAAAAGTACAAGAGTCGTGAGAGATCAGATTAAATTCCATTCATCTTCAACAAAAAGCTGAGGTTTTTTTTCTCATGCTCCCTTTTTTAAAAAGTTGTCTCCAGCATGGTGGTAACACTGCAGTGTGTTTGTCACTGCTCTTTTTCCTGGCACAGCATTTGTCTGTTCTCTTTTGTTTTTGTTTTTTTTTGTCTTTGCACAATTCTTTCACTCAGCAGCTGGCACCCATTAGATAATGCCCATAGGCCTTTTAATTATTTGCTGTGTGTCTTTTCTGGTTTTGGCAACTGTGATCCATAGTATACTGTCAAACTTTCAAATGCTGTTTCGTAAAAGCATTTTTATGGCTAGCAGACAAAACCCAGTGTTGAAAGGGAAGGAGACAGTCCATGCTCTGAGGCTGTGAACTGTGAGGTTGCACTGCTTGTCGCATGTGTGCTTTTCTCACTCTGCTTGGTGTGGAGACGACTCATTAAAAGCTGTCCTCTCATTCTGTTGAATTAGCAAACACCAGCCTCACAGGTCTATGACCTTTCTCTGTGGTGTGTAATTCACTCCTCATCACTCTTTTTTCCCATTAAAAATCAGCTATTTGTGCTTTCTTCAGCAATTGTCTCTAACAGGGTGACACTGTCAGGCTAATTGACTTTTTTTAGGGCAGTTGAGATATTACAAACATATTAAAACACCATCGGTGATTAGCTAGTTGCCCTTGGTACCAGAAAAACACAAGTTCACCCGACCCTCTTTTGGCCCCATGTTCACTATCGCGTTGTTATAGTACCTCACAGTGGTTGCAAAGGCCTGAGTCATATCCTCACAGGAACTGGTCAAAAACAGCCATGTTCAGCTGACAAGAGCTGATGACCTTGTAAAAGAAACTTTGTTGTGTATGCTGATGGAAAGTATTCTGCTGGCTGTCTCTCTCTCTCTCCATCTCTCTTTCATTCTCTCCCCCATCAGTATTCCTCACTCAGCGATTTCTCCTATCTGCTTGGAGAGAGTGAGCCTGTACACTCATCATTGCAGGTCTCATGTAGCATATGTGCTTATTCTCCTCTTTCTAACTGGATACTGTACCATTAACTACTCAATAATAATCAGTAATGACTATTAAACTATGTATGCTGTAGGGTTGTCACAATTATTACATAATCACCTACTCACATTTTTTTATTATGTAAAGGGGACCTGTTATGCCATTATGAGTATTCATGCTTTTATTTTTGGCACCTACTACTACTAATACTTAATAATTCACATGCTTTCCCAAAACACAGTATTTTGTATTGCCTGTCTGTCTGAAATCCTCTTTTTAAGCTACTGTGTTTCCTAAACCCCACCTCTCAATGAGCCTAATGTGCTCTGATTTGTCAGTTTGCCCACTCTGTTCTACTTGGTCAACCACCAGAATGGCATCCTGCTACAATTCTGCCTTCTCACTGCTGTGGCCAGTCTTGCAGTGGTGAATCTGTTTGATCCTGAAAGTCAGGTAGAACAAGTTGGTAGACTTGATCCACCTCCGCAGGCTAGACTGAAGTGAGATGCTTCAGAATGGTTAATTTGATTTTTTTTTTTTTTTACCTCTCTGTGAATTGTTTGCTGGTGGGTTGAGCTTACTGGTAGACAGATAATAAAGACTGTGTTACTAGACTGTGTCACTTTGTAACAGAAAAAGGCTAAAATTTAATTTCAGGCCACTGCGATAAGTGGTATCAGATGGGAGAGAGATTCTCCCTCTGACATGTATTTTTAATTTTGCAGACACATGAAACATAACACACTGAGAGAGAGAAAAAGAAAAAAAAACATAATAGGCTCATTAAAATGCCTGCTGTAGTTGTCCACTGTCATTAAATTCTTGATCAAATTGAGGCAAATCAGTGTAAATTTAAAAAACTTCTACTTGTTATAACACTACAGTCAGTGTTTGCTTATTAGTGTACTCTAATACTTCTAGCATGAGTGTAGAAGGGTTATGAACTGTGTATACTGCATGTAAACCCTGCTGAAAAATACAGTTAGGATCATTAGAAGAAGGAAAATGTAATAGTTTACTTCCTAATGGCAATTGACTTTGAAGTTGCCATCAGAGACCTCAACTTTTCTGAAGAACAGGTGACCAATTAAACCATTAGTGTCATTTACATTATGATATCAAAGCTTAGAGAACCAACAGAAACACTGAGTAAGAACAGTTACATTATCAATCTCAATTATTTATAAGGCAAATAATCATCATTTAAATTTCATGATCTTGAAAGGCGTAGTATGTTATTATGAGTGCATCTGAAGTGAGGATTCCATATAGAGCCCCTTAGAGTTTAAGGGATTAATGAAGTTGTGCTGTTTCTATCGCTACTCGTCTGACACTCCAGTTGGTGGCTGATTTACACCTCTTAGGGTGTATTCTCCGTCCAGACGTGTGCTAGGGGAAGAAGCATGTTTTAAAATGCCAGGAATACCAGTTCTGTGTCCTTGCCAAGAAGGAAAGACCTCCAGCCTCCACAAACCTCTTTTTCTATTCTCTCTTGCTCTGTCTGTTCATCTCTCCTTCTCTCCCTTTTTATTTCTAAACCCTCTCCTCCGCTCTGCGTGCTATTCTAAGAGCCACTCAAGACCTGTTTTTCTCAGAAACAGCTGACTTCACGGTGGCTATGATGTCATCCTCCATATATGGAAGCCATGTTAAACCTTCTGCTTTTGGCTGTTTTTTCATGACATCAGCTGACGATCATGCCACATACCAAATCCGTATTCCCCACCACCACCAAGAAGCTGATTAGATTTGTCTCTATCTCAATGCCTGAATGTAATCTTTTTTTCCGTGCTGGAATTCTACTGGCAGGATGACTCATGTTTTAGTCAGTCGATTGACTTAAATTGCCTCCTTTCATGGTCAACAATGAGCTCAGCAGAGGAGGCCTGAGGGGGGCTGAGGGTCATTTGGTGAGAAACAAATTTGTCCACAGACCCAGCCTCAACTGGTTCCATCGGCAAGTACAGTTATTCAGTTGCTTTCTGTTCCCTGTTCCATTGTGTTTGGAAAATATCATATCACTGACCTATGCAGTCTGCAGGTCTTTTGTGGAGAAGGCGTCTAGTGGATCAGGGCCACTAAAAGTATCACATTATGTAATGTCAAACACCCCAGAGTTTCTATCCGCATGTCAAATGTATGTAACCTTGACAGCCTGTAGCCTCTAAGTCTCTCCATGAAAGCCCCACCCTGGAGAGTGTTTGCTCACTGGAGTCTTGTGTATTGAGTAACTCTCCAGCAGGCCCAGTGCCCCTCCCTCCCAGCCCAAGCCGAATGACGCTCTGCAGTGCTGCTGCGCCCTCCGCCTGGGTCCCTGCCCATGGACCAAGACAAGGCAGCTGTTGTCATGTGCTCTGGAGGCATTTATAGGCTGCTGTCATGGTGGCAAAGACCACTCACTGTGTATGCTCTATTCACTTCTTAGCTTGTAGTATCAGGTGGAGAATACTACTGGGAGAAGAACAGTTACATAGGCATATGTTTATCAATACCTCTAAAAATACGATATTATCTATTGTGTATTGGACTAGTTTTTAGACCAACAGAAAAACTGATCAGCTGAACTTCTGTCCAACATACGGACAGACAGAAGACAGACAGAAACTCATTAAAGAGAGACTGTATACAGTGTATGTACAGTGCAGCAAAAACTATTTATTATGGTAGCAATATGTGTGTTTTAGTATATGTTGTTTCATTAAAACAATATGCAACATTAGAATAATTATAAATAAGCATTAATACAGTATACATGATGAGATTTCTAAGTTTTGTTTGTAATTGTGAGTTTGGACCATGCCTATGAAATATAGGTATAATGTGAGTGAAGACTGTATGCATTATTAGATAATTGATTAGTCAAACTAGGTATTAGATGGTAACTTATGGAGAGATTTGGAAATCGTTAGGATAAATCTGTAACATTCATTAAAGTACAGTATAGTGTTTATATGTATTTATTCTAGTGTTTTTGAACAAATAGGTAAATGGCTTTATTTATTTATACAGACATATCAGTTTCTCAGATTGCAAAGAAGTCTTTTGCACAGTATGCATATTTGCATATGACGCTCACAGCTTAACACAAATTAGAAACACACCAGGGCCTCTGCTGTCTATACAACTGCTCCATCAACCTGATAACCAACTTTCATTTGCAAGCAGATACATTTCTGATGGTGCAAATGATAAATGTACTCAAAAGCATGTTTGTATCCGGCAGGGTCTGGGGAGCACTAACTCAATAGAAAGGACAACTCTTGCATTCTGGTACGTTGCTATGAAATGCCTCATGCTTGTTTTTCACTTCTGATTACTGGAAGCCATTAAAAAGGAAAAGAAGAAGTGAAAATTAGAGGTGGGATTATATTTTAGGCCAGCCTGTGTTCAGCCATGCAGAACTAAACTGGTTCCAGTTTGTGACCCCTGGCTCCAGCAAAATGGGGAGACTGCAGAGAGGGTCACCTCCTTCCAGGCCTGTAAGGGAATTGTCCCCTTTCTAGCTTCAGTATGGTGTGTGTGTGTGTGTGTGTGTGTATGTGTGTGTGTAGGGGTGTGGTGTGTGGATCTTGTATGGGCCCCAAGTGTATAACAATAGCCCTCTCCCCACCTATGGTTAAACTGGTAAAATGTAATTCCTGATCACTGTTAGTAAATCTGATCTACAATAGCATTTTAATCCTTAAAAATCTATCCCTCTGTTCCTGCCAGAGACTGTACCAAAGCAGAGGAGTAGGACAGCAGCTCTTGCTGTGGGGGCAGTGTGTGGTGATAATGGCTTTTGGGGGATGCAGTGTGGTCAGGACTAATGATAGGCTAAAGTTCTTCTGTCTTAGGCCACCCGATCCTCCTCTTCTCCTCTCTTTAGGGTAGGGGTAGCCCAGCCTGAGGTCACATAGTGAAGAAGTCTCCTGCTTTAACAGAAGGTTCTCTGAAGAATTTGGGGAAAAGGTCCTATCATTCCCAAGTACCCTACAAGGGGGATACTCATTTATATATACTGGCCACATAGTTGAATTGTTCCCTGGAGGTCTCATACAGTAATGCTATTACTTTCAGTTTTAACAAAAAAATCGTACAAAGTGGTGACTACCTGATTTGGTAGACTTGTAACAAGATGTATGTAGAATATAATCAAAACTGTAGCGTTTAATATAAAAACAGGATCTCCCTGCATTACGTTCCATCTTGACCTATAATAATGGCACCTGGTTCCTTTCACAAACACTCAGATTATGGTTGAATCTGGCTTGTGGACGTCTTTTGTTGCAGTACTAAACATGCACTCGCTGTTAAGTGGCAAAGTTGCTGATTGCCATCTCACCACAGAAGTGGACTCGTTGGTCAATACTCCACATTTTGACAATAACATCACCAAAGCACTCTACAAAGCATCATTTACCTCCAGGCTGTTTCTCTCTCTTTCACACTTTCATTCTTTGAACCCCACCTTATCCCACCTGTGTCCTCACAGACAATTTATTTTCTTCTCCCTCTGTCTGTCAGAAAGCTCTTTCAAAAGCAAATGAGCCCCACCCTGCCCAGTTTGGTGGAGTTTGGGTCTGCTTCTCTACCAAAAAAGCTTCCCCCACCCACTCTTCCTTATTCCTCCTCCCTGTTTGACTACGTCTCTTCCCACTGTTTTAATCGTTTACCCGACAGCACCAGCGTGACCCCCGCCCCACCACCACCACCTTGGAAATGATATGTATGTATTGTAAGTGATATGAGGGGTATGTATACGTTAGAAGCATTTGGTTGTGTTATGTCCCTCTGCTTGCGTTACTTGTTGAACAACCTCCTGTTCTCCTTGTTCCAAAAGAGAGAGTCTCTGTGATTAGGCTGAGTAAGTTCATATCTTGCAAAGAATCACACCCCTCCAATTCTCTGAGCGAGGGAGTGGAAGGCTGTGTGTTACCGATGGGCCTTAATGAATGAATGTGAGACTTGGCATTAGGGGTAGCGTTGAGCATATGCTTACTTGCCGTGTATTTGGATTCACTTAATAATGACTACAGGAACTCCAGACCTTCTCTAAATGGGAAATTAAAGCCAGTCAAGCTCTGCCAGCGATCACTTAATGGTATAACAAGTTAAGCTCTTTGGTTCTGTCCTGAAAGGATAAACAAGGACAAGAGTGTGTGTATGAGGGGAAAGCATGCTGATGGATGTGTTACTGGAAAGCAGGACGCATTTTTCCATTCAGCCGTTTAGGTTCGGACCGGCCAGGCTGCCTCGGAGTCTTGACAGTGAAATTTTGGCTGTCTCAGGCACAAGCTTGGAGGTGGTGTGCTCAAATCTCCCACGGAACGTGGGAGGGCTTTGCTGCATCAGAAAACTAGTCTTTTTAGCTCTGTCCCGATGGTATTGCCTCAACCTCAGACTCGGCCCACCAAAGTCTCAGGCTGCTGCTGCAGATTAGTTTGCTACAGGCCAGTTTTAACTTTAATCACACCGTCGTAATGCAATTTCCTTTCTTTTTCTGTCCCTTTTTCTCTTCCTGAAGGTGTAGATGCCCCAAATGAAGCTGAAGTGGCACTGACCCAAGAGAAAAGCCATCATCCTTTAGACTTCACAACCCAGAATCCCTAGCCTTCAACAGAAACAGCCAGACGAACTGTGACAGAGAGAGACAACAAGACAGAAAAAAGGGAACTTGGTGGTGGTGCTGTTATTTTGTACCGCCTCTTGTTCTGTGAAAGCGGCAAAATTACCTCAGCTGTGCACCGGCCTCCGGGCGCTTCCTGTGTTGAGGGGTGTGGTGCCTTTGCTTTGGGGAGTCTCTGGAGAGGCAGGAGTGACTGCCTGTCAGTCTGAGCCCTCCCCTCACCACCCCCATCCCAGCCGCCACTGCTGCGCCATGACCACTGCAGTCCAATCCAGTGAGCTCGTCTTCGAGTTTGCCAGCAATGGCATGGATGAAATCAACCAGGTACCCAGCATCACACTGTCACGCAAAGTCATGTTCCTCACTAAGAGAAAAGTTTCTAGATCTGTTGTTCCCAGTCCTGGTCCTGAAGAACGTATATCCAGCATATCGTATTGTGTTCTAACATACTCACTTCAACTTAGGAAGGGTGAGTTAATTAGCTGATTAGTTGTGGTATAGTAAATAAATATACAAATACCCATGTTTAATATTACTATATGTGCTTTGTAAAGCATTGTGCAAAAAAATATTTTAATTATTGTCCAGTAAAAGGGTCAAACCCAGTTACACCAAAAAAACATTAGTTGAAAAATTCGGTTCAAACTCAGGCATCTCAACCACTGAGTCTAAGTTTTATTTTTAGAATTTAGTGCATCCAACCTTTATATCAACCTTCATTCTTTTTATTCTTGTTTTCAGTTTTTCAAATAAATCTGCAGGGATAATTCTGTAAAACCATACGTGTTTACAACTAGCTTAGGTCAGCAAGTTTTCTACTTATCATAATGCAAATTCTTCCTTTTTTTTGACAGCTACACATCCTTTCAGCTTTAGCATTAAGTTGTTTTCTCATAGTTAACGGTTAGACAAAAACACCTACAGATTTTTTTTTTGATATGATTTACCGATGCAGTTTCTCCTTTTTTCAGATTAAAATTATTTAGTACTGTTTAACTAATGCTGACAGATTGAGGTCGACCAGGTCTTGCATGGTTGTTAGGAGTCCCTTATCTCAGTTATTTTTTTATTATAACTCCAGATCTGGAATCTATTGTTTTCTTGCTTATTTTCCTTTGACTTCCTTATGCAAGTGAATAATCTTATCTTATTAGTCTCCTCAGAAATATCTCCCAAGCAGGAAATCATTTTGACTTTTGCACGCTTCTGTATATTTTCTGCAAAGTTTTAATAACTTTAACACATAGTAATCATTTATCTTTCCTCTTGTGTATGTCATATGTTCATTTGTAAAGGTCAGTTTCTGTCTTTTTGTTTCCCACCTCCCTGTAGAGAATTGTTTTAGAACAGAGAAGTGCTGTTTTTGGTAGTGGTGGTTTTGGCCATGATGGGTGTGGGGTTGGATCGAGGGGTGGGGGTGGGGGGACTGGGGGCGGTTGTTGGTGAATGGTCCAGGCGTTTGATGGCTCCTTTGCTGACGTGAGTGGGCTGGGGCGGGGGGACAGGGCACGGAAAAAATGGAGTTTGGGGAGAGAAATGACTGTGTGGGTTTCTGGCAGGACACAAATGGAAAGTGTGAGATGGGAGCCCTCTAGTGTGTATGCCCAAGTATGTGTGTGTGTGTGCGTGCCTGGGTGGGGATCATTTTTATAAAATAAATATAGCATCTGTGGCACAGAGCTCAATTTTGTATTTTTTTATTTAAAGTTAGGCTGCTTTATAAACAGATTTGAAGTTTTTGTAAATCCGGGTCATCTTTTGTGCTCACTGGACTCAGATGGAGTCTGTTTGCATATGTATTTGCATATGTAATTCTCTAGGTCTATGAACTTGTTTTTTCAGTTACTTTTTCCTTTCCTTATGGAAGTGGATTATCTTGTATTTAATATCTTTTTAAATATCTCTTGCACAACAAATAACAAGTACTTAATTGCTGTTGGTACTGGGAATTACAGAAAAGAAGGGTGGTCTCTAACTTTTGCACAGTACTATATATTTTGATTGGTTTAAATGCTTCGTCAGTTTAAACAGACCTAACCAGTCTTAAAACTGGTCTTTCTTTAAATCTTCATGGCTATTCATTTAAATACTACAAATAGTAGTGCATTGCATTTTTTAAATGACATAACATGTAACATTATATATATATATATATATATATATATATACTCTCTACCATTTGTCTTTCATTTTGTGTATATGTTTGCTATTCTTGTATATGTGTTAAGTTGTACACTGCAGCCTTGGAATCTGATGTGCTGGTGTGTGTGCGTATTTGCTTTTGTATGCGTAAATGCGTATGTGTGTATGTGCCGGTGCGGCTGTGTTAGTGTCTAATGTGTGTCATGAATGGATCAAGTGTGACCAGCCTTGCTGTATTTACGTTTGTGAACTGAGAGAATTCAGGCTTAACCAGCCTGACCTGTTAGGAGGCAGCGCAGGAGACGGAGCCTGTTCCACACTGAACTCTGCCTTTGTTCTGAAATAACGCCAGCATCTCTCAGCCGCTCCCTGCACACACTTATATATTACAGCATGATTGCTACATATTAGTGAGCCATGTGCACATTTAAAAAGTAATTTAAAAGTCACCTGATCAGGAGTAGACTGATATCAAATTTGGTCGGGCCTGAGGCCGACATTGAAAATATGTGGCCACCATAATATGAATATGTTTATCAAAGAAACATTTGAACACCCCAAGTCAAATGTTTTGTTGATTGAGTAAAAAGTTAACCTCTACATGGAACTACAGAACAAACAAAATGTTTTTGGTTCCCAATTTGTCAGAAATAAACTTATTTTCACAATTAACCAGGGGCACCAAAACTTTTGCCTATGTCTGTATATTGTATTTATCATGCTATACACTGTGTAAAACCAAAACACAGTCATGTGTTGCTTTGTTAAATGAAGTATTTGTTTAGAACGCTGATGTTATGTCGGCCATGGTAATTCCTGCCCTGTCATCCATTCTAGTTTATTTCATTAGGTACTATTTAGCTGTAGTATCCTATCAGTGTTCCATCAGTTTAACTATACTTATATATTCCACAGAGCTATATCAACAAACTTCAGCCAACGAAACAACATCTGTGATGCCAGGTGGTCCAGCTCAGCCAGGCAGACCACCATAGTCACATTAGGTCAGATTAGCTGTTACAGTGGTCACAGTTAACGACTTCCACACAAAATCTGATGTGAGGCAGTGAGGTTCGTGGCTGTGTTAAAAAAAGAAAACGAATCCTAAGGCAGTGTTTTGTGCTTTTTCGTGATTTGTATTGCAATTGAAAAGCAATAAACAACGTCTGTCCCACTCGTAATGATAACAGTAGAGTTGTTTTTTGGACTGGCTTTCTAGGTCTGTTTTTGCATGCATGTACCTGATAGTCAGTGTACGTGTATGTGTGAGCACACTGCTTTTTCCACATGGCTGTTGTGGGGGAGGTGTACAGCTGCTAGTCTGGTCTCTAATCATCAGCCATGCAGGATTGGGTTTTGCAGAGTCAATAATTACCACCATAAGTCAGAACATCATGTAATGACAGTGAAATTATGTTAAGCCTGGATGTCTGAGTGGAACTACTGCTGACAGTTACTGTGAGAGTATCCAGATTGGAGAATAACTATAGCATTTAAATATAGCATTTAAATAAAAGACCCCTTGGGGTCTATTAATAGCATTTATGCAGCTTTATGTAACCAAACAAAAAACAACTATAATTAATTTTTACATGAACACTTTTGCAATCCATGCTTATGTCTTCAAATTAAGGCACGTTACAGTCACTATGCCATTATGACTGACATATGTAAATGCATTCTATTCTGATTGGCTTGCAATGTGCAGAAGGCTGAACTTGAACATAAATGGGTAGGGCTAAAGTGCCATAGGCTGATGTAATATATAATATATTTGTAAATCTGTTGGTTTTCTGTGACATCACCGTATCGTGAACCCAAACCAGGCTTCTTTATGCTGATGATTGAACAGTACGTTTTGTAATTTAAGCACTGTTTTCTTAAATTGTTTCAGAAAAGCTACATTTGGTCTTACACTTACATTAGCTTGTAGTAGGAATATGCAAATGAGCAGTTCAAGAACTAGGTGATTTCTTCCAGATGATTTTTGGTGGGTTTTTCTTTGATGAATCAAAGCATGCATGTGATCCAATAATCACAAATATTTTTGGTCAAAATAAAACAGGCAAGTCTTTAATCATGTCCTCAGATGTTCAGTTTATTTTAATATATTGCAAATATGTTGCAGTTTCAGCCTGGTATACAAATGCAGTTTGCTATGTGGTATCATACAGCAGTAGTTATTGCTAAAATACAGTCAGTATGTTGAGTTTTATATACTACTCTTCGGTTTTCTCCTAAATACTTTTCACTGTATGATTGCATGATTTAAATTATGCTTCCTAATCAGTCAGCAATATAAAACGTATAGAACACATATAGGTAGATGGGCTCGTAAGCTAAAAAGTGGTCCTAAGATCTTCATGAATAGGGAATCACGCTATAGATCACTCAGTTTCTTGTGAGTGAAGCTATCATGTTTAGTTGATTGCTGGAAATGGCAGGCGAAGAAGAAGAGCGTTTAGAAGAGGGAAACATGGCTCGTGCTATGAGTTTTGTTCTTTCAACAGGTACAGGGAACTCAGATATGCAAATCCCTGATCTTTATCTGATATTTCCCTTTTTAGAAATGCTGTAGATAACAAAAGGAGGAGGAGCCCAGGTTTGAGGCAACATGTAGAGACAGAGTGACACACTGTCTTTTGTAGACATAATTTGTAACGATTAACTGATAATCATGGACCAGCCATCAAATAAATAAGTGCTGTAGCCATGCAGTGTTCTTAGATAAAGACCAGGAAAACTTCCCTGTGGACTCAGACCTCTATGTCTGAGTGCTAGTTCTGCAGTAGCGCATGTCAGTGGCCTTCTTATATCTGCTAATGATAACAGTCTCCACAGGCAAAGGGTAGACTTTCTTTAAGACTCTCAGAATAGGAATGAATACAGAGAGGGGAGCTATATCTGCACTACATGATATAAGCAAAAGGTACGTCATTTTCCATAGCTGGAAGTATGCTGTTGGATAATGAGAGCAGGTAGATGTCTAAAAACACTTGCTCAGCAGTCAGCACACTGGGAGTCTCCCTAGACTGTCTGGCCTGCCATAGAATACTGCACTGTGCAGGCCAAAAATGTTTTGTCTGCCTCCTACACACAACTGCTTGTTTCTTGTCCATATCTGTTTACAACTAGCTTAGGTCAGCAACGATCGCTCATGCATTGTACTTTTCCACAGATACGTACAGTTTCTCTATAAAAAAATAAAATAAAATATACACTGTGTGCACATAATATGTGCCAGTTTGATGATTTTTTTCATTATGTTTTGTTCCTATATGTTTTGTGCACTCAGGACAAGTATTTTGATGGTCCATCCCTATGTAACATGTTAAGAGATTTAGAGAGAAAGCACACATTGTTCTAAATGTTCAGCATACGCGCTTTAACAGTCTGTTATTGTAGTTCTGTTTCTATTAGAGTTAAGTGTGTGCAGTGGTCCGCAGTGATAGAAAACTTTATAATAGTTAGTCTGTTAATCTGTAGTAGTTAATCTGTAGCAAATTAATGAATTTGGCCTTGGGTCCAGTCCTGGAGTTCCAAACACCTCAAATTCTTGCGGGGGATGCCATAACAATAGTGACTTGTGCAGAGATGAGAGGGAAACAAACAGATTCCTGCCAAAGATTCCACATGCATAAAAACAGTAGGGAATAAAACGTGTTCCTTTTATAGGGCAACTCAAGAGAGTGCTTTACTACATGCTAGAAACTCTGGTACTCTGAAATTAGGTACTTGCTTTTGTTATTTTACAAGTTTATACAGCTCTCACTTCTGTTGTGTACAAAACCTTGTAATGCTTTTAACCTTTATAGTTTATCATTTTTAGTGATGATAAACTATGATGATAAACTGATTATACCAGCGTTCCTCCTGGAGCTCTACCTTCCTTCAGGCTTCACCTCCAGCATAAATCCATCACACCTTATTCGTTCTAATCAAGGACTTCTGGTGGTGATTAGATAGATCAGGTGTACCCAAGGTAGATCTAGCAGGACCTCCAGAAGCGTCATTGCTGAGCACCGATTTAGACTGATGAATTAGGTTTTGTAACAGTGGCGATAGTTTTCAATAGTTTGCAGATCTGTCCAGCAGCACTGACTGTTTTGGCCTGTTGCACTCTGCTACCATCTCCTGGTGGTGAAATGCCTATGTATGAATTTATTCTTCTGCCCAGGACATGAGAAGGTAGAAGTCCCTCAGATCACGTGTCAGATTCTTGGTAGGCACGCTGGATTCAAGTATAATTTAACCTTCTCTCTTAAGCTATTATATTGGCCAGTGAAAGGTCAGTGGTCCTCTTAAGATGTAGTGCTCCTTGAGAAAGAATCTGCGCCATTGATTTTCATTCATATTCTGGAGCGGTGATTCACCTTGTTCACGGCCGCTGTCGGACAAAGAGCTGATGGGAGCAACTGTCTCACTTCTCACTGGAGTCTGAATAGGAGCTTCTACTGGACACACACATGCATCCACAAAGTGATGGCTTGGGCCTGGTACAGTCCGGGAACGAAGCAGGAAAGGCACTGCTGACTGAAGCAGAGCAAATCTGCAGTTGATAGAGCCCACTTTACCCTGTCCATTCAGTGACAAATAGAGTAAAAGAAAGTATGGAAGGGAAAAAGAGAAAGATCTTTGTAGTTTAATGCCTAATGGCAAGATGACTGCGTAGGGTGGGGTGTATTTCGGTCATGTAGTCCAGCTCCAGCAATTTCCTGTGTTTCCCCCCTGCGCTGCGCTGCTGTGTACCCCACCCACACAAGAATGCTCCAGTGGAAATGAAGGGCCAGAGCTAATGTTCCTGGCATCAGTTTGGGGGCCGAGCGAGCCTGATTATGTTTATTCTAAACCATGAGGTTATCTGTTTATTTCATTTAGTCATTAAACCTTTACTGATATAATATGAATGATACCCTGTTGTACTGTGGACCCTATCTGGAATTAAAACTTCTTGCAAGACTAAGCTCAGTGCGTAAATCTATTAGGAACACACCATTAGGCTTTCATGCTTTGTGAGCCTGCATGAAGACAATAATTATGATATTCAGTGACCTTCATGTACGCAAAAGAACATTATAGCCATTATGGAGAATTGAGACACCTATAACCTATATTTATGACCCACTTTATAATGTTGAGGCTCTTGTAACAGTGAAGTTGTTATCTTAGTATGGATGAATCTGTAGTGTTTGTTTACTAAATGTAGATTAATGTGCTCATGGTTATTTCTCATCTGTTTGTCTGGCCCGACAGCTGGATGACCCATCGGTTTTCCCGGCAGTCATTGTGGAGCATGTGCCCACTGCTGACCTCATGCAGGTGTACTCAGGGCTGGAAGCTGATGAGGTGACCAACGGCATCATAGTGGACACAATGCAAGACGTAGTGGAGGAGAACATTATGGTGGGAGACGTGGGGCTGTCTGGTAAGTCATCATCATGGTCAACCATACACTCCTTATTAATGGTATTGGGAATTGATAATGGATATTATTGAATATTGTGATAATTTAAATACATGCAGATATTTTAGGCTATTGTTCTTTCGTTCTCTGTCACACCCCAATCAATTTGTGTATAGTTAAAAAATGTATAGAATAAAAGATTGCATTCGTAGACTGTACAAATAGAATGTCAACTAATTAACAACACATATACACGTTGAACTTTGCTCAGAAAGATTACATTGTACATTTTTAGAATTTTAGTACATGATGAGAAAAACTTGAATGAGCTGGTCCAAATGAAGGATGCAAACTTGTCAGTTTGGCAGTATTATGGTTACAAATCAAATTATCACATAAGTAAATAATAAGTAATAATATTATTATTAAAAAGTTACCACAGTTAGTAATTATGTATCAAGGCAATATTACAAAGAAAGAAAGCATAAGACTCTGTAATGCTCACATGTGGTACTTCGTAAGTTAAATTAGGCCACAATGATATTGTCAATTACAGTAATTTTGCAGATGATGTCTTATTGGGGATACCCAGTTTTTTTTAACAAACCATCATATTTCCTTGTCAATTTGCTCTAATTTAGCCTGATAAAACGAACCAGGTTTCTTTTAAGGAGAGCAACATCTTGCACATAAATACTGGTGGCAGTACTAGTTTGGGAATAGTGCCCTACTACACACATTTTAGTTCTCTTTAGTTCTTTGTTATCTGCACATATGTAGTGTGTAAAACCAGCCTGAACTGGTGATGCACAGGGCAGAACAATGCAGGGTAACAGTGAGGGAAAAAAATCCATTTCAAAAGAAGGCGAGCCTTTCCCAAGCTTTTGATGGGCTGTGCGACAAAGAGTATATGTATGTAGTCATTTATCATCATGTTATATGTAGTGTGTAGCAGAATCTAATGCAAACTCATATTTGCTACAGTGGAGACTCCAGTCTCAGGAACAGAAGATAATATAGAGACTACTGAGGCAGCTGAGGCTTTGCTGAACATGGAGTCTCCCAACAACATCCTGGATGAGAAACGCATGAGTATGACCTGACTCATTGTCTGTTTATGTGGCGGTCTAAGCATGCGTAGTTTCTTAAAAGCACAGGGCATTTTATATTCTCTTCTGAAAGCTTTTTCTTAAAGAATCTTTGCCCATTTGTGGAAATTTAGCTAATGATGTGGATTCTTTCTCACTTTTGTTGTATTAGTAAATTTCAGAGCTGTGCTTGAGGCTCTTTTGATATACAAATTCATATATACCTGCTTTCTATTTAAATGTAGTTCACCCATACGGAGCTCTGCTGGAATCAGACCTGACCTACATATCCCTGCGGCCAGAACAGTTGGCACCTGATTGCATGGACGTCTCACTGGACGAAGAAACATCCTCTATGGATGAAGTTCCTCAGAAGAGTCCCTCCAAACCAGCCAAGAAAAACAAAGGTAATGCAGGAGCAAACAGCAACCACTAGAGGATGCTGCAGACACACTTGATCTATTTCCGCAATAGCATTTTGAAACAGGTGACATTACAATAGTAAATAAATCAGGTTTTAAAAAATCATATTCATTTTATTACCAGCTGCTAATGAATGTGGCTGTCTAGTGAATCATTGCTGATGTGTGTGTTGATGCATGAAGTGTGCTTGAGACTGGTTGATAAAGCACCTTTATTACAGTCCAGATCAATTGGGTATGAATTTTTGAAGATAGAGATAGACGTTAATCATCTCCTTCCTCTTTCTGCAGTGCGCAAACCTAGAGTAGTGCGCCCCTGTTCCCCCATTACCAACCCCTCACTCCCACTGAAGAAAAAGAGCAAAGAGGGCAAAGGTAAGTCTTGGCCCAAAAGACTACAGAAAAAGAAAAAAATATATATCCAAAAGCGACTTTCTCTTTTTTCCTTTCTGCATTGTGCCGAGCGTCTCCCAGGCTGTCACCTCACCGCTCTGGAGGGGTCGTACCAGGCTTGCTTAATTGATGAGGTGCTCTCAAAGTGCTGTGGTTGTGAGGGAAATAAAAGTGATAGCGGGCTGGAGGGCACATCGATGGCGTCCTGATAGAGGCCCTTATGCATGCGTCCCCAGGCCGAGCACATACATATACATCACCGTGACACACTGAGCAGTTCGCTCTCCAGCCTCTGCTGCCGGGGTTGCTGTTTTTAACCACTTCTGGCCAAAGCACATGACAAACAAGAGTAATCTACTGCCAGGCCCATCTAATTAATTTCCAAGCCCTGATGCAGGCCAGAGCGAAATTGATTTATTAAGGTTATGAGGAAGAATGCTATAATTGCACCTCTGCCAATTCTGTTTGTTAAATAAAATCTGTGGAATGAGGTGTGAAATATGGACCCTAGTGTTTAGCTTTTTAAGAGTTTTAACTTTTAATGAGTCGACGAAGGAATTTGAAAGACCCTTTTACCCTCCTTGTGTTAATACAGGTAACACCATTTACCTGTGGGAGTTTCTGCTAGCATTGCTGCAAGACAAGAACACATGTCCCAAGTATATTAAGTGGACGCAGAGAGAGAAGGGCATCTTTAAGCTGGTGGACTCCAAGGCTGTGTCTAAGCTGTGGGGCAAGCACAAGAATAAACCCGACATGAACTATGAAACTATGGGAAGAGCACTCAGGTGAGCAAGTCATGCAATCCAGCGTTTTCTAATGAGTTATGCTAAACCCAGTACCGTCAAATGTATTCATGATTTTCTAACATATTTTAATGCCAAATTACTATTTATTTGCTGATTTTAACATGTTGAAAAAATAAAAAATAAAAACAGAAAGTTGTATATAAAAAACTATGTACTAAAATTAGAAAAAAATAATATATAAACATGAATACATAAATATTTTCCTTGTAGATAATCTCTAATTTAATATTTTTCATTTACAAAATCAGCAGTCAGTTGACCTTTGGTCTTTAAACTATCGCATACTGAAATTTACAGTGCTGCAGTATATACTGCATATATTTTTATATAAGATGTATTGTTATGACATTTTGTTTGGGTGAAAATGTGTTTGGCCAGTAAACGATTATGTTGAGGTAAAATTGTCCTTTCAGGCCACCCACTTTCTTAATTCCCTCGAACTTAGGTATTACTACCAGAGAGGCATTCTGGCCAAGGTTGAGGGCCAGAGGCTTGTGTACCAATTTAAGGAGATGCCCACAGACCTGGTGGTCATTGATGAGGATGAAGAACAGTGTGGAGACTCCAGTCCTGGATATATAAACCAGCGTTCTACTCCACACAGCCGGGGTGTGGGCCGTGGGACATCCCGTGCCCAGGGAAAAAGCTCAGGCCACACACAGGCCAGGTCAGTGAAGAGAGAGCATAGTCCCAGCCTGCATTACCAGAACTTCAGCAGCAAACACAGTGAGCAGCTACTGCAGACTGTACATGTGCTACAGCCAAACCAGGGAGCTGCTGTTCCTGCATCTGCACACAGTGTGAGGTGAGAGAAACAGCAATACACACACACACACATATAAATGTGTGTATTTTGTGTTGGTAAATAAAACATATGAGGTGATATCGCTATTGTTCATATATTTTTTTAATATAAAGGGACAAACATATGATTATGTATGTGTGTACTGTTATGTGTGTTTGTGTGTGCGTGTTTTATACGACTAGTAAAAAGACATTTTTTGTCAGCTGTCTTACGTAAACAAGCTAAGTATTTCATGTTAAAAGTTTATGCCAAAAAATAAAAAGATGCTTATTAGCACATATTAGTCACATCCAGTCAAAGACTGATCAACTTAAATGCTGCAATTTCAGCATTAAATGGATGGATTAAAAATGACCAGACTGACCAATCAGAGCTCTGGTGTCATGGTTGCAGTCCAAAAATTGGCCTCATCTTGCTATTGGCAGAACACAGGTAACTTTATAGAGGGTCACATTAAAAGTCATCAAAATCTTGAAAATGATGATGATTTCCAGGATCAAGTGCAAGTAAGACTACACTGAAGTGCAATTAAAAAAGTTGAGCATCCTCAACTTCTTACTAACCTTTGAAGACCACTTGAATTAACTAGCACCTGGTAAAAACGAAAGGACTAGAATAGAGCCTCTAATTTGTATACAGTTCAGTTTTAGGCTTGTACTGTCCTGCAGGTGCTTGCCCAAATTTTATTGTCAAGGTGTAATTGAAATAAGGTTTTACAGATGCTCCTAGCAATTTGTAAGATTGCAAAGTGCATTTTTCTGTCACTGTGCAGTTCAGAATGTTCTGTCGTAATATGGATTAAATAGTCAGGCAGATTATTTGATTTCTCCTGCTGATACAGAATGCTTTTTCTTCCTCTGTTCTTCTCTGCCTATCTCTTTTGTTCAGGACAATTAACATGCCAGCCACGGTTCCCATGGTCCTTACATCTGGACCACAGGGAGGAGCTCCAGTCACCCTCCAGACCATGCCCTTTCCCTCTGTCCTGGCCAATGGGGACACCTCCACCCATGGCTCCCCACCGCGGGTCATTCTTCATACTGTGCCTTCCTCCAGCCCTGGGAGCAAAGATGTGTTGACCATTCAGACTGCTTCCCTGACCACAGACAGCATTCAGGCCCAGCAGCTTCTGGTGTCCAGTCTGGGCTCGCCCAGTGGAGGTGTCATCAGTAGCACAGCACAGCAGACTGGATCTCTAAATGGCCTGACCCGCCTGGTCACCCTTAACGCCGGAGGCCAGCCTGTTGTGGCTCAGCAGCCTGGAACAGTTATTGCTACTGTGCTGAAATCTGGTGAGTTGCAGAGTCTGCAGGTTAAAGAGGAGGTTCTGGACCCACAGTACCTCCAGTCCCTGGTCAACAGCAATCCTGGAGCAGTCACTCCCTTCTGCAAGGAGGAAATGGAGGCTGGGGCAGAAGAGCTCAGCCACAGGACTGTCATCATTGGCACCAATGGCCAAGTTGTGAATGGACACTCGGACACAGGCTCTGAGCTGGCCAGCAGCCCCAGTGAGGGCCTGACCCCTGTGGAGGAGCTGGAAGTGAAAAGTGAAATTGCCCTGCACCCACAAGCAGGGGCTAAAGAGCTGCTGCATGGTGCTCAGGGTCTGCAGGAGATGTCTGTCACCATGCAGATACCCACTTCTCAATTCATCCAGATAAAGACGGAGCTCTCAGAGACTTAAGAACTTACATGGTCAGGAGACCATCGAAGCAATCACCCAATACTCAAGTTATTTGGTGAAAATTGCTGGAAGATTACTGCAGGACCGTTGTTTACTCACAGCTTTTGTGATATTGTGCCTAAATTTTAATATTCAAAGATTTATATGTGATGCAAAGCTCTTTTGGCTGGCTCTCTGGCATCACCCTCAACCTTCCTCGCCGCCCCCCACAGTCCCCACTCCTGCGAATCAGAGACTAGCCACGTACCGGACCAGGGATACTTCCACCACATGTGCCAGTTCAGACATTTCTTTTTTTACCTGTTTTATCTCCAAAGATGTTTAAAGACACTCCACTTAAAGAGGGGTCCAAAGAACAGTAAAATGTTGATGCATAGCCGCTACAAAACCAAAACACACCACAGACTTTTAGGTTCAAGAATGAATTCACTCAAAAGTCCACCCAACGTGGAGTATTCATCACTGGTTCCGTGATGATAACGATGTCTGAATGTGACTCAGGAAGCGTGGCTTTTTGGATTTGGACTGAAGAGTGCCATGCTGAAATGGCAGGGACATTCAGAATTATTTTTTGAATATGTTAGGTTATGTGAGGGAATATGCTAATGGAATGTAGTTTTGGACAGATAGGACTATGCACACACAAAACACAAAAATGTGGTTCTGATCGGGTAATTTTTTACACAAGAGCCTTGTGTCACTATGGAAATGGGCATTCCGTGTCCTGAGAGACAGTTTAATTAGATGTTTGTAAATATTTACTGAATATATAGACATTTGACTATATAGTACAAGGACATATTTCAAAATTACCTGCCATAGACACAGAGTATTTCCCCATTATACTTTTATCCTGTTAATATGAAATGAATTCCATGGAATACAGATTATACAGTATATAAATATATATGGTATACAATTGAGATTCAGTTTATGGCCACACATTTATTTATTTTGTGAATTTCAAATTCTGTATAAATAGCCTCATTTTTTATTGTACAATGCAAATATGAGGGAGCATACAGTGTGCACTCATTTCCAACCAAGAATCAACAATATTTTAGCTGTATCATGTTTTTCAGTTGGATCAATTACATGTAACCTTTCATATTTTATCTATTTTCCAGCTTAAGGGGATACATAAAAAAAGAAAAAAAGGGAAAAAAAGAAAAGAAAAAAAATCTAGCTTCATAAGATTGATCTCTGCTTTGTTTCCACTGTGATATGTATAAAGCCATTATTTTTTAAGGATTGTATGTTTTGTTCTGCCCTTAAGCTGCCATACTCTTACCCCATCTCAGTCAGGCAAAGCAGAATCATGCCCTCCTTTCTCCAGAATGTCTTCAGTGTGTTTTTGCTTTGTCACAGGGTTTCAGAACTATGTTGTGCCTCGTTATGTGTGATAAAAGTATTTATTTGTAGTCCTCTCACATCTAATGTAGTTTTCTACATACAGCATACTTTCTTAGCCTTTGCCAATATGGTCCTCCCCTGGTGGACGGCATGCATGTTGTAGCACTATTGATTCCAGACTCAATTTGTGCTAAATTGGTAGCGAGTGAAGTTGCAGTCAGGAGTGAGTGTATGCTCAGTGGTCTCGAGTGAAGCAGCTGGACCTGAGCCCCAGGCCTCTCCTACAGGGCGTCTAACTCGGCATGGTAAAAATATATATATAAAAAAGCATGACCCAGGAAAGAAGGCAACTTGGTTATGACAATCAAAGCTAAATATTATGCAATGCTAATATGACAATCGGTTTCCGTTTTGCAGCACACTGTCCAGCACAGTTTTAGTCCTAAGACCACAACGGGTCAAGCACTGGCTTTGGGGTAAACGTATGCCAACTCCTTATCTCGCCTGCACTTTGGGTGATCTTTAGTTTTCTGTATGTTTAATGTAGACTATTTTTTTGTTTCTTTCCATTTTTTTCTTTCTTTCTTTTTTTCTTTTTTAACGAGGAAACAAATACAAATAAAGCAAATTGTGCTTCAATGAGGAATTTCTGAGCTCCTATTCACTTCAGCTGTGGCAATTAAATTCTTAGGCGACAGGATGGGCTACATTGACTGTGGAGCCTGCAGGGGGGATACTTGCATTTCATGGAGCGCAGGTTGTCCCTCTCTGCGTGTCTCTCTCTGTTTTTTTTTTTTTTTTAACCTGGTAATGCAAATTAACACAAAACTTCCCTGTGAGGTCAGACCTACTTACAGGGTATGCAGAGCATTTCACTGAGAGTTGTGTGTGCTGAGACGAGAAGGGGAGGTTTCTTTTCCAGCCATATGTGCTCCAAATCGTCTTGTTCATTTAGCTCAGATACTAAAGAGTGCCGATACTATCTCAGCAAGGACAAGATGACTGCAATCTGTTAACAATGTAACAGAGTGAAAAACAAGCTCAAAGAACAGGTGTTCCGGAACAGTTTTATATATGTTTATTAGTGAACTTTATTAGTGCGTTGATGGCTCTTCCCTTTATGACTTAAGGAGCATCTGAATAATGTAAAGTAAAATACTAAATAATCAGAAATTACAAGTGAGAGGAAAAGACTAGCACTGTATGTAATTTAGTAATAACTAGAAATTATTTGGTAACTAAATACTAGGGCTGCACAATACATTGTTTGTGAATCTTTGCAAAAATGGCCTCTGCAGAAAAAGATGCTGTGCATTGAATGCTGGTCAGCCAGTTAGACCATGATGGATGACCAGCTAAACCAGCTTAGGCCTGCTTGGAATTCATACTGCTGTAAGCTATTGTTTTTAGCAGGGTTTGTAAATAAGCCTATGCCTACTTCACTGCAGACATGTTTACAGGTGTGGTTTGATTAAAACAGGAGTTAGCAACATGCAACTATTGCAGCTCCACAGCAAAATAATAAACAAAAATATAATAGAATATAATACAAAATAATTATAACAGTGTTCTTGTGTACACCTATAAATTAGTTTTATTTAGAATATTATCTGTATTATAATATTCTATAAATTAGTCCCTTGAACTTAAACTGTTCTCAGCCATGCATTTTCTAAAACGGGAATGGTCATGCAGCAGCCATAGGACGGTAGCAGCAATAACGTACATTTACAAGCATGCATTGTCCAAACTGGACTTTTGGTTCAAATCGGATAGCCAAAAACTCATGTTGCTCTATCTTAACTCATAAGCATATTTACTAAAATGTGCAATGGCCAAGGTCGGGAAACTCCACTCCAGAATATCACAAGACATCAGAATCGGCAATGATGAGAGAATCAGAGATGATGCAGTGTCATCATCAGAAATTATAAGTGTGTTCAATATTGTCAGGTGTATGTTTTAGATATTATATATGTGTATGTCAGGTGTACAACTTTTTGTGGAATTAGAGTCAGGTTACTGTGGTGCTATCTTCTCCTTATTATTTGCTACAACATTACCGTTACCACTATGAAATATACAGGGTCCCATTTTGAGGGTTAACTCACCCATAGCTTCAATGGCAACAAATTGGTTAGCAATTGTCAGCTCTACCAAAAAAAAAAAAAAAACATCCTACCATATATTTGTATTAAAGTGTCAGCATAATGTTAAAATATGATTATTGTCCCCCCATAATTTAGACTTTAAGCCATTCAGGAGGCCGCTGTAGAAATGTATGAATTTTGCACCTTGACCAATTGTTGTGGCCATTTTTGACTATTATAATACCACATTATTGTTAGTTAACTAAGCAGGTGCCTGTTGTTGGTTGATGTATAAATGTGTAATCTATTAACTAATCACTTAACTTTCCAGGAAACTTAACTAAAATGTTTCTTTCTACTTCATACAAGTACTGACACTTTTAAAGAGAACACTATTGATTCCACTATTCCACAATTACAGTTTCAGCGCAAAATGATGCATTGGCTTTAACATTACTTTTAAATGCAAGCCAATGATGGTATAAAGACTTCTGAAGTCAAGTGCTGGTATGGTGGTGGGGTGTTACAATGATGTGTCCCATCAACAACAACTAATTATACACAACATGTACTCTCATTATGACCTTGCAGACCGTCTTATAGAAGCAGTAAGCCACACAAAACTGCATTTTGAGTTGTGGAGCCTGACAACAACAAAACATGTAATTTGAGCAGGGGTGTTCTGACTTTTACATGTGATTGTGTGAGCACACATATCAACCAGAGCACTTTGACCAATATGTCCTCTTATAACTAGTGCGCCCGTGACCTAAAATGAGGCACAAACATTAGTGAGAGGCGGTAAAATTACACTGACAGAGACCGAACAGCCCTAAATATGTGCAACCCTGTATGTGGCATGACTTGCGGCAGGGACAGACAAGTGTATTAGTGGAATGGTGGGTTTTTTCAAGGCAAATGCCAGGTGTATATGTGTGAGCGTGAGTGTGTAATGATGGAGCCATCTGGCAGCTGGTCCATGCTGCAGCTCCTTGCCCTCAAGTCTCCTATTCACACACAGCTGCAGAATACAGAGCACTCTCAATTCCACAGGCAAGCCAAACAAATACACAGACAAATAAAACAATAACAGTCAGTAAACAAAATACAGCGGCCCCAGAGGCAGCAGCAACCACAAGCACAGATGGACAAAATGGCAACAAGGAGGCGTTGCTTAACTTTTTTTTTTCTTAGGATGCAAAAGACTAAGCTTGCCACTTAGTAGCTCCACTTTCTAGAACTGCACACCTTATCTGATGAAGATCCATTAATTCAGCAGTTCAACATCAGCAAAGATTTTGCACCATTTAGAAGAGGAGAGCTCCACATGCCAGTAGAGCAGCAGAGGGCACTGAGGACAGCAGCAGCTCAAAGGCATTCGGCCCTGACAAGCCGCACCTGATAAGCAGTCAAGCAAAAACGCTTAACCAAATTACCGGTAGACTATGATGCTAATTTTGAAGCTCTGTCTCATCAGAAAAATTAAGCAAGACTCAACATCTGCCCAGCGGGGAACTTCACTAATAGCTACTGGGCGATGACACACACAAGGCCTTTCTGATGCAGACTGGTGTGTGTGTATGTGGGTGCACATGTAGGAACAGCTGAAGGATGCAGTGTGTTTATGTATGTGTTTATGTGTTTATGGTTGCCATCAAATATGTGTCTTGATCAAGAAGCTCCTCACCAGGCAGCTGCCACACCCACACGCTAATCAAACCAGTGTCCAAAATAAAACCATAAACTACTTAAGTGCGCCACCTTGTGGAGATTTTCAGCCTGCCAGACACGACCGAGTAAGTTACAAGTCATTTAGATAAGATGCTTCACATCTAAAACCTTTGTTGTAAAGTGTAACGTTAACAGAAGCATGCTGATGTTCCTTTATCCTCTCATGTATGACAGATTCTGTTTATATATAGTACCTGTGATTCATATAATGTCTAATGAGAGATGCTGTTATTTCAGTTTGCAGCCAGTTGATGGCAGTAGCAGCACATCTCACTGACCCAAAAACATCCATGGCAAGTAATGTGTGCCTTTATTCATTCTCCTCCCCTCCTCTCTGCTTTCGGTCTGCTCTCCACACACGGACACACACAGTGTATTGCATATGTGTAGCCGCAGCTCGACTCCAACACATGCGTTAAACGGCAGCAGAGAAAACAAGCGGTTCGCAGGTGAATTACAGCGCCGTTTGAAGTGCTAACAAAAAACAAAAAAAAAAAAAAAACGAGTTCGCTACCTGTTTAGCCTCCTGAGAAAGAGAACGAGAGTCGGAGAAAGAAAGAGAGAAAGTGTCAGGAGTGTAGCCAGAATTTATTTTGAATGTGGAGAGATGCTGGTTACAGCTTGGGGGAGCAAGCTAGCTAGGAAGCATTATGGATTATATCTTATAGACTTCAAGATAGTGAAGCTCACACTGACGGGCCCAACTAGCCTATCTCATCAAGGAATCATAATCAAAAAGAAAAAAAGTATGTGTTAAAAAAATACCTCACATTCAACTGCATAGTTACTGCAACAGCTAACCTTGTACCTTGATCAGTAAAGGCTTACACTGGTTGCAGATATGGGGAATTGGTGGCACCAGAGATACTCCTGTAGATCTAAATTTATGAAATTGGCTAAACTGAGGTGGCTATGGTAAAAAATCTCTGGTAATACTGCAGAGGCAGTGATGGATTAGAGCTGCAGCAGCAGCTCCCCACCTGTTCACACCATACCATCACAGTGTATTGTGAATCTGGAGACACTAAAGCCCCCCAACACAGGCCTAGGAATACCCCTGGTACGCTACCTTCTACACTAAGAATGAACACTGTTGAACAGTGGAACAGGCTACTGCTGTGTTTCACAGGTTCCAAATGAACCAAAAGGTTGTTGCATGCGTCTGTTTAGAGTTTAGAGGTGTTACACAAGTGATGGCAGCATGCAGTCATGCAGACGTTGCCATGGTGATAGCGGCTGCCGAAAATTGGTGATGATGAAAGGAGAGCTTTGGTGGTCACTTTTCTTGGTTTAAGGTGGAAATACAGGCATGCAGAGGCAAGATTTCATACCTCAGGGTTTGTCTTGTATTATAACAACATGTTCATCATTGACACTGGGGGTCTTGTTTTTTGAGCAGAGGAAGATGCCCTGTGAATGTGTGGATGAGTGAGTAGTGAGTGTGCATGTGCTTGAGTATGAGGATGTGTGAGGGTCTGTGTTATTGTGTGTATGTGTGTGTGTGTGTGTGTGTGTGTGTGTGTGTGTGTGTGTGTTCACTCTCGGGAGTAAATGGGCTTAAGGGGATTTTTTCCTTATGGCTCCAACCAGCCTGTGTCCAAACAAATGCAGTGTGCAGGTGGAGCTGTAAAACGGCAGCAGTGTGTTTCAGCACTGGAGGGTTGTTTCAGATTTCTAAAAGTGTACCGTCACATTTAGCCTTCCAGTTATTCTTTCTTTGGTTACACTATGGAGTCTGTGTGTTTGCAGTGTGATGCTACTGCTGGTTTATTATGGTCGAAATGATTAGACCCCATGCTGATGGCTCATTTCCTTTCCTTTATCATTATTAGTAATAGGGGAAAATAATTCAGCAAAACAGAGAGATAATCCTGCTGTCCTTGGTTCAGACTTAGACAAATACAGCTTCCTAATACTCTTTTATTTTATAATTGGAATAATTCGAAAATATTATCTGAATAACCACAGTTCTCTACAGTACTGTGGGATGCCAGCAGTACATGTAAGTTTGTCAATGCATGACACATCATCTCTTACATACCAACACAGTTTAACTCCATTAGATCACTGCTGTAACATAATAGAACCTTTATCTGACTTTGCTTTGTAGTGATTATCTTCATTCACTTATTTTCCTTATGGCCTCTAAAGCAAAAAAAAAAAAAAGTTTATATGAATTAAATTTTGCATTACAACAATAAACATCTTGCTGTCATTACCGCAACACAAGCACTCTAAAGAGGGCATCCACTGATTTTTCAAAACTGTCTGCATAGTTAAACCATTAAGATGTAAACAGTGAGGTTTGAAGTGAAATGCTATTATATGACTCGTGTTGCAGAGGTATGAGCAGAGTGTTATATGGCAATGTAGCCCGGAAAGATTTTTTTTTATTTACTGCTTTTGTACATAATCAATAAATAAAATAGCCCAAAACACACCTGTAGCTACTTAATAGTAACTAAAATGGATTTATCTGGGCTCTAGATACAACAACCCCTAGTTCATATCTCCCCCACTATAAAGAATGACTAAATATAAACAATGAAGTGACTTTGTTTACAGCTCAATTATTTAATCATGCAACTTTTGATAAAATTAGGTAGTTCCTCTTTAAAAGGACAAAACCTACTGATGCACTAAACTGTATATAATGTTAGTCTCATGATATCAGGCTGTCACCCATTGTAACAATAGCCCCAACTTTTAGGCCTTTTCCTCCAAATCGCGGAGCAGCACTTTATAATCCCTTTTGCAATGCTTTGATAGTTTTGCTTGGGGTAAGGTTATTTTTTCTCCTCCACAGAACTAGTGCACTAGCTTACTTGTTGCAAGCTTTTACAAAGACCTGGTAGGCCTAAAGTGTCAGAGTATGGACAGATCATGTCTAATGTAAAAGCATTTTTGCACACTAATTCATAGCACTGTCATACTAGTCTGCTAGTATGGAAAAAGATGTGTGCTAAATGCTTCTGATGTTTTCCAAGCAAGAAGATGAAAGTAACAGGAAGTGATGTTTTAGGTGCATGTTCACTGCATCAGAGAATCTGAAGCACTTTACTGATTCTCTGCTTTGATCCCCCGTCTCCCTGAACCTTTCCTTCAGGTTGTTAATACAGGGAGGATATATCCAAGTTGCAGATGGGAAATGTATTGAATGAAGTTTCTGTTGTCACACGCTGATTTGTCACAGAGAAACCATTAAAATCACTGTAGAATCACACAAGGTAAGCATAATGATGCAACGTGACTTTCGTTTCATTCATTTGACTTGGGGCCTTGCTCAGCTGTTTGTCTTTTGAATGAAAGAGTTTCTTTTATTGTGAGTGTGTTTCCTTTCGTTGGTGCATTTGCATGATTCAGCACTGCTAAGTCTGCTGTTTTTTAAAAAGTGAATTGTGTCCCACGTTCTTAGTAAAAAGACTTATACAGAGTGTTATAAAAGTTTATCTGACTTATAATTGTAGCAAAACACTTTTTGCTATATGGAACCAAACTATAGCCCTTTCTTTAAAGAACCATTATAGCAGGTTATACACTCATCATCCAAAAAATTGTTGCACCTAGAAGGAATCCACCGACAGAAATAAAACTTGGTGGGTAGGTCTGACATTATGAGACATGCACGTAATTCAGGTTTCATTATTTGCCACACGTGTGATGTAGGCAAGGACAGGCCTTATTGCTGTACTTGACTTAATATATCGTCGCTGTCCAAAGAAAAACAAGTATCTCCAAAATGGCGACTTTACAGGAGAGGCCAAAAACCTCATTCGATTTTAATGTAAGTCAATGTAACCAGACATCCTTCCTGAGCACTTTTGGGCCATTTCAGTTGGTCTGTTCATCATGCAAATCTCACAGTGTGTAAAGGGCAGTGGCTGTTTTCAAATGATGCATAAAAGTCAAAATTGACAAAAATGGAGATACATGTTTTTCATTGGACAGTGACGATATAAGGTTAACCTTTTGTGCATGCTTTCCATTCTGACTCATGCTGTTGTGTTAGTAGTATGCTTTGCAAGCAAATAATGCCTAAGAGAAGAGCTTAAAAGCAGTTTGAGTAGTGGGAAGAGTTTGAGAGTGGTTGCATCGTAGGGTTTGGGGAAGCAGAATGGTCTCACCGATGTGTTACGCACCATATGGATTGTGCAGATATTGTCATAGCAAACTGTTGACACAAGCGGATGGAAGAAGGCATGCACCAGTGACATAAAGGCTCTGGGAGACCACACAAACCACAGAAAGAGAACTGATGGATTGTCTGACATGCACAGAGTGACCCAATGGCCACGGTTACGGACATTCAGCTAGCAGTGATACCTTTCATAAGTCAGTGCCAGCAGTACATGCACACAGACCGGTACGACGACTGTGCTTATCACCACGTCAACGACGGCAGACAGTGCAATGGTGTTGTACTGGACTGTCATGGAGTGACTTAGAATGGCAGCGGGTCATAATCGGTGACAAGTCCCGCTTTTGTCTTGGTGGAGAGGACCAACAAATTTGTGGGCGGTCAGCGCTATAATGAGTGGTTTGTTGTCAGTCGTCACATCTTCACAGGCATGGTATCACAGGGCACCTCCACGCTTACTGCAAAATCTGAAGGGACAGTGTGAGAATATTAAAGATGCATGGGATGAATTATCACAGGACACCTTAGGAACCTCTACAACTCCATGCTGAGACCTTTACATGTTGCATTAGCAAACATGGCAGCCCAAAGCCATAATAAGAGACACGACTTCTGTATTTGTAGCTTAATAAATATTGCCCATATCAGTCTTTTTCATTGTGTATTGTTGCTGGTAACCTTTATCTTTCCAAATAGCATTGCAATTCTGGGTGCAGCTATTTTTTGATGATGAGTGTATGTACACTATACAGTTAAAAGTTTGTGAACAAACATTTAATTACTGAATTCAGGTGTTTAAGCAGCACCCGTAGCAACAGGTCATTTCTCCCAAGTCAGTTCATAGTATTTCTGCCTTGCTAGATCCAGGCAGCTGTAAAAGATATTGTGAAATGGAAGCATCTATGAGCAACAACAATCCTGTCACAATGCAGTAGGCCACAAACGGCTTTTGGAAGCAACCTCAGCACAGACATTGTGCACCAGGAGCTTTGCGAAATGTGTTTCCATGGCCAAGCAGCTGCACTTAAGCCTAATCACAATGCTAAGCATCAGCAGAAGTGGTGAAGCATGTGCCGCTTATGGAATCGGAAACACTTTAGACAACTGTATGCATGCATCTTTTTGGCCACAGATTGAAAAAGCCCCTTTCCTTTTCCAGCATGACCAGGCGGGAAAAGGTAAGCAGCCGACTAAGGCCCCAGGAGTCAGGGGCCCTAGTGTCGATATACATAATGATTATGATGAGATCTATAAACACACATGTTAAAATAACCATTGCTTCTAATTGTAGCAAGTATTTTCAGTCATTTCAATGGAGCCCAAAACCCTGTCTCCACTTTGTTGCATGATGACAATCACATTAATGAAAAATGAACTAATAGCTATCTACCTTTTGTAGAGGAAGTTCTGTTCTATGGTAAGATTTTCTGGGTGCTAAGAAAGTAATTCAAGTAAAGCTATGCAAGTGCAGTACAGAAATGGAAAAAATAAAATAAACAAGCGAGCTGCAAAACTTAAAGAAACCATGGACCTATCAGAGAATTAAACTGAGTGAGTTTCATTGGTACACTCTTATACTGAGTTGCTTAGCTGTATCTGATACCATTCAGTATATCTGCTAAAGCTACGTCATTAGCTAAGTGATCCAAAACAATTAAACAATGTTTTAGCATTCTCCAAATTGTTTCTCTTCTGTTAAAATGTAAAGATACACTTAATGGAGAAAAACTTCTGTGGCTGTTGTAGACAGCTTCATGCACCATTTGCTGTTGGGACACAGTGAATAAGGCAGAAAAGCAAAATGAATTGTTGCTACACTTCCAAAGCTAACTTTGTTTTTAAGCCAGCACAAAGTGCTGAACATAATGCTAGTGTTAATGTTATTATAGTTCCAGTGCTGCGGCAAATACTTATTAAAATCACTAATTACGTTGCTTATTAGTTCCTGGGAAACTAAATACAAATATAACCAGATAATCAGCATATTAGAAACATATATTTCATGTATATCCTGTTTAGAAATAAACAAAATTGCTTGTTAATATAGTGAGATAAGCTCACTTGCATTATATTGAATTAAACAAAATTATGCGTACAGGATATTAACTAATATTGTACTGTAATAATTTGGCAAGGAAGGAATTGGGGAAGTGTTCTGCTTACAAATGTATGCTCTTTATTGAACATGCCAGCAGTGGAGCCAGGTCATCAGTAGCCAATAGAGTGTCTGTATTTTCCCAGCCTCATGTGTGACCACATGTCCCTGCCAGCCAGTTGCATGGTGCTACAATAATATTTTAACAACAATTAACTAGATTTATTTACTTAGAAAAATCATAGCCAGTTATGTGTAGCCAGCACTCCCCATTTATGTCTGTTGTGTGGCCAAAAAAGGCAAAACAAATGAACATTAAGCACAGTTGTAAGTCGCTCTGGATAAGAGTGTCTGCTAAATGCTTTAAAGGTAAATGTAAACTTACAATATTAAAAACATAAAAAAAAAATAAAGAAAAAAACATTACAAAACAAAAGAAATTCCTTTTCATCTAAGTGCCTGATCGTGAATGCTGAATGAACATAAATTTCAACAGACATATTCTAAAATCTTCACTTTTAGGTGTAATGGTCAGGTGTAATGGTCAGTTGTCCATATACTTTTGGCCATATAGTATCTTTAAGAATCTTGTTTTCTAGTTTGATTCTTCTTTTTACTATCCATAAATGACTTACTGTGATGATACATGATATTTAATGTAGACTATTTCACAATATTACTGTAATAATGATAATTGAGGCATTGACAACATTATATCTCCTAAAACAACCTTAGGGGCAGTCTTGAAAACTGAAACAGTTCCTTGGGAAACACAAGTATTTGATAAGTGGAGCACTTGTGGCTGAGAATACTGAACTTTCCTGGAACAACAAAGCTTTGATTCACATTGGACCGCTGCAAAATGATACACGTGCGCATTCGTGGAAGTGTGGGTAGCCAATTGGAATGTATCTGGCAGAATTCTGACAGTATAGCCAGGTTAACACCCTATAGTTATCAGGCACTCCTTCTCTAAAGGATGGAGCATCTGGGGCTAAGACTTGTATTCCTTAGAACAGTGTCCATGTACAATGCTATTAAAATATGACACATAAAACAAACTGAAATGCTTTGCTTATTATAAAAAATGACAAATAGGCAAAATTTCTCTACCAATAGGCCACCATTGTCAGACTGTAAACATGTCAGTAAACATGTGGAGTCAGTCCTATGGAAAATAAGACAGAAAAGTTTTTCTCTTGAATAATGTACTAACTGCAGTTGGACAGGCTGAATGATATATTCCAGTTAAATGAGATATGTAGCTTGCTATTCATGACACAGTGGAGAGAGATCAATCATTTGATGCAGCAGCTAAAATGGTGGACCATTAGTAAAATTTTATTAAAAATAAATAAAAAAGTATTTTGTGTGGTTTATACAATATATTCAAATGCCATTGGACATGTACACCATATTGGGATTTATATGTCAAGGTCAGGGTTCCATTTAAGTTGTCATGTTTGTTCATTTAAGTTGTCAAGTTGTCAACTATTGTCATTACTATTACCCCTTTTTCAGAATGTAGTTTAAATTTAAGCTCAAAAATTATTATTCAAAACGAGTCTATTATATCTACAGATCAGAAATGGTTGCACTACTATTGCCTCATTTTGTACTCTAGTGTGTACCTTTGAAAGTATCTAATAAGTTACTTAGTTAACACTAGTTAGCTTCAATAGTTATATACATTCATAGGCCCAAGCCAACTGATATAGACCTGCTTCTGTATTTACAACACTTTTTCTTATGGTTGTCATTTGCCGACTTTAAGTTGACATGACATTTATGTCTGGTGATGTTTATTCTGACATTAGGTTAGAGTCATGACACTTTCTGGGATTAAGTGACACAACTTTGTAGCTCAGTGACATAATGCTGATAATATGACATAGCTTGTCAAGTCAAGCTGGTTGCGCAAAAGGGTTTTTTCTCTGACTCTCCCATGAATGAGTTTTATTTTACTATTTATAAGCGGTGCCACATCATTGGCGTTATGTCGCTGTGATGATCAGTTGCTATAGCATAATATGCCATTTCACCCAAAACACTGTCATGAACCCGGTATCAGAAAAGCTAACTGTAACCTGATATTGGTGTTATGTTAGTTTGACATTCTTAGCTTTAATTCAGGAAGATGCAGGAGCTCCTGGAGAGGCAGGAGGCAGCCTTTCTGACCCCCTATTAAACCTTTACAATTGCCAATTACAACTTGCCTTTTTTCTGTTCATATTTAATAACTTCTTGTTAGAACTTGTGCATCTTTTTTTGCATTTGCTTACTTTTGACTTTTAAATGAGATTTGCTTTAGATCAGTCAACCTTGTAGTAGCTTAAACTATAACATTGACTATACAGTTGTGAGAAGGCAAATAATGAATGCTAAAGTTATCACTAATTCCACCAACATTACACTTATATTATAACTAGCCTAAGTAAGCCGAACTTAGAGGTCACCAGTCTTGTCCACAAAATGCCAGGGTGGAAGCAGGTTGTCTTTCCAATCAAGCAGAAGTACCTATGATGCTGTTTGTTTAATCAGTTTTTGAACAGTTGAGTTTCATGAGGTGAGATCCTGCTTGACTGGAAAGAAAAACCTGCAGCCAAACTAATCCTTTACAGAAGGTGACCCCTGGTAGAGCCCAGATTCATGCACAGTAAATCAGGTGTAAGAAACCGACCAACCTGAGAATGAGATTTGTTTGTTGGACTTGCACTGCTGCATCTTTTGAAAGGGCTCAACAAGATTGCAGCTATTCTCCATAGTGAATGCAGAGTGTCTCTACATTGAACATTCATGCCTTTAAATACACATAAATAGACATTGGTCTGAGGTGTCCACCTATTAAAAGAGAAAAACATTTCCAAGTTTCTTATATTGTTCACGCTGTTCCTTTGCTATGAATAATTAAATGCACTGAATCTTTTTTATGACCTTTTTTATTGAAAAGAATTGTTAAAACAACACAGAGTCCTTTAAAGCCATATAAATGTAATTTATAAAGCAAGCCTTTGCTTATACACACAAACAAATCTGATTGAAAACAGTCCCATATTTCCAATTATAGGGCTATATAAGTTGGTGAAATACAACACTGCAATCTATGTACAAGGCACTTCAGAACAGACTTAAAGAACTGCTTTTAAAAGGCTGACTATCAAAGTTCCATTAGGAAGTCTAGCATTTTATTTAGTCCTGTCCACTGAGTTTTATGCATGTATAAAAAGGCAAATTACAGTGCCAGTACTATAATTATATCAGTAATACAAGCAGAAATCAAACACATGCAAAGAACTGTAAATTTATGTAGATCTATATTACCTATACAGGTTTATTACAAAGCCTCTCATCCAGGATAGATTAGAAGATAAACTGAACAAGGGCCCAAAAGGATGGTGGAAGCCATGCAGACTGCTAATGTATGGAGCAGTCTACTGACACCAACAATTGATTTCTCATTTGAAGAGCAGTAAAATACATTAGCTTTGTATTTCCTCTTAGCTGATTTCCTCTTTGTACCAAAATCATTCAAAAACAGTTTTCCCTCAGTTTTTCTTGCACAAATTAATGTAGTGTACTGAAAATGAGCTGATATGGTGTTAGCACACAGCATGATAAACAACATTGAAAAGCAAAAAAAATGTGCCAATTGTAGAGATGAATGAGAATTTGTTGCATTAACTAATCTATAGCAATTGTTCTAAATTTAGTTGAAAATAATGTGAATATAGTGAATTGATAAATTGTACAATGAATGGAATCAAACTGAGAAATCAATCATCATTATTACAGATCAAATGATGTAGCAGTATTTTGCTGTAAAGATTTAGAAATGCAAACTACAGACACATGATGGAGCTCCATGCATCTCCCCTGAGCATTACAGCTAGGTATATGTTATGTATATTTAACATTTCGTGTTTTATTTTTTTATTCTAAACTTGCAATATTAAATTTTACCAAGGGCCTTTCAATTATTTTATATGACTGTATTTTGGCCCTTCACTCACTTAGACTCTGCCCAGCATGCGTGCAATCCACCAGTTGCAGGGCATGACGATCTGGCAGATGACTCTGCCACCTTGGTACCAGTATGGATACGGCCAGTAGCCCATCAGGGGTTCATGGTAGCGCCGGCAAAAGCGATAGCCACGACGACAGTATTGGCAGCAGTAGCCTTGATCGTCCAGGGTACTGTCCAGCTGCAGTTCATTCTCAGTCTGTGAAGGACATGGGGTGAAAGGGTCAACAAATAGAGGCAAACAAAAATCCCCAAGGAGATGCTTTCTAATAAAGCTGGGACAAATGACTGACAGAGCGATTTCAGTGACAAAAAAACTGCATGGGAGAGAAATGAAAGGGAAGTAGTCGCTGGGTGGTGAGAACACAAGAGGGCAGAATCCCTGAAATATGCAGAAATATCACAGTGATCAGAATAGCATTTAAAGAAGACGGCCTCCCAGTGAAGAAGAGAAGTATAAAGCGTGATATAATACCCTTGACCTTTCCATTATGAAGAAGGTGGATTCACGCTACTGCTGTGCCTCTGATCCATGTGGCCCATACTTGCCACTACCTGATCATTCTCAACCAGAGGGAGTTTGACACTGCCAGCCACTCAGATAATTACACTATTTCTTTCATCTCTACCCTCCCACTCCTGCAGGCCCAACCCGGGTATGCCAGGCCGAGTGCAGGCACCTTGTCATTTGAGCATATAAATGAGAACTCTCCCCCACCACACGTACACCCAAGCCCCCTGCCTTGACCTTGGCTGAAAGTAGATGGCACATTCCTAAAGCAATTAGCAGAGTAATGATCGCCTAACAAGGATCCGTTTATTTGCTCTCCTGGGCAGGATGTGAATTTGTAGAAGGGGCTAAATGAAAGCTGGGCAAAAGGTAAATTGGGTAGAATTAATGGCCCTTGGCCTTCTCCATTGTGATGGTGAGCGCATGCCCTCTCCAGATTATCTAGGGCTGAGTGCCATGCCTTTGATCAGGCAGCTGCACCGAGATGGATTCGGAGAAGTGCCACTTAACTCTATCGCACTCGCCTAACTGTAAGAGCAGATAGCACCCTCGACTCGACACTGTTTCGTCTGACTGCATTTCAATCTCCGGCAGCCGAGGGCTCCTCTGAGACAGAGTGACGCTATTTGTCTGATTAAAAACCACTGTTGTACAGCCAATCACAGCCATTGATCTGTGAGAGAAGCACAGATGAGGCATCTGCCATAATGCAAATGATGCAAATGATCGTGAGGGAGTGAGATGGTTATGAGAAGATTGTCTCGCCTGAAAGAAAATTGTAGGACAATCATACGGATACAGTAAACAATGAAAGCAGGAAAACATGAAAGCAATGTGCATCGTCTGTCTGCGCATCAGGATGATATGTTAACAATGATGATGGATAATGTTTTGTTTCTTAATTGTTTTCTCCGAAGGCTGCAATATACAAATGACCTAGTCGGTATGTACAAAAACAAAGTATAGAAAGTATCTGAATATCAAATAGTAAATAATTTATTTTTAACATTTTATTTAATACAGCACCAAAAGAGTTAATTAAACTAAGTGCCACAGAACAGGGAGAATAGCCCCATTGTTTCAAGTATGTCTTTCTGCAGGCAAGGAAAGATGATCAGTTTAAGTAATCGATTTACTTAACCATTGGTTCTTTTTAATGAATGCATGAACACAGAAGCAAATACCATCATTGCTAATATTCACTGGTCTAAAAGCCACGCAGCTCACACTCTGGTCTACTAACTGTTAACTTATTGCACATCATGTGTATCCTGAAGAAAATGAACCTGTGTACCTTTAGGTACAGTTAATGTATAAGGATCTAGTCTATTTTACTATTCGACATTTTAGATCCTTTACTAAGTATAAATTGCACAGAATGATCCCTTTGTGTATTTAATGCACACATAAATTAGAAAATGAATTTATCAGCAACATAATTCTGCAACAAAATTGGTCTACCAGCAGCTAGTGAAAACAAAGAACACAGCATCACAGAAACCCACCAGACTTCTCAGCCACCAAGAGCAAAGACCTCTGACTTGTGGCCTCCCTTTTGCAGCGATTGCCACCCTTACTTGAAATTATTCCCCTCCCTTTTGGAGATTTTATGCAATATGCAGTACTTAGGGTTGTAACCTTTGTCAATCTAATATGGTCTGGCTGTTCAATCTGAAGGATCCATTATTCATTCTTTTTTCATATTATCTATTAATCTATACATTGTTCATTCATTTATTATCAGATTATTATTAGTTTCAGTGATGGTTTTGGCCACATTAAGAAAGTCAAATGCAACAGAGATGGGAACATGTTGTTGAGCTTTTAAAATCAATAAAACAGACGCTCCATATCATACACAATATAATGTCAGGCCATAATGAGACACACAGCACACACGTATTTTCGTTTAAATCAAGCTCTTATATCTGTTTTCTTTTCATTTCATTTGAATAGAACTTTGAATTGGAAAATCTATCCCAGCACTGGCCAGTAATGGGTCAGCTTCTTATTTTGAAGCAGAAACACGGTTTTGATTTCTTGAAACAAATTGTGTGTCTAGCCAAAATTTGAAAGGCTAATTTTGCACCATATGTTCGAGAACTAGTTAGGTTCCCTGTCGGGGAATGTTTGTATATTGCTGCCCCAAGTGCTCAATTTGGCTTGATTGTAAAAAATGCAGAGACTGTTAAAAGCCTTTATAATTGTAAGGCCGATCCTACAAGTTTGGGGTATGGTGTCTGAGGGGTATGTTGTGTCGAGGATTGCCCTGTCTTATGGTTGTCTTAAGGTGGCAAATATCACAGAGATTCTCATCAAACAATCACAACCACTTAACTGGGATCCCTTACTCCTGTTTTAGGATAAAAATCTTAATCCATCCATTGATATCATAATTAGACCTACCCTAATCATACTCTGAAAAACAGTCCTCCAGACAATAACCTCATCTTTTTCATTAGTGGCATCTGGAAGGTTAGTACTTCTCACTGGAATATCATGTGGCCTTGTTTTTATAGCACATAGTCCTGGTAAAATATAATTGGTGACATGTCTCTCTGCCCGCACGTACAATAGAGTTGATATGATTCACATCACGTTTGAATCTTTCAAAGCCCACTAAACAATGATGAATGGACCAAAAATTACATCTTGCTAATGATAGAGACTACAGTAAAAGAAAGCGGGATGATGCCTATCCTATTTGATTTATTACTCTGACAAATGCATGTAGGCAATTACTGATTCATAATGTTTGTCAGGTTTGGGGTCTTCAGTGTTGAGCAAGAATTCATTATGGGTTGAGCACAAAGGCTGTCAAAGCACTGGTGATTATTTTATCAGGTCTGTGCAGAAAGCCCCCGGCCATATGAAAGCTCCAAGTTTTCTGAAAATAAGGCGAGTACGTATTTTGGTTAAATTAATTGTGATTAAGGAGCACAGACAAAAAATTATAATGTTCCTTACAGGTAAATTAATCAAAGTGATCTTGTGAGAGTGTTACAAAGCATAAATGAATAACCTCATGTTTGAAACTTCACATGCAGAGGTGTAGATGGCATTGATGAGAAATGCTTAAAGAAAATGTCTGCCACTTCGAATAAACAAAGGTATGCCAGTAGCTCAAGCAGTTACTCTTTTGTGCCATACATTTATCACTGTGCTCTTTTACATTTGTTAAAACTCTGGACATAAGTAATGCCAACTAAATTATGTTGTATAAAACTGACTTTCCTCTCACTTTTTTGATGTAAAGGGCTTTTTTAGTAATGTGTGAAAACTTTCTTATCACACCATTCACCATGTGGTCTCATCGCCCGTATAAGGAATCCAAGCTGCCATTTTAAATGTTACTGGAAACTAACACATCCTCATGTTTTCGCTTATTCAGCCTCATATTTAAGCAATGCCTATCCACACATTCACACACAAGGAATTCTTGTATTGTGTTTTATCCAAAAAACACTCAGAGCAGAAGTACTCTTAAGAACAGATCAAATAGACATAAATCTGTTTTAAAAGCACAGTGGCAAAAAAACAGTCTGTTTAATTCAAATAAAAACTCTTATTACAAAAAAACTGAATATGGGCCATTTGAATCAAGTGTCATACTTGATTGGTATTTATTATAATATGACATAACTCGTTGCCATTTTTTGAATGTGCACACATTAGAGAATTATTCCATAGATACATACTGTAAATAATGATGTCTAGACTACCCAAGATGTCAAACAAATGGATTTCTGTACAAATACAAAACGTTGCTTCATTGTTGCGTTCTCTTGAATAGCCCCTTAACAAAAGCAGTGAATGTAAGCACCTATCAGCCTAATCCGTCCTGATACTTAGGCAGAAGTGTTTAATCAGTGATGTGCAAACCAGAGTGGCTTGAGATGAAATGTGGGGTCACAATGTGTCCCATCAGCAACTGCGGCGAGTGCCATCAGAAGAAAGCTTAGGAGTCTGACGGCTGACTGGACTCTGGCCCAATCATTAAAGAGTTTATCCCTGGAATGTAGGTCAAGGACCATGATGCAGTTTCTCAGCGCCGCTGGATGATGGTTATCATGTTTGAAAGATATCCAGGGCCGTGCTGGCATGCAGCGCATCAGCGTGGCAGCGGTGGGAAAAGGTCAGCCTCGCATATTGCGGGCCTTCTGTCACAGGAACTTTGACGATTGTTTATAAAATGTCGGTGATGGGTATGAGCCTACTGAATAAAAAAATAACTAGACCCACCCCTCCAAACGGTCCCTACAACCCCTCCAGCCTTACTGCAGTCCGAAGGCCAGTGTTGCAGGGAAGCCTATGCTGCACTGAAACGTCTAGAATATCTAGCTTCCCACCGGTATCGACATGACTCCAGACTCCAATTACCAGGAGCCACATCCCCTCTGACGTGCACAAAGGCCTTTGTTATCACTCGGCCCACAAACACAACCTGCCTGCGCCTGGCCTTGGAATTGGCTGGACTGGTATGTATTACCCAGTTGATAGAAGCAGAGGTATTTCAAAAGAAGAGGTGGGTTTCATCTCTGGGTTCGCTTTAATTATGCGAAACATTGAGGCTCTGGCAATTGGATGAGGCAAGCAGGCAAAGCATTCCTGGGCCTCTACAGATAAATGTGGCTGTTTTTTTTCTGAGGTTCTTTCTTGTCGCTCTTGTTCTTGTCCTTAGTCTAAGCATAGGAGTTATACAGCAGTTATGGGGGTGTTGTAGTATGATGTGTATGAATCTTCAGTAGCATTTATGAACATACCATGACCATAGAAAATTATTTAATGATTGGGCATCCTCTTTCCTTTGAGGGGGGAAAAAATCCACTTTTACTGCTCAATTCACATTGCCTTGATAATTAAAGCATGGTTAATAAATTTATCTGTTCACTAATGAGTGACCTTGGGAGGCTCTCTTTGTACATCTCTCGCCACATTAGAGAAAAAAAGACGAAGCAAGAAAGGTTCTTGCAAGGGCTTTAGGGAACTTCGCTGCCTTTGAAGGCTAAATATCCTTCTCCATTAAGTGCCAGACACTAAGGGAGTCTTAAGTGAACTGGCCTGATTTAAGCAGATATATAGAGCAATTCCAATGCCCTGTGGTCCACGCAGTCTGTTTTGAGTTGGAATAGGGGCCTCCAATTAATGAACGATTTATCTGAAGAAAAAAAGAATCATGAATATCCAGTTCAGTGGTCTGGGCACGTCTCCTCCTACAGTGCCTGAAGCCTTGTACTTACATAGTCATTTACTGGCAATTGGTCCGTGACGTCCCTGGCCTGACGTGCTCCCCTAGCCTGTGCCTCTGGGGTGTTGTGCGTATCCTCCACATCCTCCACATCATGGAACTCAGCATCTGGAACGCAGCAGGATACAGGCAGGAGACAGGAATGTAAGTCTAAAATTGGTACAAGCTACTACACAGCTAGTAAACATACAGTGCCTCATAGAAATATAGCTTCTTGCTGTCCTCAAGCACTGCTTCAATTCCCTGGTTTAACAACACTCTTCTGTAGTACCCTTATGAGGAAAACTTAGTAGCAATAGTAGGTTAGTAGATCACCCACATCAACTGGAGACAAGCATATTCAGGCCTTCATAAACATTTTCCAAGTTTCTGCTAAATAGGTCAATTTACTTCTTTCATGTGAACTAATGAACTATATAAAAAAGACAGAATTTTAAAACTAATAGAGATGATGAGACCTTTGAAGAACCTCCTTATAGTAAATCCACTGTGCATGATGAAGATAGCTATAGCTTTATAGCTTATTCTATTCAATTGGACTGGAGCATAAAGCCATATGGTGGCAAGAAACATCCTTAAGGGTGTTGGTATGTGCCTCAAGCTTCTGTTCACTTGTCAAGCTCGCTTTGAATCACTGTATATGATATGAAAATTAGCACCAGGGTGCAGCGTTTTGCCTCTACTCCAAATTCAACCACAGCCAGTCTTACTAATTATCTGATGAGTAGCCCTACAGGAACACGGTTTGACACCCCTGGACAAGGATAATGTTTTTGGTAGGTTGTAGGTTAACCAAAATGAAAAACTGAATAATATGAACTGAATGAAAAAACTGAATGAAATTAAACTTTCAACCTCACTTATCGTGCTCGGCATTCATTTAGTGTCTCTTCACAAACTGGCCTCACAGACTGTTTTAGCGATAAGAGCTGAAAAAGTCTAGGCGAGTTAGCTGAGGTACCATTAGCATTTGTCTGAAGATCTACCATCTTTCTCTGTGTCTGTCACGTGCTCTTTTGTGGCTTCTGTGATTTTTTACACATGCTTTTAGTAAAACAATGGTTTTAAATTTTTGGCCCGATATGCAGCAGCTTCATACCTAGATTTTGAAAGAATAGGGAAATAATGATTTTGAAAGAAGAGAAAGGGCGTTGGAGTGATCTGTTTAAGACATGTTTAACAAGCTGGCAATTTTTAAACTGAATTATTCCTTCCTAACAAAGAATACGCATGAGGACTGACTGAATCTGTTAATGCACCAAGGCAAGCCAGCACCATGTATGTAGGTATTTAATAGATTGTAGACTGTGGTTCACAGGAAATGGAAGGTAGAGATGGGAATTCAAAGAGAAGGAACAGAAAACTTAGGTAACGCATATAATAGAATGTAAGTTAACAACGAGATACAACTTTACACACCCATTGACATGTTAGTGTGGTACATATAGGAAGATTTTCTAACTCTAGAGTAATAGCCAGAATAGATACCTGTAAGAGGAGATGGGTGGATCCAGTGAATTGGCAGATCCTGACAGATCTCCCAGATCTTGGAGTTGATTAGGAATGCTCTGTTGGCAATAGGCTGCTCAGCAGGAATCCATACATGTGAGTCTACCACCTGCATGTCAACCTCCCCAGTCTCACCCACCTGTAGACGGGACATACATTATACTCTGTCTCAGCCTCTGGTCTGTACACAGCTGTGGACTTTTACCCTGCATTACACCATTTGCGTCCGCTGGGAAGGAAAAGACTAACAGCAGCCATGACTGCAATATACCATTTGACCTCTCTCTCAGACTATAGCAGTTCTCCCCATCTTAAAGACACTTTCTATCCTTGTCCCTTTCTCCAGGTAGTGGTGGTGTTGAATCTTAATTGTAAAAGCAACTGGAAGGGGAAAAAGCTGACTTTAAAATGACTTTAAATGTGTTCTGTTGATGCAGGAAGGTCTGATATATCGTATAGTTCTACTGACAAAGTGAAGTAGCCTATAGCATGATCTTTTAGCCGCCCCCCCCTCCTTTCCCACTTTGCAGACAGAGCACTATTAACATATTTAATTTGTTGATACTGTAGTTCATGAGCTGTAAAGTAAACTATTATAGCTTAATGATTGGGAAGGCATGGCATTTAGTCATCAAGTACTTTGGCTAATGTAATCTCATGAAATATTTGTTTGCTTTTGCCTGTGCATATGTAAATACAAATACAAAACAAACTATCCTCCCATTCCCTTGTTAATTAGTACAGAGAACAGAGGGAAGGCTCTCTTGACAAATGTTTTTACAAGGTGATTTTCTCCCAGTCTAAAGCTTAATTGCACATTAGTTAAGCTTGATGTAGAATCCTGGGGCTATAGTTTGAGCTACTATCATTTATATTAGGTCGCATTCCCCTTTTCTCAGTTCTCTTTTTCATCCCGCTGCTCAAGCTATATTAAAAGTCATTTTAGTGCCTTGCCTTGTTTGTTGTTAAGTGACACCGCACTGACCTGTGGCGAGGTAGAATCCACACCAGTTCCACCTGATTAAAAGCAGCACCCACTCTGCCGCTCCCTTTGACACAGTTTTCCTACACTGAACAACACCCACCCCCCAACCCCCACCCACCGACATCACGCTAAACTAATGATGACTCGGAGGACAGCCCGTGCCGGCACTGTGAAGGCTGCTGTTTTAAGCTGAAATTAAAACCAGGGCCGCCAGCGCACACAGCCCCCTTTTTAATTGGCCCTCTTAACTGCTCAAGCAAAGCACGCCTCCCTCACAAGTAAATAGAGGTTAGGGCACTGATCCTGCAACATGACTTTTACTGCATATTTGAGAAATTACACCAATAAACTCAAGGGGAGAGTGTCTCCAGGGACTTACAAAGGTCATCACACAGGCAAAGAGGAGTAATAAACATGCTGGTCCACGTGTATACAGCAATGCATTATGACTATACTCTGACTGAGCATGTTAGTGCTCAGATGTTGAACTTTTTGATGCTCAGACCACTAGTATGATTTCCAGACATATTCCAGCTGTGGTTACAGTTGTTCGGCCATGAAGTACAAACTAAGTAAATCAATTTGCTACTGCACTACCCTGAGACAGACCAGCTCTGCATCTCTAGTTTGTCAAGGTAGACATAAGCTCACTAATTTTGGATGAAGTAGTTAACAATCCACTCCATGTCACAGGCTATCCAGAACTTTATCATTTTCAAGTGAGGCACTGAATTTGCTTGTTTGCATAATCTATATAACATTTTCAACAACATGGGTTACATTAACACAACCATTGCCACAAGTAGTAATGTGAAAGAGAAAATTGTGTTGATGTAATATATATTGTTTTAGTTTACCTGGTGTAATTTGTGTACAAGTAGAAGATGGGTGTACCTAATGGCTCTTGCATAACCATGCTAATAACCATCTCAGAAATAATCAGCATAATCTACATACTCACATTCTAGAGATGCATTATTTTCCACTAACTTATTTCAGTGATTACTCTGGGTCTACATGTAGACCTTACCAATTTCTCAGGTATGCTTCAGAATGAAATGTGTACTGCTGACCACCCCCACACACACTGCCAGTTTATGGTCTTACATACAGTGTAAGCTACCTAATGGAGAGGAAGCCAGTAAGAAAATGATAGGAAGAGGAACTTATCCTGAGACACTGGGCTCTGCTGGAAAGAAGGCCGTGATTTCATCGGTGGCGTTTAGGCAGTGGGCGACTGCAGGGAAGCTCAGGGATTACCTCTTTCATCATTTCCTTGGCTGAATAAATTGGAAATTGTAAAAATACTGGCAGCAAACCATTCATGTTTGTCACCTGGATGTACTCGGGGCCGCTTTATTTCCTTATCAGCTGTGTGCAGTTTCTCCTCAGCCTGCATTGTTTTGCGGCAATCCGCAATGAGGCAGTGTGGTCGCAGAGCGCTCTCACATGCCCTGCGGCCAGCCTGCACTCGGAGCTAATAATGCTGGAGTTAACCCATGCCTACTGCTTTACATGTTCACTACCTCTCTCACTCTCTCTCTCTCATGCTCTCTCTGTCTCTCTTATGCTTTTCTCTCTCCACTCTCTCTTTCATTATTTTTCATATTTGGCAACTGATTCCTCCACATCATTGCCAAGTTTATTTTAGTGCTTAAAAAGATTTAGAATGGGTAGGAATGTAAACCAAACCTGGGTTCATTTTCCCTTCCACAGAAAGCTCAGAAGGCTTAGTCATATTCGGACATTGAGTTTAGTCTGTGGTCTGAATATAACAAGATGTCATGGATCCTGAATCACCTTCAGGTGTGGGAGATATGTACTAGTATTCAGCACAGTTTGCTGTAATCCTGCACGTATGTATGCACCTCTTACATTTTCTCTCTCTCTCTCTCTCTCTGTCTCTCTCTCTCTCTCTCTCTCTCTCTCTCTCTCTTTCTCTCTCTTTCTCTCGCTCTCTCGCTCTCTCTCCTTTCAATCTCTCTTCTCTGCTGGCCCACTCTGATTGATTTCACATCTGTGAAATAAGGCTGAACTGAAAAGTCTAATTAGGTTTCACAATGCGCGAAAAAAGGAAAATGGCAGCGACATATGGTGGCTGCTTGGCAATTAGTATCTGTAAACATGGATTAGACATTAAAAATAGGAGGCAGAGGAATTGCATGCTGTTTTTTGTCTATAATGCACCTTCTGTTCATAAAGTCAAAAAGGATATTTAGAGCTTGAGACAACAATGAATCTGCTTATCTGTACTGCTGCATGGGAAGGTGCAAGACATTAATCTTTTCTTTCACTTGTTCTCTCTGGTATACATGAGATGGCTGAGGGTAAAACCATATCTGAAAGAGACTCCAATACATTGCACACTACCTGTTATTTTCAGCAACACCAATAAATTGGGCGTTTGATTGATAGAATTTGGCCCATCACTCTTGCCGAAGCATCACAGACAGCCATTAAAGTACGAGGAGAGAGATGAATCACTTCAACCCTGAGTCAAGTGAAATTTACGGAGCAAACATCTTCAAATACCATTTTAATGGCTTACCTTTCCGAAGGACCTCACTCTCTCCTTAAGGCTATTTGGGCTGAGCCTTCAGAGGAGATGATTAAAAATTAATATTAGATCAGGATTGACAGCAAACACCATTTGATGTGTGCCACAAAGGGGTTATGGGTTTGTGGACTTTCTGATGGTTTCACAGGCACTGAAGACCCAAGTTTATACTTTTGTGGAAAATGCTGGAGGCAAGATGAGAGGAAAAGTGTGTGTGTGGAGGGGGGTTTGTGGGGGGGGGTTGTTGGAAGATAAGAGGGTGGGTATTGAGGGGGTGGTGGTGGTGATCGAGTCTAGAGTAAATTTCATTCTGCAGTTCTTACATCTCTTTTCTGCTGATTCTGTTGCAAAATTCATGATGTTTTTCTGTCTTTAGGAGCACATCACTGTAAGATATGCTTCTGGACAAGGCAAGCTTAAGCATACCTCCATCTCTGCGTCCTTCAGCTCCATCTCCGTCAGCCTGGGAAGCTCCTTGGTCTGGGTTCGGATGTAGCATCGCTGATGTTTGGCAAAGCGGATACCAGTAATTCCCTTAATAACATTCAGTACAAACAAACAACAAACAACAAACGAAACAATTATAAGAAACATTATTAATTAACTTAACACTCTACCAGCCTTAAAAATATTGGTGTGTCACGCCTGTGGGCTCTCTTCTTACCCCTGATCTCCCGGACTCCATTTCCCATAACCCATGACTGTCACATGTCTGCCATCTTCCAATTCCGTTTCATTTACTAGATCCGACTCTCCAGAGTATTGATCACACATCTATTGTTAATATAGTCTGTTTGTATACTCCTCTCTTACACAGCTCATTGCAAAATGTTGTAACTCTGTGCTTACTGAGCGGTTCTCCCTGTCATTACTCCTTTGGACTTTACTCTGATTCGCTGATTTACTCTTTTGTCTTTGTCCTTTTTGCTTGTCTGCTTGTCTGGTTGTTTTGACGTCCGCCTGTTCCTTCACTCTGACTTTTATGGACCCCTTGCTCTTGTTGCAGCTGTGTTTGATCACAAATCTGTTGTATAACATTAGCTGCTTCTCTTACATTTTCCTATAAAAAATTTTGTAGACTCTTGTATTAGTTTTCCTCAAAATGAGAATCTTTCTCTTAATGACGAATGTTTTTTTCTCAAAGATGAAAGCTTTAGGTACTGTCTATTTGATTTGACAGTTTTGGCAGCAGACAAACACACAGTATTTTAGTAAAGGTGTTCATTTTAACTGAATTTACATATTGGAAAAAATTCCAACATAATGTCTGTAGATATAGTGAACTAAGAAACAAACAAATTTCAGTCCAACAAACGCTTGTCAGGGTAGTATTATAACAGGTAATGGCTGGCACAAGTGTAGAGATACGTCCTGAATACCAATCATGGTCTGTCATAGATGCAAGCATGGATTTTCAGTTGAAAAGCATAGACAAAATACTGGTGGTGTCTTAAACAATTCTACATATCTCACATTTATGCTAGTCTATTCCTTTGCAATATCTTCTCTGAACACTGGAGGAAAAACAATATCCCTCAGCTTGTTAAAATCAGATTATGGAGTATTCATGATCTCAGGTTGGTCACATCCCTACCTGGATTAGTGAACACAAACAAGTACATTTCTCTACTGTTATTGCTTGCTGCATCTAGTGCAAATTTGAGCATATCTAAATTCATGGCACTGAAATAGAAAATCGCTCTGCTCCTGGTGCCGCCTATATCTCTGTTAAGCCATATGTTCACAGCATGATAAGAATGAACATGTGGCATATCCCTACAAAAAATGTGATTGAATAACCAAAAATGTCCATTGTTCATGCCTAAAATTATTGTGATTAATTGCTGTTCAATCTTCAGTAATGGCATACTGCTTCACAGGAGAAGGGACAATCTTTTGATGCTATGCAGTGATTGCTGTGCCTGGTCAACCAGAAAATGAAGGAGAGACACTTCATTACAGGGATAAGAAATGAGGAAAGGATGTGACTTTAGGAACAGTGATAAAATTCATGTTTTCCATTAGCCCGATTAAATGCAGGCACATGCAGAAACAGCTTTTCTATTGAACAGTGGTACGAATGGACAGACAAGACAGGGTTCCGGTTGCTGGCAAAGGTTAAAGTGTGTCATCCCAGTCACTGCAAAGCCACCTGCATGCCCCCCCACTTGCCTGTCCCTGGCAGCTCAGGTGTTGGCCTGAGAGAAAATAAACACTTAGTGGTGGCCTACCAAACACAGCTGATGTTCTGCACTGAGAAGTAGTTTCAGTGGAAAAACTACAGTGCATTACAGAACTATCAGCTTCTTCAAGACTACAAAGGCTACAAAATGTCTCTTGTTTTTCAGCATGACCTTAAGTTTGCCTAAAAGACGTGCCTAAATTGATTTGCAGGATGCCAAAAGCAGGTTTTTAAAAATCTTTCAATGAATGATCTACATATGATTTTTTGGTAAAATTGAAGTAGTCAGTAGGAAAAACACACAAAACTATGTTGTTGGATGTATAAAATACTGTGTAAAAATGATATTGGTTTGATGCGGCAAATGAATGTGCAGGCTTTTGCATAGCATAACATTTTCTAAAAGAGTTACTAAAGTTTATTTTTATAGTTTAATCATAGTAAAGGGCTACTTTTACTAGATCAGTGTGATATCCTCATAGATGAGTTACCTGGTTAACATGTTTGATATTTGTTCTGAGGAAAAACAAATATTTTAAATATTTTATAAGCGTTTTATGTTCATTACTTTGAGTTACATCAAATGTGCTCCTGCATCATATGCTTAATGCTTTTCTTTTTGCCTTGACACAACCTGACGTTCCTTTTCACACCTACGGAGCAGGGATATTTCTAGTCACTTAAAGACATAGCTTCCAGATAGCTTTATTTTATAGAGCTTTGCAGACATATAGCCACAGTGCAGAATCCACATTCTGTGCTATCTATTATATCTTTGTTTTTACTCTTTAGTCATTTGTTGCTTTTCTGTAAATTTCTTTTGTTTTTCTTTGAACTGAGAAATGCAACTACAGATGATTCAGTTAGAAAAAACATCTGCTGAAGTATGATAAAGTTTCACCCAATAATGTGTAATGGATGACATACTGTATCACTGTATCATATATGACATTTCCCCCCATTATGTCCATAGAGAACTATAGATCAAGTGTCCATGAGGATTTTATCTCTGTTTCAGATTTGTTTATCCCTAGCCCTGGTGCACCATTAAGGTGTCGTTACTGTGTGTGTAATGATTGAAACATCCCTATTTTTATATGAAGATCTAAGCTTGTCTCTTTGCCTTATAATAAATTCTCCTTATCTGTTTGTTTTAATCTTCATAGGATTGAATGATTCTGCTTAACTGTTGTTTGGTCTCCTGAAGCAGTGCTCTGAATCAAAAATACTCCCCTCTGTGGGAGTGCTTCAACCACTAAAGCGGATGAATCAGAAACTAAATGGGCCAATGGGGGTGTGTTGATGTGCTTTTCTGTGTCAACAACCGATTATTACTCAGACAAAACTTTTTAGCAAACTTCTGAAAACAAAGTTTAAGAAATGCTAAAATGTTGGACGGTTGACTTAGTACTTACGTTTTGGAAATCATGAACCTCCAGGACCTCATCAGTGCCGTTGCCCACTTTGAATATCTCCACATGTTCAGCAGGATCAATCTCCATCATGCTCTCAGTCTCCACACCATCTAATACAGCCTTGTATTTGTGGTCATATACCTGAAAGCATAAGGGGATAAAATGAAGTAAAATGCCTTCTCCACAGACAAAAACAGTGTGGGTTGTACTATTGAGCTGGTATTGTGAAATAAATGTTTGAGCGACAGTTGACTGATGAGCAGTGGTGGACGAAGTACACAGACCATGTACCTGAGTTAAAGTAGAGATACTCAGTAAAATATTACTCCAGTAAAAGTAAAAGTCCTCCCTTTACATCCAGTTAAGCAAAAGTACTAAAGTATTCCCCTTCAAATATACTGGTTGGTGTAGCTCAGTGGGTAACACCACTTCTCAGGGTGCCACCTCTACGTGTGGGAGACTGGGGTTTGAATCCCAGTCTAGGTGACTATGCTGAGCTACACCAATAAGAGTCCTTGGGCAAGACTCCTAACAGTACATTGGCCTACCTGTAATCATTAACCTTGTAAGTCGCTCTGGATAAGAGCGTCAGCTAAATGCCAAAAATGTAAATGTACTCAGGTATGGAGAGTAAAAGTAGCATGATTTATTATGGCTCTAATGTCCTATTATCAATTCTAGACTCTAGTGTCACTCTCAGTCCCCCAATCTTCAATAGAAGGTTATTAATTAGTCTGACACTAATGTTTATTCAAATGATAATAAGCACAGAACACTAAAGGAGAACAGATTTTTAATATAGAACTATAAAATATATATATATTTTTGCAAACAAGCAAAGGGTTACTTAAAGATTTATTTGCAACTTAATTACCAGTTAAAGTTAAATAAACTTTTGCTCTAAACATGTTCACAAATGAGTTTTCCTGTACTATACTGCTTCTGTAGTAATAAGATAGATAGGTTTGAAATGTAGTATAGTTAAAGTACAAAGTTGCCCAAAATGGTACAGATACACAGAAAAACTACTTAAGTACATTAACAAATTGCATTTACTTAGATACTGTGTACCACTGCTGATGAGCTGTTCATCTTATACAAAGGAGGTACAAACAAAGTGAGGTCAAAGTTGACATCAAATTTAAAGCCATTTGAAACATTTGAGGTATTTTTGACACAAGGGGATAAGAGGGCATAAGAGGGCAAACCTTTTTCATCTGCAAAGTGAAGACTTTCAGGCAGCACTGCATTAAAACAGGCATGATTTAATGCTGGAAATTATTGCTTGGGCTTAGGATTTTTGGGGAATTATTGCAAGTTAAAGCCGTATCATGCAAAGAAAAAGTCAAATGTCAAAAGTTTGGAAACCATGGATGCTGTGTCCGGCAGACTCAAGAGGAAAGGGACCATCTGGCTTGTTATCAGTGCATATATATTTGATATCTGTATATTTGATAGCATGGGGTTACATTAGTGGCTATGGAGTTGGCAGCTCACACATCTGGAAAGGCACTATCAATGCTGAACAGTATTTAGAGATTTTATAATAATGCATGCTCCAATCCAGACAGTGTCTTTTTCAGGAAAGGCTTTCCTAAATCACATACTGCATCTATAACAGCAGCATGGCTTTGCAGAAAAAGAGTCCAGGTGCTGAACTGACCTGCCTACTGTCCAGACATTTCAGTAATAGAAAATATTTGGGGTGTCATGAAACAAACAATGCGTCTCCTCTTATAGACTCTGTGCTTCAACACAAATACATGTGCAGGTTTACACTGCTGGGACTGTGCTAAAGAAACCTCCTATTTTTAGTCCTTAAGAATCTTTAAAATTTACACATCCTTATTACAGAAGCAAATTTTTTCGTTAATTTCATATTTCATCTCATAGCATCTTACCTCCAGATATGAAATCTTAAGCTTCTTGATCAAGATTGACAATAAATTGTTACATCGGCTGAAAAGCTACTTCCATATGCTCACGACTGAAATGCGAACACATTATCAAAATGATGGTCAAATTGCAAATTAAAACTACTGGTACAAAATTTTAATAAATATTTATCATTCATTTTTCATATCACTGACACTTATCTCCTGCAAATGTACATACTGTGAAATTAAATAATTTTATGAATTACAAATAATAAATACATTACAAATAATTTTGCTTAAGTAATGTAGTAAAACTGTACATCTGTATGACCAAATTATGCTTTCACCAGGGTTAATAATAAGAAAATTAGCCCTAAATAAGACAAAATATCTTCCAAAGAGAACTCTTACAAACAAACACTTGCAATAAATTACCTCTGCTAATTGGCTTGTCTGGAGTATTATTAATACATTCATTCATTCAGGATGAGGGCCTAACAATGAACTAAAAGCCCACTTTCTAAGGCCTCTTGTTTTTCTTGTTCTCACTCCTTCTGTTTTCTCTCTCTTTCTGTATCTCTCTCCCACGTTGTCCTTCCATGTGCAACGGTACAGTTTTCATGAGCTCCAGCTGACCAGGAGGACCCTGGATAATTCTTTTCTTGCCAGCTTTCGATACTGCATTAGCAGCCTGAATGCAAGCTGAAGGAGCTTGATATTGTAAAAAAAATAAGGATAATGAAATTTAATTAGCTATCGGTACAACTGCTGCTGAGAGGCTCATGAGGGGCGGCAGTTCAAGATGAATAACTTGGAGAGATTTATTCATTAGTGCTCGTGACCACGTCCATCACAGGGATACCTTGAGTAATGTATTGATTTGTGCTCTATCGTGTTCGCTATTCAAATATCAGAAGCTCACCAGGCGAAAGGTGCTGATGCTGTTCACCATGACGATTTACTTTGTCTTTTATTATATCAGTGACATTCAGAATGATAAAAAATGACTGGAGAATTCTCTGCAATTTTCTGAATTTATCTGCAAACCGGGTAGAAAAGCTTTGGGTCCAATTATGATTTTTTTTTTCAGTTTTCAGTCAAAATATGTTGCTTTAAATGATTAACTCTTCTTGGATGGTTTATTATGATTATTATGATTATTATGATGTTTTTTTACCTTTATTGCAATGCATAAATGTCAGTATTTCTTTATGAAACGCATAATGTTGCATTATATATTAATTTATTTTTGTACATCATGAATAGGCTTGAACCTATTACAGTCAGAATAGATAAGAAGACATCCAAACTAAATATAAAACCAAAAAGCATATAGTAAACAAGTCTGAAAAGAACAAGCTTCTGATCACTTGTATTGTATTGCCATAGTAGGTCTATTAATGAGATCTATCAGTTTTTACAGAAATCTGGTTGTCCAGTTTTAAAGAAGTATCATCTGGTTTTTCATCATCTAGTTCTGCAAAACAAATAATAAAAGCAAAGCAAACAAGCCCCTATAATAATATCAAATGTGCAAGTTCCTTCTACCAAAGGACGAGTATGGTAAAAGTTGTTTTGTATTGCAAATAACTGGATATTCAACTTTGCTTCCTCAAGAACTTATACTTCGGGAAAACTATACTTTTTTACATCAAACACCAGTTGTCTGCTAAATTTAGCAGGAGCTTTTTAAGTATATTTCGTCGCTGTCCAAAGAAAAACAAGTATCTCCAAAAAGGCAACTGTACAGGAGAGGCCAAAAACCCCATTTAACTTTAATGTAAGTCAATGGAACCAGACGTCTCTCCAACAGTTGTGGGCCGTTTCTGTTGGTCCATTCATCATGAGATTCTCACTCAGTGTAAACAGCAGCTGGCGTATTCAAATGACGCATAAAAGTAAAAATGGACAAAAGTGCAGATACATGTTTTTCATTAGACAGCAATGATTTGGTTAAAGCTTGTTCTCTGTCTTGCCAGGCCAGGCAGAACAAAATGCAGAATTTGTAACTTTTGTAGCATGAAATGCCCAATAACACTGCACTGTTATGACCTAAAGTTGCTTTGTTCCAATCAGTCTATAAAGCATTTCTTGTTTGCTGAACTATATTCTGTTTTTTTCTGGCTAATCCCAGTTGTTGTATTGTCACAGCTGCTGACAGAATAAAAAAGTTTGCTTATGAGTAACAATCTTTCGGTTTAGAATTTGACGTAATCCTACTCTCATTCTCTTATTCAGAATCCAACCAAACAGGCTGCAGGTCAAATTTAATAGAAAAAGAAATGATCGATTGTATTGGTAAAATCAGTGCTGACAGAATATTATATAATGTTTATCAGGTGCACCAGGCCACAGCCTGCAGCATAGTGATGGAAAGGGTGGAGTTTTGAATGTGTACATTTCTGTTGATTTTGTAAGTGAAAATAATTTTCACTTTTCTAAAGAGAATATACTTTCCTATGCTATCACTGTTTATCTGCATAATTTAATATATTGGGGAGAAAAAAATTCTCCTTCAGGGTTCTGTTCTTACGATCATTTGAATAACTATCAGTGTTAATTAATGGCTTTCTATTAAAAGACTGGTGGACTGAGAGTGACACTAAAATCTCTTTACTTAAAATGAGCTGATTAGGCAAGAGTCTTGTTCCAGAAATAACAATAGGACATTAGAGCCATAATAAATCATGCTTCTTTACTCTCCATACTTAAATACATACTTTAGTCCTTTTACTTAAGTGGAGATCTAATCGGAGGAACTACTTAATACTTTTACTGGAGTAATATTTTACCTTGGGGATGTACTTTAACTCAAGTACATGGTCTGTGTACTTCGTCCACCACTGCTATTGAGCATTGGAAGGGTTAGGACTTGTTCCTATGCAATTTGTAGTAACATCTTGGCCATAACTTTCAATGAATAGTGCCATGCCTAAAACATAGATTTTATAAAAAATGATGCAATCAGAATAATATGATTTTATGTGTCACTTTTAAAACAATTCACTATTGTAGTCTGTTAAAAAGAACATATGTATTACTGGACAAAGAATATGTAATATTGTATCCCACAGAGATCATAATAAAATATAACCAAGTTCCATCTGTGCTGAAAATGTGCTGGTAAAATCCTCTCCACCACCAAGACTAGACCTTGAGCTCTCCATTCCTGGCAAAGTCATTACTACTATAAAAAAGAGACTGGTGTTGTTTTGAAGGTGAGTTAGCTCTCATGGCCTCATAGTGGTCTACCACTCCACCGTAGTCTCTAAATATCCACTGAATGGATTTTTCTATAGAAGTCGGCTGGCTTTAGGATTCATAGTCATACATACTAGTAAGCATATTGAAGGATTCAGACACAATCTCTTGTTTACTTCTTTTCCTTTTTTAATGTCTGAAACTCTGAGGGGGGTTGTGTACAGTGTTGAGATGCTGTCCAAATATGATCCAGCATGAAGCAAATTAATGACAGACAAGAAGACCAATAAAGCCTGTGGTACTTAACATCATCCAGCCCCTTTGGTTCCCTGGGGACAGCCAGTAAAGGTCAGGGAGACGCTGTCACAGGTGAGTGGAGGAGAGAGGTTAGTGTGCTCATGACAGCGTGCGTCCTGACCGTCCTTCGGGGTTTTCAGATATGGTAGGCCGTCAGAGCGCAACATTATGGCTGTCATTCAATAGTGACACAATGGCTGAACTGGTGTGTCCCCTCCTCCACTGAGAGAAGACCTGAGAGACACTATGGGCAGCTTGTCATGCCTCCGATGAATTAGGGCGAGCTGGCCTATATTTAGCTGCATAACTTCACAACTGAGGATTTTGTGAAAATGTGAATTTTCTGACTTCATGTGTTGTCATTTTGATAGGTGGGTTTATCAAGGTTGTCAAACGTTAAAATAATGATTTGTAATTACTCATTTTATTTCATGTAGTTAATCACAATTGGTTTAGCTATTTCCAAAACACTCTCCTTCTAAATGTATACTTCTAACAAATATATCAAAAACCTATTTTAAAATGATGCATACATTTGACTGTATTTGTGTTTATTTACATTTTATTTACATGACTGATATTAAAAGTCTAAATTCATGGGTAAAATAAAGGGGTGTGTATATTTTACCAAATTAGTTCAAACTACAGACCCTACAGACAGTAAAAAAATAAATAAAGATCTTAGATACCTATAAGGATTTTGTTACAGTGTGCATTCCAATTTTTTAACTAATGAAAATAACAGCAGCTTTATTTTGCCCACATTTTAGAGCAGAAAATAGGTTAGACTGCATCACTGTCCCTCAAGGCTACACTGCAAGCATATCAGGAAATGTGTCCCAAAATCTAAAAATTGTAATGTGGTTGTGGAGTTTGGGAGGCATTTCATTGTCATTGTACTGCTAGTAGAAAATACTACATTTTCAATCCTAATACAATAAGCATAATCAATGGTGATTTTATAGCAAAAGTATTCCAAAAGAAGTCCATATCAGTTAAAGACTGAAATGTGTTTTTAGCTCTGATCTTGAACCAGTTTGGTGGAATGGTCCATGTAGAGACTGCTAATAGAAGCACAAAATGTATTGTCAGACAGTGGAGAATACCTGAATGCTTATTGATTGATGTTAGAAATGTTCTGAGAGCTGGAGGTAGTAAAGTAAATTATTCAGTCTAGGCTTGGTGGCAGTGAGCCATTAGAAACTTCTTTTGTCTGAGCTTCTGTAGGGCATATGCTTTTTCCCCCTTTACTTTTCCCTTCTCCACTGCCACTGGCTCCCTGCACTCCTGCAAATCATGATTTAACTACTGTTCACATGCGTGGTCACATGAGCAGAGAAAATTTCTCCCCAGGGCTCTGCTCTGAAATGTTATGAGATGTTTTTTTCACCTTTTTTCCTGCTGTTTTTTTTTTTCTTTTTTAGCTAATGAAGAGGTAAGTAAAGGTATATCATCTCAGAAATTATAAATTGTCACAGCTGCTACCTTCATAATACTCCCACAGCAACATTTTCTGAATTCTATACTTTCTTCCCATTTTCTACTTATTGTGGAAATTAAGATGCTCTAATTTAAACATACAGCCTGGCCTTTTCTTGGAGCTTCCTTGCTCATTCAAACATTAGGCAAGCCGTGCAAGGAGAGACAGTAGCAGATGAACTGTAATGAAAACAAAATAGTGTTTAGTCTCTGAAATGTGAGCAAGGCTGAAGACAAAAACAAAGATCATGGTTACGCAGACATGGTTACGCACAGACATATTGCTGTAAAAATGGAGATGCTCTTGGGAAATAACTTCTTCTGCAGTTGGAGACAGTAGCACAGATGGCATTCACATGTGCTCATTGCGTGTCAAAGTCCACCGAGCAAGCTACTGTGTAGGTATTATACAGGGAATTAAACTCCAGTTCCTGTTGCTCGTCACATGTTTCAGTGTTTCAATATGGAAAGAAAAAAGATGACAATCTGTTCATTAATAGGCACTTCATTAAAGACCTGAGCTGTTCTGACTGTTCTGTCATCCCTGAAAGGTGCACGGCTCTCAGGGAACATTTAGTTGGGAGTTCTAGTTTTTATTTACCTTGTTCAAGCTTGTTTACTGATTTTGTTGTTGGGGAGGGCACAACGGCAAATATTGGTTCAGAGACAAAAGAAACATGGATGTGGACACTGATGACAGGGCCTGTCAGCTTGCATGGCTACTACATTTAAGACAAATAGGGAGGGAATGCTTTCAGGGCTGCTGAAAGCATTTAGTAGAGCATCTGAAGACGCCCAATGAAGACAAGCAGCTGCTTTTGCACAGAAGCCTGCTTTGGAATTGGACAGACGATGGTCACTGACTAATAGGCAGAATCGTCAGCAGAGTGAGTTATATTCTTCTGGGAATTTGGTCTTTCTCAATATGCATTGTCTTTGTCAGCTTGGTGTTTCCGAAATGCTTTCAATGGTGGCAGGTCTTCATTTGTCCATGTTTCCTCTCAAAGATGATACGAGTGTTGCAAACAGAATGCTCCATAATGGTTTGAACTTGAGCAGAGAGCCAAGGCCTTCAATAAATTTGTAAGTGAGCTACGAAGTCAGACCACAGAGGTCTCATTTGTTAAAATGAGAGACCAGACATAAAAATAGCCATCTAGAAGTAATGGTTTCTTCTGAAGTGATTTTAGAAAGTATGCAGCATAAACAGACTTGCTTTTGTGGTATGTTTAATTATGGATGCATACATAACAAGACCTGAAAAGAAGGCCAAAATCTTGCTGTCGGCCTTCTGTTTTTCTATAACCTCTTTGTACCTCCCCAAGGACTTATTATAGTGTTGACAAAAGCAGAGTTAAATTAGCCTACTGCTCAAAAAGTAAAGTAAGAAAGAAAGAAAGAAAGAAAGAAAAGAAGTTTAATTTTTTGAATGTTTAGGGATTGATTTTGCAATGAATGAATAAAACACAGACACTGAGTTGCTCTCTGGCTCTTTGCTTATGATTAATATTGTGAACCTTATGTAAGTTTTGATAACGTAGGGCACCCTTTGCTGCATGAGAACAGATCTGGCTTCTATGCCTACTACTTAGTGACTTAGTGAGACTTCTCTCAGAAGAAATGAACGCCTAGTTTACTCTTGAGTATGCCTAAGTGATAACATCTACACAGGTTTACAGAAAGGATAAATTCTTGACTTCCTGTGGAATTCTACAATTACAGGGTATTACAGAGGAATTTCCATAAGTATTTGATGCCCTGTATTTATGCTTTGCAAATGGGCTCTCGCTCTCAGACAGAGGAGTGCAGGCCCCCAAGATGCCGACTTCAATTCCCCTACTCCTGCCTGAAAGTGAGAGAAGCGTAATGACCCACTTTCTCTCCCCAGTTCCCTAGTGATCCTTGTTGCTCGGCACATTTGGCCACCTCGCTGTGCCCCACCGAGCATCTACAGCTGCTTTTAATTTGCTGGAGCGTGTTAGTCGCTTTCTTCGGTGCCAACGCATACATGACTAATCACATCAGTCGCTTCAAACAACTTGAACCCTCACTGGTGATAAATCACCTTGATCTGAGCTGCTATGTGGGTAATAGTGCTATATCCAGGAGGAGAGAGAAGCAAGGAGCTCTGGGAGCAATTCCATTTCCTATTAGTCAGCATAGTCTTGTTAGGCAGACCTGGGCATCGGGACATTTTTGTCAGAAGCATTTTTTGCTTTCATGATTGGGACTAAAATCTTCATTATTTCTTCCTGAATCCCATTAGGTCCATGTTTGTTGACTCCCGAGATGGCTAATTGCTTTGGTGATCCAATCCATTGTGAAGGTAATCCATGTAGCAGAATTATGGGATTTCAAAAAAGAAAAGTACATTCCCTGAAGAAAATGGAGAAAGACTGTACAGCTTAGGGAAGTCCCAGGTGGTTGCTTGGATTTTGCTGTGCATTTGCTATAGTATGTCTGATAGTGGCAAGCATGTTGCTAAGTTGTTGATATATTATCTCGTGGAAGTTTCTATGGCAACCCATATGCTATGTATTACAGTGAAATAAAGGGAGACAGAGTCTTTTGGCCCACATGATGCAACGGTGTCTATACCTTGAAAACAGTGGCACAGAAATTACTAATAGGATATATTGCATAGAAATACTGATGCTTTTCAATATGCAGTCACTAAAAGCAACATGTTTTTAATTATATGTGTTACAATAGATTAAGACAATTCCTAAGGTTCTGCAATTATTTAAGCTTTGCCAGGGGAGCTGTGACCTTTTTTCTTTTCACCTACAAAGTGCAACTTAGGCCATCACCAAAACCATTTCAAAGGTAGGACAAAAGAACTGTTTCAGGTCATTGGATGATGCAACACACACAGAGTTTGGTCTACCACTGTAATTGATGTTGCTGTGCCATAGCGGTGGGAGGGCAGCCGATGTGTAGTTTATAAATAAACAGAAAAGGTGGCAAAGAGTTTTCTTTCGACCACATTTTATTTCAAGCACTTGCAACTGCACTTTTTGTGCTCTTCTTCTGCCTGTCCCTCTGTCTTACTCACCACTGCCATGCTCAAGTGCAAGTGATTGATAGCCATGTAAAGAAGACACAATGGGTTCTGTCACTGATTGTGCATCTGAATGGCTTTGCACTGTGAATACAGGCCAATCTTCTATCATGAATGGGCAGTGGGAGTTGCATAAAATATTCATCAAAGACATCTTCCAAGATTTTGGCACACTCTGCTGAGTCTCTATAAATGTGAAACAGATTTTACATGGCCAAATATTGAGCTAAATATCCATTCAAGTACTGGGTTTTGAGCCAGCTAACCACAAGGGAGGTCACCTCTACTGAATTTGTAGGGGACACTGTGGCTCCTAGCTGCTTCTCAGCCTCACCACGTGTTAATAAATCGACCGAATATGCTCAGTACCCCAGCGGCTAAGTGGCATTTAGAAACAGCTTGTGAGAGCAGAAAGTCCCCACTTTCAATCTTCTAGATGCGCACAATAATTTGGCGAGATGAACACTATTAGCTGCTAATGAGGACCAAAATGGTCTTTTGCTGCTAAAAAAAACATTAATGATCCATTTCCGTCTTAAAGTACTGACTGAAGTCTAGAATATGACTGTTTTAAGTCTGGTATTATATAAGAATATTCTGTAACTCAATCAAAACAATAGCTACTACAGCTAATGATTCTTTTTTTATTTTTTTTTACAAAATTTACACCACATACTGTGCTCCACATGAACTCCTCTTGACATTGGTTCACCTCATGAAGCACAAAACAGCATTTGAGATCAGACTATTAGAGCTAAGCTTTCAGTTCTTTAAAACAAAATATATTTAAAACTCCAATAAGAAAATGCTAATTTTTGTTAGCTAGTAGCATGTAGCAGTAAACTAACACCATTTTTGATAAAACTCCATTACTTAAAGATTGTAAAAGCCTTTTCATATGTTTTATTTTAAGCTTATAACCATGCATGAACATATATTTTATTGTCTGTACCAATTTTACAGTGAATTATTTAGTATTTTTTTCAACACCTGACTGAGATCTCATAATACTTCTGCTCATGTTTGGTTAGTGACATTTTTAGGTCTTTCAGAATGCCAGGAGAGACATTTTTTTTTTTGTGAAATTTTACCAAATGAGAAGCAACATTTAATTCTTTTTTCACTTCCTAATTACCTACCAGGATACAACAGGAAAAAAAAGTTGTAAATAATTTACAAAGGTTTTACACTTTTGTTTCCAGACAATCCTTAGCAATACATGAAAAGTTCAAATCCAACAAACATAATATAAATGAAAAATATTAAAATAAAAAAAAGATACATTTTTAATTCAAACTTATTAGGTACTTTTTAAAGCTCTTCACTGCTGTAAATGTAAATGTAAATGTACAAAAAAACAACAAAAAAAACAGCAGGCTGAAATTTCACTCGTGTTTTCCATTATCTCAGCTAAAGTTAAGGTTCATGATTTCACAGACAGAAAGACACGAGGATGAAACCAAAATCATACTCCAAGGAGAATCTTACTGCTGACAGAAAAAAATTAATCTCTGCTTCAAGTTTGCCAGAAATAACTTGGATGATAGTCAAGAGCTCTATCCATAAATCAGAACTGGAAATGGTTAGGTGACAGCTATGTGCAAAACCAAACATTCAGTGAGAATGCTACAACACTTGCCAGGGTGGTGGTGAAAGTGCCTTACTGCTTTTTGACATTCTACTCAATATCAAATATGTATTTATTAAAATCCTGTATGACAGATTCAGTTGTAAAGCAGCTGACATGCAGCAATATGTTTTTATTTTTTTTTTGCTGTCCAAAAAGTACATATAGCAAAGTAGAATCTGCTGTTTTGGTAAACACAGATTCCAAAAACATGCTGTGGTGTTACAATTACACTCTGCAGTGGCCCAAGATTTTTCCACACCCAAAAAAAGTTTTAGACACTAGCTGGAGGTATTTGGTTGTATCCATTGCTTTTAAAGACCGCATAGATATTGAGAAATTAAGCTGCCAAATGTGACTTGCACAACTTGTCCAAATCTCTATAATTTAAAACTCAGCTTTCACGCTGAGGAAGAATACAAGCAGTTAGTTGACTGACTAACTAATTATAGCTATAAAGGTACTGTGCCCTTTCACTATTTTCTCAGAACTTTGTTGTTAGGATGACAAGCATGTCAGCATGTGAGTGACGTACATATGTTTTATTTTAAGTGCCTATAAGCTGGATGCTTTAATTAATACAAGCTAATATTTAAGGAGTTAATGGGCTAATGGGTTATTTTGATGTGCTTTTTTTAAAGGTCAACCATAAAACCTACTTGAACAGCAAAAAATATGCACAGACTTTCAGAGACTTTGGAAAAAGCAAACCTAGGAAGCCTTATATAATCATCTCAACATTAATTGCATGTTGTCTAATGCAAGTGATGTGTAAATAAAAAATGCAAAAATAAATAAATATTTATGAAATTGTCATATGAGTAGGCTATGTTTCCCTTTATTACTTCATTTTCAAACAGATAATGTTTAAACTAATAACGACATATGTTGTTTTTAAAGTTGCAATTCCTAAACATTCATAGTGTTATCATGTCAGCATATTAATGTTAATGCATCACTTGGCTGCAATAGGCACTTAAAGTTTATAGGCTTACATTTGGGAAGACATCTCTAGCTAAGGAAAGCTGATGGTTATAATATGCTTGTTACCTTTTTTCACAAAGTGCAGTGAACTGAGGAAGGATTGCCAAGACCTACAGTGGACACCCATTGAGCTGTGAAAGTAAATGAGCCAGACAGAATACTGCCTGAGGGTCATGTAAAGACATCTTGCTATGCAGGGACAGAATAAGATCTCGCATAAAGCCCGCAAAACAAAAGTAACTAAGACAGTTTTTTAAATTGTGTTTTTTAATCAAAGAGATCTCTTTCTGTTAATTCCATTTGCAGCAACCGAACCACAAGGCCCAGCATGCTTATTTGCAAAACCAATTCTGTTATTTGAGTGTACATGCTTTCTAGTGGTATCTCAGCATCTTCCTTATTTCTTTGTATTGACTCTCTAATTCTGCTGTTGTCAGTTCTTTTATATCATGCCGACTCGCGCGCCTGGTGCTCAGTGGATTGTATCAACATGAATGCTCTAATCTAAGAGATCAGTATGAAGCTAACAGCTACGAAATATCGTAATCCTTTGGAGGGTACATGGCCACATGAAGTTTTGTCCTGACCATAACTATAAATGAGCATACGTGTGGAATTGTGCCACGGCATAAGGCTCATTCAGTCTATAATACACATGCATATTACCACATACTCATAAGATCTCTGTCATTGCTAGAGAATCTCACCTTCACAGTTATCCTAAAATGACTCGCCCAATTATTAACTGCTTAAGAGTTTCAAAGCATGCCCTGAAAATAGGTTAATACTTGCAGTCAGGCTTTTGTAAGCGCCATTCAAACGTAATCTTGATGTAAGGAATGCATCTGTGTTTACAGCAATTAGCAACACTGTCTGAGGGCTTTTTAAACGACTTTCTTAAGAGCTAAATTGATGTGATTTTGCTGTCTGCAGTCAATGTCTCTATAAGCAGAGTACAAAATTATAGACCCAGGTAGAGCAAGAGAGAATAAACACCCCATGTTTACTCTCCTAGCAGACTCTGACTGTGTTATTAGCAGATAAATGAACTGCACTCGGTGATGAAAGTGATTTCACATTCAAGCAGGGTGTTCAAAATATCTACAAGGTCATTCACGCATTCAATGTACCTCATGTTTGAGTGGAAAACATCTTTTTTTCCTTTCCACCTGAAAGAGAGGAATGAGATCTTATATGGAAAGTTTCTAAAGAGAGTGATAGGAATCTTTATTTAATTATTTTAACCATGAAATAAATGAATGTCTATTCAAGTTGCTCCCAGTCTCGTGTCAGGTCTAGGGGAGCAGCCAACAATTTTCTTACTAAAAGTGGGGGGGGTCGGTGATTTCAATGCTCAAATGCTCAGTTTGAAAAACAGTTTTTCCGAGATTTCTGTAGAAAATTTGGCTGGTTTAAAATGAAAGTTTGCAATGTTGCCACTTCATAAACATACTAATGAATTATTATCTTTACAGAGGGGTCTACAACGTTTAAACAACGATGAAAAAAACAAGTGTTAGATAAATGTTGTACAATGCACTTTAGAAAGTACACCTCCTTGTGTGTATGTTTACTGTCCATTTGTTCAGATTCGCTTGTCATATAGGTGCACTTGGTAGTTCTACAAATGCAGTTATATAAACCACTCTATTAGACACTTCTACCTTGCTGGTCCACCTTGTAGATGTAAAGTCGGAGAAGATCTTGCTGTACAGTTTGTGTTGGCTGTCCTCTGGTCATAACATTGCCCACAAAACATTGTTAGAGATAATTTTGCAAAGTACACCTATATGGTAAGTGGAGCTTATAAAATGGACAGTGAGTGTAGATATAAAAGCAACATGTGAAATATCCCCTGGCAATGCCAGAGTGGATATGCGGGAGAGTTGTGGGAATTTCCGGTGGGTCAGTTGTGTTTTGAGTTGATTACTGCATTTTATTGAATTAGCGCTCAGATTAAATGTAACATCCAAGCAGAGCTGGTACTTCAGTAAGGGTGAATAAGGCAGTCGCCTAGAGAAGCACCTTTGCGACAGTAACTTGATCACAGAGCACAACATTTTTTAAACTCTTTGTGGTTGGCTAAGTAGCACGTCAATTGCTGCTCAGACTCTCTGTTACTCCACTCCCTCTTTTAGCAACAGGCATGAGATATGCGTGTTCAGTTGCTTATAAATTACATACCCAATGTCTGAGGATTTTACCCATTTCTTAAACCAATTACCAATTATCCCTAGGAAAAAATGGGAACTGCTGGTTTAAGGCTAGCTAGCAAGCCCGTCTATTAATTGTCCGCCTGATTGTAGCGCAATGTAACAGGCCCTGGCGATGATGCCATGGCAAGAGTTGTCATCAGAGTTGTTGAATGGTGATGCTTATACTCAACAGACATATGTTCATCAAACAGTTAATCATGGATATGAAACTAAATACAACTGACCATTACATAGCATTAAATGACTTTTCCAGGTGTATAAAGTCCTGCTGGTACTGTTGATTTCATGACATTATGTGCAAGAAAACCTCTCAATAAATGGTCAGGTTAATAAATCTTTGACAGGTTATCTATGCAAAGCAAACCCCACACATCACTGGCAAGATAATAATGCAGTGGCCCACTGTGCTGTTCAATAAACATCTAAGGCCATCAAAAGACAACTTTAACTGTGATCACAAAATCTATGTCCCAAGTATGCAAAACAACATCTAGAGTCATAGGTGATGAAGTAGTGCTGAACTACTTACAAAAAATTCCAGATTGGTGTGGCCTTCACTTCCCCTATCATTAATTCTGAATATTATATAAATATGTAGGTAGATCTCAGCCATGATGTACATGCAAATTGACATATGAATATTAAATAAACTAAAAGCAAACTGCAACAACATGGAGGGAAGAAATTAGAAGAGAGAGACTGTTAGCTGGTTACACAAAATGTTTGAAGGTTGGGATAGCAGCCAAAGTTGGTAGTACGGTAATTTCTGAAATGGCATGTTTTTGCTGTACAGTAAGTAAAAAAAGCAGTAATTTCATAAAAACTATTTGCTTTAATATCTGCACTTGGACAATAACTTATTTTCATTTAGAAAAACAACAGATTGTTTTTTTTATTCACAAATAACTGTAAATTGTAGCAAATCATTTATGTTTAGGTTTGAACTTTAAAGATTTTAGCAAATGCCTTTAAGAGGTTTATCACATTGTAGCTGTAGCTAAGTATATATTTAATGCTTCTAGGGTTTTCCTTTGTCAGACATGAGGTAGTTCAGGTACCAAAACACATTTTGAATAGAAGCTAGACATTTTTGCTTTTGCATTTTGTGCTACTGTGGTTTGTAACGTGTGATGACAATTGTTTAGCAAGGTTCAAGCAGTGTTATTGTTGGAGCTGGTAAGAGTTATTGGCCTTTTCTTGAGCAGGCCTGCATCTGTTATTGAAAGAAGACTCAAGAAGACATTGTTTTCATTTTTTGTAGAAGTCTTTCCATAGCTGAAAACTGCAGATATCACACTCAGTTCAAGATCGGGGGAAGGACACTGTCACTCTAAGTGCAGAATAACATGTGCCTTATTACAATACCAGTTTCTTATTGTGTGAAATACTGCAGGTCTGGTATTGAGGTTTGCCTCAGATGTTGGATCAGTTTTTTGGCAATCAAGATGATTGTCAGTGAGATTAGCTGCACAACATTGTACCTATACACAGATCCGAAAGCCATTTTCTAAGATAATGACACTGTTTTTTTTCTGAAGATGTACAATGTCATGCTATGTTTGGGCTGTCAAGTCAATCCTATTAATTTTTGCCATTTTCCTGTTATAAACTGCATGCTATAATTTTCAAGGCAGTGATTTCAAAAGATATGAAGCCAAAATGCAGGTCTTTATGAAGAATGAGGGTTGAAAACATGGCAGGTTTTGGTTGTCACACTTGAAAATCAAAACAAAGCAGCTTCCCCAGGGAGACGACAATCATTCCTTGTTTAATATTTCATCGTCAAATCAAGCAAGATTCCCCAAAGGTTTATTAACACTCGCTGCCAAACTGCATTGCCTCTGCTGGGAAAAGGGTACAGAAGCACACTACATTTGATGAGTTCCACCACATGAAATAACAAAGGACGATTCTGTTTAGCCTGGTGCAGCCATCACTTTAGAATCAATCAGTTTCCAATTTTTTATGGCAAAATTTCATTTCTCATTTCTACCAACAGTAAACACTGCTTCACTATACACATCTTAATCATAATTTCAGATGCTAAATTCATTTCAAAATAAAACATCTCATTTACTGAGCCCAGATAATATATGGAGCAGTCAGAATGGAGAATTCAACTTTTTCACAGTGCAGGGTAAGAGTGCTTTCAAATGGGAGCCTGCACTCAGAGACTTTGTATATCAGTTTTGTATACCAGTGAAACAGGATGCAAAGGCTCAATCAACATCTAAATTGCACAATATATGGGGTTAGAGCTGCTGTGCAGCTGCATGGGTAAGGAATAGCGGAAAATGAGGTTGGACATTGTGCTCACAATCTGTTGCAGAGTGATTTCTAGTACCAACCCAAATTTCACTATATTTATTTGAAGGGGGAATTTTTTTTTCCATAATACAACTTTGTGCCTTGGTCAGAAATTTGAGAAGTGACACAAAATGGATGCTAATGTTCCTTATTAAAAAAAATACTGTCAAGTCAATGCTGTGTTAATTGGTACTATTTAATTACTGCTATAGCTGCTTAACCATCCAAAATATTAAAGTCCTACATTGCTGGAACTCACATAGAAATATTCAAGGGCAAGTGTTTAATCACAGAATTTAGTGTCAATGGTTCTTTAGCACTTATGAAACCTTCAAGTCTATCTTCCAAAAGAAGGGCAATCTAACACCCAGATTCAGCTCACAGCTGGGCAAAACTCACACAGTCTGTTCCCCGGTCTCTCTCTCCAGCTACTCCATTGCTTCTCCACAGGTGAGAGTTAGAAAGTGTTCCCTCACTCTGGTGAAGCAGTGAGACCTGTCTTCTTGTCTGTGTCGAGAAGTGGACGCGGGCATGTACTAAGTGGATAAATGAGTCTGACGTGGTGAATCAGGGAAGATTACAGACTGAAGGCAGCATGTCCCAGGAGGGAGTGCTTAAAGCAGCTGCTCAGATAGGCCAGTCTGCTCCATTACAGTAATTATTCTCCCTAAAGACTATGCAGGAAAATCCTTGTTAGCAAATAAATAAATAACTGAAAATTGAAGACTTTGCTCTGCTTTGGGAAAGTACACATGGCGCACAGAATGCAGTCTTTCTTTTCTTCTTGTTATCCCAGAGTTCTACTGTTATACAATGTTTTTTGCTTTTATTGTGTGGTGGCAACTGACAGGCAATGGCATTGCCAAAAGGGTAGTTACGGGACACAGCCAGTAAATAAAGCCACTCAGGAGGGCCGTTCAGTGCCACACACCTGCGACTATTACTGAAGAGCAGGTGCAGCGCTGTTCATTAAGTAGCACATCCGGGCCCAAAAGTCCTTTAGAGGTGGTTGGGGGCACTTTTTGAAAGGCTGCCTTGTGGCAAGGGCATGGCAGCAAGGTGAGCGAGGCAATTTCAACCTGAATAATGGAGGACATCTCCTAAGCCTGACAGTCATGTGTGGCAGAGCCAATTTCACAGCACAGTCCCTGCTCCTATATATGTGATCTATTGGAAAGTGTCCTCTAATACTATAGTCAATATGGCATTCACTGGAGGTTTAGATAAGGTAGCTTGAGGGAAGATTGCCGTCCAATCCATGTGTGAGGTTCTGGCACTTTGACAAGCTCCGGAACTCTCATAGTCATGAAGGCCTTTCAGTGTATTTCAAAACAAGAAATTTGTATTTGAATCAATTACCTCAAAGAACACATTAAATCTATGCAATGAACAAACAGATGTTTTGTTCCAACACATGCATTCATAATTAGATGAAAAGGACAGATGTGAAATCGTTAATGGACCCAATTAAAATTTTGGTCTGTTTTAAAACGGGCTAAATGTTTTGCATGCCGCCATTAGACGTTACGGAGAATGACTAATCCCAGTGGAAGTCAGCGCTCAGAACAATAATTAGAACATGGTAAACATAAAGGCAGCAATGTCCTAGAATCCAATGTGGGCAACACATGCACCCGCACACACACATACCCCCCCCCCACCACCTCTGGCAGGGTAAGCGATGGGAAACTCTTTATCTTCCCCAGGCCTCTGTAACAACATATGTTTGCAAGTAATTAAAAGAAGTTCCCAAGCGGTTACCATGTCACATCGAAGTACAATACGCCAAACAAATTACCTTTCTATGGCTGTTTATGCAAAGCTGGGCACGAGAGACTAGTCTTCCTCGGCCTGCTGCCGTACAGACGAATAGGCACTCTCCTGTTTCATTGATGTATTGACTTCTAATTAGTTTGTCAGCAACTACAGCTCTCAGGAGCTGGGGGAATAATTGATGAAGCCTTATAAGTCAATATAAGCAGACTGAAAAGTGTCTGTCACGAGGACATCATCCTCATTTTGTGAAATCTTGTGAAGTGTGGGCTGCTGGTTCTAAAGTTTAATCAGGTGCACACACCCTTAGAGGTTTTGGAGACATGCCATGTAAGAACCTCTTGTGGTTCCCTGAAGAGCCTATCAACAGTGTGGATATGTGGGTGCAGATAACACTTTTCCATTTCAAGGTACTCTGAGTTAATGTAAAAGTTCTAGAGCAGGGCTACCCACATTTGATTTGGCTCACCACAAAATTAGCTGGACCTTGTTGTCACTTCTGATGGAATTAACATAGCCTGTTGCTTAATCTGCCTTGATGGGGTACCTCCACTTTTTCTGCATTCTGGGCCATTTTTCCCATCATGGAGCTTCTTGCTGTCTTGGTTCCTCTCTAAGGTTTCTACCTTTTGGTCCTAATGAGTTTTTTCTTGCTACTTCCCTTGCTTGGATGCAGATTTTCTGTAAGAATGCTCTGACTTGACCCCTTGAGGATTTTGAACATTTTTATCTTGAACAGAATGTAGTTCTATACAACTGACCTTTTTCATAGTAGCCATAAGCTATGTTTTTTACACTTCTTTTGAAAGCCAGTCATATGTCTTTGTGTGAGTATTGTTGGTGGATTACATATATTTTGTCTTGATGTTCTTATTAAATGTCCTTGCTTCTGTTTGCATTTGTAGCAGTTGTAGCATGTTTTTTTTCTTTACCTAAGCTTTTCCCTAGAACTGTAAATAAAGAACAAGAACATTTCAAGGATGCTTATTTTTAAAGCTACTGTTTTTCACACATTTGGTTTTCTTTGCTAGTGTCAGCATGTGCACCCTACTGAGCGCACAACTCTTGAAACATACACACTTATTGTCTCAGTTGCCAATGTTGTCTACATGACTCCCTTGCCACTTGTCTCATAATTCCCCTACTGGCGTTAAAAGGACGCCTGCCATCAGTCAGGCCTATCATTGGGTTTTAAAGTGCCATCACATCGCTCATTGTACGAGACAGGGGATGGGCTTCAACCCAGCAGACCCCATTAGTGCATGAACGGAAGCCCTTACATTAGATCAGCAAGAATCCAGACAGGCACTGTCATTAAGCACACTACACTCCCTCAGAGAGTCATCCTGCTTTTTACAGGCCCAAAGTGATGACTCTTCAATCTGAAGAGTGAGATATTTCACACAGTAGTAAGAGAATATATTCACCAGGAGTTGTAAGAGAACAGAAAAGTGTATGTATATTATGCATTTTTGGTATTGCCACAAAGTTCCATTCAGAAACAAGATCACATGTTATAATTCATAGTAGAATAGAAATTGTTGTTGCATGGTTGTATTTTATTTTCTTTACCATCATGGTTTTCATACATTTGTTTACATTATACCTTTGCTGACTTAGCTTATTAACCCTGAGATGTATCAGTTATTACCAGTAATAATAAACTTCTCATAATTCCTTAAATTAAGTGGCATAAATATGTTGAAAGAGTAGATGGTAATCATTCAGTCAATACTAGATTTGTGTTTATCAGTAGATAAAAAAGTTAGCTCGTTGTAGTTTGAACTGGTAAATTATGAAATGGTGAAATCTAAAATGCTAAATCAACATTATGCTAGTGAAGATGTAGTAACAATAGTATTAAGCAGTAAGTTTTCTGTTAACGCTATATGATAAATATACAGATGATCAGATTTTTAGTGTAGATTACAAAATGTTCTTTTTTTATTTGTGTACACCCACATATTTCCACCAGGGAGGTCCTTAAATCTCTAAAACTTATATAGTGTAACTTTGAAATACAAATAATCACGTATTTACCTAGTCTGCAGTGCAGGAACGAAGCTGCTCATTTCTTCATCTAATCTACACGGATAATGGATTTGATAAAGCTTTACATTTCTAATTTTATCTGTAGACTTCTATCTTTCTATCCTTTTAGCATCAATTGGCAGCTGTGAGATCCTGTGATATATTTCCTGCTTCAAATCTAAAACAGAAGTTCAGTGAATTATAAATTGTGAATTTTTGCACGGCTTATCAGGCTAAGTCTGACTTTACACAGTGAAATGTTCATGCAACTAGTTACATGTTGTGAGCTGTCTACAACATGATGAACAGTTGACCACTACCTGCAAAAAATCTAGTCACTCCACTAATTAGCCAAATTAGTGGGTAGATACAACTCATCTCAAATAACGTCTTTTATATTGTGCAACTTACTTATTTCCAGCATTTCTATCTTCGTATGTTGTCACTGCCATTAATACATACATACATAAATACATGATTTATTTTAGCTGTTGCGTGTAGGTTAACCCTTTGAAAAAGAATGTTTAGTAGGTATTATGGTTATGGCCTACTTTATGTCCTGGAGGGACTACAAGTTCATTATAGACCCAAATAATTTGTTCAAATATTAATCTAAGCTCAGTGTAAAATTTGGGGTGGATCTAGATATGTAAATCTCAATAACAGCAGGCTAAACATTAATGTCAAGAAACAAGGGATTCCATTTTACCCACCCAATAAACCTTCTATTTTATTTCCTTGAAATCAATTGTTCAAAAGGATGTTGCACTAAAGTTGCATGAAAGTTTCACCTCGTAAAGCCAGTCCAACAGCCACATACAGCATTGGTGTAAAATAGTCATTTCGAACCAGGTTGTTGTAGTGATTGTGCAGAAAATTGTTTTAAGTGTATGTGTATACTGAACCATCACAGTTTCCCAGGCTACTGTGCTTTGCTTTGATATACATATAACATTTCCCAAAAGCTATATATTTCCAAAGGAACTTTTTGCAAGTGTTGAAAGCATACACTACCTCAAAAATATTTCATTTTTGTGTATGATGTTTTTTTTATTCATGTGTAGAACTTTTGTGTGCTGTTGCGGGATGGCTGCAATGTTTCAAATCAGACGGTGATGGAAAATTTCTGTTTTACCTGGCACATTGCAAATGCTGCATCAGTTATATGGCATACAATGATGCACAACATACGAAGATTATCTAAAACGAATGGTAAGGATGCAGTAAAACCACAGCAAGAAACATTTGCTGCCTTTTACAGCCCAATAATCTTCTCATCTTTGTGCAAATTCACAAACTATTACATTGCCTTACCTTCCCAGGGCTTGGATTCCATAGGTACCTCAGGCTAAAGATACAAAGGGCCATCATCAAAAAAACCAAGCCCAGAATTAGGGCACCGCGTTGATAACTCCGGTATCTACTATTTTTCTCCTTTCCCAGCTCAACCTAGCAGAAAAAAGAAAATAAAATAGAAACATTTCACACTGACTCTTACACCAAGGAAGATGTAGATACAGCATTAAAGAGAATAAGAGAACAATCAAATGGTACAATAATATATTGAACCATAAAAGAGAATAAATGAACAATAATAGTACAATAACATTTTGAGGCATGAAAGAGAATGGGGGAACAAAAACATGGTACGATAATATTTTGAAGCTGTGTGCGGTGGATGTACGGCACAGTATGATGGGGCACAGTTGAGAATGAAATGATAATCACATGGGCAATTTGAATTCTTCCGAAATGGCACAAAAGGTCACATTTATTAAAATGGTCCCAAATTAAAAGTTCGCCTGTTGGACTTAATTCCCCAAGCTTAAGGCCACAAATTAATAAAGGAGAGCTTTTGTTCCAACTGACTTCCATGAGGGAGAGAGTAAAAGCTCACTATTCTCAGTGGTGTGCTCGTGGCTCTCTGAGGACATGGCCAATCAGAATTACGAAATATGGAGTTGAACAAGCTTCAATTAGGAATGTCTCTAGCTGAAAGAGGAGCTTATAACATTCTCAGGGAATCTGTTAAAGAAAAAGAAGGAAAGAAATTACTCCTGCTGCTATACTTTATCTCACAGGCTGAGGCAGAAAAGCACACTAGGAGGTCCTTTCCTCCTCGAATGCACTGGCTGCATGTATTATTCTTAACACCAAGGCACTGCATATTAAATTGTTGCAAATGTACATTGATTATAAAGGGTGGGAGGCTTGTGTAGAGTGTAAGGTTGAGATGTAGAGTTCCATTAGCATTATACATATATATACCTTTATAAAGCATTGATTGTTTGGATAAAAAAATTTAGTTAAATATATCATATAGGGGACAAACACAGTGATATTTAAGAAGTTTATATGAATTACAGAACGTGTGCAATAATTGTCTAAACAAAATTAGGCAGGTGCATAAATTTGGGCACCAAAAAAAAAACTTTAGTAGATCCTCCTTTCGCAGAAATAACAGCCTCTAAACGCTTCCTATAGCTTCTAATGAGAGTCTGGATTGTGGCTGAAGGTATTTTAAACCATTCTTCTTTACAAAACATCTCTAGTTCATTCAGGTTTGATGGTGTCCGAGCATGGACAGCTCTCTTTAAGTGACACCACAGATTTTCAATAATATTCAGGTCTGGGGACTGAGATGGCCATTCCAGAACGTTGTACTTGTTCCTCTGCATGAATGCATTAGTAGATTTTGAGCAATGTTTAGGGTCGTTGTCTTGTTGGAAGATCCAGCCCCGGCGCAGCTTCAGCTTTGTCACTGATTCCTGGACATTGGTCTCCAGAATCTGCTGATATTGATTGGAATCCATGCGTCCCTCAACTTTAACAAGATTCCCAGTTCCTTTACTGGCCACACAGCCCCACAGCATGATGGAACCACCACCAAATTTTACTGTAAGGTAGCAGGTGTTTTTCTTGGAGTGCTGTGTTCTTTTTCCTCCATGCATAACGGCCCTTGTTATGCCCAAATAACACAGCACCTTATTCCAAAATGAAGCTGGCTTGTCCAAATGTGCTTTAGCACCTCAAGCGGCTCTGTTTGTGATGTGGGCGGAGAAAAGGCTTCCTCTGCATCACTCTCCCATACAGCATCTCCTTGTGTAAAGTGCGCCGAATAGTTGAACGGTGCACAGTGACTCCATCAGCAGCAAGATCATGTTGTAGGTCTTTGGTGCTGGTCTGTGGGTTGACTCTGACTGTTCTCAACATCCTTCGCTTCTGTTTATTCCAGATTTTTCTTGGTCTACCACTTCGAGCCTTGACTTGAACTGTGCCTGTGGTCTTCCCTTTTCTCACAATGTTTCCCACAGTGGAGACTGAAAGCTGAAATCTATGAGATAGCTTTCTGTATCCTTCCCCTAAACCATGACGGTGAACAGGTCATTTGAAAGTTGTTTTGAGACTTCCATGCTGCGACTCTTCAGAGAAGATGCAAAGAGGAGAAAAACTTACAATTGCCCCCCTTAAATACCCTTTCTCATAATTGGAGTCACCTGTGTATGGAGGTCAAGGGTCACTGAACTTACCATACCAAATTTGAGTTCCAATAATTAGTTCTAAAGGTTTTGAAATCAATAAAATGACAACAGTGTCCAAATTTATGCACTTGCCTACTTTTGTTTAACCAATTATTGCACACTTTCTGTAAATCATATAAACTTCATTTCACTTCTCAAATATCACTGTGTTTGTCCCCTATATGATATATTTAACAGGATTTTTTTATCCAAACAATCAATGCTTTATAAAGGTAAATCAGGAAAATTAACAAGGCTGCCCAAACTTTCGCACCCCACTGTATATATATATATATATATATATATATATATATATATATATATATATATATATATATATATATATATATATATATATATATATATATATGTATAAAGAATATATGAAAAGGGTATATTGCTTTCAAATGATTTTTTGCAGTCTATAGGATTTGCGTAAATACTTTCTGGTAGATGCATCAAGATGCTAGCACTACTCCTCAGGAAACAGAAGGGCAAATAATCAGAGGGCCTCCAAAATTCCTCAGAAGAAAGAATTTCTCCCTGCTCTGAACACAAATGCAGTCCGAGTCGGAGCACTAATCCAGAGGTTGCATAAGCATTGGAAACTTGACTAGAGGACAAAGTTCCATCCACTCCGAATATAAATGGCCCGACAAGCGTGCAGGCGGCTGCCAGCAAAACAGAATTAAAGCAGTTTTAGGTTTAGAATCAGCAAAGCGACTGTGCTGTAGTAGAGAAGCCTGAGGCCCCCTGCTGCTCAGAAAAAGAGAGAGAGAGAAAGAGACAGAGAGAGTGATTATGTGCATGATTTTTCTGGGTATATATAGACCTTTCCCATATACTCTAAAGAAGAGAAAATTCCGGTGTAAGAAAAGTGGGAAATCCCACTATAACTAACATTATCATCATCTTCAAAAGATAAGGCACTTTTACTTGAAAGCATACCATGCAAAATTACTCCCTGCTACACACAATCTTTCAAGTCTGGTTTTGTCATCATTTGAAGCTGCTGGCTGACTAAAATTTCATTTTATTTTTATTCTAGAGATTTTATTTCTTTATTTTTTAAGTCATTTTTCTACAGACATTTATTTTACATACATTTATATAACGCTTTTAATTTCATAATGCTCACTGTAAGTGAAGATTCCAGACAGTATAAAAGGAATGCACAAAATATGGAGACATAGCAGTGACTGAAGAAAAAAAAAACAGATTGTGATATCAAGTTACTGATCTGAGGAGAAGTGAGGTTTAATATTGATTTTCAGTTGATATTAATGTACACAGTCGAGTAGAACAGCAATATATGACAGTGATTTACCTCAAACTTACAGCAAACCTCTAGTGCATTATTTTTTGTTAATTTGTACCAACTTAAGGAACATCTGTAAACAAAACTTGTCAAAGAAATTGCACCTAACAAAAGTATTAAAATCAATTGGATTAGAGAAAATATGACTCACATCTTTGCAGAGAGTTTGTTGGCTGCTGGACTGCGGGTTATTCTCCATGATCCCAGCTTCAGCACTGATGATCTCCTGTATAAACCCTAAGTCAGGCAGAGGAGAGGATTGCGTCTCAGGCAGCCAGAGAGGCAAACTTCATTCCATTGGTAATTTAGGAGAGCGCTCGAAAGGGAGGGTTGGTTTTTCAGAAGGAATAGAATTACTTCAACATTTGTGAGTCTCCTGTATGCAATGCAGATGGCTCTGGTTAGGAGTATCATCTGCAAAGGAATGGAAACATTATACATGTGAGCTAAAGTGGAAAGAGAGTGGTGCGCACAGTAAATAGAGCAGATGATAAACGACACTACCTGCATGCTGACATATCTACAGTGTATTTCACACAATCAGAATTTATTGAGCAACTCATTCACCCTGTCTAGACACATCTGGCAGAGTTCCAGATTTATGAGAGAGAAAGAGAAAAGGGGCAAAGAGGAAAACAGCAGCCAGGAGCATTATGCCCTAGTGTGTGGTCTGTAAATCTAATTTATACTTTGTGAGCACAGTGGATGCATTGATGTTGCAATTGAAGTGATACAAATTAAACATTTTGACATCAGTTTGACACTTTTCAGATGGGTCACATGCCTGTAGTGTTGAATGCTGTCATCTGCTGTGAAGTTGTGATTGGCTGGTTAAAAGAGTTCAATGAGACAGACAATCTGCATTGGACTTATGAACCTGTACATGGTATTTAAAGTTTGCCCATAACACTTTCTTGATAACTAACATGCTATTCTCTGTTATGTGTTTTTACACCTCACCATCTCTCCATCGTCTCCTTGTTCTCCATCCTACTCCACTCTAGAATCTTCTGGATCATCGCCACACACAGGCAGGCCTCACAGCACACAAAGCCTCTACAGTTTTGTATCACTTATCAAACCATAATCACTCTATGTATGTTCTACACTCTTAAATTGGGGATTTAAAATGAAGGCTTTTGAAAAAAAGTTAAGAGAACATTTATTGTTTGGGCTCCTTACAAGAAAAGCACTTTGCAGTCCTGCATCTTTTTTCAGGGCACATTCTGAGGCCTTTTCAGTTAAAATTATATACTGTTTGCTTCAATTTTTTTCCAGAGATGAACAAATGGCTGGTTTGGTTCCTGAAAATAAGAGCAACATGGCAGCTGATGAGACCTACCAGCCAACACATTTCTCATTCAGAATAATTAGGCATACTTTTACATGTAAAAATCAGTCTACAGAATATTAGGTTCTTGAATATATATAGTCTTCACTATATCTTGATTATATTGATTATACTGAAAAATACTGAGGGATATTTTTTACACAGGATTTCTTTAGGATAACTTGAAATGCTACAAGTTTTATTCAAAGATCAGGTAATGCTGTATGATGGGGTGATTCTGACAGCAAGTGGAAACTGTGTGTCGCTTAATAATGCTTTCTTTTACAGTTTCTTTATTAGCCAAGTAAGTAGGAGGTACAAACTGACACCAAACACCAGCAAGTAGTAGAAAATTTAACTGAAAAACAGGTTTTAGATAATAAACTGATGAATAACTAAATGAGTAAAACACTGAAGTATTTAAAGTAAGAAGGTGGTAGGGATATATTTAATTCCAACTAAACTAAAATGACCAAACCACGCAGGATGCTGACCCTCCAGGACATCTCCAGGAGTTTGTTCTATGGAATCACTGTAAATCACCTTTTTTCTAATGTTATTACTAGTTCTGACCATGCCTTTAACATATGGTGGAAGCACAAGAAGAGACTGCAGAAAAACAACTTGTGTGGGCGTTCAAGGTGGTTTAGGTCGAGATATGGTAAAGCTTGAGACATGGTACTCCTTCCAAATTCAGTTATTTAAATCTTGGGAAAAATCAATATTCCTTCTAATGTTATATGAATTAAGTTTATCTATCCTCAGGATCTTATAAATATTCTGGAATCTTCCTTAAAATGACAAGTGGTCTGCACAAGGAGTGGAGAGTGATTCAGTGACTGAATGTGGGAAAAGCTTTCATTAAGCTGTAGCTCAGAGGGCTGTGATGGGAGGCTGTATGTAATGACTAAGAGCAGAGATATTTATAACTTACAGCCTAAATTATAAGGCACCTTGGCAGCAAAGGTGTCCTAAATCACTTTTCAGTAAAAATGTAAAATGGAAACCTGAATTCACAAAGGGTCATATTCTCACTTGAGCTTTGCAGTAAATCGTAGCTTCACACAAATCTGCCGCTGACCTCAATACAAGATAGAGGAGAGATTTGAGGCACCCGTGCACATCTTCTCTCATTTGTGCATGATTTTCCAGACATAGTTTGAGCCTAAATTAAATAGACAATAAATACCTTCCAAAAAATTACACAGCGTATACCAAACTATAAAACCATGAATGCTGTGAATACTTGAAAGTATTGTATATGGTAGCATTATAGATATAGATTATGAGTATGAAGTTCGGTTTATTGTTAGCTTGTTAGCCCTTTGATGTTTTAAAACTAGTTAACAGTAAAGCAAGGCTAACAGAGAGAGCTTACTGAGGCCCCTATAAGAAGGGGACTTGTTTCCACATCATAAAAGCTGAAGTATAAACAGCACATCAGAGCAGAGAGAACTTTTATATACAGGAAGGCCAATGTAGACAGAAAAATAAACTTAGAAAGCAGGGTTGATGACAAATGGTCAACTTTCAAATGTTACCCTGTATCTGGCTTTCAAGAAAAAGCACGAGATATCTAGCCCAAACCCATTAAATGCCAAGGCCAAATCTGGAGTACAGCTCATCAAGCCAGGCCAATCAAAATTTCTTCTAATATAGAGTGTCACCCAAAATTTCACACAACAAACTTGCCTTTTTTTTAGTTATACCTGGAAATAAACAACAGAAAGATTCATAATAATAATAATAATAATAGTAAAAAACACTATAGGTCACTATCCGATTTTAGAACCATGCTATGTAAGACTTAAGGGATTTGAAGGCCCTCTTTTTGGGACTAGCATTTTGTAACTACAGTTGTGCACTTAAATAATGTATAATGTTGTACAGCCTAACTTTTATAGACAGGTTTAATGGAATAATCAATTAACAGACATATTGACACTGACTGACATGGAGAATGATACTGTGTACCAAAAATACAAGCTGCTAATTTAGGCAACTAAGTTATTGCTGGTTCTTACATTCATTATGAATTATTTTCTCTTTTTCAACTCTCTCAGAAGTCAGCATTCTAAGCTTTTAATCCATATTGCCTTTGTGCTCACAACTAGAAGAGGAGATATTGTATTATGATTTGACTTGGATGACAGGTTATTGCTGTGTGTACTGTCTTGTTGTGCTGAAAGAAAGAAAAAAATCATCTTTCACATTTCCTTGCCATTTTGACAATGAAACAAACAAAAACAAGTTGATAACAAAGAGCGCAGACACAAACCTGTCACTCTATAGAATGTACAGAATGTCACTGGTATATAAATGTCATTCAAGGGGTAATTAATACTGTAATGAAATGCAACTACATCATTGTTACAGTGAAAAAATAATTCAATTTAAATATTACTATTGTGAAATGTGTGCAGTATATTGCGATAGTTAATGTATGTGTAAATATATTTGCCCATGGCCTAAAATGTACTGCTGAAATATTGACATGTTGAACTGTGAATTTTATATTTAATATGACCTCAATAATACCCCCACACATGCACATGCAGACCCCCCCACACAACACATAAACATTATACTTTTCCTTTCCTCTATGTAAACCGGGACCCATTTGCACATGGAAAGGCCTTGTTCTCTAGAGTCTCTCTTGTCTGAGACAATAACCTCCTCTCCGTGAGTTCTTTCTTCTACTGCCAAGGTTTCCTCTGTCAAGGATCATTGGAAGACACCCACGCAATGCACTCCATCAATGGGAGCCAGTACAATATCCTTCTATCTCTAGGGGACAGCATTTGTTTTACCTGGTCCTGAACAGAAGACAACAACAAAAAAAAAAACTGCTAAGATGAAAAAACATTTCAGATAAAGAAAGCTGAACTCATTACTCTTTGAAAATGCACTGTTTATGCATCTCCATAAGAGACGACAAGAAATATATGTTAGTAATTAACTCACAAATGTAAATTTAGTAATTCAGGCTTGTAACATTAGCTCGCTATATGTTTTGTTTAGTGATATAACAAGAGATGTTTGAGGTCACTGGGTTTTGTACCTTAAATCGATACCAGAATAATACAAGGATTTCTCTGTTATTGAGAGCGCATTGTAGCCAGCATGAGCTGAAGCATGAAATAAGGCAGGTATTGGTTCTAAAGCAAAAATCACAATAGGAACTGAACACAATGTGAAGGTATTTCAGCAGACTCTCAGACAAAATAATTATTCTATGGCGGATGTCAAAACAAAGTCAGGCAAGCTATTGCAGGATGACAATAAATCATGAAACAAAACTAATAATTTTCAAGCATCCTTTAACAACAACAAAATGGTGAAGTTATATAAATTTCTCAATCAACTAGCAAGGCATTGAAGCACAGGCTGTAGTTTGAAACCTATAGATGCAGCTCCCATCGTCCCCAAAGTCTTTTAATTTTATTAGATTTCTTAGAAGAAGGAAAGTGAGTCAATAAATGTTTGAGGGATAACACTGCCTCGGTCTCAAAGGAGCCTCTTTGAACTGACATGCTGGAAAGCAAATAAATAGAAGCGAGGATTACAGCCTTGCAAATCTCCAAGTTTGTGCGCTCATCTCCCCGTCTTCAGCTTGAGGGGAGAAAGCTGCTTGCAGTGGGATTTTCTCAATTTCTTGCATGGTGAAACAGGTGTATTTACTTTGGTAATTGTATTCCTCACCCAGTGCATAATGTGATTAAATATTAATGGTACTCACAGTTCCAGAAAAGAACGCAGATCTAAGAAATGATCTAGAAGCACCAAGATTTACCTTTCTTTCTTAACTTGGGAGAAATAACAGTCCTCCTGAAGAGTTTAAAAACTCACCTATTCAGCAAATCAGCACCCTCTGTATCCCCAAAAGACTGCACACCTCTTCCTGAAAAGGCACTCACTACACATTTTAGGAATTGGGAGGGGAAATTCTTTAATTTATGGTGGGCATATGAATTATTAGCACATCCCCACACATTATGAAAATCTGTGTTCCTAGCAGCCACTCAGAATACCTGTTAATCAAATTGTTCCTTAAATCTTTTTCACTCTGGCATTAGTGGCATTTTTATCATGGGAGTATTAACTTTTACTGCACGTTACCTCAATTTAATTTCAGCTGAGGACAGGTAGATCGCCATTTTGTCTTTTTAATTAGATATCCAGTTCATAATATAATAATGGCTTTATGGAGTTTATTACTCCTCTCCCCCGACTTGACTTACTTAATGTTCAGGGCAACACAAAAGAAAGGAGGTGACTTCAAATCTTTGGAACATTTTATGAGGGATCTTAGCTGGTAGTCTAAAGGCTCCAATACTCACTGTTTTAATGAAAACTGACAGTGACTATGACTTTGGTCAGAAAGTATTGTGTGTTGCTCCCAAGCAAAGATGGGGTCAAAGACTACTGGAATTATCGTCTGAGACTTTTCTAGTAATCTAGCAATCAATAGCTTTTACACTGGCTTTACACATTAACAACTTTAATGAAACTTTAGTTGTTTTAAGTGTACACAAGAACTAAGTTGCGCTTAAATAATGTAAAATGTTGTACAGCTCAACTTTTAGTTAAGTTTCATGGAATAACCAATCAACTGGCATATTAGACATTCCTTCTTATGTCTGGGATGGTATATGAAATGCAAATAAATCTGGATGATTTGACCTGTTAAAAAAACAGCACTAAAATGAGATATTTTATGTTTTACCTTCAAATTTCAAGTGTTTGGTAAAATGTATAATCATTCTCATATTCATGCCTGTAACACAACACAAATTTGGCACAGAAGCAATTTAAGCAATTAGGTCTTAGGATCTTAAACAAGTAATGCAATTATGATCAGTCTAAAGGCCAGTCCTTATAAGCAAGAATGGGTCATGGTTCACCACAAGAATCGATAATTAAATAATAGATTTTTCAGGTTGCACTGCAATAAAACTGTAATGCTTCTGTAATGGATATCAGCACATAGGCCTAGGAATAGTTTGACAACACACATTCTTCCATACTACAGTTGCAAGCCAGGTTCTGCACTAGCATAAGACTGACAGCAAAATAAACCACATAAACAATTATTCAGTGTCAGTAAAAAGAAAGGTGATAAACTTGAATAAGAAATAAGAAAAAGGTCAACGTGAAAGAATCTGTGCATGTGCAGGTCTGTGTTGTATGCAAGTATACAGTATATTATAGTATAGTGTGATACAGAAGTTCTACTGCAATGCATTAAGAAACATGTGTTGCTTTCAGTTAAAGTTTAAAGTTCAGGATGTCCAGTTCGGTTAATGAGCACTTCAGCACTGGGGAAAAACTTGTTAACGTGTCTGGCTGTGCTGGTTTTAGTGGTCCTAAATCTTCTACCAGAGAAGTGTGGCTGGAAGAGGTGATGTCCTGGATGAGAGGGCTTAGATACAATAGTAGTTCATAAGGCAAAACATTGAATAGGATGTTTGCATTTGTATATGTGTTCAATGTAACATATTTCACACATCTTTACACTCAGTTAGAAATTGTAATGCATGTTATTTTGTTTTTTGTTTGCATTTTAAATTTCTGACAACAAGGTTTGTATTAACAAGGCGGTTTTATCTAGCATTTGTTCAAGTGGTCATAGATAAATGTGTGTTAAATATCTTGTCAGGGCACAGCTCAAGGGTGAAATGTAATTGTTCATGTTTAGCGACTTTAATTTTAAAGTTGTCAGTTTTTTTTTATAAAACAGTGTTTGTCTTTCGTCTATGACCACTGTCCAGAGGTCACAATGAATGTCTGAGTCCTGTAGCTCTGACTCCTCATGCTGAGCACTGTGGGACTCAGGAAGGAATCCAAACGCCCGCTGCCTTCACCATCAACACTCCACTCTGCCCTTAGGCCAAGCACCAGATTTTTCATGTCAGCTGGCACGCACCTTCAGCTTGTAAGTAGGTGTTTGACTTTCACAAGTCTCTCTTCATCGAGGCAAATAGACACTCTGCCAAGGTTGCCTTATCCTTGGACTGTGATCATGTCATTTAAACATGCAAATTGCCTCTGCTTTGCACCATCACAATTCCCAAGGGCTCTCTACCTACCCTGCTGTATATCTTCATCAGGACAGAACTAAAAAACAATAATTATTTCTCGGTTCATCCTTGGTGTCGCAGAAAGCACTTTGGCACCATACATCGTTGGATACTTGGCAAAACACCATTTAGAAATTGCTCCTCTGATGTTTATCTTCTAAAATTTATGAATAACCATTAACCTTTGGAGTCCACATATTATTGAGGTTTCAGCATTTTCAATGTTTTAAAACATTTGGACTTCAATTCAGCCAAGTTACCATAAATCAAGGAAAGCATTGCAGATACATTAAAAATGTAGTTTTAAACTAAAGCTTTGCAAATGCTGTGAACAAATACTATAAGTCAAAAGATTTCTTCTCTTTACCATTAATACATGATTAAAACTTTTTTCAGCCCACTCAAACTCCATACAGCTCATTATTAAAGTCACTCAGAATAGTCAGTGTGGTTTAGGACACATTATGACTAGTGTGAGCTATAAAAATGTGCAAAATGCCACAGATGCCTTCTAATGGACATAATGTGCAAAACTAGATTTAAATATGCGTTTGAAGCTATGTGTTTTTAGAGAAATCAAACCTAATTTTTTACTGTGAGAAAAGAAAGTATGTCAGTATGCAATTTATTATCTGTCATATTTACATAGTTTTCAGCTAGTCTATATAATACAACTGCATAATATAGTTTGTTTTTATCATGCCACCATCTGGGCAGCCCCAGTAAAAACCACACCTGGCAGGAGACATTTTGGGGATAAAAAAAAGGTATTCATTGACTTCTTGTGTTCATTCACTCATCATAGCCATTGCAACAAAATTAACAAAATAAATATGGACACCAAAAATGTCTTGACTGATAAGACTACATCTGTACTACGTGGAAAATCATGTGCATCAAATTGTTTACCAATCCATTTTGCTGGACCTTTAACCTCAATCCAAACCTAAACCACTCCAACTCCAAACTCCTTAACCTTACTCTGACCCTTATTCCAAAATATAGTTTCCATGCAACTACTGGGTAACTATAGTAACTAAACAACAAACCTATAGGGGCAATAATGTACTACAGTAGTCCATACCGAGAACCATGTTCTAAGTAAGAACCTTTAAGAATAGAGGATAAAAAACAAGAACAATTTGGAAGAACAGAATTCAGCTTGAATATAATAGTAAAACCTGCCACTGTGTGACAGACATACTGTGCACTCAGTGGGGCATTCCATGTTCTGCAAAAGCAAACAATAAATGAATGTATTAACTTTCTTATTGTAAAGCAAACTCAGACTAATAAGCCACATGAATCCAGTGTGAAACAGTCTGAAGAACAGATTACAAGATAAAACAAAAACAAGGATGTTTCAAGGACGTATTAAACAGGCAGTGTCTTTTTTATGAGACTAAATTTCTTATAAGTGAACACCTGGGCAAATGTGAAGATGGTACAAGAAGTTGAATGTGGACAATATTATTGGATCCATGGTTCCCTTAGCGAGAAAACCCAAATCAGGAAGGACACAACAGCAACCTCAGGCATACAATCAAAGCAAAATAGAAGTGGCTTGCACAAAGGTAGATGTCCATAAATTGAGCAGAGAGGCCCTGACCTCAATCCAACTAGAAACCCGTATAGCATCATCCACCAACAACGTTCTATACAGGTGAATGGGCAAACCCTGCTGAAGCGCTGACTACATGCAGCTTACTGCTGTTCTGAAAATCACCATCATTTACTTTTAAAAGAGATGAACATACAACACACTTAGCATAGCACAGAAGAAAATATTTTCTACAATTATGCACTGTATTTCTTTCTGCTTGCTTTAATGTCCTTAATTTAAAAAAAATAAATAAATAAATTCCAGTTTCCAAGTCAATCTGTGTTTGGAGCCACACCACAGAGGTTAATATCAAATTGTTCATATATGTTCATTTTGTACCTACGATTAAAATAGTAAAACATCTACCTTTTTTTGTTCTGTTTTTTCTATTTGTGATGAGTGTACATTTATAAATAACTGAGCAGTAACAATACAACAATCTGTGGTAAAAAGCATTGACGCACAAATACACATATATGAATAGTGAAGTCTTCAATTGGACAGTGCAAACAGCACAATGGGAAATGCTTGAATTGTCTTTCATTTGGGCTTGTTTAACCTTATAGTCGGATCTTTACAAGTTGAAAAAGTACAAACATATTGAAATGTTTTATTTTTGAGTTTTGTTTTATAATTATAGTGTTATTATAGTGATGCCAAAATCCCCAAAACCTACTGCTAAGTACTTTTTGGATATTTTGTTAGCATTATTGTCTCTGATCTGTAAGATGTTTGATCTGTGAGAGATCGTGTTTCTCTGCCATATACACTCATCATCAAAAAAAGTTGCTCCCAGAAGGAATCAACCAACATAAATGAAATGTGTGTGCTTTCCAATCTGACTCATGCTGTTGTGTTGGTATCATATTCTGCTAGTGAAGTATGCCTCAGAGAAGAGTTTGAAAGCAATTCAAGCAGTTGGAAGAGTTGAAGAGGGGTTGTATGATAGGACTCCAGGCAGCAGTATGGTCTTTTTGACAGACTGCGTGCCATACCAGTCATGAGAATACTACCATAACACCCTGTTGGTGAAGGCAAACACCAGAGACATGAAGGAGCTGGGAGACCTACACAAACCACAGAAAGAGTGAAATTACAAATAGTCCGACCTGCACAGAGCAACCCAATAGAGATTGTAGACATTTAGGGAGAAGTAATGTCCTTCATGAGCCATTGACAGTAACTGCATGATGCAGGACTAGATGCACACAGTGTGTTACAACCTATAGCTTTGTTAAAGTCAACTTTGCCAAAGACTGCAATGGTGTCATTAAACACTGCACACCAAAGTGACCTTAATGGCTACAGACCAGTAGCTTTGACCTCTCACCTGATGAAGGCTTTGGTAAGACTTGTTCTCGCCTTTCTTTATTCTCTAGTGGGATCAGCTATGGATCCTCTGCAGTTCTCCTACCCCTCAAGCACTGGGGTATGCAATCATCTACCTTCTCCACAGATCCTTTGCTCATCTTGAAAAGGCAGGAAGCACTGTTAGAATCATGTTCATTGATCTATCTAGTGCTTTCAACACCATCAGGCCCACTCTATGGGGGAGCAAGCTGGAAAGTGCAAGGCCACAGCATGTGAGAGTTAAGGATTGTGTACTCTGCAGCACAAGGCACCACACAGAATGGTCCTGGCCCCATTCCTCTTCACCCCCTACACTGCAGACGTCACCCACAACACTACAACCTGCCATCTACAGAAATTCTCTGATGACTCTGCTATTGTTGGCTACATCTTGGATGAGATGAGCACAGAGAAGTAAAAAAGAATTTTGTGGACTGGTGTCAGCAGAACTTCCTCCACATCAACATGGGCAAAACCAAAAAGCTGGTGGTGGATTTCCACAGGACTACGTTCTCTTCTCCCACTGTGGTGAACATCCAGGGAATCTACATTGAGCCTACAAATACCTGAGTGTTCATCTGAACAACAAACGACTGGTCAGACAACACACATGCTGTGTATGAGAAAGGCCAGAGTAGACTCCACCTACTAAAGAGGCTCCGGTCATTTTGGGTACAGGATCCACTCCTCCACACCTTTTATGACTTGGTGGTGGCATCAAACATCTTCTACAGCATTGTTTGCTGGGGGTGCGGCATCACGACTGCACATAGGAAGAAACTGGACAAGCTGGTTCTGTTCTGAGCTGTGCATTGGACCCAATGGAGGTAGTTGGGGAGAGGAGGATGTTGGCCAAGCTGGCATCCATAATGGAGAACACCTCTCACCCACAACAAGAGACAATTGCTGCACAGGCCAGCTCCTTCAGTGACAGGCTCATCCACCTGTGGTGTGTTAAAGAGAGATACCAGAGCTCCTTTGTCCTTACTACTGTGAGACTACAACCGGCACCTACCCAAATAGAGCATCAGACACTCACTACTGTAGCTCCCTATATGGACCCATTTCTATCCATATTTCCAGTGTGACTTGTGAATTATTGAGCAATATTTGCTGCTGCACCTTATTACCTGTACATCACCTGTATACATCCTGCACCGACTGCCAGCATCACTATAATTCATGCACTCTGACTGCCTATGCCATCAGTATTTAGATGACTGCCAATATTATCAGTATCTGTATAGCTTGTAAACATAATTGTGAAATATCTTTAAAATATCTGCGCAATATCTTTCAGTAACTGTGCAATATATATCTGTGCTTTTTACTTACGTACTTACACATTTGTTTGTTTTATATTGTATTTTATTTTTATTGTTTTTTAACTAACAATAGAGATGTATTTATTTTCAATAGTTTCTTAATTTGTATTCTGTAAACCTGCACTTTAGTCTACCTCTTGTTCTGTATCTGTTCTGCTGCTATTTTTCTGTTGTAATGATGCAAATTTCCCCATGAGGGATAATAAATATCTTAATAAGATAATCTTATCTTATCCTATCTTATCTTATAAACAGAAAGTTGGGCGGCCAAACACTGCTAGAGATGTAGCAAGAGAATCCCTGATACTGGTCAGACAAAAACCTTCACCGGATTGATCCATCTTACAAGGCCCCTTATGGCCAGTTTTCTGGTTTCACATTTTACTGTTTTAACAAAAAAATGAAATAATATTGGCATAATGCTCACAACTGTTTATCTGGTGAAATTCTCTACCAGTCTAATGTGTCACACACATAACTTTCTATTTTAAAAATTGAAGCTGAATCCAAGATGGTTGTATTCAAGATGTCTAACAGGTTTTACCCTTTCCCCATAAATTGTGTTAGACCACCGTCTGCCAAACCATTTATTATTTTATGTGGGTCTTTCCTTACTTTACCTGTACTTCTACCTGAGACACCCTGTAGGTGCACTTTGCAGTTTTACAATTATAGACTGTAGTCCGTTTGATTCTGTGCATACTTTTGCCCTGATTTTAATGGTCAGGATCGGCACAGAGCAGTTGACAAATAATACTAATAGACTACATCAGCAAACTTTTTAAATTGTTTAGATCAATTTCTCCGAAAATCATTCAGATGGAAGTGCATGGTTTTTTTCTTGTCAGTTCTAACTACAGCCCTCATATGTCCCCCTGAAACTTATTTTAATGGAACGTGGCCAAAATAATCTCCCATCATGAAGGTCACAGAAAGGCAAGCTGTGAAAGAGCTGCAGGATGAAAGGCTCGGTAAGACTCTAGTTCTATTTTGAATTCTTCCACAGTGATCACATATGTACTCAGATCCTGCAATAACATTAGAGATGTTCCTAGTCTAACAAAGAGAAACTGTGGTGGCTAATTCCTCTGGCCTAATCATTCTTTATTATTCGATCATGATTTTAAGTAATGAGATCATCTCTAATGTCCTTGATGACCTCGGTGAAGTTTACTGAGTTCTAAATTAAAATATGTTGATAATTGGTACTGGTAAGACAAGAGACTGCAGTCATTCTTATATTAAACATTCCAGTGCATAGGTGGAATGTCATCCTTAATATATCATTGCAAACACAACTATATAGTTTAAAATAAAAAAATAATATGCATTAAAAAACTTGAAATTAAAAAGTCTTGAAAAATGACATCCCTCTTTCCATATCCCTCATATTGATTTAGTCCACTGCTATTGACATAAACATGAACCACAGACATATTAATGGCACATTGAGTTCAGCCAAACATGACAATGGTGTAAGCATTTGAGAAATTCTCATTCAGTTTAGAGAAATTAAAAAGGGAAGGTGGGCAGAGATTCATCCATCTTTTTTGAAAAAAAAAATGTTTCTTAACATAAAACTGTGATCCCACCATGTACAGTACACAACAGCATCAAAAGATTCAGAGAATCTGGAGAAACCCTAATACGCGAGCGACAAGGCCGGCGGTCAGTATTGCATGCTCGTGATATTCAGGCTTTCTTGCGGCACTGCGTAGAAACCAAATGACAGTATGAAAACCTGCAGAAATCATTGTTTGTCATCTGTCTTTCTGGCCAAATACTTTTATATTACAGGGTGCTTTTGTTGCGCTGCAGAAAATGTAAACATCATACAAAATGCTATGCCAAATACATGTAGTTTTATTAAATTATTATTGTCAAAAAGTGAATCGTTTTGTACTTCATGGTTAGTAAATGTATACACTTAAATTTTACTAGATTTGTCGCAGCTAGGTTTTTTTCCTCTCCTGTGGTCTACATATAGTTAGCCAAGCAGACCTCTTAATTAGATAACGCATCTTGAACCTTGGAGCAGGCATCCATGTTCTGTTCTATTTCATACTGCTTTCATTTAAGGAATTGGTAAAATATAATTCTCCTTTCCAAGTAAACAATCTTGGAATATAAGCAGAGGTGAATATGAAAAGAAATTAAAAGTCCGCCCCAAAATTTTGATTCAACTGGCAGGACAGTGCAGCTACAGGTTTGAGCTAACTAAAGTAGCCAGGCTTTTGAAACAAATTATATATAAATATACAGTGTAGTAATCACAACAGCGTTCAACTGATGATAATACTGCTGATGCTTGATACAGATGAATGAATGATTCTAGTAATTTGTATGCTTTTAGCTAAAGCATTGTGTTTGCTGAGACAGTATTTACAAGGTAATTATAGATATCTGCACACATCTGTTATCATGGCCAATAATGCATAATTGGTACTGACAGACGGTTTCTGCTATCTATACTATAATCTCTGTTCATGTATTTATCTTTAATTGTGTGACTACTATATATACACAATAATCTCTAAATTATGCATCTGTTACTAATAGGTGGCAATGTTTATTTATTTACCTAAAATTCTTAACAAAAGGTGGTTTGTGCTTAAATATCAGTTATACTTGCCACCATGGCAATAGCAGTAAATTCCAATAGCACAAGCTTATTTTCACAATATAGGGAAATATAAACTAAGTTTTTGTATGTGATAACGTTTATAATTTATAAAAGTAAACTATGCTGGAAGCTAAATACTTATTTTTTTTCTAGTTATTTTGTATACATTAGGTTAATTGTATATTGCCATGCTGATCAAAAGAAACAGTTGAGCCAAGAAGAGGTTTCAAAAACCTTCATTAAAGCAATAGACATTGCAACACTGAGTAACATATGGCTTATGGTGTTAATGTATATTCTGGTTTCCTGGTAATGCATTGTTATAAATAGTTGCAGTGCCTCCTCCTCAGATATTTAAACAATTATGCATGCATAATGCTGACGTAGGTAGTAACAAGTTAGCCACATGTACTTATGCAAAAGTGTGATGGATTTGTGTACTTCTAATTATTTTTACTTCTACCCAGATATATGGGTGAGAAAAACAGTTTTTTTCTCAGTTTCATTTTACATTTCTCATTCTGTTCAAGCTGTTTTGGAAATGTACTTTTACTTGAGTTATTATTTCACCAAAGTATTAATCTTTTTATGTGATTATGTGTCTAGACTCCTCTACCTACCGCTGCATAATCATAGTTTTGGTGGAGAAGACTGATATAAAGACAGTAATTTCCCAAGTCTATTTTTTTATTTATTTTAACAGACACCATGCCAAAAGGATGGGACCTAGGTAACATATAATAATTTATTTGCCCATTTCATCGTGCTTTGTCACAAAACTTACCAAATTCTTAGCAAATCATGTTTGCTTCTTGAACAGCAATGTATTTCGGAGCACATTTAGCAACAATCTTGTATTGGCATTAACACTATGATCAAACTAAATGAAAAATACTTTCATATTCCTTTACTGTAGCAGAGTGAGGCAGCTCTACTTTTTTGTCAAGGATGCTTAAAAGTAAGGTGAAGTAGGCAGACTATCTGTGATAATGTAAGACATTTTCAGCTTGCTATCTAATGCAGACTGTAGCTCTCCCATGAAATACTAAACATGCTGTGGTATAGTTTGTTAGTGATAGTTAGCTAGCTAATTAAGGAGGTACACCAGTTTTATGCACATTGTTTATGTCTATAAAAAGTGTCTACATGTAAAGATATACCTTAGTGTCTGTGTGACCCATTCATATGCTTATTTAGAGTTGGCAGGTGTCTGGTTTGGTGAGATATTCAATATGATAAAGAAGTTAAAGTCCCATACAAGCCCTTTGATTGCACTTCTCTCTCAGCCCTGCAATCCTAAGGGCTTAGTGTGACTGCAGGTTTTCATTCCAGCGAAGCAGAAGCATGCATGACTAGCTGATGAAGAATGAGTGAGTGACTGACTGATTAAACAGGTGGAAGTAGGTATGCCCCTGTTTGTTTGGAATGAAAACCTGCAGTCACACCGGTCCTTTGCAGGTAAAATTGGACATTCCTGGTCTAATGGCTATACTAACCTATATTTGTGATTATCAGTGATGGAAAAATAAACTGATAATTACAACTTCTTAGCGCCGAAGTGTCAAGCAGTGCAACATAACCCGGAATAAAAACGAAGCCTACATCCCTGAATCCTGGAGCCATAATATCTTGTGGGTTTAGTCCCCAGGATAGGCTAAAATGGTATACAGCCAGAGCACTTTTAATAGTTTTAGTTTTCTTGCTGTGTGGGGAGACAGTGGGTCCTTGATGGTATCCTAGCAAGTCAAACCTGTTGAAAAGTAGAGTTGTTCATGTGGAGAGACCCAAGACTTTGCTTTCTATCTGTATGGCCAATGGCCCAACTGTAAGGGATCTGCTGTTGTACATGATGCTAACTTTGCCTAAGGCACCCAGAAGCCTTTCAGATTATTTTAGTCTTCTCTAGTGTCTGCATGTGCACCTCCAATTATATTTATTGTCAATTTATATTGGCAATGCTGTTTATATACTGAAGTTATTCTGTTAACTGGTCTGAATATATCTGTTGGATGGTTATAGGTTATATTTCAGTTACCTGTGAATCAAAGAAGTTTAAAGTTTAGAGTAAAGATGTTTAAAAATATGATAGTTGATAAAAAATCTAGTAATAGTTTGGAAAGAGGGCAGGATGTCTGGCACAAAGAAATCCGAAACTTTGAAACCTCTAGAGTCCTTCTCAATTCTCCAAACTTACAAAAGCTTCCTTTTAAGCAATTTACCTGGTTGTGCCAGATATCATTATTAGGTCCTTGCCAGTGAGTGGCACTTTTAAAATGGCTATGCTGAAAATTCTTGCGTAACCATAGGCCAAGCATCATTTTGAAGAACTTGCTTTGGAATCCAAAGTATTACGGAGTTACGGAGTTTTTCCATCTAGATGTCACATTTTTCATAGTAGTGACTGCACTGATTAGTGTGATCAGTGATTTTCTAAATGCTGGCTCTGGTTCTCCAGCTTGCCTATTTTACAAGCTTTCGACAATACTATTCTTGTAAAATGCTTACAGCCCATATGGGTTTCAGGTAATGTTTTAAACTGTTAAAAAAACATGTTATTTGTTGCTTTCTTGAAGTAAATAAGTTCCTTTTTAACCATATAAAATACAACTTGACTTGATCTCAACTAGGTTCCTTGAAGACAAAAATGGTTGAACAGCTATTTACAATTAAAAACAGCTAATGTAAGGTGATTCTTGTTTGTAAAATATATTTATAAAGAACTTTTTCTAAATCATTCACAATATTGACTTTCTGAGAAGCTCTGTTTGTGCTTGTGGTTTTGCATTCACATAAAGTTTGTAATTTGCATTGTATTGTATTTGGTCCACAATAATACACACATCACAGATGTGTGAGAGAAGGAATCAGTCGACAGGAATGAAATTTGGTGGGTGGGTTTGACATCATGAAACATATGACTGTTTTAAGCTTCATGCCCAGCTGCACATTTACCGTAAGCAAGAATGAGTCTTATCGCTATACCTGACTGACTACACATCCTGCTGCGTGTGCTTTCCATTGTGACTCATGCTTTTGAGTTGGTAGAATCTTTTGCGATCACAGAGAGAGATAACCAACAAAAATAAGCATGTGCTGAAGTGACCCAACAGCCACGACTGAGGACATTCAGCAAGTAGTGATGGCCTTTAGAACATATCCCGTTAGTACCAGCACGTTTGGCAGACAGCTGCATGACACAGGACTACATGTTTATGTCACTGGTTGCTTTATAAGCATTTACTTATTAATTATTTCGGTGTTTGTCCTTTATGTTAATGATTCATGCTCATTATGGCATAAATATTATCATTTTGTAATTTGCTCCATTAATATGTTGTCCTGCTAGTGCCCACGTGGGATTGGTTTACCACCTGCTTCCACACATGACACTGAAATTTAGTTCCAAAACTTTGTACCATGCCAAATATATATAAGTTAACAGTGCAGATGAACAATAACATTGCATTTCTAATCAGTATTGAAATAATGATGATCCTTAATAAAACAGCAATTGGTCATACATTTCATGACATATAGAAAGTGACATTGTGCTAAGGTACTGGTAACTCCTTGAGAATTCATTTATTTGATGACTTTGCTATTTGATTGCCCAAATGTAATACCTTTACATAGCACACTACATTGATCTTAGACAAAGGCTCTCTGGGTTTGCACATATTTGGCCTTGTGCCTTGTGCAGCTAAGCACTCTGAAAAAACGCTATTTACCCTCACTGACAGGAAAAGATCTAAAACTCTGAAAATTCTTGAGCATCATACCCTCTGATTATCATGGTTTTAACATCTCCTGGTGTGAATTATAAGGAGCACTTTCATTAGTTGCACACATTCCAGAGTGATGGCTGACAGATGTCATACATGGATTAAAAAAATATTTGGAACTTATGCACAGATATTTATTCATAAAAAAAATCAATTTAAAATGTGAAGCAGTTTAGAAAAGAATGTGAAACATGCCACAGTCACATGAATCAAGTGTCATTTATCAGTTGTCTGGAAGACTTATTGGAAGATGTAAAACTTTGACTAGTGATGTAAGCAAGGACGAGACTTCCTGCTGTACCTGACTGACCCAACAGCCATGATACGGACATTCAGTAAACAATGATGCCTTCCATGAGTCATTCTGTTAGTGTCAGCACCACTGGCACACATTACATGCATGCAGACTGTTATAAAGACTGCCCTGAACACCACGTCAATGTTGCCACAAACTGCAATGGTAATATGCCAGACTGTCATGGAGTAACACTCCACCTCCACTCCTACGGCCAAATCTGCAGGAACTGTGTGAGAATTTTCAAAATGACAAAAACTCAAATCTCAGGACACCATTACCAACTTCTACAACTCCATCCTGAGACATTTACCCTGTTGCATTAGTTAACATGGCTTCCCAACGTCATGCTGAGAGACTACCTCTGTATGTGTAGCTCAATAAAAACTGCTCATATGACTCTAAATCTTTCATCATTGCACTAACCCTAGAAATTGGGTAAATAGAGTAAAGCTGCAATTTCACTTCTCACATTGAAATCTTATGCTTTTTATGTCAATATTAAATCACAAAAACAAGTGTTACTTTTTTTGAATAAAACATGAATTTTCTAAAATAAATAAATCAATAAATGCCCTTAAACAAAACAACCATAAACTGTCAACATTAGATTTCACTCCATGGTTCCATGGTCAAGAGCTCTAACCTTAAAGTTGGAGCGAATGTCAAACTGCTGAGAAACTTTACAAACTTGTAATTTCATGTCAGCAACACCTATGTTTCATGTAGGCCTTTCGAAACATGTAATGTGTAAAGTTCGGACTAGCCTGTGTCTTTGCACCTAACATATGACCAGAATTTGACTAATTTGTCCAACAAAAAGAATAGCTATTCAGTTTTACTGTTTATGTGGCCAACCAAACCTGCCTGAGCTAGGCTATTCAGCTTTAGAAGACCATAGGTCATCAGGTAGAAAATGCAGTACAAGGAAAATCTATACCACATAGACTGTGTTGCACTGAGGGTACCAAGCTCATTGTACACATTTTATATGCAGTTAAAAACATTTATTAACTTTTCCAACCATTAAATGATATGAAGTGAAAATTAGACTTTAAACTTAATTGATGCAGATATAAAGTTAAAGTTAAAGTTAAAAGCCTCCTTAACTGCAATACCACGGTATAAAAATAACTTTGTGAAAATAGGATTCATCAGTATCTCTTGGTAAAAGGCCCTCCCTTGACCCAGCCACAATTTAACCCTGCTATCCATGAAGGTTCATATATGCAATTAATGAAGCATACAATTATTAGTCAGTGATAATTTAGCATCTTATTAGTCCATTCCACTAGAAATAAATACTGTTTGCTCATAAAGGAGACATGTCTTCTATGATAACTTCATTACTAGTATTTAGTGACTAACATAATAATTCCCTGGCCATTTGGACTGAAGAGAAGTTAAAGACTAGCATGAAACATAATAACAATATCGGATGGGCAGCGTATGCCTGGGAGAAAATGTGCATAGCAGATGTGGATGCATGGCTAAGAAAGGAGATAAGTTACCCTCTCTGGCCTTTAAGTGGAGCGGAAACAGATGGGAGACTCGCTGGCTCTCCTCAGGCACCGAACGTATTAAGAACATCACTGGCTACACATACAGCAGCGCTACCTGTTGTGCACAGCAAAATTCTTCACATTTCAAGAATTTTGTTTCTCATCGCCCCACTGCCTGAAACCCAACAAATTATTAGGATCTATTTGGTGCTATAGTTTGGTGATATTTATTTATCTGAATTTTCCTTTATGTCCAGGTGATGGCAATGTTTTGATGTACTTTGGCCAATATGTAAAAAAACTGCTAACAGGGTTGTATATTTGAAGGAAATGGCAAAAGTAATAAAGCACTGACATATGTTTTGGAAATGAACATCTGCTGAGGCTGGTGATAATCCTATTGACAGCCCATTTGACACCCAGAATCTCTGATATGATGTATTTTCCTCTGTGCCTGTAAAGCCAGTTTTTTTTTTAGAAATATGCATAAGGCTGCACTCATAAGCTGCACTAGACTAATGCTATTAAAATGGACTAAAATGTTAAGCAAGGGTATTTTTCCCCCCCAGGGCCCATATCTCACAGACGACAAGAGATGCAAGCTTTAATCATTTTACTTAGTGTCAGCAGCTGCTCTCCTACTTATCTATTAAATCCTGTAGATTTGGGGGTCCTGTGTGCTCATGCTGCTCCCTGCATTGATGAAAAGGCTTAATGGTAATGGTATGAAGAGACAGACAAGCCTACATGGAACAGCTAGAGCAGTAGCATGCTGCTTGGTAAGTCTGTAACTGTCTGCAGTACAGCCCCAGGGGAGGCTACGATGAAAAGGCCATATGCAAAGATTTTCATCTCAATACATCATAATTGACTCAGGAACAAAGCGAAAACTGCCAGGTCCGGATTCAGTATTGTCTCGATTCTCTAAAAAGTAAAACAGGTTTTAAAGACAAATGCCACCAATTTTTCTAACTTTCTGCATAATTACATACTTGAGACAGTTTTATTGTGAGTGGTCCGTTTTGCATTAAATTAATGCTCCACAGACTCTCAGTAACATATCAACAACATTTTAATGTTATAGCATCAGTGAAGCAACCTAACACATTCTGTGGATTTATTCGAGACATTTAGCTAACTATAAATAAAATTACTTTATAATCTGCTGAATGTTAAAGCTTTTCCACTTCCATTTGGAGGGTCCATGTGTCACTCTTCCGGGTTGGACCCTCCAAATGGAAGTGGAAAAGCTTTAGCATTCAGCAGGCCCCTACTCTCCATGTCAGCAGAGCATTACTCACCTGCTTCTCGTTAGATCTGTTTGTATATATACACTCTCAGTCTCCTTGCCTCTTTGTGGGGTTTTGCCAACTCTGCTGCGACTGAGCGTTCTCTGCCTGTTTGTATCGTGTTTACTGTGTTTCACTTTTGCTTAGTTTGCTGGTTTTGCTTAGTTTGCTGGTTTTGCTCCTTGCCTTTTCCTTCAGATTCGTTTACCTTGATTGGACTGATCTCATTACAAACCTGGTTATTTGGCTTTGCTTTTGTCTCTTACAGTATGTTCGCCTGGTTTACCTTTGTCAGCTTGCTGGTACTGCATGTTGCTACAGTCCTGCCAATAAACCTGATTTAACTTTACTCTCTGCACACATCTGGTTAGTCCTTCGAGCGTTACACCATGTTCCTATCTGTAACCTGAATGAAATATAGACAATATCAAAATGTAGACAACATGCTGCTGATGCTGTTCTGTAATAGTTTAACTTGATTAGACTTTAGCTAAGGTTAGGAATATACCCAGAGGTTTTTGTTTGAAGCTAAAGTAAGGATTAGAGCCATGATGAGGATTAGGGTTATGTAAGGGTTAGGTTTGGGGGTTGAGGTTAAGACAGTGGCGGAAAGTAACAAATTACTGTTACTCTCCTTGCGGTAGTACAGTTTTCCCTTAACATTATTTTTTTGGAGTAAAATGACTAAAATAAAAAATACTTATTAGAACAAGAAATATTTAGTTCTGATTTAACCAATTAAATTAGAGCAGTTTCCTGCCTTAAACACACTAATCTATAATGTTCATTTGCAAACTACCCAAAGAAAACAGCACTGTTATTATTAGCTGCTAAATCTGCTTCCTAAAACTTGTAAAAATCAACCTTCACCTAGGAACTGTTAGCTGACTGCTAGTTAAAATGAACTAAACATCATCTTTTTCTTTTCTTCACTTCTACGTTACTCTAACTTTGCTTTCAAGCTGTAGTATATGTTTTAGTGTGAGTGTTTAGATAGATACTTCAGTTAACAGGTAATGACACATAACTCATTGCTTACTCACAGTTTTTTAGATAACTTACATGGTAAACTTTGGGAACTTTGTCTAATACAGCTTCAGTGTAAACACTGGACAGTAATTCATTCAAGGTCAGATTTGTTTTTCACTAGACTTATTGTCCTAACACGTACAGCACGACAGTGAGCGGACACAGTTTTGGCAGAAGGTTGTACAAGACTAGATGCGATTCTGTTCAGCAGATCTCCCTCCAAATGAATTAATTTTGAATGTGGTACTGTGCATGGTGCACACCAAGATACCGAATTCTAGAAATGCACAACCACACACCGTGACAGGGGCCTGCGTGTGTGGAAGTAACGTTTGCCCCTCAATCTCACCTCCTTGATAATACATCATTAGAGACTTTTGTCTGTTCATCACAGAACACAGCTTCACTCTCGCTTTGTCCTCTTCACCCCTTCTTTCCCTCTACCACCACCTTTGTGTTTAACTGTGCAAGCGGCTGTCCAGTAGGTAAATTGTCAAATAATATAAACATAATTTTAGTTTGAATTTTAAATCAAATTAGTACAATTATCAAATATATCAAAGTAAAGACCATAGCTGTAAAAAATGCTGTTAATAAAAATTTTGCTGGTAGAAAAGTTCCACATATTACTTAATATACAGTGGGGTGCGAAAGTTTGGGCAGCATTGTTAATTTTCCTGATTCACATTTATAAAGCATTGATTGTTTGGATAAAAGAATTCCATTAAATATATCATATAGGGGACAAACACAGTGATATTTGAGAAGTGAAATGAAGTTTATATGATTTACAGAAAGTGTGCAATAATTGGTTAAACAAAAGTAGGCAGGTGCATAAATTTGGACACTGTTGTCATTTTATTGATTTCAAAACCTTTAGAACTAATTATTGGAACTTAAATTTGGTTTGGTAAGTTCAGTGACCGTTGACCTTCATACACAGGTGACTCCAATTATGAGAAAGAGTATTTAAGGGGGGCAATTGTAAGTTTTTCTCCTCTTTGCATCTTCTCTGAAGAGTCGCAGCATGGGAGTCTCAAAACAACTTTCAAATGACCTGAAAACAAAGATTGTTCACCGTCATGGTTTAGGGGAAGGATACAGAAAGCTATCTCAGAGATTTCAGCTTTCAGTCTCCACTGTGAGAAACATTGTGAGAAAATGGAAGACCACAGGCACAGTTCAAGTCAAGGCTCGAAGTGGCAGACCAAGAAAAATCTGGAATAAACAGAAGCGAAGGATGTTGAGAACAGTCAGAGTCAACCCACAGACCAGCACCAAAGACCTACAACATGATCTTGCTGCTGATTGAGTCACTGTGCATCGTTCAACTATTCGGCGCACTTTACACAAGGAGATGCTGTATGGGAGAGTGATGCAGAGGAAGCCTTTTCTCCGCCCACATCACAAACAGAGCCGCTTGAGGCATGCTAAAGCACATTTGGACAAGCCAGCTTCATTTTGGAATAAGGTGCTGTGGGCTGATGAAACTAAAATAGAGTTATTTGGGCATAACAAGGGCCGTTATGCATGGAGGAAAAAGAACACAGCACTCCAAGAAACACACCTGCTACCTACAGTAAAATTTGGTGGTGGTTCCATCATGCTGTGGGGCTGTGTGGCCAGTACAGGAACTGGGAATCTTGTTAAAGTTGAGGGACGCATGGATTCCGATCAATATCAGCAGATTCTGGAGACCAATGTCCAGGAATCAGTGACAAAGCTGAAGCTGCGCCGGGGCTGGATCTTCCAGCAAGCCAACGACCCTAAACATTGCTCAAAATCTACTAATGCATTCATGCAGAGGAACAAGTACAACGTTCTGGAATGGCCATCTCAGTCCCCAGACCTGAATATTATTGAAAATCTGTGGTGTCACTTAAAGAGAGCTGTCCATGCTCGGAAACCATCAAACTAGATATTTTGTAAAGAAGAATGGTTTAAAATACCATCAGCCACAATCCAGACTCTCATTAGAAGCTGTAGGAAGCGTTTAGAGGCTGTTATTTCTGCGAAAAGAGGATCTACTCAAGGTTTTTTTTTGGTGCCCAAATTTATGCACCTGCCTAATTTGGTTTAGACAATTATTGCACACTTTCTGTAAATCATATAAACTTCATTTCACTTCTCAAATATCACTGTGTTTGTCCCCTATATGATAGATTTAACGGATTTTTTTTATCCAAACAATCAATGCTTAATAAAGGTAAATCAGGAAAATTAACAACGCTGCCCAAACTTTTGCACCCCACTGTATTTAGTTCAAAGGCTGTGAAGGTGATGTTTACTGTCTGTAGCGCTTCAGACATATTTATGGAAGTTCATGTTGAAGGAACTAATGAGCAGTAGCTTCAGCAATAAACATTACATTATTAATCTCCCTGATATTTTGACTGTTAATCAAGTAATTACTGTTTTTGGACTGAATAAAAAATAAATATAGACTAAATTACATAGTAATACCTTATTTTTTATTTCAGCTTTTCGACTGGTAGATACACCTGGAATATATAATCATATAACAATAATATGCCTGCATTTTAATGCAAACGTTGTCCTTTTGCAGTTCACAGAAATATGTATTGATGTGTACAAGAAGAGCTCACTGGGATAAGTCTGTTTTTTTCTCCTGTAATATAATGTTTTATTTAGTTTTATTTGTACAGATCATTTCTCCAGTTAGGATGTATGGAAAAGTACTTAAATACGTTCTAAAACTAAAGTAACTAAAACTGATGATTCAGTTGGTAATTTCCTTTATTGATACTTTTGCATAAGTAAATTATCATTAAAGTAACAGTCTCTTAGGACTATGTCCTTTATCATATCAACTGTACAAGAGTTTTTTTTACTTAAATATTTTTAGATGCTTTATTAGTGCTGATGAACTTGTTTATGTACAACTGATATTCAGCTGCAAGTATCAGTAACCACAAAGGTTGTGCGAATGTAGTTCTCCAAAGAATGTTATATTTACGTTATCTTTATCAACATACATGTAAATGCTCAGAAGACCCAAAAGCTTTATCAGTGGTTCTGGAAACTATATAAAATGGCTATATATGTAAAGTTTCTGTCACAAATAACAGCAGAAATGTCTGTACATTTATCTACAATTAACTACTTCACAAAAAGCACACTAAATGACCATTCTTTAACATTCTCAATACTAGTATTATAAAAGATGTTAAGTAGTTTTCATTAGTTTGGTTAAACAAAGCAAACATGTAGCTTAAAGGCATTTTCCTAGAATGAAACATTTTGCATTTCGCAACTTCTCTAAATTATTTAATTTGTTTACATCCTAATGTATTAATAATGCTATAAAATAATACATTTTTGTCTCCGATTTTTTGATTAGTATGTTTTTCAGAAGACATTCCTGTTATATGTACTAATGGCTGTGATCTCACCTTATGCTTTCAGATGTACAGCAAAAAAACATGTTTGCAGAACAGAGCTTTTCTGCTTCCTTGCTTATATAAAACAAGGCAAATACTGTTCTGTGTACATTTCACATTCACAGCTACTGCACAGCTCCCTCCTGTCAAAGCAATAGGACTGTGTAAGTAATTTGTGAGTGTAAATGAAAGAAAGTGCAAAAATAAGTGGGTTTGTAGCAAGAAACATTCTCCAAATTGTTTGTAGAAAAAAATCATCAGAGTGTGTATGCTAGGAAAACTCCTCAAGAGGCTGTGTCAACTGACCTATAATTACTTGAGGTAATTGGGTCTTTTTAAGGGACTGTCATTGATTAATTGTGGAACGTCTCCACTAAGTAGAGACCAAAAGCACAGAGTGGACTGTATCTGAGGAATGTTTTATTAAGTGGAGTAAAGAAGCAAAAGGAACAAATATTTCTTTAGCCATTATAATTATGTGGTTAAGGAAAGTGAGATATATTGTGTTAGGGAATAGACTTCAGTCCATCCAAAAAGTGAGGCAAAACTCTGCAATACTGGTCATAAATTGAAACAGGAGTCAGTTGCCTTGCCTCTGCTCTACTCTACTCTACTTCAACTCTAAAGTAAATACCAATGCATAGATAAGCTTATAAGTAAAGAATAATAGATTAATTATAGATATACAGCTTCTGCAACATACGTAACATTATCTAGTTGTAGTAGTATGCTTGTGTTAACCTCTGGACATCCTTGTCACCAAGTTTTAAAGCTATTATTTTTTGCATAAATAAATCATCACAGTATGATGTAAACATAGTCACTCAAAATCTGTTAAACGTAGTCCCTCAAAACTGCTTTCAAAATAAATAATCAGTTTTAAAGAAACTTAGAGAGTCAAAATTGTTCGCAGTGATGCTGATAGTAACCAAAAATACCCAAAGCATTTATTACCTCTAAGAGTTTGTTCATAATGAATGACTGTGCCATGTGATGGTATTTACCCAGCAAGAGCAGGTGTTATTTGTAAATGGCCCTTTTCAAGGAAAACGAAACTTTCTTCACTTACAAAATTATTTGATGCAATATCTATGTGGTTTCAAAACACATTGTTCACCTCTCCATTCCATACTGTCCATATACGGAAAATATGTGACAATTTGTGTGATTTATCATATATACATATATACATATTTTAGTATTTAAGGCATTGTAACAAAAGGAGCCTTATGTACAGCTTATGTTATCTCAATCCTAGGTCTGGATGGAGCCTCCTAGGTCTGGATGCGAGTCATGTCAAAGGAAAGGCAGCCTGTACAGACTGAAAACAAAGAATTTGATGCACAGCAATGCCCTTTTGACCAATTTGACAATTGGACGGTTGCATAAAATTCTATGTACACATAAGCTATGCACTGTTGTTATGTGAATACCATAACATTACTGAACGATCTAAACCCAATAGTTTAGTAACATTACCTTGTCACAACACAATCATACTACTGTAGTTAGGTTAATGTAAAGTAAAACATTTCCTGATGAAGTGTACCTTCACGCGTATTAAGAGCTAGCAAGGTGAGTGATGACTCAATAGCAATATATATTTATATGACATTGAGTTAAATAATATAATAATCCAGAAGTCTGTTCAAACAATTGTGACTTGCATGATGTGAGGATTAATTGCATTAATTTAGAGAATTAAGAATAGGCATTGGTTGGAGTCTTTTAAAACATGTTTGGGTTGGATTAATTGAGAGTGGGTACTGGGTGGATTAATTCCGAGAGGGCATAGTTTAAATTTGCATTGTAGAGACAGAGCACACATTGATGGGTTTAGTTGAGAGTGTGCATTAAATAGATCCATTCTAAGTGGGCATTGGTTGGATTCATTGAGAGTGGATATTGGTTACATTCTTTCAGAGTGGGAGTTGCTATGTTGCTTTGCTAAAGATGCTTTTGATTTGTACTACATTTGTGTTTATAAGCAGAAAAGAATGAATTTCATTATTTGCTTGAATTGATCTTGCTTTTATTTGGAGTTGTGGTTGACTTTACTTCTCAGCCTCCTTTAGACTTGGTTATGACTCAACTAGTCATGGTCTTAAACTTGTCTTGGACCAGAAAAAGGTGGTCTTGACTAATACCAGCCTAATACTATGTCACCTCACACTTGACTACTGAAGTATTTAGTCACAGATCTTGGACTGGTTCACAGAATTCAGCTTCTAGTCAATTATTAACAGCAAGTTTGTGTGGTTGCAAAAAACTAAAACTTACTTTGCCTTTTTTTTTTAAGTAAATGAGGACTTTTGAGTCCCTTAGCAACAGTAGCCTGGTCAAATTATAGGTTTTCACCACTATTCAGACACCTGTTCTATAATTATTGACAAATGGATATTTTATAAGAAGGTGTATAATGAACATTGAAAACTACCATAACAGCAGAGATTGGAATTTCTCACATCAGGTTACACTTGTTAATTCTTCAGGAGCAGCAAATTCTTTAACATTTGATGGGCAACAGTCATTCCTTTTCACTTTTGTTATTAGCATGGAGGAGGCAGATGGAGTTGGGGACCCCAAACCTGCTATGACAGGTTGGTTCTTAATAAGTCTTATGGTATGCAATATGTTCAGTCATATCCATAATGCGCACCATTTGTAATAACATCACATAGCTCCTGGCCCCCCTTTTACTTATTGCAGCTATACGTCTAACCATTAATTGGATATGGATGAAATGCTGCAAAGCATGTATTTTGATATTATTTATCATATAAAAATCGAGTCACATATTTTTTAGATCATTGGAGTATACCATCCAGGCATGTCTAACTTTACATTCTTGACCTTCTCTTGATTACATTTTGGTGTGGACACTCAGTGCATGTAAAAATATTCTGAAGCCTTAATGATCAGGGACGTAACGATGGGGAATGTAGAAGAAAAATTTTCTCCACATTCTATGGATCTGGACTTCCATATATTTATGTAGGCAAATAAGTGAATCTTGCTCAGAGGATTTCCATCATGCAGTATATGAAAGACTAATAGAAATTCTCAATGTTATGTCCTTTATTATGAGTCTGCATAATTTATTCATTTGGATTAGCTGAACTGCAGTCAGTTCCAAGGCTTTCTTCTAAGGCAAAGTCACATACATTCGCTTAAAGACACTTTTTTTTGGTTTAATTTAATTTCTACATCTAGAATTCTAATTATGTATGCCATGGCATGAATATGTCAGTTATAGTCATATAAGACAGTTCTTTGTGTCCTTTTAATCGTGTTTGTAACAGTGTAAATGAGAAGTGCTTGGGGGATGAGATGAACGAACTATGAAGGTTATTCCAGTCTCAAGGACCACCCACTCAGGACATTTCTGTTGTTCGCTGTATGGCTGTTATTGGACAATGGCCCAATTTATGAAAAGATTCAGTACAAGGAGTGCTGTCTTGCTGGATAAAATTGATTGCAATGCTTAAAATAATTCACACTGATCATTTTACTGAAACTGCTTTTGAAAAACCAGGTTCAAAAATATAGGTAGCCATTTATTGCTGGTTATTTGTGTTGTTGAGTTATTTTGGAAAACCAGTTCATAGGGTATAAGTCTTTCTTGAAAATGATCAATGGACAATTTAACCTGGTGGATGTATATAAGAAAACCAATTAAAGCTCATATTTTACCCATGTGCCCAAACTCAGCAATAGGCTGTTTGGAAGATGATGGCTCTTATGCATTTATGCAGACTTAAGATAAGAAATGAAAATTGCTAATGGTAAGTTTAAAGTGTAGTGGTACTGCTGACTAGCCAAGAAATTTAAGATATATAGAATATATTCTTTTTTGGGCTAGAACAGTTATTTAGTAACAACATTAATAACAACATTACACGTGTTTGTAGCTTTTTTGACCGTAGCATTTTAATTCCAGTTTGCATTTATTTACTAACAGAACCCCAAAATACTAAATTAAATTAAATTTAATTGTAACATTCGCAGATCAAGATGTATTAATGGATTTGATAGGTCTTGTACAGTCTGAAATGAACTGTGGATGTTGGCTAGCAACTGGATGTTGATGATAAGACAAAGACGAAATGTGTTGATGTAAAAAAAAAAAAGAATCATTTAATAAGTGTGTAGCTTTTTTTTTTACCAAGGCAGTCTTTTTTCCAAAAAGAAAAAGCTATTAGCATCTGTGAAGAATATGTTTGAATACATATTCGAATAGTTTATGGAAAAAATAATTAACACATGACTTTTAAGGGTAAGGGTGCTATTGTCTTAGGCCCAGTACATTCAAACAAATAGATTCCTTTATTTACATCTATTCTTGACCGTGGTGTACGGTGCCACTCTTTTCTCATATTTTTTTTCTTGTTGTTTTCATTTTTCTTCATGACTCACAGTTGCAGTCCAGGGTCAGAAAAGAAACACAGAGCCCTTGTGTCTGTGTGCAACCCCACACGTATTCATAAGACGAAATGATCAAATAAAGTCTGGAAATACAAAAAACATACTGAAATGAAACAAGGCACCTCCAATGAGAGGAGTGCTCAACAGCTGCTGCTGCTTCCAATCTCTGGAGGAGATGCCTATCAGTTTAGTCAAAGACTTCCTTGGTGCAAGGTCCATCCTAGCCACTATTTAATCATGTCTGGCTTTGCCGTGACAAATTGGGGTGCAGTCATTGGCTTAGACTTGACTTCTTTACCCATATGGCGGACGATGATATACCTGGCTGTTATCATGGTTCGAGTGATGCCTCCAGTGGAAATGATTGCTTCATTTAACCAGGCTTTATTGTTGGGCTGGAAGGGGTGGCTGCTGGAAATGGTGTGGAAAGGAAATGCTTTATCAAGGCGACCGTGTTTGGAGGTGCACTGTGCAACACCTGTGACTTTGGGCAGGCATATGTCTGTCAGGCAAAGGGGCAGACAGCATTGTACATGGCTCTCTTCTGGAAGTAGGAGCAGATAACAAGTGAACTCTTACATATGCTCCAACAATTTTAGCAATGAATGCCATGCAAAGTATTTAACAGACAAGATGGGAACAGACACAAATGCAGTGCGGATTAGAGGTGTGATGCCGTTTCCAGCAAGGAACAGTGCAATACAGAAAAACACAAGTTTTATATGTTATGTTAAGAAATATCAGCTCCTCTGCGCTTGAACTTGTACAAAAATGGACAGATGTACAGTGGAAACATGTATTATGATCTGATGCATCAAGTTTCTATGAAACTTGTGCATGTTGTGTTCCTGAGGTCAAAGAGGCAAATGACCATCCAGATTGTTACCAGTGTAAAGTTAGGCCAGTAAGCATGTCAAAGGAAAATAAACACAGAAAGATATATACACATTTGGATGCATCAAATAGTGGCTTTAAGACCGTAGACTTATTTCAATGCTTATTTCAACACAATAATGGCAAGAAACATTCAACAGACGTTACAACAGCATGGCTGTGTATTCAGACAGCCTGTCTCCTCCTACTAAAAACGGATGGCACATTATGGAATGCAAAACATGACAATGAAGACTGCATATGGTTGCACAACTGAAGACTTGTAGAAATGAGAGAAAAAAATTACCTTCAGAATGGTATCTGATTGTGTCTTCAGTGCCCAGGAATAAGCATTCATTTATAAAATGACACTAAAGTTCATAAGGTTTAATATACGTCAAACAGAACTGACTAATCTCTACTTTCTGTCTTACCATATTTAATCATCTGTTTATTTTATATACTGTGCCTACCTTCATTAAAAATGACATTTTACACAATTTATAAACATATATACTAACAAACCATATTTGCAGTGTGCAGTTTCTTGGTATGTGTTTGGCCTGTGTGCATGCAATCTTTTAGAGAAGAAATAAAAAAATGGTTCAGAAGATGACCCCAAGATCTATTCCAGCAGTTTCTGAATAGCTGAACTTCATCAGTTATCTAATAGAACTGACTCGACAGAACTCTCTCACTCAAACTGGCTAGATGAGCTGTTTTTGCCAAAAACTCAACAGAGACAAACCAATAGATTAATCTATAAAGGCACTCAGGCTAACTGAAATCTTTTTAAATACGAACACGAGATAAAGCATCTTATTTACAATGAGAGGTAGATATGGACATATATTACTTAGAATATGCTAGCTATGAATATTATAAGACTGCTTGTATAAAGGTGCCATAAAATAAGAAACCTGTATTTATATTAGTGTTGAAAAAGATGACTTATATAATAACACTGATGCACCCCCACCCCCAACACACACACACATTTTATATGTGACAATAGAGAAAAAGAAATGAAAAGGTATACTATGTGGCAAACTCTATTACTCGAGGCCATGAAGAGGATGCTGGCACTTTTCATACCCATTCCAAAAAACTGTCAACAGACAAGGCTGAATTTGTCTTCCTATTAATCAAATGTTCTATCATAAAAGCCATGCTTGTATAGGCACCATCCTGTAGCAGTATTTAAGGTGGAACACAAAGTGAGAAGACAATTTCAGGGCCCATAATCTTTAGCAAAATCCAAGACAACTTTAATTCAAACCTGCATATTTCACTTTGCACAGGATTTGACACTGAAGAGACTAAAGAGAGGAGCAGCCATGCTGCATAATTCTTACCACTTTTTGCCATTTAAAGCAGATTATTTTACATGGAAAGTTTTATAGAGAGCTAAACTTAAATTTACATTGTGTTGTTGAGATTGAAAGCAAGTTACTCGTATAGGTAATGTTACCTATTAGTAATAGTCTAAAGATCAAGCTTAATTAATTAATTGATTAAAAAGGCTAATTTTGCGTCTTGCCTGTGTCAATTCCAAAATGTTGCTTCTTGTGTAATCTTATAAATATATTCATGAAATCACCAAAAAAGAGAAAACATCTTGTTTCATTCTGGAGTCAAAAGTCACATACCTTCTATGTAAACATCAGAAAATGATTAAATTCAAATGCATTCTATGACACCTATAATGGAAAAAGACTAATTTAATATGCTCTGTAAGTTCATCTGGTACTGCCATCCAGCACCAAGCTGACACATTAAACACAAGAATATATGTTTTTTTCACTTCATGCTATGCATTTGTATATAATATTTAAAATCTCCAAGTAATGTAAATAATAACATTTTACAAGCAACTTAATGATAGCATTTTTTCTGCCAATGTTAGTGAATAATTTCTATTTCAATTTATGGTGCATTAAAATGTGCAGATGTGTGTTCCCTGGATGTGTACTTTTTCAACAAAACAGTGCATAGTAATCTGACTTGGGCCACCCAAACTGTTGCATTCAACTGTATTTTTTTTTTTTCAAATTTGTCTCGCAGTCCAGAAGTAAATATTGTAACCTTAATATTTTCTCTACAGTTCGTAGAAAATGTTAGTTCTCTAATTGGATCATTTTGTTGTACTTTTCTATCAATGTATAAAAGATGCACAAGTGGATGCACTGTGATTTGAAGTGCTGAGTGCACAGGCACATTCAGAGTGCAGGTCAAATTGGTTAAATCTGATAAACCTATTTTTAGTGAATAGGTTTATCACAGAAGCTCTACATTGAGACTGACGTGTGACATATTTGTATTCAGTGTCTTTACATATCAATGAATCCAACATCAGCTTCTATGGTTGTAGAGGGCTGAAGTATTGATATCAGACGCTGTTTTTTATGAACACTCTGGCTGTGAAGAGAATATCATCGCTCGGCGAACTTAATAATAAAAAGCTCATTACTCCATTATTAATGTGTGAGTCTTTTTCCCCTGAAATGACCTGGTGTATGGAACAAATCCTAATTATGAGGCACATGATTTTTAATGGCTAATTTGTACAATGATATGGAAGCAGAAATTAGCATATTGTGAATTAGTCATTGCTGAAACCATCCGGATGTGTGGCATTTACAAAAATGTCAGCTAAAAGGAATAAACAACCTACTGTTGTCTTCTCCTTCCACAGAGAGGTACCCATTAGTGCAGAATGTCAGTGTGCCTGTGAGTGTGTACATGAATGTCTGTGTATGTGTGTGTGTGTGTGTGTGTGTGCATGTGTGTTTAAAAGCAATCCACTACTTTTACTTAACAAAGCCACAAATGATCAAATGTTAATCTTCTCTGACTTCAGCTCTTGTGTCAAATGATGGTAATGTAGGATATAATTTTGAAGCGATTATTAAATATGCCACGAGTGAAAATTGAAAGTACACACCACTGGCTAATTTACTCATTAAATCTGCAAATCTAATCACATGGTCATTAGTGATGCGCTTATGGAAAAAGATGGGGTGATATTATGGCACCCTGTTGCTTAGAGCCAAAGACACAAAATCAATGTTCGTAAATTGGATTATCATATTACATCCAGGAAAAGTGAGGAGTTAAGCCTATTATTAAATTACTAGCTAGGTTTTAGATATGTGAAATGATAAGAGGAACATTAAAATGATGTGATTAAGTCAGTGAGCTCAGGGAATAGGGCTAAAATAATTAAAAACTGCGACAAGAAAGCACAAGGTGCACTTAGCCATGCACATCCTGTGATAATGACTGAATAAATGGAGGCAACAAAGGTTGAAAATTGGAAAATTCTTGTATTAGCTACTTAGCATAATACAAGAGAGAAAATGTCTGCGATGTCTTCTGTTTAAGGTCCTGTAGCTAGCTGAACAAAATGGCTGGACTAGCATTTATCAGTTAATCTGAAAAAAAAAGGCAATATATTTGATTTGTGGATGAACAATGTGTTGGTATTTATATCACTGTACTGCCTCATAATTCCTCCCCACCATAATCATGTTTGAGAGTGTATTATCACCATATGTAAAATCACCAAATGAGATTTAAGTAGAATTGTCAGCCTGTTGCTCTCAATAATTCATAAAGGCTAGTTTCAGCTGTGGCCATGTTAATCCCTCTGCCTCCAACATCTCATTCTCCTCAGTTTCTCCTGCTGCTTTGTATTCGGCACCACAAATGCAATTTGTTTGTTTTCATTCCTTTTGTTTAATAAGCCTACTAATATCAATTACACCCAAGATTGCCTGGTGTCTGCGTGTCTGCCACTCCAAACACGCACACGGAGCAAAAGTGCAGGCAAGGAAGAAATTTAACCTCTGAATACAGATTTCTAATTGCTCTGACATTGTACATGCCATTGGGCCTCATTTGAATGTTTGAGTGAAGGAGCAATTTTAGCCTTTTCATTTGCACACTTCATTTCCCACCACCTTCTCTCTCCTCACCTTTCCTCATCAGTTTAGAAAAAGTGGGTAGAGAGAGAGGAAGAGTAGCATATGTGGGAAAGTAAATGAGAGCGCGAGAAAGAAAGGTAAGGGGGGAGAGAGAGAAGAGAGAGGCCTAGACTGAGGGGAAAAAGTAAAAAAGATACTAAAGGTAAGACAAAAAAGAAAGAGTGCATATATAAAAGAAGGAGGAAAGAGAAAGAGAGCAGGAGGGAGAGAAAATATAAGTGAAAATTTGAATGACAACATATTGAATGAACAAGAGAGAGTGCATAGATACAAAAAAGGGGGGAGAAAGAGAGAGAGAGACAGAGAGAGAGAGCAAGAGAGAGAGAGAGACAGAAAGAGAGAGAGAAAACAGTGTGAGTGAGTGTGAGAGACACTTATGAACTGAACCCATCTGTTCAAGCTGTCAGACCTTTTCTCCTCACAATTTATGGTGTGCATCTATCTGCTGAAGTGCCCTCCTACAGAGACAGAGAAAAGCCTGTGAGAAAGCTCCTCTGACGCCAACTCCTCGACCTACTTCACAAGCAGGTTAGTAAAGAGACAAGGAGCATAACACCTGAGACAGCACTTGCAGACAAATGCTAGACTAACAGGTGAACATCACAGAAATTATAGCCCTTTAAGGATCCAGTCTTCACACCGATGCCCCACCGACAGTTCACAGGAACGTCCAGCAGGGCTTCCATGGGCAAATATACAACACCTTACAGACAGATACAAGCCTTGTTAGCAGATACATTGTTGCAAAGCCTTTTCTGTTCCACAGGTACATTCACCACATATCACTACAGGGAGGTAAGGAAGAAAAATATACAGTTATGTGCAATGAAGGAGACTAAACAAATAAAAACAATACATCTATATACATTATAATAAAACATGTTAAATGTATATAAAAAAATTTGTGAAATTGTAGCAAAGAATTTCCATCTCAAGGGGCTACACTGTCTCTGCTTCATATGGTGCGCATATGGGTAGATGTAGGGCTCCAATTAACATGAATTACCCACATCACATTCCAGTTACGCTGCAGCTTTTCAACTCTGAACATAGAGAGTAGGTAATTGTGGGAGTAGTTGCACACAATTTGTTTACTGTGAATCCCTAATTAGGATATAATGCTATATGTGGCACGTGCGAGGGAGAGAAAATGTGTAAACATCCTCTCAAAGCAATTCCTCATGATTTCGATTCATTATGATAATAGTGGCAATTAGCGTGTACCCAAATACTGCTTCTTAATTGAGCTTCATCTGTTCTGGTTAAAGGAGACGCAAATCATTTTAACTTAGGGACAGTTATATCTGCTAGGGATGTGCATTCTGACTCATTCTGGTATGTGTAAGAATACAGGTGTCGAGTTAATTGTGGAGCTGAGGAGAAATGAAAGAAAAACAATTTTCTATTTTATATGAAAACTCTGGGGTGGTAACAATTTAACATCAACCAAAGTATTACATTTTGAAGCATGCGTTATTATTCAATAATGGCTGAAATTGGTTGTGCTTACATTCCAAATGAATAACATAAAGAAGCCTGCCTCAGGTGAGCTGATGGGCTAAAACTATAGCTAACCTGCATAAAATTTTTGTGAGCTTCCTCGTCTTCGACAGGTGTTTTGTTTCATTTCAGTGGACAATGCACCGACATATTAGTCCAAAAAAAAATGTGAGTGGCTCTAACCTCAGCCTAACACAGTTACTGGTAAATGCTATGCTACCTCTGCCTTCACATCTTAAACAACATGCACCTGGCAATGCATACATGTTTAGCCCCTTTATGTTTCAGAGTAACCATATATCATAACATACATACTCACAAATATGTGCAAATGTTTCAATTGGGGAATTCTGCTAGGGCATGAAATTTCAATGAATTATTGATCTGTATGTTCCACTGTCTTCCTGTGATGATATGTAAAGAAGCGATTACAGGATTTGATTATTGGTAACCCTAAGGTGTAGCTGCATACCTGAGTACCCATGCACGCCCTGTTATTTACACTACAACATATCACTGTCATAATGAAACTTAATAGCTCTAAAGGTGATATAAACTAGTCATTAGGGACTGTACAACCAGCACTCTCTGTATGTCTAATTTACAGCCACACTGACCTCCACTCCTCTATGTGTTTATTCCACAGTCATACTGAGTCTCACACCTCTACGTATCTATTCCACAGTCACACTAACCCTCACTCAATAGCCATACTGATCCACACTCCAAATCCTTACTGATCCACAGGCATTTTCCATCAATGAGGAACAGGTTCTGTTCTGGTTTGCATGCCTAATTTTGAGTTTGATGCATTTCCAACAAAAAATAAACAGGTTCAGAAGTCAAAGGTTCATTCCCAGCTGGAACCAAAAAATAGTAGGTTGCTCAGCACGAACCATGATGAGATCCGTTGGCATGTCAACTGTTAAGGAAAATAAAGGCAACAATGGCGACACCCAGTGGTCTGCTGAAGAAAATGTTCTGCAACTTCTTATCACCACTATTTGATCTGTGCTTGCTTTCTGAATGAAAACACACATCTGTAATAACAGCATAAATGTATGCAAGTAATCTATGCACTCAGCCATCTTGTTTGTACTGTTTACTAACATTGTGCAGTGCCCTTTGTTAACATTGATGTACTCTTTGAAGTTCCTTGGTTCCAATAAAAGCTGGTGCAAATTCAGACTGGCTCCCTGAATAGCACCAAGGTTCTACGAAGCCTGAACAAAACCAGTTCAAGAACCTCTGTGTGTCTATTCCACAGTGATACTGACCCTCACTCCTCTGTGTGTATAATTCACAGTCACACTGACCCACATCCCTCTATATGTCTAATCCACAGCCATACTGATCTGCACTCAGAGACTACACAGAGGTGAATACATGTGTAATTTATTCACCTCCAGTTCCATTCCACATCCCTTGTCACCACTTTAGCTGCCAGTCCTAATATCATAGCAACTGCTTATTGTTACCTGCCTATTCAACACCTTGGCAACCACCTGGAATACCACAGTGACTACTTTGCAACACACTAGAAATGATAAAAAATACATAAAAGCATAATAACCACCTGGCAGTGCCCTCGCAATGATTCTTAAATCACTTTAGCTGCACAAATACTCACAAAAGACTTCCCCAAATAAGTAGTGTAGTGAGCAGCAAAGCAAAAAAATAAACCTTTGCTTTACTCAATTTAGGTAATTCCTTAAAAAACAAAACATTATACATAAATAAACATAGAAAGATACATGGCTTAGTCCTAATAGTAAGAACAAGCAACATTTAGAGACCTTATAAGCCCACTTGTTTTTCATTTTTCAATAAATTTGAATTAGGATCCAAACTACAGTTCAAATACAGCTCAAAACTGCCTTGTAGTAAAAAGCCTGATCATTTGGCAGCAGTAAATGTATGGGTTTGAAACTTAATGGTCTTCTTTTAGATGAATTCTCATCAGATGGAAATGAATAAGAGTTGCTCTGTACAGATGGAGCGCCGCCTTCTGATTCTCGGTGGCCCGCTCTGACTGATGGAATGAAGCTCTGATTTGGGCTAATAAAAAATACCCTCCGAGCTGGCTTTCCATGTGCACGCAGCTAGGAGGAGCAGTCATTTATTCCTTCACAAGGGGTCACTTGTATGGTTAATAATTCATTCGGCATATGTCGAGCTGTCAGTTACTACGCTTTGATCAAACCAGGCTTGTCTATGGGCACAACCATCAGTTTCTACTGGAGTCATAACTGCAGCTCTCTCTCTCTCTCTTTCTCTGCTTGAGTTTGTGTGTGTGTGTGTGTCTCTTGTACACATACACAGGTTGCATCATGTCTGAATGTAATCTTGACAAAAACAGAAATGGAGAACACCGGCTGGATTCTGTGCTGTTGATGCTGCATTGTATCATGATACTTTTGCAAAGCCATGTGAGATATTTCATCTTGCATGGTGACAGAGATGATGAAAATCTGAAGAGAAAAAAGCTAGACAAATAAATGGAAGAGAAATGAAAAGGTGGGGTGGAAAATGTGAAAGAAAGGGCGTGTGTGGTAAAAATCATGCGGTAGAATAACAGAGTGGCCCCGATGATAGCTGTAGATTCTGACAGACAGGGTGCAGAGTGACGAATGGGGAGAACTCCTCATAAAGGAACTGGGAGCGCACTCGGCCTGTCAATGCAGGCGCATCAGCCTGGGGAAATCAGGCATATATGAGGGCATTAGAAGTGCAGGAGTAATGCGAGAGCTCGCTGAATTTAAATGTCTCTATAAATACCAGCAGAGGGGACAGGAGACCACAGCAGCGTGGTTTACATCTGGAGCCAGACAACACACGGCCTAATAAAGTGCACACAGCGATATCAAAAACTAATTAATTCACTTTAAATGTTTTCTCACACTTTTTTCGGTCCTCAGCGCCATTGCTAGTGCGGACCGGCTGCTGTATTTATGCAAACATAATTAGATGGCGGAAGGACGAACAGGAGTATGTTCGTATTTCCCACCAAATAGTTAAGGGCAGAAGGATAATAAAGTTAGGTTGCCATAGCAACACCCTTCTGCTGTATAATGTCTAAAGGAAAGGAGGTGGGGGGGCACTGCATGCCTGCTTCTCTGCTTCTTCCGTCGCTTTCTTTCACTCTTTCTTCCTCTCTCTGTGAGGTACTGAATAACAGAGGGAGAAGACAGGGTATGTGCATTTCATTAAGGCACATAAAGCCACATTGTTCAATACCTTTAGTATGCGCTAGAAATGTCAGTGGCAGTCAAAAGCGTGCGAGGTATCAAGGTAATCACACACGTCCTTTCTCCTTTTATCACCTCTAAAGAGCTCGATATATCCAAGCATGTGCAGGTGTAGGCAAGATCCTTTCTAGACATAATTTGGGAAAACAGTCTCTCATGCTACATATTTGGATATAGGGAATATAAGTCATGATGACGTGTTGCCAGGTTAGGATTTAATTTAATATGCATAGCACTGTGCATATGTCAGAGATCAGCCTTCATTTTTAAATGCACAGCAAACATAGCCATTAAATACAGGTTGTCAGGAATTGTTTCAACAAAATATAATGGGACAAAAACTGGTAGGCCACTAAAACACTTACCTTCAGGTCAACTGTACATATTTTCCTCTTTCATCTTTGAAAGATAATGAAGCATCACTCTTACCTCAGTATCCCAAAAAGAATGGAAGGTTTAATAAAGGCAAAGGTTACACTAAGTATTCATTCATTCATTCATTCATTTATTCATTCAACCACACTAAACATTTTTAAATATTAAATTTAGTTTTATTTAGGCATCTGATTTTTTTTTTTGTTATGCTTTCTGCTCGTCCTGGCATAAAAAAATAGTATAATAATAATTAACTTACAAATTAATGACCGTTTGAAATGCAAATGGGAATATTAAACGGTGATCTTTGACTTTGGCATGGCTCGGTATATTTGTTCATCACTGAAAAGTCTGTCTTTTTCCCACAAAACTACCTTTTTTACCTTCAGGTGATATCCAGAAAAATATTACTAAGATGATTTGCATTTGGTACTTTCTGCTGGTTGATAAATTGGGCAAAGCACACAGGAGGTTAATAACCCTCAGCTCAAATGTGGGACACACCTGTATGCTTTCTAAATATAACGACACACTAAGACCAATACTACTAAGACCAAGGCTACTAGAAGAAATGCATTTATACCAATTGAAGGACACAATCTTTCACATACATAAGGTAAAATAATAATTAACAAACATTCATACAGACAAACAACCACCTTCAGATTAATTTTGATGGACATCACAATAGAATAAATGCTTCTCTGTGAGAGTGTGATTGGCAAATCTCCTCAAAGCAGAGTAAGAGGGAAATTAATTCAACAATTATTCATATGTGGCCACATATTTTATGCCTTTTTGTCAATTGTCCATACTCTCATCGCTTCGCTTGTTTCTATTAATTAACAAGCTGTCCCACTTTACACTGTGGTGCTTAATCAAACTGATAATTAGCACCAGGCTCTCATAGTCCTCCTTGATTTATCAGTCCTAGGAGAATATTGTGGACTATAGAGTGGGTGCCTACTAGTCGCCCAATCACCACGAGGACTGTCTTTCGCAAAGGACCATTTCGTGATGCCGTGTCAAATTTCTGTTTAAGATTGTGAGTTTTTGAGAGCTGGGTAGTGCCATTTTTGGAATGGCGAGGCAGAAAAAACTGCGACCAGCCAAGAAAACATTTGCTCCCAGCAGAATAAACGGTAATATGGTGATGTGTGCATGCAATTCACAGCAGCTGGGTTTCGCAATGTAGATTTTTACTGTTAATTGAGCACCAAGAGGCCCTACAGTCTAATTAATACATCAACACCTTTTCTTAGAATGATAGAAATAACCAATTGGTATCATGTGATTTCAAGTTGCTGTTCTCTGGATATACTTGAGACAAATATGCATATTTGCACATAAAATACATCACATCAACAGAACTGTCATCTTTCAATTTTTATTTTGAAGTGTAGTCAAATTTAGCACCTTAATTAAGTTAAGCACCTAACTGTCGTTAACAAGAGAAAGCATTAATGGCACATAAAAAAAAAACAGTTTCTTAGTTTGACCTCTTAAACCATTCATAATTCCAGCCTAAAGCCCAGCTGCTGCAATGACTCTGTGACCCCTCATCATATATAACTTGAGTCCCATTGATGGCTCGCTTGATAAAAACAAAGTTATTTCTGCAGTCATTATTTTTAGAAACTGGTTATCATTGAACAGCTTGTAAGAAAAACACACAGAGCAGTTGGCAGTAGCAGCAAGATCAGGAAACTTAGCACTGGGGAACATGTAGAACTGTGGACGTCAATGTATGGCACATGAGCAAAATTAATAGCAAAGTGGAAAGCTACAGTTCTCTTTGAATTTAGGGATCGGTAAAAAGTCAGTGTGAATCAGAAATCAGAAGGTGTCTCCAAGTGTAAAGGGGTGGGTCTCTGGAAACATGCTGCTCAGGTAGGAAGTGATTGTGGGTGGGACGTGATTTAATTCTTCAGGATTTGATTAGATAGAGAAAAGTGGGTGTTTCAGAAAGAACATGAAGCCACATCCGCTGAAGTACTACTTTTTTTTTGTTTGATGTGTATTTTTTGTTGTTTTCAAAAATGACTCCTCACAGCGTTAGAAAAGATTTGAAAATGTATTTTTTCCTTAACTCCTTTTAAGGAGCAGATGATGTAAAACACTGGTTAGTGCAGCGCTCCCAGTAATACAGGATAGTCTGTTTTTTAATATTGTTCTTGAAATGCATATGTTTGCCTATTTTTGATTATTGTAATTTGTTGAGTAGTTTTTGTGCATTTTGGCAGGTTCTGAAGAAATGTTGGGCTAGAAACTATAGAAGCAGTACCACATACCAAAGAGGAACCTATATGTCCCGTTTTAGCACATAAGAAGCAATACAGAAAACCACAGACTATTCACAGATTTAATAGAATGAATTAATCAGGTTTAGAATTAGCCTTAACTGCCACCTCACCATTTCAGAGCTAAAAGAGGTTTGAGGAAAAGTACAATGTGATAAGGCCAGTAATATTAGCTGAGCTACAAGCTTAGCTTTTGCCTTTTAAACCATCTGTCATCTGCTATGTGTTTGTGGTCTGGGTTTAATGCAGTGCAGCAAACGTGACACACTGAGTGGTGGTGTGCTCCTGACATGTCTGGACTGTCGTAGCCTTAAAAGTCTTAAAGAGTGTTTTTTTTTAAATAATGAGATACAAATATGAATGTCAGATTTGACTGAAATTCTCATCACTACTTGAAACATGATGCAGCATGACAGAATCAGGGGAGTATAAAAGAGGAAAAGAAATGAAAGCATGCAACCACTATTGCCCTAAACAGATGTCAGTGATAAAACTGGACACAGTGTTCATGATTTTGATGTTAATTCTTTTTCAAATTACCTAAAGAAACTGCAATATTATCATCTGCCAGACACACTTCCTAAAACCTGCCAAGGTCTTTGCTTTTCCTTACATGTGCCCAGCCAGCCAGTACTACCTAAATAGATACAGTGTTAACTCTTATGGGCTCCTGGCCTGTGCAGGGTGTTTCCCGCCTTACGCCCAATAAATGCTGGGATAGAGTCCAGGACCAACAATTAGAAAGAAGGATAAGTGTCTCAGAAGATGAATGTGTTTGAAGCAATTAGTATTAATTGTACACCAATGGGGAGCTAGCAGGCAGTAGATTGTTACTAAGACTACTTTTAGGGTATTCTTAAATTAGGTAATCTACAGAAGTCCAGTTTGTTTGTTTGACAAATGTGATCCCTCTTCTCCTGGGCCTTAGTCCTTTAGTAGGATTCAAGCACAGGATGCATCAAGTGCACGTCCCAGCACAGAACTAGAACATGCAAATGCTGCAGCTGTTCCATTAACCAAACACGGCGGCAAAAAGGATTATACTGGTCTCAAACACCAGAATGTAACTGCTGCACCAGGTGGAACAGCAAAATCTGAACAAGAAGATGGTGAATAGGAAGTCAACTTGAGCCTTGTATGAGATCAGAGCATCAGAGCTTTGGATAATTCAAAAGCTCTATGGCTTCGGGGAAATAGGGCAGTGAATGCTCAGAGTTTTGGCAGATTAACGGCTGCAGCAGAGTGTAGCGTAAAACTCTGAAAGTGAACATGTTTATAGTTAGGTCCTCCATCATTGCAGTATTCTGTGTGAAATAATATTATATCGCTCTCATATGTGCAACTGTTCAGCGAATTTTCCTTCATATTCATTCAGTCTAAAAAAAAACAGGCCTGCTTATGCAGAGAACGCCAAGTGTGGAGGCAAGGCATCGCAACTGCGATTGCGTAATTTTTGGCATGCCCACCCTTGCACCATTTTTAATTCTTTAAGTATTAACCTAGATGGCTATTACTACCCTCAAAGTGATGATGTAAGCATGCTTGGGCCTGGAACATTAAGCGCAATATGAGCGCAGGCCAGTGGGGGAGGTGTAGGGGGGTGCAGTTGTGCTCAGGCACGGCACAAGGCATCTTTGCCATGATGCTCAGGAATGGATAATTAAACTTTCTGGTACAACGGTGTACTTCTATCATCTTTGTAGAACTTATTTTTGTACAGCTCTTACTTACTTTTCTTTTTTTCTGAGGCTGCCCCAAAATAAGTAAATGTCACTGCCACCCTTCATCTTGCTCATGATGACTCATTAAGAGTGAAAGCTGATATACTAACTGCTCACACTTTAAACGAAAACAATAATAATGTTATTTATAGTAAGCAAGCGGAGCTTCAGAGATACTATATGCAGTAAATGAAAGCTACTACTGCCTATATGTTACACATGAATCGCTACAATGATTGGCACTTTACTGTGGGATTTCAAATAATTCCAATGTAAAGACAGTCCTGTTAGTCTATTGTTGGTCCATGTATGAATGTGTGGCTAATTAACTTTCTAGTTAACTAGCCATGATAGCTGATGTTTGATGATTGATTAGCACACGAAAACTGGCCTATTTTCACTGTATGTGTATGTTTCCACTTCATTATATCACTGACACATCGTAGCAAAAACATTTCCACAATTACACTTTCAGTGCTGAATGATGTAGTGACATTAAAGTAGGGCTGAGGAAATATGAGAACATACATTCCACCATGATGCATTTTCACAGTACAATATGCTTTTCCCAGCGTATTGTGTATATCATTAGTACCTACTGACAAACTGCATGTTTCATTTTAAAGAGAGCAAAATTAGTTTACCTGGATTACGCACAACACAATGTGTCCAATACTGAAGAAAAACATTGTATTCTCAGGTACTGATTGAGAATTTAAGCAGATTTCAGAAAAATCAATATTGTGAAATATTTTGTGACAATTTCTTGAGGAATTGCAATATTAAATGTTTGCCATATTGCCCATCGCTATGTTGAAGTTAACTTTCACGCAAGTCAGAGAAGTTACAGAGATTCAGAGACAGAGAAACCAGGAAACCTTATCAAATCGAGAAATGCATGTAGCTGGATATAAACCCTGTTTCTTACACAGTCCAGAAAGTGTACTACATTATGATCAGTCTGCCTTTGTTTGGACAGATAATGTTCAATAATGTAGTTGAATCAACTCAGACATGCAAAAAAGTAACCCAATTACTCACAATTTTGGGTTATAAGCTGTCGGGGAAGAGGCACAGGAGTTGTATGCTTTTACTTACAACTGGGCTGAGAGAGAACGGAGCAGGACTCTTCACTACAGCAAGGAAAAAGTTAAAAAGGCGCACCACTGTGAAATCCTGCCTCATCCATGTCCCATGGATTCCACCTCAAAGCATGTCATAGTCCTATATTTAGCCTTTGTCTATTAAGATACAATTTCACAAATTAAAAACAAAAGACTAAGTGTCACTACTACACTTATGTATTAGTTTTAACGCTGTCTACCGAACAAAGTGGTTTTCTAAAGCCAAATGTGTGACTGCCCCAGGCTTACTGGGCCCCCAGGGGCCTAAGCAGATTGGAAAGTGAAAAATGGGAAGTGTTTTTAAGTCGGGAGTGTTTGAGATCAATTTTTTAAAGCTCCATTCTTTGAGTTGGTTATTCCACCTATGAGCATCAATTCAGTCTAAACCAGAATCAAAGAAAACCTGGCAAAAAACAAAAAGTAAAGCAATATCTTACAGAGTAGCTCAGGAAAAAAAATGCACGGCTTGTCAGGAGCTATTATTAGACCATAAATATCACAGAGCTCGCTCATTTGGAAAAAGGAAAAGAAAAAAATGAAAGCAAGTGAAAAATGAACAATTGCTCTTTTCTGACCAGTTCGCTGCTGTTCAGAACATTCAGTGCTACATCTAATATTACTCACTCGCTGTTCTCCCCATCAGGAGCAGGATCGGTCTTCAGGGTTCGGCTGCCGCTCCCATTAGCCAAGGGACCCAAGAACATATATACATACAGTTTTAGTGTTAAATAACCTTTTCTAAAAAATCTATCAATAAAAAGAACTGTTTCAATCGTTTAACAGACAGGACAAAGGCTCTCTTAATAACCCAAATAACACTTTACTGTAGGTCATGTTCATGAAGCTACATGGAAATGATGTAAGCCTTTCATGACAGAGGCCTTACTCCAGTTCCAAAGTTGTCCTAAAGACTGATTTTGTCAACTTCACTGTCAAGATGATGTCCCAGGTTTTTTATAGGCACTAGGCTGTGTCATAACACTTTTTTGGGCAATATGACACAGCTGGCTATTTCAGTGAACATAATATATATATTATATAGTAGTATATATTATACTGGACTTTTTAAGCATAACAACCAAAATTGTTCAATTTAGAAATGTAGGTACACTCTTACAAGAAGCCTGAATATGGGTGGAAATTGGATTTAGTTTTTAGCGAGGGGAAGCCAGCAGTGAGTGCGCCTGTAGTTTTACTGTGTTCTTTGGCGCGTTTGGAAGTAAGGCAGAGCATGGAGCAGAACTGTGACTCTGTGAGTTTCCTGATGAAATAGTTCACACTAGGGTGTTTCTCTTAGTCTGTACTTAATCTATACTGGTTAATCTTAGTCTATAAGGAGGTTATTTGTAGTTAGGAGAAAGATTCTTCAACCTCCACAGCACATTGTGCATCTCTTTCCAATGCTCTCTGCCAGTACTAGTCAAACCATGTGCATTCATGTTTTTGGGGGGAGTGGCTTCAGAAGCAAGGCTAAAGATAGGAGGTTTGTGTTTGTTTATTTTTCGGGTGCATTATTTAAAATCTAGCTTACACTCTTTGGTTTCTACAAAACCATCTATTCCAGTCACTCCAGAATGAAGCTACAAATTATCTTGAAAAGCCATCAGGTCGCAGCTGTACTACATTTCACTGTGTGGTGCTTTAAACAAAACTAGTGATGGAGAGTTAACTCCAAAGAGTCTATTCTTCGACTCCTAGCCTTCTGGAACTCAGGATTAACTCTTAACCTATAAGAGTCAAAATGCTGGAAGTTGTCTCTTTGACTCTGTCGGCCATAATTACTGTAATCGCCTGGAGGGACATTCTGACTGAGAACCAGGACAGAGTGTGAGTTTGAGTAGTAAGAGTTTAATAAACAACACCAGTGCTGCTTTCCAGCCGCTGTAACACAAAGTCTGCTCACTTTAGAAATGGAATAAGGAACAAATGATTTCTTCTTTTCTCCGACCTTTTATTTATGCTTTACCTAAATAGCTCTACAGTTACATTCTGGCGCTGACACAGTGAGGAAACTGCAGCATCACTTAAGGTAGACTATAAAATAAAAAAAATAAGCTGAAGAAAAGTCAAATTCAGCCTCGTAAAAAATAAAAAGATTTTTCCAAAAAAAATGCTTTAAATGCTTCAGTTTTATTAAATTACTAAATTACTATATTTTTTATATATTTTTGAGTTCGTGGTGTTTTTTTGTGGTGATTAAACTACGTGTAAGATGACTCTCTGTAGCTATTCTATTTTTATCAGCTCCGGTACTGTCTTGGTTAAAATGAGCAGAGTAGATTCGAGGTTAGGATAGTAAATTATATTGCTGATTGGTTCAGGTATTTTTAAGCACCCTGTTTACAGTTGGACTGCTGGAGTCTGGGATCTTGGTTAACTTTAAACAGCACGTGGCCTTAGTCATGTTGCAGCTACAAGCGATTACTTCTGGTTTCTTAGCCACACCACCCCAAAAGCACTGCCTGGACGGAAATACAATAGGCTTGTTCGACTTAAAGGTGATTTGACTTAAAGGCAATGAAAATGTATCAACATTGCTCTCCAACAGTTGATATATGACCTATAGCTATATTCCAATGTCTCCGGCTAGTGTAAGAGTCCTCCTGCTTCAGAAATGGATTTATAAATATGCAATAAATCGCTGAATACAATTGCTGTTGTAATTTTATTATTATTTTAGCCTGTGAGTCTGAAAGCAAGTGCACTGTAAACTAAGCTAAGATTAGTTTAACAGATGCTAACAACAAGTTCAAGCAGCAAGTTTACAGCAAAAAAGGAGATACTTATGCTTTAATGAACTTAAGGAAACATTTTAATTATTGAAATAGACACGACCTGAAGAATGAACCTCCAGTACCATTTAAAATAGAAGCTGTCTAGTAACAAAAGCTGAATTCAGTCTCTCAAAGATTTCTTCACCGTTGACACGGCTCAAAGCCCTTTGGACCGTCTGATCTAAAAGACTCTTTGTGGATATTTGCATTTCAGATTGTTTTTCAGCCATCTCTCCTGCATGGCCCTATGTGTGGAGCTCAGAACATAACTCTTCACTCTACTCCCTTCTGTGCATTAACACAAATGCTTTGCTTCTTTCACAATTACAGAGCCAGGAATGAGAATGAACACCAGACTTTTTTTCCAAAGCGATAGCGAGCTGTGAGACAGCTTTTGATTAATTTTACACAAAGTGTTTTGGATTAAAATTGTGTACATTACCTTTAACCCGGCACTGCGCAGACCAGTCAGACCTCCCTTAGTCAGCTTTTTTGTGTAACTTGCGACGCCGGCATCGGCGGTCACAATGACATCTGAGTCCGAGGCTGCAGGAGGTTTTAGAGCCAGTCACTGCAGTTACTCCCTGCATGAGCTGAGACCTGGTGACAACAAAACGTAATCCTCATTGGCTAGAAGCTCTGCTAACACCTTCGACATAGCTTTTTTATTCTACAATGTAAACCTTTGGGTTTTTTAAAATGCTTTACGTTTTGTAATAAATTCAGCATGATATTATTAAAAAGAAACGATACGTGTGTACTGCATTTCATGCTTTTCAACTGTAGTGAGAGCATTTCATTTTGGCACTAAGTCCTTGCCATAGACTACAGCCACAATCTAGCATCTGGTATTGCTACACCTCCACCTAGAGGTAGTATTTATTCTTTTTCAGTACATAATCTCAGTTTAAATGCTATAGCATAATAATAGAATGCAACATTTGAAACATATATTAACGTAAATGTTAGTACACATTTAAATTGTCTAGGAGAAAAAGAAGGACCACACTCTATTAAAATTAATACTTTTACCACAACAACTGATGTGACTAATCCTACAGCTACATCTAAAGAGGCAGCAGGCCATCAAGCAGGCTTAACAATAGGAAGTATGGTAGGCCTTATCTCTTGTTATGACTCTGTAGGCCAGGTGGTCGACAAATTTGCTTTTCCCCTTGAAGTCAGCGTTTTTATTCCCACTGATTAAGTCATTGTCACAGTGCTCCCTGTGTGAGAAGTGCATGACAGAGACACGTTTCAGCAACAAAGAGGTGCAAAACTTTCCTTCCTTTTAACTTGGTAACGTGTTGAGATTAATGTCTCAAATCCTACAAGCCTGGAGACAACTCTAGCATTGTTCCTGCCAGTGCCCCGTGCAATCCCCCCAATTTTTAAAATTTATTAGGGGATTTGTATGTTTAATGACACCTGGCCCTTGCCACTGGAGCAATGTAAATAATCCCATCACTGAGCCCAAACTCATCAAGCACAGACTAATCCCTTGTTTAAGGCAGTTACACCGACTCCACCCATTAATTCCCCCTTCATAAGGACAGAGCTTTGCATACATTATGCCGCTGTGATCTGGCGAGCCCTTCCAGCAAGTCTTGAGGAATTCGTGCAAGCAAAGAGAGAAGTATGTCACCTCCTCCAACCGCATAAAGACCTCTGCAGCACAGCTATCACAGAGCCTTCTAAAACATACGCTTAAAAGTTCAAACTGTTCCTTTGTGACATGTTGGGATGAGGTTCAGGCAATAGGATTTGCGCAGTGTGTAGAACGTTAAGAATGCGGAGGAGTGTGGACTCAGTGCCAGCGACCTCTGGCAAGCAGTCAGGGTGAAGGAGAAAGAGCTGAGAGGATTTAGCACGTGTTTCGAGGCTGCAGGGGTAATATGCACATAGTCTGATTAGGCAACGACAACCTGTCCACCGGTATCTCTTTTCTGGAGGGAGACCAAAATATTATTCTCAAGTGTCCAAGGACAAGGTGATTTACCACTTCCAGGACACTGGTTTATTGAGAAATATTTTAAATTGCTTTTGAGGATTACATTTTAAAGAACGCCGTATCACTTAATAATGTTTCTGTTCAGTATTGTTTTTGTGTATTCCAGCCTGTCTTTTTTGAAATTAAGTATGCCACTTTGTAGGCAAACGCTGGTGGCTGTAACAGATGGCAAACAGCATAATCTCTATTTGCCGCTTAGTTGTCTAAACATGAATATTTCCTATAACAAATGGTATCCGTGTTATTCAGAGTGTGAGAGAAAACACCAGTGCTGAAGGGGTCCCTAGTCACAGGGAGAAAAAGGTTAAAATCTGCAAAAATGGCTTTATCAGTGGGAAACATAAAGTCTGCGTCATTTTTTGCAGTGTTGATGATGATAGCATCTCCTGATGTTTATCAGCAACGGGCTTGCTATAGAGAAAGCTGAGAAAGTCAGAGCTGGAGGAAATTTATCGCCAGGTCATACCTGCCTCAGGTATGCCTCAGACTGCTTTCCTCAGAGCTGGGCAATGCTGCAAAATGTATTTCTTTCAAAGCAAAATAGCTTTTAAATTTTATGTCTAGTTCACTTTAAATCCAGAAATGTGTATTGAACTATTTAAACCAATTCAGCTTAATGATCCATCTTAAACACAATTTGCCTGTAAGTGAATTTGAATTTAGAAAAGTCCCTATAATTGCAGCCATAACTAATGGCTGTAATGTTAAAGTAATGTTAAAGCTATACATTATAAGTACACAAACTATTTGTGCTAATACAGCAGCATAGACCAAGGTAGTCTCTTATTTGAAGATTCACATGATGTGCAATGAGAAAGATGTCAAAGGGGTCAAAACGACGCTAACACACTTGTATAAATACCTCACGTACTTGTCCTTCAAATACTTCAAAACTAATTAAGATCTCACAACACATCAAGGTCTCCCTACTTCTAAGATACGCCTGAAGAGATATTACTTGTTACAATCCAATGAATGAACTGCCAAGAATTTGATATTCACTCCTTACATTCAGGGGAAAATTGCTGAACTCTTTCTTTTTTTTTTTCTTGGTAAAATGTAGAGAAGAGCATGAAAAATTGAAATTGGCTGGGTAATTTCAATGAGCCAGAGCAGAAGCCTGGTCACCACACATTAAAAGCCTTAGATGGTCTCCATCCTTACGCTTTAATTAAGTGTCAGTCTAACCCAAAATGATTGTGTGAGACATGCCATTATGTGTGGTGTGTCATATTTTTCCTCTTATTCAACAAAGGAGTTTAAATACACCCCCTCACCTGTCTCACACCGCTGAGAGACTTGCCACACAAGACTAGATTACACAAAGAGAAAAAGCTACTGCTTCATGCTACCCCTGCCAGAGTGGAGAGGCTCTGCCCTTCAAAAGAATGAGGGAGAAAATGGTGAAAATAGAGTGCTGAGAAGGAAGAGGCAGTTAGGGCTTAATTGCTTAGGAAATGCACAATTAACATATCAGTGATTTGCCACAGCATTCATGGAACATGTTACACTAGAATATTCATAGAATGACATCTGGGAGAGTTTCCTGGATGTTTTGAGACACTGTGGCTGGATATAGTGCAGTCATGTTTCTGTCACATAGCAAAGACAAAGTATTCAAAAAATTTAGATCTGCAGTATTTTTAGACCAATGTAAGAAATCACACCTCTACTAAAATGAGTCAGAAATTAGGTCAAATCAATTAAAAAATAAAACAACTTTTAGCTGTATTTGGTGCAAAAACAGTAAAATGTCAGCTTACTGAATATATGAGACAAATCATTTTATTCATGTATTATTTTCCTAATAATGTTTTGCTACTCACAATCTCTTTTAGAAATCAATATTTCCAGATACAATGTAATAAAAGCTTGACTAGCCTAAGGCTACGTTCGCATTCACATGTTTAGACTCAACCACAGTAGATTCATGGTGGTACTTAATCATCTTGTGCTCATGCTCGTACATTTTAAACATAAAACAGGAGAGTGGACAAGAAACTGCTGTTTCGTCTGTTTAGGAGGGTTTGGCTTGTGTGTAGAATTTGTTGACACCAATGTTGTCACTGTTCCAGTTCTGCTGCTATAATTCACACTCACATTATAAAGCAAATGTTGTATTTAAGTTTTCTCCTTAACTTCTTTCATCTGTTTTGTCTCTTGCAATTCATATAGTTTTAGAAAAGAAAGAGCTGCTTTCGATGCACTGCAAGCACGAAACACTAATCAGGTTTTTCCAGGACTTACCTTAATTTAAGTCAACCTGAATAAAGCTAACTCTGGATCTAAATACTGCGGCCCTGGAGGCACAAACTGAAAGATGCCTTCAGAATTCTGCTTGGAGCCACGAAGCGTTTCACAGAGCAAAGCAACAAAAGAAAGATTCTGATGCTAATTTAGTAGCACCACTTTTTTCAAAGTTTCATCTTAAAAGAAGGTAGAATCAGTGTCTACAGAATAGATAGAAATGTCACATTAGGTGTCAGAGATGTTACTGGAATGTGATCTTTGGGTGAGCATTCGAATTATTTGGGTGCGCAGCAACAACTATGTTGCTACATGTTTCTAAACAGGGTATGTGAACAAGGACGTAGTTTAATTTTGAGAGGGGACAAAAGGAATGCAATTACCGCATCCAGTGTTTGTAGTGTAGTCCAAGGCTATTACTCCATACAAACTTGTAAGCAATTTTTGGCTTCAGTTAAAAAAAGAGAACAGAATGGACAGGGTCAGGCAGCAGTGTCTGTATGATGAACATCTAAACTAGGATAGTCCTATCTCGAATAAAATACTGTTTAGACCCAGTATAGTGTTGAAGTACCTAGGAATGTGCTGTAATGTAAATGATTATTGACAACCTCTGTCATATTAATCCAGAGCGAATATGCCATGTCTGTAATCTGAAAAATTACAATTACTGCATGAATTACCTACTGTAGTTCACTGAACATGGAGCTCCCTGTGTATAAAAAGTCTGACTTGAACCAGCATCTCAGTAATGTAGTCACAAAACTGAGTAATAGAAAACAGACAAGGATAAAGTCTCTTCCTATTCGCCAGCTTCTTGTTTAATTTTCTCTCATTCCACCTTTAGTGCTGCAGCAGTTATAATAACCGCAGCACCATTTAAGGTGGAACAAGAACATTTCAACAGCCTCTTTCAGCATCTTTGAAAACTACACACTTGTTACATTACTGGACCTCCTCTGGTAAAAATAATCCCCCTAAAATCCTGTTGAAGTAGCTTAAAACTCAGATAGCTGGTCATACCGGCCAGGCCATGATCATTAGACCCCTGGTCATGTTTGGTGTACTCCAACCTGGCTATCTTTTTTTGGTGGTCAGGGGATTTGTTAATGATATCACAGCACAATACAAGAGGGCAATTCAGCACAACAATGGAAGCATAGTGACCATGCTGCTAGGTGTACATCATGGCTAGTTTTCTGTTTTTTTTTTTTCCATGTTCAGATCGAGTTGCACAGTGGGGGCTTGTATATTAAAACACAATTCAGTTCTAATAGCTCTACAAACAAATCTCTTCAATGAAATTACAGCACTTACTTTATTCATACAGCTATATTGAAAATGCATGGGGAGTGCAGCATAAAATAGAGACACATGACAAACATCCTGATGTTACATCCTTCTGCCATTCTTATCTCTCTAGATGACATCTGCATCTGGTACAGTTTTTTTACTGGTTTCCTGCAAAAACTATGGAAAAATTTGCCCCATGTGATTAGAGACATTAACACAACAGAAACTTCAGAGTGTGTAAACTGTTCTTAAAACTAGGCTACTCTAAAAATGTCTTACAAAATAGACAGAGAAACAGAGAATTTTTTTAATGTATTTTTTTCCATTACTCAGAGAATATTGGTGTAATTAACTGTTAAAAAACAATTTTAGAAGTTCCAGGCTTGATACGAGACAGCATAGCAGGCAGTTTGAAATATTCCATTCTGTCACATTCCCCTCTATCACAAGTTCAGTGTGATGGAGCTATAATTCTCAGTGTTGTTCACAAAAACACAAAAAACAGTAACAAAAACGACAGGTAGGAAAATCTGTTTTTTATTTCATCTTTGAAATCTTTTTTTTTTTTAATCAAGCTTAATTTGTTGTATCCTCACTGTGACTCTTGGGTACATTGTAAACGAGGGCCTCCTCTCAATGTAAACCCGAGCTAAAATAAATTAAATAAATGTAAAATAAATTCAGCCAGAGTGCCGCTTAAAATAATACAAAGATAAGTTGTGGAAATTTGAATGGAAGTGTAGCCTTAGTAGCCTCTATAGTGCTATCTATTCAATATATATTAAGAACATGAGACCATTTCAGAAGTAATTTTCATCACACTAGAGATGTTTGTTGATTAAAATACAGTGGTGTGAAAAACGTTTTGCCCCTTCATGATTTCTTACTTTTTGCATCTTTGTCACTCTTAAATGCTTGACCATCAAACTAATATAAATATTAGACAAAGACAACACAAGTAAACATAAAGTACAGTTTTTAAATGAAATTTCTGATTATTAATGAAGAAGAAAAGGAAGGGAAGGAAAATACACTGTGAACTGATGAGACAAAAGTTTAACTATTTTGAAGGTGTGTGTCCCATTACATCTGATGTAAAAGTAACACCGCATTTCAGAATATGAACATCATACCTATAGTAAAATATGGTGGTGGTAGTGTGATGGTCTGCGGCTGGAAGACATGCTCTGATAAATGAAACCATGAATTCCGCTGTCTACCAAAAGATCCTGAAGGAGAATGCCCGGCCATCTGTTCGTGACCTCAAGCTGAAACGAACTTGGGTTCTGCAGCAAGATAACACACCAGTAAGTCCACCTCTGAATGGCTGAGGAAAAACAAAGTGAAGACTTTGGAGTGGCCTAGTCAAAGTCTGACCTGAATCCTATTGAGATGCAGTGGCATGACCTTAAAAAGGCAGTTCATGCTCAAAAACCCTCCAATGTGGTAGAATTACAATTATTACTCTGCAAAGAAGAGTGGGCCAAAATCCTCCACAGCACTGTGAAAGGCTCATTGCAAGTGTGTTTACTTGTGTTGTCTTTGACTAATATTTAAATTTGTTTGATGATCTGAAACGTTTAAGAGTGACAAACATGCAAAAAAAACAAGAAATCATGATGGGGCAAACACTTTTATCGTACCACTGTATATCAGTAATTGTAGCTGTTCTATGATTGCATTTATTTACAAGATGCCAATATTGATCAATATTGTCACCCAACTGATAAACACTATACTGTCAAAAGTATTTGCTCATCTGCCTTTACACGCATATAAACTTGAGTGACATCCCTTTCTTAAGCCATAGGGTTTAATATCATGTCGGCCCATCCATAACAGCTTCAACTCTTCTGGGAAGTTTTACCACAAGGCTTAGGAATGTGTTCATGAAAATTATTGACCATTTTCCAGAATTTTCCAGAGGTCAGACAATGATGTTGGACGAGACGGCCTGGCTCACAGTCTCCCTCCAGTTCATCCCAAAGATTGAGGGGTTGAGGTTCTAACGGGTTGAGGTCAGGACTCTGTGCAGGAGTTCTTCCACACCAAACTCGCTCATTCATGTCTTTATGGACCATGCTTTGTGCACTGGTGGGGCCATCCCCAAAATTATTCCCACAAAGTTGCGAGCATGAAATTGTCCAAAATCCCTTCGTATGTTGAAGCATTAAGGGTTCCTTTCACTGGAAATAAGGGGTCGAGCCCCACTCCTGAAAAACAACCCCACACCACAATTCCCTCGCCATCAAAATTTACACTTGGCACAATGCAGTCAGACAAGTACGGTTCTTCTGGCATCTGCCAAACAGAGAAACAAACCGCTCTAGAGTCCAGTGGCACTGTGCTTTACACCCCCAAATTTGATGCTTTGCGTTGCACTTGGTGATGTAAGGCTTGAATGCACTTGATCGGCCATGGAAACCCATTCCATGAAGTTCTCTACGCACTTTTCTTGGGCTAACTTACTATGCATCATTTTACGAGTTGTGTTTTTTTCCAATCACTTCCACTTGTTATAACAACACTGACAGTTGACTGTGGAATAGTTATTAATGAGGAAATTTCACGACTGGCCTGGGCAGTATCATAAATGGTGAGGGAATACTTTTGGCAATGTAGTGCATATTGTCCTACTGTGCAGTTATGATTCAAAGTTATTAATTAAAAAGCCATTAAAAAGCCATACTTGGGGTGTGGTATGTCTTGTCCATGTCAAGTTTTTCTTAACCCTACTAAATATCTATGCCTAATGACCACGTTTCTAAGATGCAGTGGTTCTCACTGAAATTGACTAAACAGAAGTCTCTCAAACTCCTGAGCCTGTCTGCCTTGGAGAATATGTGAGATTTATACAAAGTGGCAAGGTTTGGGAGAGCAAGGGAAAGTGGGCTATATTGAATTAAAGTGTCAGATATGCTGATCCATTGTCCTGCTTCGCAAACCACACAGGGATAGCTAACTCAGTTTCCACCCCAAAGTCTACATTATGACAAAAATGAGTTATTATTACTGAAACTGCCTTTTAAAAAATAGATAAGAGGAACAATTTATTAGCTGTTTGGCAGCAACGATGACTACCAATGAGCCTTTGGCCTCTTGGATTGTACTTAAGCCAACTTGCTTAAGATTCACCATGCATGTTAAATCTGTAAAAACCAATTAAAGTCTTTCATTGACTGTCTCCAACTCATGACCAAGCTCTGGTCTTAAATACATCAGTGCCTTTATACAGTGAGGAAAAAACAGTTCCTCTACAGTTCCTTTGAGGAGATGTGTTAAATCAGTTTTCCTGTGAGATCTTGTTAATAAGTGTGCAACTCCAATTTGAAACCAACCTAAGCATAAAGATTTACCATTTAAAACAGAGAAGTGACTGCACATAAATGCCAGTTGAGGTTTTATCAATTTTAGCCAAAGAAAAAAATAAAGTAAGAGATCAAGATGCCTAAGTCATTTAATGAACTAGGAATCAACAACATTTAAGACCTATACAGAGATAGAGATCAGATATATATATTTCAAAACATTTTTTGAATTCATGAATATTTGCATGTTAATATAGAAAGGCACTGAAATTCACTCTTAAATATTGTTAATTAAAAGTTGTATTAATGACGAAGAAGGTCTGTTCTTAAAGACATCATGTCCTTAATACAAGAAGAGAAGCTATTGTCCTTGAGGAGATACAAATGGTTAGGGAGTTCTCATGTGAGATCTTGTAAATGAGTGTACAACTGCCTTGGAAAAAAAAAAAAAAAGAATCCAGCTAACCAACCAACAGAAAGTCTTACCACCTAATCTGTCATGAGCAAAATAGTCGCTACATGAATTTTTCCACATTTTAGCCAAAGAAAAGAGCCAAACAAATGCACAGAGTATTGATTGCTGGGTCATTCAAAAAATTAGAGTCTTTAAAACATAATTTCAGGGTTAAGTATGTGAAGTCAAAGTTTATTGTTAATTCATTGCTTGATGTTTTGTAATTGTAAAATGGAATAAACAGATGTTAACTAACAATAACAAGATATTAACTTACATAAAGTCAAAGTTCATTGTTCACACAGTGTTTGATGTTTTTTTGTTATAAATATGAGATTTAATTGTACTGAGGATGAATACACAGCCTTAAGACTGTAGGAGAACCCTTTGAGGAGGTGGAAGTGTTAAATCAGTTTTCATGTGAGATCTTGTTAATGAGTGCACAACTGCCTCGGAAACATAACAAGAATCCAGCTTGGAACCAAGGTAAGCAAAAAGTCTTACCACTAAAACAAAAGTATCACCCTGTCTGTACAGTAGAAGAGAATACAGCTCAGGAAAAGAAAACTATGTGTTTGATTCTTGCTTCTTTGGTTAAAAAACGAGACATTTTATCAAGGGTCTTTGACACACCAGCAAAACTGCGCCAAATGAAATAAACACGTTATGTGAGCTCCCAGGGACTAGAATGTTCTTCAGCAGACGTTACAGGCTTCTTCTCTCACCCTGGCTGTGCAGAGTTAATTCCCTCTGCGATTAAGCCGCTTCCTACTTTCTATTCCAGACCAGATTGAAGAAACAAAAAGAAGGGTTCAATTGCCTCCTCTTGATTATGAAAATAATTTTCTCATCTCCATATCACAGAGGCTCAGCTCACTGTACACATGCTTCATCAACACCATGTTAATTCCCCACAGAGGGAGAGCAGGCTGAATAATGGAGAATGTAAACACTTCAATCAGTCGACTTCAGCCTTAGAAAATAATGTCTTACATTACATTCCGCTCCTGGAAAGCCCATCATGATTTTGCTTCATTAAAAACAATGCCTCATTTGTTAAGTATGTTGTTAGGTTCCATAAATAATGTTTTTGGTTTCATAATGTTCACATAATAGAGCTGGACATTGTGCCTGCTATTAAAAAAAATGATCAGAAGTAGCAATGACAGACCTAATCATCATTCACAACAAGGAGCCATATTGTTTTATATGAGTTTCCTTTTGGAGTTTGGTTATATGGCTGCTTAGGTAATTTATTTTGTCATTGTACTCGTGGGTATGATTTTTAGTTCAATATTCAAGTTCAAACATTCAAAAATGAACTAAAATTAACAACAGAATGTGAAGAAATAACGGTTTTGACTGTGTAAAAGATGACTATGTATCATGTTGCAGAGGTATATACTAAAATTAGCATGCTAACCAGCTAGCCCTTCATGTAATACCAGTTTGTGGTATAGTAAGCAGTAATAGTGAGTCGTTGTAGTGCTGAGTTAAAGCTGTCCAACACGAGAGGCTGAAGAAGAATACCCCAAGAGGGTATTCTAACCTCTATTCAGTCATGTTGAAGGTCCTGTTGAAAGACAGGTAGTCGATGAAAGAAAGAGAAAACGTAGTGATGGATGAAGTTTAAATGACCATTATAGCGACCACCATTAGCCGCTCCCATCAAGAATCCACATTCTGCAGCAAACAAAAAGAAGTGATATAAATAGAAGCAATATTGGGACAGTGGGATTGCTTTCCACAGCTGGAGACACATTCGGGGAGTGACGGGGTGAAGTTTGATGCTGAATGCAAATTGAATGCACGTTTACACTGGTAGGTAAACAGCTGGCAATGCTATCATTGAGGAGGAGGTACTGTGCATTTCTTACAGTAGGGGTAGATACCACAACTTTCTAGTGATATGTTGCCCCTATTCTTTGTAGTTAAAATTCGACAGGTTGTATCATTTTACAAATTGCTCCTTTAAGAGTCAACTTTTATAAGTTTTTATGCTTGGCCATATGTTAGTAATGCAGATTTTCATATCTATCTTAATATATTTTAGAGTGTAACCTATGAAATTATAGTGTATCATTATCATATAATGACATTAAACACAGTCAAATTACTCACAGGGTGAACTGCTTTATTGTTTTATCTCATGTGGACACAAATAATAGGGGAACAATAAATAAATAAATAATCATCAAGGTTTTACTTGCAGTAAAATCCTGAAAAAAATTTTGGAGGATGGGAAGTACACGGAAAGATTGATGAGTGACATGCTGATGTGGAGGCAGGAGATACTTATTAGCAAGAAAAAAAAACGATTTAAGTAGGACAGCAGTATCAAGGCAGCACCATCTTGTGAGGGAACCCATCAAGGGTCTTGACACTGGCGCAATAACCTACCCCTTACCTCCCACATCCAACAACACTTCCAATGTTTAAGTAACATCAATTGACATTCTTTTCCACAGTGAAAAGGCTGGTGATGGTAGGTAGCAGGTTTTCATTTTAAATCATTGTGACTACTGGCTAGTTAGTTTACTACTTATTATTTATGTTCTGGCTGGTGAAAAAGCTTCTAATGTCTGTTTACTTTTTGGTGTCATGATTTCCACAAAGTCCAAAGACTTTTCACAGAGTCTTGTGAAAGATTTTGTTGATTTTGTTAGTATCACCCTTGGCAACTCTCGCCTCCTCTGTGTCTGGCAGTATGTTCAATATTTGCATGTGAAAATGTAAGCATTGAGCTTTCAATTTTCCAGCCAATCAAATGCTAGCATCCCTACATTAGTCATCTCAAAATGATATAATGTGACTTTACTCCAAGAATAATGAGAACAGGTTTGTTCAAATTCTTACAGGGACAATTCTGTCCTCCTAAAATATTGGTAGGGACATGTCCCTACTGTCCATATGCAAACCTACGCTCATGAAATCCATGGTCTAAGCTCTCTTATATTGAATACTGCAAATCACAGTTCAGAACAGGTGCAATATAATCTGTGGTTAAGTAATTATTTCAGGATGTATCAAATATGAAGCCAGTACAGTAACGCAGTAATAACATGTATCTTTATGTAGCCATAATGCAACATAATAAGTGTGGTCTTGTGCCAGGTGCCATGTTTATTTGTTTATGATGTTTGCAATTAACTGGCTGACATTTTATGTACCTAAAATACTGTATATGGCAAAAATTAATTAATGTCATAAATGCGACCTTGTTTTGTGATCTCTCTTTACTCGTTGGCATACACCATCTATATATTTGTCACCCTGCAGGTGCCTTACGTGTGACACGTTTCCTCTCCATTTACACTCTCTCTCTCTCTCTCCTCCTCTTTCACACAGACACATTCACAGACTCACACACGCGCACACACACACATGCCCAGAGCATAACCATCTTGAAGACTCCACCATGTAGATTGTTGAAAGCTTTATACAAACAGAATTTATATGTATGAACTTCCCAGGTTCCCTGGACATCTGGAGCTTGTCTGAGGTGAATGTGCTGCTTGACATTCATGCACATAGGTGCTGTATGCTGCCATGCTGAAAGCCTGTACCAGGCTGCTGTCAGGGCACTTTTATTATGTACAACTAACAAAGATAAGCTGTTTTTGCAGTAACCCCAGACTAACATGCAGATACATCCAGCAAATATCCAAGTTTGATATACAGCATGATCGCCTGTCTTTTGGCTATTGCTGTCTTTTGAGAGAAAATAAAAGATTCACTTATTTATCTCTCTACACTAGAATGTAAGCCACCCTCAAGCTGAAGGTAAACTAGATGGTCTACAGCCGAAATGCAATGAGTGAAATTGTCCCCATTATAATAATGCTAGTTAACAAACTGGGACTTAAAAGGCATGAGAGCTTTAGTGTTCAGCATCTTACTGCATACAAAAAAAAAAACGGCCTCTACATCAAAGTCCAGAAGCTACTACTTCCACAAAGACACCTATGCATGTGGTTTAAAATGTGGCAGACAGATGTCACTGTGATGAGAATGAACCGAACCAAAACAGGACAGCTTTTACTCAAACTATTCTGTACTCTTTGAGCTAATAAACAAAACACCTACATGGATTCTACATGATGTAATGACGTGTGCCAGAATGTTAAAACACTTTTCCACCTCATCCTGCTCAATACACTTTGTACTATATATTTGCTCAATAAAGCATTTCCTGGGGCCTTAGTCATCCCTCTATAGAACTGTGACTTTTGTAGCACCTTTATTTATAAAGTGATCCAGTTTTGATGCTTCTGTTTAGATTGAATGTGCATTTTCTTGTACTTTGCCACAGCATTGTCAGCAGACATGATATTTGGCTGTTTCAGCCCATTTAAGACAAAAGGGCAGATTCTTAAAAATGACACATTTAGCATTACAAGAGCAAATGATGTTGCAGTAACACATTTCTTCATTCATGAATGGATTACTGGCCTGTTCCGGCATTTACATGATATATGGCATTAGCGATGGAGTGCTATATCACAAAACATAACACCTAAAGTATTCCAAAAGTTAAATTTTCCTGGTGAGACTATGTGGATACAATGATCTTTTCTGTACTCTTTGTTTGTTGTTTTGTTTTTTTGTAATTGCAGTATACATAAGCATATGTAACATGCTTGAGATCGATTTTGTGTTACCACAAAATTTTGTCATAAGAAATGTAAATGCAGGAGCACACCATTAAAACAACACGCTGTGGAAGACAATGTTTTACCACCAACACAATAATATTATAAAATACATCAAAGCTCAATAGTAATTGTTTTAATGCTAAATATTATAAACAATTCTTCTACAAAAGAATATACCAGTAGGGTATGACTACAAAACATAAAAGACTTTCTAAAACCAGTTTGAAAATGTATAGCAAAGACTAAAGAGGAATATGATCTTGTGACTCTGTCATGATATATGAAAAATCAATTTTGTCAGGTTTTGGGATTCTTGCTACAATACCATTTTGGTGTTTTCTAAATTGTACCACAATGGCCAAATATTTTTCCTGGATTTTAACCAAAAGATATATTTATACTGTTTTTTTCTGAACCCGTAGTTTTTATTTCTGAGTGTTTTTTTCTTCTGCTGTAGCATGTTCATTTTGAGGCAGGAATTCACTATGCTTGGTCATAAAATGTACTTATTAACATTAACATTCATAAAAATACTAGGGCCAAAACAATCATGTACAAGAAAAAATGCAGGACAAGTCAGTCCATGAAAGTCTGGCACAACACAATTGCAGTGTTTGGCAGGTCTGAAGTGGCGTAAAGTGCAGTTGTCGCAACGATCTGCATGTGGTCTTGGGCTATGCAGCCAACCGCCAATGGTGCTGGCACTAGTTGGCACAGATTGATTGCTGAGGGTCACTCTGGGCATCTCGGACAATTCATTGGTTCTTTCTTTCTGTGATTCATGTAGGTCCCCCAGATCCTTTAGTTCACCAGTGTGTGCCTTTTTCTATCCAAAGCAGCCAGCAGCATGTTATGTTAGTGTTGGCACAATCAGTATGGTGCATCAAATTGGTTTTGATCTTTCCCCAAGGCATACTTCACTTGTGAAGGATGCTACCAACACAACAGCATGGGTATGTACGGAAAGCATGCACAACAGGACAAAATTCAATCAACTTAGTAGACCGAACTGGGAGTTCTTATAGTCTTGACAGTAGTTAATCTGATTTTGGAGGTGGTTTGAAATGTGATTTCTGTTTGATTTTTACAGCTGCATTTCAGTCTGGATTCAAGAAGAGAGCCACAGAGTTCTGAACCACGCACCTCGATCATTTTGTAATTGCATTCTCATTTATACGCAGAATCACCAGTGTAGCTACATAGTTACTGACACAGCAACCCATGCAAGTAGGTAGGTGATGCCTGGACACACCATTTTGATTTGATCACTTGCTAAAAAATGACAAAAAAAAAGGACAATAGATTTGATTTGAGAAACAAATATGATTTGTCAGGAATCTGAATAGAGCCTTAGAAGCTTTCTCTTTAATTTCTTTAAATAGTGGATTTTTGTGGTAAACCTCCAGATAAATGTCTACATAAAGGAGAGTAAATATTTTACACAGCATTTGTGGCCTCAAACTGTTCAAAATTGTCAGATTAGCTTGTGTTTAACATGAGACACAAGATTCTGTAACACTTTACATTAAGTATTGCCTAACTAATATCAGTTAACATGACAAAAGACGTTAACATCGGTTAATTAATGTAACATCTAAGCCTGTCGTTATGTTTACTTAACATTTTATCGTTTTGCTCAGATGGTAGGGCACATTTTGAGTCAATATATCTTAATGAGGAAAGTGTTGATCTTAACCTGACTGTGCATATCTCTACCAATCAGCAAAGGTATGTCAAGGTTAAAAATCAGCTAGAGGTCACTGAGTCTTTAAATTGATATTTCATAACTGAACTGCTCCATAAAAGCAACCAGCAACTAAACCACATATGTGAATTGTTTTTGGAGGATTTCTTTTACATGTTTATGCTAAAGGAGTCTATGCTATGGTAATGATATTAAAATCTAATCCTTGCTTTATTGCTTTTTATGAGGACTTTAAAGGTTTAAGATTACTTAAGCACTGTAACCATTGTTAATGCGTTACTTCGTGTTATTTAATGAATTACTTAATGTTGCATTCTTCCTGTTAGACAATACCTAATGTAAACTGTGATCTTATTCTCTATAGGGTTTCAAACCGGATGCTTGTAGATGGCAAACATAGGCAAGTCTCCAAAAAATAATAAAAACAAAGAAAAAAAAGATTTTTTTTGCTTGTTGCGTCAATGTTGGTAAATTCTCGACCCAGTTATGCATAAAAATGCCAACAACAGCAGTTCCTTGGGAGACGATGGAACTAGTCCAACTATTTCTCTTTTTTCAGTCTCCAGAGAACACTAACTGATGCTGGAAATCTTGATGATATATGCCAAACACCCCAATCATGTGTGACTTTGTGTAGGCTATCACAAATGAATGAAGTTGATGAAATAGCATAGCAAGAAAGAAGATAATATCTTATCTCAAATGGTGTGACTGGCAGGCATATACCAGTTCAACATAAACATGCATTACTGCATATATGAAATTCCAAAAAATGCAGAAGCAAAAATTTTGACCACATGGCCTACATGTTACATTTTAGGCATAGCATGTTGCTGCAAAAAGCAGTAAACCATGCAAACTTTGTTTAGCAATGAGGATATATTTGTTCTATAAAATTGTCATGGATTTGCAGACTTATGCAAATGATAAGATGTCACATTTGATAAATTCCTCTCAAATGTGAGCCGCCACTGATCACCTCTGAGCAGGTTCTGTTAATTACTTGTGATGTTACAAGGCTGGCTCTCAGGATCACAGTGCCAATAGATATTTTTTCTAACCTTGCACAGTGTCACCTGGTTTCACTGAGGAGTTCACTGCCTTCACAAAGAAGGAAGCCTAATTAGTGAAGTCAGGTGTTGTGGTGCATGATTGGAACAAATACCTGCAGACATTGAGGGCCTTCATGGTTTCAGCTCAGTAGCCGTGCTCTTTGCCTCAATTTCTAGGGAATAGAAATGCCTGGATCTGCACCACTGGTGAAGTCAAGCCTTGCTGCATAGCGTTTATTTCTCATACAGCTCAAGTGCTGTTCTTGAGGCAACCAAATGTAAATGTTGCACAGAGTCTAGAATGATTAGTACCTCTGTGCCTAAAGGTGAAGAAAACAAGTGATATAAAAAACACAGATGATGAACCATATGCTATGCCTAAACATATGTGAAAAGTATATTAATTCTATATACAACTGGGTAGAACCAGTTAGTACAATAGTTAGGCATATGTTTTAAAGCTGATTACTTTAGTACACAACATTAGCATCTGTGTGTGTGTGTGTGTGTGTGTGTGTGTGTGTGCTTTAATGAATGCAGTTAAGAGAGTTAAAGAGATACATTTCTAAATTTATGTCTTCAAAGGGCTTCACTGAGCTTGACTGTCTAATGAAAGGTGTAGTTACGTTCATTTTTTGTACGATATTTGCAGAAAGCAGAGATCATTGCTTCCATTTTCTACTTGATATAAGAACTAAATCCCTCAATCAGTACACAAGTTTTTGCAAACATTACATTGTATATGTGCATGGATAAATAAGAGCCTAATTAATAAATGGTTTAAAATTATTATCAATAATTTTACCATTTATCAATTACCAATTTACCTATTACTTATTAGAACATTATATTACTTGTTGCATATTGTTCTGACTGTATGGGTTTTTAAATGTGCTCTAGATATCACATTTTGTCTTCTTTTCCTTTTTTTAACTTATTTATTTATTATATTATTTTGTACCTGTACCTTTCACATGAACATTTATGCAGGGATATATAATAGTGCGTGTATCAAATCCTGGGGAGCTTTAATAGATCTAATGAGCTGATAGTAAACAGTGGATAATTTTTCAGTCAGTTTTGCTTTCTCAGTAGGCTTCTGAAGCAAAAAGGACACTGATTATCTTCTTGAAAGATCTCTCTTTGTGAGCACAGCCCACTGGAGCTAAAATGAACCTCTGAATAGGCAGCTAATGTGTAAGGGCACCTTTTGATTTGACACATTCATTCGGTTTGTATGGATCATTTGAAAAGACAGCCTCTATGTGCTGTGTTCCCTGTCCTTAATCATACGCATTTATTATCCATGGCTTCTACTCTATCATGCACCATAACTAGTGTAAGATTAGCTGGTAGGGGGTGCAGATACATACACACATATATCACTGTTATATACATACATATATATGTATATATATTATACTATATTTTATACTGGAGTGACATTACATCCCATTGGATTTAATATGATGCCTGCCCACCCTTTGCAGCTACAACAGCCCCAACTCTTCTGGGAAGGCTTTCCACAAGGTTTGAATGTGTTTATGGGAATGACCATTCTTCCAAAAGTGCATTTGTGAGGTCAGACACTGATGTTGAACGAGAATGCCTGGCTCAGAGTCAGTACTCTGTAAAGGCTGTTAATATACATATATATACATCTACCTATAATAATAACTATAATCATTATTCACAATGTTCTTAAAAAATGTAACTAACTATTTCTTTTTATATTTTTGTAAAAAAAAAAAAAATCATTACCCTTAATGAATATGCATGTCTATGTAAATTCTAAATGCCTTCTTTCCCGTCCTCTCCCTTCCATTTCCCCCAAAAATACAAGCTGTATATCAGACCACCTTGACCAAAGATCTTCACCCCTGGAAAATAAGTTTTATAAATAGATGAATGTTTCTATAATACATTGTTAAATATATGTATTGTCTTTATGTTAAACTACTGAAAAAGCCTAAGCCTTAAAACCCATTATAAATGTGACCCTACATGAATATACATGCCTATGTAAATTCTAAAGGCCCTCAGTGCCTCCCTCCCTTTTCCCCAACATCTTGCATGCTGTGGTTTTGGTGAATATGGATTACTGCCCTCAGTGTACAACGACATGGAGCACAGCAGAGTTTCCACTGTAATATAATCAAAAAATAATTTCATGACAAAATACATGTTATTTATTTATAATAAACTAATAAAAGTGAGCAAATTAATAAAAAAACTTTTATTAAAGTATTCGTTTAAGTTCTATGAATATTTTAGGTTAACTGGGTTTACTTAGTTTTGCTAACTAGAAATCTAGAAATATTAGACTCTGTTAAGACGGACTACCTAATCCTTTTTAACAGAGTCTAGGATTTCTAGATTTCCAAACACATGAAAACAGAGCTGATTCTTTTAGAATCTGCTTCAAGCGCCACAGAACTGGTTACATTTAATCTTTCTGTTACTCTGACAAAAGTCACTTGACTTGCTTTCTCAGATTTGAGTCCGTGGTAAGTCTTTTTTTTTACTAAGCTAGCTTTAACCTTTGGTGTTAACTAGCACAGTGGACCAGGAGTAACTTAGCTACACACAAATACACAGATTTATCTTCTCAGATTTGAGACTTTAAACTTAGTCTTAAAGTGTAGTCATAAACACAGTTGGATAGCAATTTCAGTTACTTCATCTTGCCATTATAAATGGATGGACAGATTTCAAGTCAAGTGAAAGTAAAGGTGATACTTAGTATTTGTCAGTTTGTCATTTTATTTATACTTAAATCTACTGTTTGCCCACTTTCCATAAAAGTACACTTTATAGATCTACAATTTCAGTGTAGTTCATGTAGTCTGTTAGAACTCTTTTACCTCATTTATCAACAGTCAGGACCCACCAGAGGACCATTAGTGAGCAGGTATTGTTTGGGCAATGGATCATTCTTAGCACTGCAGTGGAGAGTGTTTCACTAGGTTGGTGAATCAGACCCAGCAGTGCTGCTGGAGTTCTTAAACAATCCAGTGTTACTGCTGATCTGAGAATAGTTCACTGACCACTGACGAAGGACTAAATGATTAACACATGTTGTGTAGCAATGAGCTATCATCAGGATGAGTAACATATCCACTAATGTGTCACTAGCATGTCAGTGTCACTGCGGTCTGAGAATGATCCACCTCCTAAATAACACCTGCTCACTGGTGGTCCTGTAGAGAAACAGATGGACTGCTGTGTATAACTGCAGAACTACTCTTGTTAATTTGCACATATGTTAACTAAAGCTGATAAAACAGACAATAATAAGATACTCTAGTGGGATTAGATAGCCCAGTGAGTGTATTCACATCACTTTGTTTGGTTTCCTGTCAGTACAGTTTGCCTCATCATTTCCTCTTTACACTTCTCAGTTCTTTAAGGGTCTGCTAAGAAGTTTAGTTCACGTTTCCACCATTCCTTTTACTCCTACGGTCCCAGGAAGACTATTTATATTTCAACTGTAGATTGAAGGAGTGATCTGTACTCGCAAAGCAGCTTTCTAGTGAGAGGTAAACAAAATATTTACTCATGCACCAGTTTTTCCCTGCATTAGGGGGTTGAAAATGAACTTGGAAAAATAACTTGAGTCCTCAGTGCCAAGGTTGAATACGATTATCTCAAACTCCACAGAGTGTGCCTACACCTTTTTTGCACTGTTGATGCCAACCGCCTGCCTCCTCCACACACACGTGTAATATTTTGCATATGTCTGGTAATGAGGTGAAAAATAATAGTTATGCTCACCACTAAAAAAGAACTTCTAAAAGTCTTAATGTTGATTTTACTAAATAGACACACTTCATTGCTATGGCAACACATGACTAAGTCCAGTCCAGATACATATAGAGAGGATAACTGATAACTAATCTTATACAAGTGCGCAAACATATGTGACCAGGAATTAAACCATTTGAAAACATCAGAATCAAAGTATTGGCAAAGACCTAGGTCATGTAATTATAGATGATTTCATATAGTAGACTCCTTGATTATCTATGGCTTAACGTGGAGAAAAATGCATTACACATAGACTCACATAATTTCAATTGCGCTCCAAATAAATAAAATGCTCATCTTCATTTATTCAATAATTCATCCAATTTTTCATAAATATGCATGTGGCACGCTGCATCTCCTAACTAATAACCTGAAAAATAGTCTCACACTGCTCATGCCAGTTATCTCATTCACATCATTAACGTATCAGAAATGCAAGGATGACTGCTCAGGCTCTGCATAGAAGAATAAGAGAGAGTTAGAACAGACTGTCCTCAAAGGTGGCCAACTTTCTGGCATCAAAGACCCGGGACACTCTCCGCCCCACCACAGACATGTAAATGCCCTTTGTGCAGCCCAGACTAACCTGAGCCCCCACTCTTCCAAACTGAAACAGCAGAGAATCTGACTGAACCTCCATTCATCATCTACCAAAACTCTGCCGGAATAAGGACATCTCAGAGAGAAGCTGGGCAACAAGGCCTCCGGTTAGGCTCCATCCCCAATATCAGTGAGCGCTGTGCTCGTAACCTCAGTGACAGGGAGCCTGCCCATGCATTATGCATGGTCCGCAGGCCCTGCTGTGAGTCACGGGGAGCCATCAGCGGTGCAGAGGTGAGCAGCCCAGGGGAATCAGGCAGACGGCCACTGACAGTGGGCTCTGTTCATTAAGACAGTCAGCAGGTGCCAGATCCGTTTGGAGTGTTAACTGTTAAAATACAGTGTGAATGAGGCACATGGAAAGTTTGAGCAGAATTTTTTTGGGGATGGGGAAGTGAATCAAGCTCAGTGGGCATGGTTTTAAGAGGTGGGCAGTAACTTGTTATATTTGCAAAATACATGCACATAAGCAAAAAATGAATGGATTTGCAGTCTCCTCTGAGTTAATTCACATCATAATGTTTTACATCTACTTAAGTATATTACTGAATAAAGACATCTACCTGTTATGCAGGCACATTTTTGACAATTTATATGTATTTGCTAATTGAATTTAAATTTCTCTGACCTTGGAGCTTCTTCAATGTACTCCACCAGGACGGAATGCTACAATACATTGCATACTGATTTAGGGTGCTCTACCCCCGTCTGATGATTTCTTGAACAGTCAACATGCATTCTATTACCACATCAATATAACAAGCAAGAAGCAGCACATTTGTGCACATATTAATGCACAAATGCACTCCAACTGTGAATTCATCCGTGAACTGGTATATTGTTGTAGAATTACATACTGGGTGTTTGCACAGCTTTTTGAGAGCGTTTCATTGAAATTGCAAAAGTATGTCTTGATTACCACATTTAGTTTCGCAGTGATACAGAAAAAAGAAAGTATAACATCAGTGCTTCTTTGGGCATCCTGTTTTGTTTATAGGGTAATTAAATCAATGCCTGTCTGGTAAACAGGAGCAGGGGAGCTGATTAAACCATGTTCAATAGAACATGTGCCAGAAAGGAACACTTGTGCCGCAATGATAATTTAACATTAAATGTGTCAGTTGCACACGTGCTGCACATATGTGTTTGTATTACCTTGTGCATTTGTCAATGGTGTGGGCTACGGAGGAAAAAAAATCTTTTTCTCACGGCCCCCTGTGCATGTGGATCCAACAAAATAAGCAGGGTTTCTCTTGGGCGAGCAGACGTGTGGATTGGGCCCGAGGACGGTAATGCTGTTAACTCCCTGGACTCTACAGAGACAGAAAGAGCATCTGCTGGGCAGATAAAGGCCACAGTCACAGGCTCAGTCTCTCCAAACCCGAGTTTTGGCATTTACTATATCGATTAGGATCCCAAGGAGGCGCAGTCTGCTGTGATAAGAGCGAAATTGCCAGGTCTTCAGAAATGGGAGGGTGTTGGTGGAGGGTGCGGGTTTATAGAAAACATAGAAATATTCCCTTTGGCTTGACGTTTCGTCTAAGCGAATAAATTGCTGCCTTGATGTTGTCCGGCCACCCTTACCCCTGGGATTTTTATTAGTCTCTAATAGGCATGTCATTTGAAAGTGACAAATATGACAGCTTTTTCTTTTCTCTCTTTTCTCCTTTTTTAAACTAAGGGGAACAAGGCTCTCATTTAATAGTGTCCTCCGTTTGTTTTCATATAAAGATGAGAAAGAAGGAAAAGCAGCTGCTCCTCTGCCATTTTCACCATATAATTTGCGCTGGAGAGCTGCTGTTTTGTCCACCACGGCAAAGAGGGATTCTAAAGGTGCGCCAAAACATTCTGAATTAATCTCACAAAATTTGCAGGGGTTGGTGGAGTACTCTAGACCTGTTGTCAAGTAGACATATTAAAGCCGCAAGAAGTCTAAGTTTGTGTTTCTAATTAGATCAATCTTGATCCTCTGGGACACAATATGCATGCAGAAAGTATGCCTTGTGAATACCTTCCTAAAGTCTACTAAATGTATTCCTACATTTACGATCTTAATTCTCTCCACATGTGCTTGAGATTTGGACGTGGAAGTAATGTGTGATTACCATGTACATTTTAATGCTCCCACAAATATGTAGAATAAATAGAAATATAGTTTTATTTACAGCAGGGATTGTCAGTCATGCATGTCAACTAGAACATTAAGACCACCAGACCAGACTAGATGTTTAAAATAGCACTTAAATTTAGTAATATAAAAAAATTTATTATGTTTTCAGGGCCTCAATTACAGTGCTAACCTTCATAAATACAACTTTAATTTCATTAAACCGTTTCTATTTCCTTAAGTATATGTACTGTACTTGTAAAAATGTAACTATTACGACCCATCTCTGTGGTATTGTTTATATGCATATGTGTATATGCATTCGTCTTGCTTTAAAGCTAATGCCAAAAAACTGCTTGCATATAAGTTTAGTCAAATCACCCTGAGCAGTGATCTACAGAGCTGTGAAGTCCATATTCATCACATTTCGCACATTTACACAGTCAGTGCCCTCAATTTCTAGGCTGGAGCATGGAAAATGCACCACTGAACTGGAATCAACCATCTGATTTTGGTTAAGGCAGAGCATGGCTCAAATATAAGTTTACTTTTCTAGTGAATTAAATACCTGTAGGAGTGTGAAGAAATGAGATTTTACTCCTGTCAGTGAAACCTTTTCAGTCGTACACGGTGTGCACCAGCAACCAGAGATGTGTCTCTCCTAAGCTTTGTAGCATAATGGTTATCTTTCTATGGTAGAGTGAACGTAATTCAGAACAGTCTTTCTACCAAACTCTGATGATTTTAATGCTATGAAGCTTCAGAGAAACAAAACCCAGGTTCACTGCACTCAGCTTGACAGTAAAACCCTTTTAATATCACAGAACTCTGAAAACCTGTTTAAAAAGTGTAGATTCTCATTCAGCCTCATATAACTCCAACCGTGAAACTGCAGAAACCCTACCCACACTTCTTAAAGGAGCATGGATCTGTAAAGACAGAGATAATGTAGTATTTGGGAAGAGGACTCACCTTGTCTCATCTTGTTTACCATAGCAGGTATTGCTGGCATGGTGTATGATTAACTTGGCCAAGACGTACAGCCACATGGGGAGTTGTTTGAAAGGCGAGCAAAAAGTTGTTGTGGGCAAAAACAGGCGAGATGGCTGGCTGCCTGGGGACTTCTCAGGGATCAATACAGCAGGAGTGACAGCAGAACACTTGATTAAAAGTGACTGCTACATCTGGCAGCCTTGGTCATTACTTTCCCACTACCGTTCCCTGGGGTGAGAGAGCATGAAGTGACAGGGCCTAGGCAGACCTCCATTACCCCTTCCCTGGCCTTACAGGTAGCTCACAGAAATGCGGCAGGAATAGCTACACACACAGCTGGAGTGCAGGGAGGCGTGTGTGAGTGTGTTTATATGTGTGGCGAGGTGTGATTTAACTCAACGCGTACGGATCGTGTGAGATAATTATAAAGCCTCCAGTCAGAGCCAAGTGCTGCATGTGTCATCGCCCAGTGCCACTGCGCATAAACATTTGCTTTGCGAAACATCTCCCCTCCATCACGGCTGAGTGATAACGCCTCGTATCAAAGAGACGCTGGCATTAAAGGAGTGTCTGAGGTTGATATTGTTAATCTCCTCACTTGGAAAACACACCATGCGTACTCGCGTGAAGCATCAAGCCAATCCAATTCAAACAGAGCACTATAATGGTGACACAGATTGTGCTTGGAAATGGAGAGCCTTTCACAAATTGAAGGTGTGAAGGACAGATGGGGCTCGTGGATTGTTCAGATAGATGCATCATGAGGCGCAGCAGTCAATAAATAGGTTCTGATGGAATCACTTCCATCAGGTCAAGGGACAAATGTATCAGTGCCTCTGTTAGTGCTCAGGTTGGCTTGGTAACTTCACCAGTCAGAAAAAGCAAATGATTACATGCTGCCAGAAACGCCATCTTACAATCACAGAGGTTCAAGCATTAAATCTTTTGTTCTCAATTTTATAAAAGGGGTAAAAAGGAATAAACATTATGTCCAGGGTGTAAAATACCAATTTGAGAATGTAATGCTGATCATTGGTCACTATGTCTTTTAATAAGACCTGATCCAAGATCATTGTTCTAACATGATTAATATAGTTTCATAGTGTTGCCAACTGAGAGAGAGGTCATCATTTAATAGTGTAATACACCGGCCCAGTCTCATATCAGCCTGTTATGACATATTCTTTCAAATTCTTTTTATAGTATGAAACATTTTTTCGACAGTCCAACAGTAAAAAAAGATTATTTAAAAAACAATTAAGTATTCATAACTTAAATATTTTAAAAAAATGTGCTATGATCTACAATATCATAAATCAAAGATATTAATAGACATGGCACCAAGCTAAACTCATACACAATCACCTTCCTTATTCACCATATTCCATTTCATGCAATAGTAGAAGAATCTCGATTGTATCCACTTTACCAGCTACGAAAAACCCAAATGCTGCAAGATCTTCCATAGCTCATGCCTTGACAACCAAGGCAAGGTGAGGTTCATCTTAAACAGGCCTAAAGACTTTAATCCACAGGCAAAGCCTTATATCTTTGCATTTTACTACTAGACTAGATAACATGGGCACACGGTGAGAAGTTAAATCAACACCGGTTTAAAAGAAAACATGTCCCAAAGTAAAAAAATCAGTAACCTTATATGTTGTCACTACTGACAACGTGCTTAACGTTTTGTGTTTTAAAGAAAAAATATTCTGATTTAATGTAGAGCTGTTTAAAGCTGTGTTTTTGAGTTATGCTCAATATCAGTTATACACATACCGAAACATTTTGTAAACTTCTAGTGCTTTGAATGTTTTGCTGATGGCAGAATGAAATGTCCACTCACTTATTTCAATAAAATAAATATAAATAAGGTGACCCTAAGCAAAAAGATTTTAATCAACAGTCCAAAATGTGTTTTGTTGTTTGCCCAAGTCATCAATATCTGATCACCATGATTCACCTATCAGACATTTTTACAACTGGCTCCCAAATGTATATAAGCAATGGTCAGATACAGGATGGATTTCAATGCCTTGTCTAAACAAATCAGCAAGACTCTGCATGCACTGGGTTCTTGCAGTGCATTTGGTTTGCATCAAAATGTAACTATTTCACGTTTGTAAAAAAAAAAAAAAAAAAAAAAAAGATTTTGAAAGGACACTTTTGGTCTCTATTTGACTTTTAACCTGACTGAACATAATCCAAAAATATTCAAATCCAGGCCCTGTAAATGAATGTCATGTCTGAGTCCAGGTGTTTTTTGGCATACTAGCCTCTGAGTTGGAAAGTAAGATGCAGCATTTTTATATATTACTTTAAAAACATTTTGTAGGATTACACAGCCTGTTAAATTCATACTCCAAACAACATGTGTCATATAGGAAACACAATTATTCCTCCTTAATGTTGGCATTAACAGCTGTTTACCTACAAGTTTAGGAAAAACGTGGCAAAGTCTATATGATAATTTATTCCGTTACTAGCCAAGAGTATCTCCGGTGGTGAAAAATAACGCCAGTGTTAACTCTTGTTTTGCTTCTATTAAAATCACCTCTTTTGTTTGCTGCTTGACAGGAGAGGCAGACGTTATTATGGTCGTTCAACAGAGCTTCAGCCATTGTTGCCTTTATTGATCTTCTCGTTGGCTGCCTGTCCTTAAATGATTTAACCAGTAGCAGGACCATAGACGTACATGATCCTCTTATGTTGGACATATTTGACTCTCCAGTGACTCACCATCACCACTTGAGGGACAAAGTGGTATTGCCTTCCCAATGTATATACTAGCAATGGCCAGATACAGGATGCATTTCAATGCCTTGTCTAAATAAATCAGCAAGACACTGCATGCAAGATCCTCTCATGTTGGACATATTTGATTGTCCAGTGACTCACTATCACCTATTGAGGGATAAAGTGGTATTAGAGGACAGGATAGGCCAAGGGTTAGCTGGTGAACTAGCAACTCTGTAGATATCTCTCTAGCACAATATACATGTCTTTGGCATATCATCAAAAACTGTTTTTCTTGACAAACTGACTTGGTATAGTGTAGTGGGTAACACCACTGCTCTGCATGCTGTAGAATGGGGTTCAATCCCTAGCCTGGGCAAGCATGCTTCTCTATAGTAATAGTCCCTGAGCAAGACTTCTTAACCATTTTCGCCTACCTGTGCAAATGTAAATTGTAAGTCACTCTGGATAAGTCAAAATCTTAATTTTATTTTACTGTTATCAATAACTGTTATCATTTACTATTATCTGGGGTATTACAGCTGGTGATCCTTGGTTAGTGTATTCAATGCAAAATATCATTTATCTGAGACACTTAAAACCACGTGTGGGTGGAACCATGCAGGCTTATTTCAGATTCCATAAACCTTTTGTGATATCTATTCCTGTTCTCTAGTCCATTTCGCTATGAAAAACAACAGCACTGACATGAACGTATTCTAGCACAGGACTTCATTTGCCCCCCCGCCCCACCCCCGGAGCCTTCACATCTCCACACATCGTCGCCCACAAGGGCTGTGGAAAGTGGCAGCTGGCGCCGGAGTGCTGTGATGAACGCTGGCTCTCACTCCGGCTCAGGTACATAATACCCTTTACAACGCTGGTGACAAGCTGCAGACTCAGCTGCTGTGGGTCATCAAAATGATTCAGAGGGAGAGCGATCCCATTTAACCTCAACCCAAGAGCCAGCGTTCCAGAAACCCACTTCCGAACGCTCCCTTTCCGCGCCAATCTTCCACCATCAAAGTTCTCAGCTCTGCGGCACATGAATTGCAACTTCCTCTAACTTAAGAGTGAGAGAAACAGACACTTATCATCCTGAGAGGGAAGCCACACTCTTATGGATTAAAAACAAATAGGTGGGAAAAAACAGCAAAAACACGTTCAGTAATTATTGCCAAAGTGACTGCCTCTCTGCTCAAAGAGCATTTGACAGAAAAGGATGTGAGGAGGCTGTTTTAATTTGAGCAGGAGGTTGCAAAATGGATTAATCATTGTATGAGTGAGCTGCTACGGTGCTTTCTCTTTGCTGCACATATCCAGCAGTGCTCAATCATGTAGACGTTAATTAGCATCAGTCTAATGAACGCCTGCGTTGCTGGAGCAAACGTGCAGGTGATACAGTACAGTAAAATGGAGAAGAACTTTCACACACCAATCAGATCCGTGAATAGTATCAGCATATAACTAAATTACAGGCGGTGAAAAATGTTGTTTTTGTCTTTATGAACAACTACTGGGTTTAAAAAATTGCTTTTTTCCTCACACCAGTGCAAGTAGAAACTGTCTAAAGGAAAACTGTGATACTTGATAATGGAGCACTCAGGTGAACAGATGACTAAGGAATAACAGCAGCATCAACAGCAAGAGCAACAACAACAACAACAAAGTCCCTATTTGTATTCGTGTTTTTTTCTCATAGGAACAGCACATTCCTATATCTCTTGAGCTTGGCCAAGAACTGCACAGAGCAGGGAAAAAAAACAGGAACTCCCTCAAGTGCCTCTTATGCCGGTCACAATTTCACACTTTTGTTTTGCTGAAGTGCTTTAATCTGCATTAAAGACCCTAAAGAGATCCATCAAATCAAAGTTCTTTAAAAACCTTTAATGTATGGTTCTTTAAACAGTCTTTTTAAAACGTCTTTCTAGCCCTCCACATAGTGCAAACGTTCCTGGAAGTTTTTACAGAACAGTGGTGCATAACTCAAGACTTGAAGGTCTGGCTTCCAGAGCAGTTTGGTGCTCTGTTCTGATCTGTTCATTTGTGTGTTATAGTACAGAACTGTGCCAGATACTAGAACTTATTTTCACTATATTAAACAAAAACATCCTTCGATTAGGGGCATCAACCTTTTTGTATGTTGATAGAAGAAAAGAAAGACAATGACCTTGCTGCTTACAAAACTTTAAATAGTATTTAATTGTTAGCTAACATTTTATGATCATTACAAGCCTAACGGTAAGATTTTGTCTTCTTCAGTGAACCAAAAGTTGCTCCTCTACTCCTCCTAGAGATCTACCTTTTGGCTAGTTTTCAAGAACATCTCAAGAATCAGGTGGAGTGGATTTTGGGTGACAGGAGCAGAGTTAGTGAACACATTTCTCTGGAATAGCTCAAAGAACTAAAGAGAGAACTAATGTGTGTTTCACTCTTCCTTTTAATTTCTTTGTTGCTTAGAAAACATTGATTTATAGATAGATAGATAGATAGATAGATAGATAGATAGATAGACTTCTCATTTACTGCAGCAGTTCCTTTTTAATCGCTTGTTGTAGTTATACAGTCAACAGAGAAGACTTTTGGACCTGCTATTACTGTCAATTTACAGCACCACTTGCTAATAACTAGTGATCTGCAACTCTACATCTCACATTTTTCCCCCTTTGCACCCGGCTGATGTGAAATTAACCCTGGGACCCAGCCTCCATTAGGGAGGTTGATATGTTCTTGTCAGTTTGAGCTGAGGAGCTAATTAAAGTGCCATTCATCTCAGGGTTGTCACCTCATGCAGATCAACATGAACACTGTAGTCTATGACAAACAATGCTTTTCTAGCCCTATTTTGTTTCAGTATAAGTTGCCATGGGTACTACACTAAAATCAATTATATGGCAAAGACATCTCTTAATGGCTGCCAGCACAAACACACAGCAGGGTGTTTGAAATTATTAAGCCTGAGAATCTCTGAATGGTTACACTCATTTCTTGGAAGAAAGAAAAACATAGGCTCATTTTTAAAATCAGGGGTTGTCAGCTGGAAATATGTACCTATCTATATTTTAGTCTTTGTTCCGGGTGCAATCTCCATTATCTCATATTTTTGTAACCTACTGTATTCTACGTCTGACGAAAGCAGTCCACATTCATGCTTCCATTCATGTAGAAAATCTATACTTCAAACAAGATTAATGGGGAGGTGATGCGGCTGAGATTTAGTTCAACATTATTGCTTGATATGCGCAGCAAAACAAGTTGAGCTAGTTCTAACAGCAGCCATAAATCAACACCGTCTTCCTCAACCACAATACATACTGATGCGTTTGATGGATCCGTCCTTTTGCACAGTTGGAGAGGGACTTATCCCTAATGTATTAGAGCAGCATTTGCATGTACTTGTCAGGAACGGTTTGATTTGGAAAAATTGGCTGAGGGCTTGTGGGCAGAGACTAGATTCAAACATCTCTGGGCAGTGAAGGGACACACACAGTATTCGATGATGGCAGGTGATAGCTATCTGGCCAAATCAGCCTTGTCTTATTATTGACGTTCTGCCATGCTGTAGACATCCAGCTGAGACCCAGCTCCCTATGACAGATGCAAGCCTCAAGCCATATTCAGTCAAACCACATTCAAACCACTGCCATGGAAGAACGTCAGAATTTATTCAAGCTTTCACAGGACACAGTAGTTCCCTCTGAATCAATTTATTTGTGTTTTCTCACATTAAGTCAGTATGATCAAAATAGCACAACCCATATACTTATATATATAAGTTTATTATTCAGTCCTCACATCCTAACAATCTAAAACTAGCATGTCATTTGTTATGCCATCTTATGTAACATTTATAGCTTAACACTGCATCCATCATTGTCTTCGGGTTGTCAGATTTTATGTTTTTTATCCTTTTTGAAGTTTCAGACTATCACATTCAGCCTTAAACCATTCATTCATTCATCTTCTAAGCTGCTTATTGTTATTCAGGGCATGCTATAAGGGCGTGCTGCCCTTATAAGGCAGAAGGCAGGAAACACCCTGGACAGGTCGCTAATTGATTGCACGGTAGGCACACAGACATACACATTTACTCATACTCACACCGTAATCCACATTCAAGTAAAAGTTATCGATGTTTGGCCAGAGTGTGCCTATAATGTAAGAACGTAAAAAGATTTTATTAAAGATAACCATGAACCATTTTTTTAGTCACTATAACAGTAAAGCGTTTCAACTATCAGAGGCATATACCAAAAAGCTGCAAACCCCCTGCATTTAAAGCTTGCTAGAGAGTGCCTATTATTTTGCCTATGGATATTTTTATTACTCTTTCACTTTTAGTAAAGTGCAGGTGCAAAAATGCTACTTCGGTCCCACAGGTGTGGTGCCCTTCCAAGAGGGGCTGCTACTAACCCTTGACACTGAGAGAGAATGATGGAATGGAAGTATTGTTGGTGCTATGTTTTCGCAGGTACCTTGGGAGGTGAGAAGCCTGTGACAGGAAAAAGCATTTGATTTGACATCTGATCCCTTGACTCCTGCATGCAGCTTCTCCAATCTGCTAAATGTAGAGCTGCAATAGCAGAGCGCTTGGCATTCACAAAAGCAGGCATCTAAAAATATACAGTTTAATTATGAGAGAAAAAAACCCTGCCGGGATGCGGAAAGCTTTAAAAAGCCTGATTGCTGACTGAAGGAATTCTCGTTCGCTTCAGAGAACGAAGAGTTCATGCAAAACAGAATTATTCTTCCTTCAGTCCGTGAGCATTTTCTGCAAACTAGCAGGGAGCCAACTCCCCCGCCCCAGCCTTGGATATGAGATATTAAAACTCCTAAATCAAACTGCAGAGTTCTCTCCAGGGCGTGTGCCTAACCTGACCCATGGATTTGAGGTAATTGCAGATGAATCCGCCTTAGTACAAACAAATTTTGAGCAACAAATAATTGCTGGGCAAATACAGTTGCATTTTAATCTGCTAATCAAGGTTCTAATGAACGAGAGGCCAGTTGGCAGCAGCACACCATACAATCCTACAGGCAGGCACAGAGGCGGCATCGCCGCATCCTTTGTGCCACTTGGGCTGGAATTAGCACTTTCATTACAGGAGCTTACAGCGCGGCTGTTTGAACTGGCTGGGGTCACATTAAATGATGTGTTTGCCAGCGGCGAAGAGGCTAGGTCACAGGGGAGCAAGTGTCCCAGTTATGAAGAGCTGTGCTTATCTCTGTGTCTGAATCACTGCAAGCCCACAGCAACCAACCAGCCGAGCCCAAAACACCTCGGAGTGTTCGCAAGCAGCAACTTTACACATCTCTGTTTTAATCAGAGTCAGTGGCATAACCACTAAGGGAACGGAGGGAAATCACACTGAGCCCATGGCATCCATGGCGCGCAGACTACCAAAAATCATTGCAGAGATCCTCATATGCAGTACTGTGCAAAATTCATAGACCACTGTTCATTAGATTTTTTTAGTCAAAAAGGGCATTAAAAGTGAATTCTACCAAATTTTCAAAATTTCTATATTATAAAATAGGCCACCTCGTAATGCCACTTTATACATCAAGAGGTAATAGTGAGTCACTGTATTATTGTTTCTTATCAGTCCAACAGAAGAGCATGATGAAGATCAGCACTGCTTTGATGGCGTTTTGTATTCTTTCTTGTTTCTGGTTAGATCATTTTAGGACATGTAGCCAGGGGCGTCATAGTGGAGTGAAAAGTGGGAGGAGGGCCTCTGAGGAGTCTGGAATTTTATTTTCTTTCAAATATTAATAGCATTTAAACATCACAATAAATGTTGCTAACTAATATAAATTTAGGGCAACATTTAGGGTAAATAAATCAGTTGATTGATGGATTGAATTGCGTGTCCTCGCCTATATATGGTGTCTGAGGACAGGCACACTCACCCCTTGCACAAAATGGTTCAGTGCACCTTCACCGGGCTTTTTAACTAGGCCCATTTAACTTAGCGTTCATTCTGCTCTGGTTTTCAGGAAATAAAAGAGAGGCAGGAAAGAGACAAAAGTAATGAGGGAAAGCAACTGCCAACAAACTCCTTTCCCAAAAAAGGTGAGCCCAAATGTGAAAGCAAATAGCCTACATTAAATGAACCCCTGTAGTTATAATATGCTTCAATACCACCAAGGTTATCAGTGTTAAAAACTGCATGACACAAAATTAGAAATAACATGATGCCTTGTCTGTAATCTGAGGTAAACTCTAAATGTTTTTTGTTTGCATAGTCTACCACACCGTTGCAATAGAATACTAATTTGAACATTAAAATAATATTTATTATTGGGCCATAAGATAATAAGGCTAATAGCCTAACTTAGTAGGCTCAGTGTCATGGGTTTATAAGGATAGGCTGTTAAATTAGTGGCAAAGCTAACCTGTGAAACACATGGCACTCAGTTTCAGAAACTGTCACAGAGGGTGATGCAGCAACAGACCAGACTCTGATACTATGGACTTGAGGCAATGTGAGCCTATAGTTTAAAATAAAAGCACATCATTTTTGCTATTTATACTATAATGTGTTTACAACACTAAAGTCATGCTATGTGTTTTACTGTGGTCTTTTTTCGGCTATAGCCTAATTATAATAAGAGACTAAAGGTGACTCCATCCAAAGTTGACTTTTTTATTACATCCATAAGGGAAAAAAAATGCCACATATTTTTTATGATGCAAATGATTATATGAAATTTGAGGAAGTTTTACACAATTTTTTTAAATATTAAGCATGTTTAATCACATACATTAGGCTACATTGGAAAAGCCTGCTAATATCTATCATATGCTTCATGCTTAGAGGGTTCTGTACAGAGAAGATGTGATAGAGGAGGGTGCAAGTGAAGGAATCTTAGATACTGACACTTATTACATAACTCTGACTCACAGAAAGATCCAAGAGAGGCCTGACATTTATTTATCTAACTCTTATCCATAATGCATGCCATTCATGGTAACCATCTTCAAACAGATCCCTCGTAATCTGCAACATAATGTATTAATTATTTATAATTCTGAAATCTTAATTAGATAGCCTAATGTAAACATTGGACTTGATGTAGATAATAGTTGGAGGGTTTGTTTGGGATATTACAATGGTTCGTAAACATGAAAATTAAGGTCCTAGTCACACCACTGATCAGAGCATAGTATGATTCTGCTCTACAAAATGTGCCCTTTATATTTTCCATACTCTCTAATCTTGCTGTCACTCCCGTACATTAGTAACAGACTCTGGCTTTTCAGATGAAATAAGTCATAGCGATGTTTGATCATAACCCCCACTGAGACACATGTGATTATATTAAGCTGGTGCCATATGTATGCACTTTGTAGAACCGTAGATTATGAGGTTTTTACAAGCCAAGCTAAGAATAGGATTAAATTGTTTAGACCAACTGGAAGTCTCTTATCACATTAGCTTGGCAGGGGGTCCCTTGCCTGTCATCTTCATGCTCACAGTGAACATGCCATTAATGTCTTTCATGGGTAAAACAACCTAGAGAACAGAATAGAACAAAATGAAATCCAACTATAACACTCATCCTTAGGGATTGTTTGTATATTCACTTGACATTTATAGCTACACACGTCTTTTCATCTGAAGGACAACTGGGTTGCACTTTACTTTACAGATCAGTAATAAGTAGGTAACGAAATGGTAATATTACAGTAACAAATTGTATTTAGGTAAATTAAAATTCTTGTTTTTTTAAATCTTTTATTACTAAATACTGATACAATAACTGTCTTTTCATTTATTAATGAGTAGAAGATGTGCATATAGTGTTAAGGAAATTACAAATTGTTACCATTGTGCTTCTATTACTGCCTTGTTATCACTACAAATTGCTTGTTAACACTCACTACAATTTGTAATTTATCATTTAGTAACAACAAGGAAATTTACATTTAATTAATGAATAAATACAATCCTGTTACTGTAAAATGACAATATTGTTACTTACTTAGTACCGATCTGTAAATGAAAGTGCTACCGACAACGGAATCATCTTCAAAGCTTTGTTCATCATGGTCCGAGCTGATGCACAGAATGCTTTATGTTAAACTGGTCTGCAGGAAGCCATATCAGTAATTTCAGTAACTAATTCTATTCACCTCCCTGTGCAAGGCAAGTCCCTTGCCTACTCCTTAAATTTCTCCCACCTCAAAATTGAACCCCTCATGAGTCACAATCTGCAAACAAATCCTATTCAATATGGCAGTGTTAATGTGTTCACACATAAGGGAGACATCCTGATTCAGTTTCCTCCAAGCGGGTATCACCTCCCAGAAGATTTATTAGATGCGGTTTCTCTAACAGGAGACTCCAGCTACTCCTCCTCAATGAATTATGGAGCTCATTTCCCCTTAACCAATTTACTTAGTAAAAAGATGGAGGGGGGGAGGGGTGGTATCAAGGACTCTCTCAATGTTACGATTATCACTTCAAAGACAAGCTGTTGACACACTGGAAATGGTTAACTCCTTAATGAATGAATCATGAGATGCAGGCTTGGTCAGACAGAGTTCTCAGCTACTGCAGGCTTTACTCCCTGTGGTCTTCATCTGCACTGAGAAGTCTTTGCAGGAGTTTTACTGCTAACAAGCAGAGAGACCAATTTTATTAATTTTGAAACTATGATAGTGTAGACAATGATGGTAGGACTTGGGAGGTCTAAGGTGCCTTAAATCCAGGAGATTTGCTAGCATCAGTAAGCTCCCTCATTATCTCTCAGCCACTGTATGCCGCAAATCAAACAGAGACCACATACCCAGATAGATCAAACAGCAGACATAGTGGAGTGCTCGCAGAAGCTGCCATACTGGTCCAGTTCATTTAATAATGTCATATTAAATGCCTTTTGCTGGAGTATGTCGACATTAACATAAAAGTCAACAACCAAATTATGGAAATGAATTCAACATTCAAAACAAATTCTAAGCTATATTCATTGCGAACAACACTTGAAAGCATGTAGAGAAATGAAGGGAGACAGACAGTCAGTGCACTTGTAGGGAGACATTGTTTATAGTGCAGGAGACAATAAAAAGGCTTTGGGCTTGTTTTCATGGCACCACTAGACAAGTAATGCTTGCTGCAGCGCTGCTGGGATGCCATTCAAAGCATAGCGTTGACACATATTCAAACACAACCCTGACTGCAGAGCATAATCGGAGAAATACTGTACCGGCTCCTGCCACGGTTTACTTTGAACGAAACTTGATTCGCTGCATATACTGTAGCTTAAATTGCCAGAGATCAGAGTAAACAACCTTGGAAGGTCTCTCACTGAAGATTTCCACTAACGATTTTGCCTGCCTCCCTACTTGGGTGAGATCTGAATGGCTCCCCCTTTCCTGGACTCCGGTAAAAGCACAAATAGAGGAAGAAGAAATAAGTGCTAAATTGATCTTGATCAGAGAGGCCCTTGTTATTTCTATCCTGCAGCTAACAAGCCACTGCTCTGAAAAAAAAGACAACACAAAGTGAATGAAAGGGAATTATTTGGAGAAAAGGGCTTTGAGAGAACTTGACCAAACAGGCAGCATTTAATGAGTACAAAACTCTCTTGGTGATCAATACGCAGTCGTCAAGCTCTTTTAAATAGAGTCCTCTCTACATGTTAGCCTTTCACTTCAAAACACACAAAAGATTTCAGGTATTTCTGCAGAAAAAGTAGGTTAATAATTAAAAGTCTTCATAGCATGTAAAACAAACCTCATATGTCTGAAAAATAGAACTTCTACAATATTAAGATACTAAACGAGATTAACATACTAAACCAAAGATATTAACAGTATTCCAATTAGCTCATCAGAAATCCATTAAAATCACAGGTTTCTGGAACATGCATACTAGCAAAAGTCAGAGACCACCCTGCATTCATTTAATGGTTGTTAAAAACATCATGCATTTTTCAGCACCAGGGAAAAAAAGGAGAAAATATATACTTAACAGAAAACCACATCAAAGCCTCAACAAGTAAACATGGCAATGTACATTTTTCAGTAATTAGTGTGTCCACATTTTGCCTTCATACCAGCATCCATTCCTTTCACAAGACCTGCTTTCAGTTTTTCAAAGAAATCTGCAGGGGTATTTTTACAGAGCTTCCAAACTTGTCTTAGAAGTTACATTTTCTGCCCCTCATAATTCAAATGCATTCACTGATACTGGTGATCAGGCTATTGTTCTAAGAACACCAGCAGCTTGATATCTTCCTCCTAGCTACACATCATTTTTAGACCCAGTGTGTAGGACTTGTGAATTTGTTTTAAATATCTATAAAAAATAAACACTTAATCTGTTTATTTGATGGTGACAGTTTTGGTGGCCTACCAGATCTTGCATGATTGTAACGACTGGTTACATTTATATTTCCAATAGACCTGTGGATTATCTTTATGTAATCTGCACAGGAACATCTAAAAATGATTAACTCTCTGACTCTTGCCCAGTGCTGTACATTGACATATATACAGTTTTGAATAAAACAACAGAGACTGGGATTTTAAAGGCTGTACTTTTCCTAGACCGGTGCAGACATCGACAGCCCTTTTCGCTAAGTAGGCCGAGCGCATTCAGAGAGCCATCAGTCATGGCTGTCAGGCGGCACTGCGCTGTGTGAGGGCGCGGCGCTAGTGAGTGCGAAACACTAACAGACGGCGGTGACATGGCTAAGGTCAACAGCAGCTCAGCCCACTCCGTCCTGAAGGGCTCCCATAGCACTATGTGAATCCAGCCACGTCCCCACTGACCACTGTGATCTCCGGCCAAGAAGCAGCTCCCCCTGCCCAATCGGACCCAGCGCGTCTTGTTGGTGGGCCAACTGGCCGCTTTCCCTGCCAGCTAGGGCCAAGGCTCCCCCTGCTTCCGTATGTTCTCTCCTTTTTTTAGCCCTGTGATGGCCACTGACCAGCCAGCTATGTCTGTGCCCTGTCAGAGGCAGCCACAGAGACTGGGATTAAACAGATTTTCCAAACAGGGATGGATGAGCATAATCAGCTATAATCTTAAATTCTGTGCCCCTCGATAATCAAACTAGGACGCTCTATGGAATGGCCGAATATCGATTCACTCTCTAATTTAGGAAGGCAATTTAAATGAATGACCAAAAACACCAGAAGTTGGTAGATAGACTTAAGATTAAGACTAAACTTGTTTCATACGGCGCTGTCACAGACATCTCCTCTGACGTACAATAAGTCATCTGGTCATCACCTTATAGTGCACTGCCATTTAAACCAATAAAGCCATGGCTATTGATCGATTAAGTCGTTAAGGGTGTGGATGAAATGGAAAGGAGAGGAAACTGGAGAACTGCTAATACATGTAATGGAGCGAGGGCCAAAGTGAGCAAGCTTAATCTGATCAGCCTAACCACATGCTTTAAAAAAGAAAGAATAAAATGCTGCAGATCAGAGACTTCAGTCCAGTTTTCAGGCCAGAAACACAGCAATCCTTCTATGATGGGTCCAGTGTAGTGTGTGCAAGTGAGAAGATCTTTGTTCTCCCCTCATTCATTCCTAGATTGACAGATGGCACAGACCATGGATTGTAGGAGCATGCTGAGTCTTATTTATCCAAATAAGAAGGGAGTTTCACCGGATGCCAGCCAATCAGATTAGTAAAAAGCTGTGACACATCATGCATCATATCCACAACTAAACTACTTAAATCCGCATTGATTGAAGGGGGAGAACAGGTCATTATTGTGTAGTAATTAGCATTTCATTAGAGCACAGAACTTGTGTAGAACTCTGAATAAACAAAAGCAGGCAGCAGTTGCTAAGGAAAGCATTTTTTGGTACGCTGTGATGTAAATTCAGTGTCTGGCATGGTTTGTCATTAACATGCACCGCCTAATTTGACAGGAATAGCCATTTAAAAGCTAAATAACCAATCACAGGCCATGGTTTTAGCATGACAGGTAGGTATGGAAAATTTTTCAGGGCTGCAACCAAAACAAACCAAATGGGAAACAAATGTTTGCAAAGATAGCTTAAAGGTACTAAATTGCTCAGAAAACTCAAGACCTTTCCAGTAATCTCTTTAAACCCTACATCTGCATCTACTTGAATTTTAGAATAAAGCCCTGATGTTTCTCATGAGATGTCATCTGTTTTGTACAGAATCTGCAAACAAAAAAAAAATCACATATATCAGGATACCTGCTCTCATTCTCGCCACCTGTAGTCTTATACATTCTACCTTATACAGCCTTATACCTGTATAAGGCATATATATTGTTATAACTGTTTAACTATTAAGCCATGTTAAACACTTGCTCAGTTTTTTATGTGTCTACACTGGTTTAAACATATCCAATGCTCCAGCAGTAACTACAGACATGCGAGTCACAGATATTTTAGCTTTTGCCTTATTTTAGAAGAATAAAGGCCTATCCACACCAAGCATGATCTATTTGGATTAATAGTGTACACTTTTTCCAAATGGTGTTGTTGTATGAGCTTTTGTGCTCAGGTCAGAACAAGATGAGTTCTGTTGCCATCATTGCACATGTTTGTTTTGGTTGCAGTTTAACCAAATGTGTGTATCATGATCAATGTTGCTTGTAGCAGAGAACAAAAGCTTATACGACATAGTTCAAGAATCTCATATGAGTTAATCTTTCCTTGCTAATCAATGCTCCTTCTTAATGAGAGGAACAACAGCCAAATGAACCCTCTGACATGTGGAAATACCAACAGAACTGGTCATCTTTTATCTCTTGTAAAAGAATGATAACTAATTAAATCTTGCTGCTGCTCAGTTAAAGCATTTTGTCTCTCTCTTCAACTTTTACCCATGTTTTCACACCTGTTTTTGTCATCCAAATTATATTTGAAAAGGTCTTGTAATGTCTATGTTATTTACCATGTGAATTAGAAACATACATTTCTGGGGGAGAGCATTGTTGTAGGCTTCTCCTTATGCATAAATTATATATTATTATATACAGGGGTTGGACAATGAAACTGAAACACCTGGTTTTAGACCACAATCATTTATTAGTATGGTGTAGGGCCTCCTTTTGCGGCCAATACAGCGTCATTTGGGCAGCCGTGGTTTTATGTTTTTTGGATACAATCCGGGTTAGCACCCGAACATCCCTTTCAGACAGCTTCCTCTTGCATCCACAGTTAATCCTGTTGGATGTGGTTCGTCCTTCTTGGTGGTATGCTGACATTACCCTGGATACCATGGCTCTTGATACATCACAAAGACTTGCTGTCTTGGTCACAGATGCGCCAGCAAGACGTGCACCAACAATTTGTCCTCTTTTGAACTCTGGTATGTCACCCATAATGTTGTGTGCATTGCAATATTTTGAGCAAAGCTGTGCTCTTACCTGCTAACTGAACCTTCACACTCTGCTCTTACTGGTGCAATGTGCAGTTAATGAAGATTGGCCACCAGGCTGGTCCAATTTAGCCATGAAACCTCCCACACTAAAATGACAGGTGTTTCAGTTTCATTGTCCAACCCCTGTATATTATTATTTATTTATTGTAATTTAGATATCCTGGCAATATCCTGAATAAACAGTCTATGTCACTGCCATATAGTAAAATGACAACTCTGATATGCAGCGTTGATTCTAGGTACAGTGGAAAATTAATGTAGCTTTAAACATTTAGACATTTGCGAATCCCTTATTCAGATGTTGTTGTTGTTTTTTTCAATAATCATAAGTAGTTCTTCTTTGATATTGTTTAAAGAACCCTTTGTAGCACCTTACTGTAGAAGCAACTCTTCTTGATCTTGAAAACTTACCACATGTGCCAAGTGATGCAAGCCACTGACCGCACACACAAGCTTAGAAATACATGTGACCTTCTAGCTTCCTAGTGACCTCCCTGCTTACTCAACCTTCGCAGAAGCAGGAGAGACAAGAAGTAGGAGGACTGATATGACTAAAGGCTTCACAGAGTGTCAGAGATATCGATACAGCGTGACAGCCCACGAGCCCTGGGTTGGTGGTGTACTTGAAAGAAAGTAAAGAAATTCATGGGAAGAAAAAAAAGAGGAAATGCTAAGGAGTAGAGGTGTGAAAATTAAATGCCATTTCTTGACAGCTATGTCAGAGAGTGGGGCTGCTCGTGAAGTGTGACACAGGATTGTTGGATGACAAGGCAGGAGAGGGGAATTGTCAACACTTCCTCCTTGCTAACACACGCAGGCACCAAGCAAGGCCTTGATGAGGGAGCAAGTGAACGCACCATCCACAGAGCCAAACGTTTGACGACAGGTGAAAAGACAAAATGCAGAGGTGTTCGTTTATCGGCTGAGCGAGAAAATCAGACAAAAAGAATCTTTGATTTGCATGTCATTTTGAAAAGAAAAAATAATTCTTGTTTTTGACTAAAAAATTGTAAAACTGTGTCAAAAAGCTTGAAGATTGTCAAACCCATGTTTATCTTAATCAAAGCAGTATTCATTGTTGTAGAATTTTCGTCCACCCATTTTGATTTTGCACTTTTTAAAAATATAGGTGCCAACAAAAACCAAAAAAACTTCTCTGGAGTGATGCCACCACTGAGGAACCAAATCCTGACTACCTAAAGAACCTAGGTAATAAGGTAATAAGTTTTAACTCTTCTGTAAAATTCTTCCACGTATAGTTCAACCAAGAATCAAAGACTTAACATTATTCTTCTGATTATTGATTTTTCAGTTCTTTATTATGACACAAAATACAAAAGCAACCAGACTAAATATAGCTTAAAATTTAGATGGACAATGTATGAATTACCATAAATGTTATATAATATATCTCCCCCCTATTTTTAGGGGCACAAAGATACACTAACAATCATAAATGAAAAAAGTTATTTTTTAATATTTGGTTGCAGTCATTGCCTTCTTTAAATTTTGAATCTATACACACAAGCTGATGCTGGATTTAATAAGTTTTATGAGGTAATAAGTTTTGTAGTATTAATTTTTCTGTAAAATCCTTCCCTGTATAGTTCATCCAAGAATCAAAGCCTTAACAATATTCTTCTGATTTTTGATTATTGATTGTTCAGTTCTTTATTATGACACCAAATACAAAAGCAACCAGACTAAATATAAAACTTAGCTAGACAGCCTGTGTTTAGTGGTAGCTAAATAGCCTGCTAATAGCACAATTCTAAAATTAGCTTGGTAATTACTCTCACTTACAGATAATACACTGCCTTTGCAGTGCTGACAGTAATTGTTATACAGTATATCCAGGTAGACTAGACAGAACTGTAAAACTCCTAGTGACATCATTATTGTATATGATGTAAGTGAACTGATATGTTTGTAACTTTTGTTTTGCCTGTTCACTTTCATCCAATATGAGCAGACTAAGTGGAAAATAATATATTTGGATATATTCGATACCTTGAGAATAGAGGCCCTTCATAAAATAGTTGATGCTTTAACTTACTATATACCAGCTCCACCTACCATACAGGTGCACAGGTGTAATACTATAATTGCAGTTTCTCTCCATGCTTTGTTAATCTCCTTTCAGCTTACTTATCAATGATCAAGACTCCCACAGGACCAACATGAGCAGATATTATTTGGGTGGTGGAGCATTCTGAGCACTGCAGTGACACTTACATGGTGGTGGTGTGGGTTGTGTTAGTCAGAGTGGGTCAGACAAAGTTCTATAACCTAAATGTACTATTTGAAAAAAGAACGCCAGGAAGCATATGTTCAAAGAGGACGAAAACAGCGTACAATTTTATGTGGAATAGTTTTTCATGGTCTAGTAGTGCTTACAACTCTGTCATACTCAGCAAACTTTTTTGACCAGCAATATGAGGTGACCACTATGACAGACAGTAAAGCAATACCTCTGTATGCCACAAGAATGTTTTGAGCCAATTAGTATCAAAGTAGTGAAACAAAGAAAGTCCTACTAGGAAAGTTGGCAATAATTAATGGATACACAAGTTAAGGTAAAATCATAATTCATTATATTTTTCAAAGTTACCGTAGTCTGAAAGCTCGGTTGACACCCAGAAGATGACAAAATTCTGTGGCTTTGAAAGATTCTCTGTCCTTGCCTTGACCTGCTGTGTCTCCATGCAGAATGAATGTGATCGTCCTCTACTTATCTCCTCTGAATACTGTTGCAGTAAGGGGATAAGACACTATTGTAGACTGTGGTTTAATTAAGACTGCATACTTCATTGTGCTTTGGAACACGGACCTCCTTAGACAAGATGATAGAATAAATATGAGGGGGGCTCAATAATTAGAGTCACTTCTCCACCACACCATTGTCTATCATATATCAAAAGAGCCAAACCTACAGGGAGCCCCCATTAGATTATTCACTGCTTTGGCGGTAATCAGCATCATCATTTGAAAAACCTCTGTAGGAGCCTTTTACCTACTAAAACAGAGACAAAAGCAGACAGAACTGGATTTAAGAAAGACCTGGTGTGCAGGAACAAGGCTCCAGTGACAGGTCAGTGTTCTTTCTCTTTTCAAAAGCATGCTAATGAAGAACACTGATGTTGGGCCTTTCTATCCCTTTTCTCCTGCGCATCGCCCTCCTATCGGAGACCTGCTCAGTCTTTGATCAGTGGTCCACATTAACTGCCCGTGCTCGCCAAGACGGCTCCACTCGATTACAACAAGAGAAGTAGCTTGCTCCATTACATTCTCCATTCATGAATCATTAATCTTTAGTTATGGTCAGTATGGTCTATGACAAAGTGCCTAGGGAGAAAAGCGTACAAGTGCTGCATAAGGGCAGGCCGGAATACCAAATTTGAAAGGTTCGGCCGCAGAAACCAGCTGGGATGGGGAGGCACGGAAAAAGAAAATACAACTGGAACAACATATCTTTTTTCTGCTTTACTTCTCAATCTCCCCAAAATATTCTGGCACATTTTGGCCCTGACTTCAAACTAGCATACAAAGGGAAGAGCAGACTGCAGTGCCTTTCATTCGAAAATCCAAGGCTACCACAGCTCAAGCTAAAAGCATCTGCACAACTTCAGTCATCAACCAGCATTAGAAAACTGAACACTACAGCAAGACACTCTCACTTTCTCCTGAATTGAAAACATAAGGATAAGCAAATCCAGATGGGTGATACAGTAGATACAGCAGGAAAGAGATAAACCTTACCCTCATGCTATCAGGCTGTGCATGATTTCACTTACAGCTGGTATTTGGGCTAAACTGATAGAGAGTTATTTTTCAGGTCGAATGGAAGAAGGCAGGCAGAATATTCTGTGACAATAGGCATACAATCACAAAAGCTTGTCAGTGGAGAGGAAAAGGGATCCGGAGTACCCTTGACAAGGGAGACAAGACTAGGGAGAGACAGACAGACAGAGAGACAGACAGCAAGGCGCTGGAGGAGAGAGCCAGCCGTCTGAGTTCCTTCAAATATGTGCTACAGGCTGGCTGGCTCCGACCCAGACGCAAATGTCTCTACTTTATCGCTCCCTATGCATGCAATCAGGGTGTATGAGGAAGGAAAGAGGTCGAGAGAGGAAGGACTGTACAATAAATGAGGGATAAGAAAGATGGAGAGAGAGACAGAGAGGAGGGAGGGAGAGAGCAAGAGAGACAGTGGCAGAGACAGACAAGAAGTCATCATGGGTGATGGAAAGAATAAAATTGATGGGTTCATCTCCGACTCATTATTGCAGTGATGGATCAGATTGCCACCTTCCCTCAAAGGCAGCTTAATGACTCTGTGACACAAATCAGAATGACTTCTGCTTTGTACTTGTCTGTCCATTAACACATCTTGTACAACTCTCTGATGTACTTAAACAAAATTGATAATTACCAAGCATCTCCATCATTGTAATAAATGACACCGGTGAAAGGCCATTCATATTGTGTTTTGCTTATTCAATCTGTGTAGCATTTTTCAAAGCCTGCTTCGAAGTCATGCAACACTATTTAATTTCCATTTGTCACATCTTTGTTAGATCCAGTGCTTGGTTTGATGAGGGCACAGCATGCAAAAAAAAAAAAAAGCTTTGCGCCTCACGGAGAATATATCTTATCATTTGGCATGTAAATCACACACTTTGGAATGCGCACTCAAAGCTAAACTGTGTCTTTAACTGCTCAATTCCAGTTGTCAGGCTTGACGCAGTACATGCAGCGCAAAACAAGGTGGCAATATTCCCATAATTACAGCTCATGCTCTTCAGACTGAGTCCCACAGCACTACCTACTCCATACCCCTCCCCACCCCCCACCTTCTCCCACCCACCCTCCCTGCTTCATTTGTGTCGCTGACGTTGTTAATGCCTTGCCTCTAATGGGGATGGCGTCTATTCCGACCGGACTTAAAACTTCTGTCTGCCTCCTGCATCCTCTTACTTATTCAATAATGCGACCGCATGAGGCGGTGTCTCTATTCATAATTGAGGCAGCGGAACCGTCTTTGCCCTGTGTACATATCATGGGAAGATACTGGTATTACCCATGGAAAGATCTAATTGAGAGATGATTAGGACCTTGCAGCTGATTGACTTGGGAAGCAACAGAACTTTATCTCTGTCAATAATGTGGCAGTTAAGGAGTCTGTGGAGAAAACCATGGCTCCAGTGGAGTAATATGGACATTGGGGAGTATATATTGAGACAAGGATATTTAAAGCACAGGCACTGTGATCTTGTTTTTCAGTGGTGCTTTGACAGAGATACTGTCTCGGTTCTACCATTTCATGGCTTGGTCTGTGGGAGTTGTTGGACGGTAGGCATTAGGCTATTTCTTACTTGAAGACCCCTCTAATTTGGGAGTCAGATCCATCAGTTCATGCTGTATTTCCTGCAGGGTAATTATTGCACTTTGAGCCTCTCCAAAGCCAATTTCTGCGAGCTGATGGGATAATTGCTGCAAAGTAACTGTCTCCTCTCCATCATAATTCATAACCCATGAATGGAAATATGCAAAATGACAATACAGACACTGATGCACAGGAGACGCCATGCATGCATCAACTCTTTGGTCTACCTACTGTGTCCTCAAAGCAAGAGTAGATCACCATTCCTTTTCCCCAGAGCATTTCATGCAGTGAAACGCCACACACACACATATTTATATATATATATATATATATATATATATATATATATATATATATATATATATATATATATATATACACTCCGGAAAATATACTCATCATCCAAATAATAGTTGCACCAGGAAAGAAGTTTTGGACTGCAATACTATTTGGAAGAAAGATAAAGGTTACCGGGGACAATAAATGGGCAATATTTATTGAGCTGCACATACTCTCAGTATCTCTCAGTAGTGTCTCTCAGTATGGCGTCAGGCTGCTAATACAACATGCATATGTCTCGGCAAGGAGTTGTAGAGGTTCCTTATGGTGTCCGGTGATAATCCATCCCATGCAGCCTAAATATTCTCACACAACTCCTGCAGATCTTGTGATAGATTTTGCACAGATTTTAAACTGGATTCAACTCTTGAGACTGAGAGGGCAATTGCAAGCCTTGGTTTTGTTTTTCCTGCACTGTGTCTTTGTTATAGTTTTACGTATGCCTCTCATTATTGACTCGTTGGAAGACCCAAGATGCCTTCTGGCAGAGAAAGTCAGACTTTCAGCTAAAATGTTCTGGTATTGAATGGAATTCAAATTGTCAGAGACATATGTTCGTGAGGCATATGTTGGTTGATAAAATATAAATTAGCAAAGCGAGATTTTTTTATAATGCTACAATGTTGTGGTTGTCCAGCTTTTGGTGAAAGCTCAGGTGTTAGAGATATTAGGGCTGCAGTTTATGGACATAACGGATGCAATGCTGAAAATCCTTCAAAAACCCAGATGAGTAAGCCTCCCTTTCTCTAGATGTTATGTTGTACAAGACAGTCAGGTCTTCATAGGGTGACTGAAATTCTATAGGTTACAAAAGGTAAAGAACATTAAAAAAAAAGTTTGTTGCAGCTCATTCTACTGGAACCAAATATAATGAGTCAGGGTCACGTCTTTGTTTACATTTTGAAAGAAAACGCTGCATATTCTTTCTAACTTTTTGGCAACAGGCATTTAAATTGGGCTACCCACAGTGTGCTTGTAGGGGGCATCATTCAAGACATGACTTTGGTAGCTTAGAAAATAAAAAATACATGCTGCCATAACTGCGCTTGAATAGAAAGTTTGAAATGGTTTTTAACTATAATTGTGTATGAAACAGTTTCGCAGTCCTTTTGAAAGGTGCCTTTCTAAAGACTTCTGAAAGTCAGAACCAAACCAAATGGTCTATAATGAGGGCGGAAAAAACAGCTTTTGTGTATTTGCTGATCATTAGACTGACTGATTAAACCATTACTGACATTGTTTAATAAATTTGCAGATATTAAAATCATATTTTTAAGGCTTTCTAGTACCCCTGTCTGCCACATCTGAGCATACTTATCTTTACCATTGCTACTAGTATTTGTCTCAGATGTTTTGCCATGCAGTTTTCCACTGAAAACACATGATAGTGATATGTGAGGTGACACAATGTTACAAATAAACCTAGACTTATCATGGTTCAATATAATAATAAAGAAGATGATGGGAATTGCTACCATAGCTAACTTACTGTCTTAACTGCAGTTATTTGATCTATTATCGATAAATGAAATTATGGCATTAAAATTTCAGTGTTGTCAAAGGTGCGAAAACAGGCCACTGTTGGCACACTGAGGGCAAAGCTGGCAGGCCACTGGCTGCATGACAGTGACAGCCACTTTTAATCGCTTATATTCCATTTCATTCATTTATCTTTCTTTTGTTATGGTGTAAATTCGTTTAGTAAATAATTTCCATCTAGCCTAGCACAGACAACAACATTAAACCTTAATTTTATACCAGGCTTGGTCTTTTCTCCTAGTTATTTGTAATATTTGACTTGGTTTATTTCTCATTTCTACAAGCTTCTGTGTACTTAAAGCATGTTTAAAGAGATTAGAAACTAGTTAAATCTTGTATGCAGGACAATAATATGGGTGGTCCGATGGTGGACCAGCAGTGAAAAACATTCTGTGTGCTGGCTTTTTTAAACCAGTGGACCAATATATGCTTGCTATCTGAGCAGCAGGAGTTTAGCATGCTACAGCTTCAAAGACCACAGCACAGGTTTATTTCCGACTCGCTGATGCTTTGCTGATGCAAGTTAGGACTCAAAACTGAAGGAGCATTGTTGGTGTATGTGTTGATGTTCAATACTCTTTTTTAAAATCCTATAAATATTTTCAAATATATAACTTTCAGTAACTTCATTGTAGTCCCACCTCACAACTATCATGATTATAATGGACTGCAGTGAGTGTTTAAATGAATTGTGATTAAATGAATCGTAAAAGCCTTCAGAATGTCCACACGACAAAATGTAAACAAAACACAGACCTAGTTGTGCCTGTGACATCATCTAAAATGGCTGCATTTCCTGTCAGGTGGCTTGGTTTTATTTGTTAACATAATATACTAAGTCTACCTAGTTAGCTACCAACCAGTGATGCAGGACAAATGGTATTCATTTACCTAATACTAGAAGCACAAGAAGTTTCTATTCTGTTAAAATTCTTTGAATATACAATAGAATGGTCAAAGACATTCCTCCTTTTAGGAAGAGTTTCTCTTCATCTGTTTAAAGGTACAATAGTGGAATGACAGAGATATGTTAGTTGTGAAAAATACACACTATTTTTGTCCATTAAATGCTTATGCTGTCCATCAGAAACAATGTGTTACCATGTATCCCGCTCTGCTGCTCAGCTGGTGTAGAAAACTTAATTAGCTATAATGTAAGCATTATGCTTTTTTTGTTGTTGTTGTCGTTCACTCTCAGTGCTTGCTGGTAGGACACAGTGATCAAGGGAGAGAAGTTAAAAGTATGCGGCTACGGTCACAAAGTTAGTTTTTTCTGTCAGAACAGAGTGCCGCACAGGCTCAGCATAGTGTGCATGTAATGCTAGAATTAATAATCTTCTGCTTCTGTGTTAGTCTGTATTGTAATATTTTACAAAATAATTTTGTACTGTACCAAATTATCTATTGGCAGACCATTTGGCTTGCTAGCTTTCAAACATAATTCTTAAATCATGCAAAATGGTCTGATATTATAATAAAATTTTCACAAAATAAAGTTAAAATGATAATTTTGCATTTAAGATAGTCCCTTCCTCTCTCCAAAATCATAATATATGCCCCTGGATATACCCAAGATTGGTGACTGATGTGAGAGAAAGACAAAAGCAAAGCTGTTCTGTTATTTTTGTCTCTGCTCAAGCTATTCCTCAAGGCTGGAGACCCCGTTTGCAGAAGGTAAAAGCGCAGCACGCTGTGGGGAAGGCTTAAGTTTTGGAAAGGAGAAAGCAAATTTACAATTAGCATAATCATGCATATTCATAACTCTTAGTTTTGAGATACTCATATGGCATTTCTAATAGTTTCCAGGGCATAACAATACCAGATAAAAATATTTTATTATTATTTATTATTCAGTGTAGATCCTACTTTTAAGGTTTGTATTATGACTATGGAGTATTTTAAGGTTACTAACTGAGTATATTACTGTACTATAAATATCTGGTCTGCATTGCTAAATCCTCCTTGCTTACTAACAGAGCATGAGCCAATACAGAAAGAGATAGGCTACTTACAGGGTTGGAGGGCAACAAACTGAGTACTTACACACTCAGACGTCTCCAGTGTAGATATGGCTGGATAAAACAAATAGCCCACAATCACTTAAATAGACCAGAGTCATAAAAAACACAAAGCAATGTCCATAAAAAGTGATGTCCATAGTGCCGCATTCATACCTGAAGTCCACTGCCTCAGATTTTTACTGGGAAATTTTAAGAGAACACTGGAGAGTCTGATAGTCAAGTAAAATATTTCTAATAGGTTTTGTGAAAATATGGGATATTAAAGCTAGAAAATATTTGAATGAAATCTTGTAATCCTCATGGTAGTTACACAAAGGAAACACAGCTCTCCCTATTTTAATGATCTTAATAGAACATGTGCAAATGTTCCAAAGCTGACTGTTGACTGTTTATTCGCTAGCTTCATATTCAAATTTGTCTGTTCCACCTAAATAGTGCAGCAGTTCTGGTGCACCATTGAAGGTGGAATGGAAAATTAAAGAAACCCAGGAACATCATTACCCTCATCACTTTGATTTTTTTGTTGTTTCACTGTATACAAACAACTGTACCTCAGTAGACCCCTCTGTCAAAATCCTGAAATTTACAGATGATACAACAGTCATCTCATCCAGGACGATGATGAGTCTGCCTACAGACGGACGGTTGATTGGAGCAACCAGAACTACCTGGAGCTGAACACAGCAAAAACAGTGGAGATTACGGTGGACTTCAGGAGAAGCCCCCCAGCCCTTCCAGCACTCACCATCCTGGATAAAATTGTGATGGCTGTGGAGTCTCACAACGACAGTTGCCGAGGATCTGAAGTGGGACTGCATCATCAGCTCCATCATCAAGAAAGCCCCACAGACGATATACTTCCTCCGTCAGCTTAGAAAGTTCAACTTGTCCCAGGAGCTGATAGTACAGTTCTACCCACAATAGAATCACCATGTCCATCACAGACACTCAAAGACTGCAGTGCATCATTAGGTATGCAGAGAAGACCACTGGAGTCAAAGTACCCACTCTGCTGGATCTGCACACTTCCAGAACCAGGAAGTGTTCAGAGAAGCTCATCACTGACCCATCACACCCTGGCCATCACCTGCTCCACCGTCTTCCCTCAGGCCGGCGCTTTAGCCAAATGAGGATCAAGACAACCAGGCTACAGAGAACCTTCTTCCCACATGCCATCACACTCATGAACAGCTGAACATTACAATGCACATACAATCCACATTCGGGACACTTTTCTCACTTCCTGTTCTGCTGTACTGCACTTTTAATTTATCTTATTTATCTTAGTAACAGTATCACACAACACCCCATCCTCTGTACTGACTGTCTTAGACTGGTGTTTCTTCTTGTACTGCACTTTTTAAGCATATACATAATACATCTACACATAACGTATGGTTTACAGGTATGTAAGGTGTTGTGCGTGCATGTGCGTGTGTGTGTGTGTGTGTGTGTGTGTGTGTGTGTGTGTACTATGTGTAATGTTGTTACTCTCTGTGCACTGTGAGCTACTGCAACCAAAGACAAATTCCATGTATGTGTGAACATACTTGGCAAATAAAGCCTGATTCTGATTTTCTAAACATTGACTTCATTAACTGTACTAAAGGTCTTTTTCAGACCTTGAATGTCAGGCTTGCATTAACCACTAGTTATCAACCCCTAGAGGCAGTAAACTAGTAAACATTAGAACCAGTAAACAAACACAAACTTTAAACTGTAAAAGGTTTCCTGGTAACCAAGTAGAATCTTTCTACCTTTAAAGTCATTAGCAATTCATCCAGTTTGATTTTCTGTGCTGATTTATATTCCACTGGCAATTATATGATATAAAAATATATAATAAGATACAGGTGAAGTTAAACCGCTTCACAGCCTATCACAGCGACAAAGACACATATAAACACAAAAGCAGTCTGAGAAAAACAGAGAGACACAGAGAGCGAGCAGCTCGGGCTGCATTATCTGAAGAACTAACAAACTCTGATCTGGCAGTATCATCTGTAAGGTGATATCAAAGGGTGAGTGTATCTTTGCAAGTGCACTTTAAGGACTTTATGCTCCAGACACAGAAACTTTGTTGACAATCAGATCAAACCATGTTCTGAATATAATAGCACAATATTTTTCTGAATAAGTTCTAGTGACACTTTTAGGCATGTTATGACATGACGCAATAAACTAAACCAGTAACCCTGCTCACAGCCAACATTCCTGCCGTCAGATCAAATCAACATTTAGGTAAGTGGATAACAAATCTAAGCTTATGCTTATGGACAACCTGTACAGACTAAATATCCAGAACCCCAATCGTGTTTACCTCACAACTACAACAAAACCATATTTTATATAGCTATACTGGAGACTATAGGGTAGTTAGCTAACAGTCCTTCTGAATAAAACAAAAAAAGCAACAGATTTTTAAGCTGAATAAATTGCCAATTACAAAGTAAGAAGTAAATACAAACACAGTAACACTTTAGCTAGTATTAGCTAGCAGTCAACTAACAGCTGTTTCTTAAGACTGAAGTTATAAAATGCAGAGATATCGTCAGTTTTCAGGAGGCAGATTTGGCAGCCGATAACATCATGTTTTTGGGAGCTGCTTTGTTCTGATTGGCATTCTTCTAATGGCTGTAACACGCTAAAAAGCAAATTTATTTTTACTCTGTGACTTTAAAAAAACAAAGTAGTAAATTCAAAGTATTTTATTCACAATAAACTCGAGTTAAAGTACTATGATTTAATTCTACTCCAACCAATACTGTTAAAAGGAAATATACATAAGTACAAAAACAAGAATACATGTGAATTTGTTATTTTCTACCTATAAATGGCTCTCACTGAGACCATAGTTGCATTTCTTTACGACTTCCACACTGCACGATACCAACTGGGTTATCCCTAAGATAGTGGGTGTTATCAAATGCAAGAGGGGGTGACAATTGGTTAAATGGCTTGCCTCCATCCAGGGGCTTTCATAAAAAAAATGTGAGGTGGGCCAAGACACAGTTTGCAAGTGTTTTAAACTCACCTCCATTCCACCTCTAGCAAATGGATGACCAATTACCACCTCCTAATTGGACTATGCTTTTAATGAGGCAGCAGGATGCACACAGGCGCACTCGTTTCACTTCAGGTCTTACTCCAGTATGGCCACTTTTAAATCTTGCCAGAGCCTGGGAAGCCATGATATTCAAATAGCAGCACTATTTGAAAAGACCCACAGTCACATTTTCTATACAACATAGCTAGCAGCTGTGCACAGCCTGCCTTGAAGAAGGTATGCCTGAAATTCCAGGAGAGAAGTTGACATGTTCAGTGTTATCACCTTTACAATTCAGCGCTGTTGTACATTTTGCAGGAATCAGCAAAGCATTCCACAGTGATATCAGCTTGTGACAGAGATCTCCTTCCTATACTCTGCTTTTGAAGAAATCAAATCTGTTTCTTGTTTCTTGAAAGTACATGCTGAGTACAGCACTAGGCAGCATTCAAACATCAAAATGATTTGAAATGAATATGCAAATCCGTGCTCCTGAATCGCACTTACCTAGACTGATGTTTAATCATTATGCGATCATTAATTCTAGCCTCCTGCAGAAGAGCTGTCAGGTGCATTGTGCCCTGTTCCAACACAGGTTACTCTGCTTTAGTCCATATTGTGCTCCAGACTGGTCAAGGCAGGAACTTCAGCTGAATGCATGATTCATGGCTCGTCTTAGTCACAAATTGTTTAAAGCCAATACAAACAGTTTAAACTTACTGCACCCAGCAACACTTAAAAGATGTCATTCAATATGTTAATGGCCTTCTTATTTCTGTGGGATTGTGTATCAGGTTTGAAGATATGTAATATTTTCCTAAAATGGGAGGTTGTCTTGTGAAAGCTGGCATTTAAAAAAGAACTAAATCTCATACACATTTAGTAAAAAGCAAATCAGAGCACTCTTACAAAAGTTTTAAACCTAAAAAGTTAAAAGTAGAATCCAAGGTCATTGGCCAGCCCATGTCTTCTTATTCTTCCACTACTATGAAGTCTATATGCTGCCATCCCTGCATATAATAATGGATACGGACAGCCGTGTTTGCTGACTTTGACAAGGAGAGCCAGACTGTTAACTAATGTAGAGCAGGCTGAGTGAACAAAGAGAAGAAATGCAAATCTGCTGAACCAACTCTGCAGACCGCTACATCTAAATCTCCGACCTAATCTGCACTTGGCTGAAAAAGGCTGATCTTTTATTTATTCCTAAAAGTGGGCTGAATAAAATGTCACTTTTTGCTTCATGTCTATTAAACCAAAAAGTTGAAACCATGGAATTTCTGGATGCTGTACAAGAAGTTTCAAAGCTAAAAGGCTCATTAGGTGCCTCCTGGCTGGGCTTGCTAAAGGGCATATGCAATTCATATCTGAAGTGGCGTGTGCAGCTCAAATAAGACAGAGGCTATTATGCTAGTTCCTGAGTCCGTACAGCTATAAAGCTGGCACCACGAAACTTTTTTAAGTAGCTGAGGAGCAGGATGCTAAATAAGCCTCCCTGGTGGCGTTGTGTTGGAGAGGACGATAGGTCGGCGCTCAGGCCGTTCTTATGCCTTCAGCCTCAGGGCATTCTGAGATGTTGAGGGTGACTGCAGGTAAACTGATAGGGCACATCATTACCATCCCCATATACAGCTCCGTGGAAACACGAGCAGAAAGAAAGAGAGAGAGAGAGACAGGCAAGAAAGAGAGAAAGAGAGGGAGAGAGAAAGAGACAGAAAATTTGCAATTCAGATGAATCTGTCTGCACCCAGTTTTGCTGTTGCGGGATGTGCATTCGTGGCACTACATCTGTATTTTTCGCCCATATGTTGCTAAGGTGAGTGACAGCAGGTGGGGATGTGGACCAATTATATGTGGGCTGTTTGGTTTGATGAATGTCCCAGTCTGATTGGCCTGGCGAGTAGAGGCACGGGCTGCCCACAGCTGTCGCTGGGAATGAGAGCAAACATACTGAGGAGAGAAAATCCACGGAGCACACGGCCCGCCTCGGCCCCGTCTCCAAAGCTCTACTGCCTCGCTCACCTGTCTACGCTGCTCTCCGTCTCCCTGGCAGCCTTATACACACTGACAGTTATGGTCCAGCTATAATGACTGCAGAGTGACTGACTCACGGCAAAGCTCTATGTCGCGTTCGCCCAGACTCGGCCTTAAGCTCACACAGCATGCGAGAGGAGGGAATGGAAATGGGTGGAACACAATGCGAAGGACAGTGTGCAACACCGTTTCATCATGTATATATCACATCTACAGCCTCTCGCTTATTGCAGCATGACCGTACAGGCCTCCCTAAGCAACCATCAGCAGGATACAGGGGCAGCAAGCTGCAGGTGATTTGTAAATTTGCTGAATAACTTTATAATGAATAAAACAACAAATTCCCAATTCCAGTTAAATGTTACTTTTTCCAACTTCCTTGGAATTCCATGGTCATTACTTTTGTTTTACAATGCAAAGCTAATTATTGCAGTTGCTCATGTTTAGGTAGTTGCAATTATAACTGATTAATTACTTCTCTCAGACTGTAATGCAGGGCTACCACCAGCCTTTTGAGGGACATAATCAGGATCTTACAAGCTGATGGACGGTAAAATTAATTAACAGCATTGTCTACTGCAGGCTCTCTAAATTAGATACATTTGTAACAGGCTATTTTGTATATTGCTTATGATTGGATGGTCATCTAGAGTCAGTAACACAAAGCAGAATTTCTTGCCTAGCCAGCTAACTTTAAATCTAAGCTGAGTTAAATCTAACCCTGCTGGCAGTGACAACTTTAGCATTGCTGTTTACTGTTATAGATGCTCTATTTTCCAAATATTTAGGTAAAATGGTCATTTATTGGCAATTCAAAACACTCCAAGTGATTGAGTTTTTTTTTTATAAATGCCACACTTTCGTATGCAAGCTTACAAGCCTGAGCATTCAACAGTGACAGCTGATAACCACTGTTGTTAAATGGGTTAACCGCATCTGTGTTTCATGAAGTTTTAAACGTAGTCAGAAAGCCTGTCTAGGCTAAACTTGCTTTAATATACCGACCTATAATCAACTACTTCTTGTTGTTTGACTACCATACATATGGTATCATCAACTTTTTTCCCATTTCTGTTTTTATTTTATTTATTTATTTTTTGCCACAGATGCATTTGTAACAATCCAGTTGCTTTTATCCAACCCACACCTGCATCTTAGACAATAGAAAATGCAAAGTTGTTAAGGGGGCCCTTGCTGGCCAGTTACTTATGTTGGATATTTGGTAGAGAAACAGCCATCTTACTTCTTACTACTTCCATGTTACTTTTATAATCTATATAAATCTGTACCAACTGGATACTACAAGGAAAAATATCACATAGTATGCTTGCTCAAACACATGAATGGCTAATACATTTTGAAAACCTAAAAACTAGCCAGCAGAAACAGTCCAAACACAGCTGCTTCAAAATAAACTGAAAAATCTAGACTAGAGCTGTTGCTTGAACATATATCCAAGGTTACAGTTTTCTCTTCTTCAACATTCATATGATAAGGTGCTTGTATGGACTGTTTGTTGAGTTTACAGTGCTTCCCCTGCACTGCTTATAGTCACAATTGCAAGTACAACATGTAAATGAAATTCTATGTTTCTTAGGGATTTCCATGACACTCTCATTCATTTATTAAGTCCCAAACTGGATTTCTGTAAAGATGCTTTGTGACATTGTCTGTTATAAAAGCACCATAAAAATAAAATAAAATTGTAACCTGATTAAGGTCTTAATTGACTGAACTCCAGATGCACTGAATCTTTCACACAATAAATAGTATTCTTCTTTTTTCTGCATGTTGTTGGTTATCTTGCAGCCTGTCTGATTATTACACAAAAAAGACCCCATCCCCCACCATGCATCTATCAGCCATTGACAACCTACGCCCTGAAACACACACAGCAGAACTTACACAGTCTAAAATTGCCTGCTTGCAGTCATTGTTATTATGCTGCCTACTGCACAGCTAGGGACCTCACTTAGATTAGGTATACAGCATACAGGCACCAAACCTAGTTTTTCAAAAGCACAGCCTCTTCAGTTTAATCACATTCAAAACCAGCAGACCAGTTTGCAGAGGAATTTGCTGGTATACAAATCACACATTTTGCCGCTTACCTCAGTAACAAGATACGTCAAAGCTTTGGGGGCTTTAGAAAGCCTTGCATCAAACACATCTTATTTCTGACAATTAAAGGCTTCAGCATCCATATATCATTCATATATATATATATGGAGGGAGAAGTAACAGAGAGAGAGAGAGAGAAAGATAGATAGAAAGAAGGAGACAAAGAAAAAAAGAATCAGAGGAAACACAAATAGAATCCCGACTTTTATTCAAAGAAGAGATCAGGGTGTCCGTAATTCAATTCCATTACTGTATTAAACAGAGAGCAACTTACTAAGATGATCAGTCATTCGTCTTTTCTGTGCCATTACCTTAATCCTTGGGAGCTGGTAAAATACATTTAGCTTGGGTGCATCCAGTGTCTTCACTATTGAAGTAATGGCCTTTTCACTGTTGGAAAGTACTTTTTTCATTGTGTCGACTTCATAGCAAGGCCTCTTAAGCACAGTAGCTGCATAATCAGTCAATGAACAACATGAGCAGGTCAAAAGTTTAAAGCAAGAATATGCTGCTTCAGTTAATGAGCATACAGAACACCAAAAACGAAGAAAGAGAACATTACATAAAGTTCAGTATATTTAGTGAAAGAGAATCCATTTGTCTTAGTTCTCTTATCTAACAGCATTACTAAAAGATCCTTAATGCAATGCAGCCATCAATATTTCATAGACACCTAAATGTTATGAGGTGAGAAAGCAAAAGCGAATAGTAATTTTACATGTCCCACAAACAACAAATGTTGAAAATAACACCAAGCGGAGGATGTGTGAGCCTTCACCTCACACATTCCTACAAGTACAGTGCCGCATACATACATAGGCTACTATGCTACAATATTTTTTTTATTTAAATAACACTTTTTTATATTACAACAAAACAAGGGATCAATATGGCAATATGCTAGCATTCTGTCCATTTAATAAAGCCAAAGTATTTTATTCACCAAGATGTAGTACCAAGATGTTAACAGACAGCAGCATGAAGAGAGGAATGAAGATACTATAATACACACAAGACCACAATCACATACTTACAATTACATTCCAATACCTTACAATATTACAACATTGCCATACCTACCCCTGTACTGCCACTGTGCAGAAAAAGAAATGAACACTTCACTTATGTGCAGAAAGTGGAAAAGTTACCTCAAAGACAAAACAGTGACTGTTTATTAATTATCATTATTATTATTATTATTATTATTATTATTATTATTATTATTATTATTATTATTATTATGTTTAAGTTACATATAAAGGTATATACCTTTTCATAACGTAATGTTTTAACACAGAGCAAAAAGGGCATGTGAAATCAATGCAATTTAAAATAGAACTGTATTGGTTTATGGTGAAACTATGGTGTTTCCTTATTTAAAGTATAAAAGACATGTCCTTGAAGGTACGACCACAGTGGTAAGAGGGGTACTGCCCTAGTACCTAAGACAGAATTAAAAACATATAATGTATAATATTATACGGTGTCAGAACAACTTTACCCTTTCAGGGTATAAGCATGGTCTGAGAGTGTCTTCAGTACATTTAGTTAGTAACGTTAACATGAGTCAAGCTGCCCTGAGTTCATATAGAATGCCTTGGCTCCAAACTTTTAATTTAAAAGATGAACAAGTTGTGAAAAGCTGTAAATGTGGCACAAAAAGATTCACTTCTGTCTGAGTACTTTCTTTATAGGCTTCTCATGATATGCCTTTTACATACACAATTGATTCTTATACCAGTTCAGAACATCAGCATAAATGCACAGATCTAATTGACCTTAAAGTAGGAAAAACTCTTTGACACTTTGACATTGCACCTCAATGCTTTTACAGAGCTCTTATATTACTCTGGCTGCAGTTCTTCTCCAGACTTTCTCCACACAATGAGTCTACCACAAGTCTGATGTTGCGCTTAAAGTGTAATCCTTTCATTAAGTAAATAAAAAAGTTAATTAAAGTTTACAGATGCATGGTTAAAGTGTCCAAATGTTTTTGAGGGGGGTCAATGTATAAAACAAAAAATAAATGGTCTCCAGTAAAAGGCTCAGAATTACACTCTGGACAAGGAATTATTTTTATATCTAGCAGTTCTTGTAGGACTGCACCTCACGCATTCTATTTATATGACAAGAAGGGTCAGTAATGTCAGTAAAGTAGTAATGCACTAAATACAGAAACAAATAAATAAGTAAATAAAAGTGGACACTAATGGAAGTTACTTCACAGGATTGTGCACCACCCTCTCCAGGTGTTTCCTGCTGCATTCCTAAACCATATACTGATTAAGAATGGCAATAGAAATGGAAACAGCTCCTTTATAGAAGTGCTTTACCCCTCATTGCCTACTACTATTACTTTTCTGTGAGACTTAATATAAAATAATATGACCAAGGAATTTAGGTCATCCATTAAAGGAACAATGTGTAAGTTGATGCAGCCTGTCAAATTCCAAACAAACAGGTGGTAACACATCACCACAAAGTTATATCCACCCCTTACATTAGAAACAAGTAAATGCAAAAGCCCTTTCACCTTCCCTTTTCACTCCCTACCAATCTAGAAGACGTTCTGCATCAAACTTCATCTCTTCTCTTGCCAAGAGCATCTCCAGAGGTAGAAAGCATTCCTGCCAATACTTGAATTCAAGCATGGTACTGTAATAGGATGCAACTGTTGCAAAAAGACAGTTAATATCATTTCTTCCCTTCCAAATATTCCATGATCAACTATGAGTGGTATTATTGAAAAGTAGAAGCATTTGTGAACCCCAGCAACTTACCCACAAAATAGCAGATCACAAAGTTACGAGTGGTCACCGAGTGCTGTGGCGCGTAGTGTGTAAAAGTCACCAATGCTTTGTTGACTCAGTAATTGCTGAGTTTCAGACCCTCTCAGGCATTAATATCAGCACAAAGCCTGTGCTCCAGGAGCTTCATGGCATGGTTTTTTTTTTATGGCCAAGCAGTTGCATGCAAGCACAATGCCAAGCGTCAGACGTAGTGGTGTAAAGTGCCCTCATTTCACTCAGGAGAAGTGGAAATGCGTTCTATGGAGTGCCAAATCAGGGTACGTTTTCTCTGGCAGTCTGATGAATGAGTCTGAGTTTGACAAATGGAAGGGGAACTGCCTGACTGCACTGTGCTGACTGTAAAGTTTGCTGCAGAGGGGAAAATGCTATGGGGTTGCCTTCATTCCATCTCTATTCTTCAGCATAGCAACCACTTTTGGACAATTGCATGCCTCCAATTTTGCCACAGTTTGGGGAAAGTCCTTTTTCTGTTTCAGCATGTCTGTGCCAGACAAGGTCCATAACGGCATGGTTTAGTGAGTAAGGTGTGGAAGAACTCTGTACAGAGGCCCGTACAGAGCCCTGAACTTACAAATGCACAGACACACTCCAAAATTTTGTAGAAAGCTTTTCCAGAAGAGTGGAAGCTGATCTAACTAAAGAGGTGTGCAGGCCTGCAATTTCCAAATTAATGCCTAAGGAAGGTCCTGTGCGTAGGTGTGCCAATTCTTTTTCCATGCAGTGTATCTCTGTAACTGAAAATCTTCCCAATTATCTAATTTAATCAATATAAATGAGTGTAAAGGTATTTCTGACATCCCTCTTGGTCAGGTTCTTTTTAAGCAGTGAAGTGAACTCATCTGACCAATTCACACTATTTGAGTGGATACTCTGCTTACAAAAGTTTGATTCATGAAAATTAGAGAATGTCACAGACAATGGATATCATGGTTGGGAAGGAAGTAAAATTTTCATGGTTCAGAGTTAGCACTAGCATTTTAGTTCAGATGCACAGCAGGAATAAGACAGTCTTCAATGCTAATTGTTAAACAGAACAGATTTGTTTGCCTCGGAGAATCGTGGGGTCTTGCAGGTTAAAGGCCATCAAACTTGAACTTGGTGTGAAGAGCATCAGCAAATAACTTTCCTACGAGAAGTGAATACTTCATTAAGAGCGTTGCATGGCTTTCAATGGAACTGACCAAAGGATGAAACTTTTCTCAGCTCAGATGCGTCTGGACCTTGCAAGGTGAAGGTCGGGTCCCAGCCAGAGGCTGACAGGTCTAATCCCCACCTCTAAGAGTCTGTGTCCACACACTAATCAGCAGCCAATACCTTGGGGAGAAAGCAGGGATGGGTTTGCCCTAATTTATGTGAGCAGCCGCAACAAAGCTTAAGATGATGGCGGGGCAGTGATCCGTGTCTTGCTCCATAAAACCTTCTCTCTGACTCAAACCTCTCAGGCACAGAGCCGCAGCTCCGAGAAGTGTTAGTAACTTGCTGAATGTGAAGTAGCTTGTTTCAACACCTACACTACATCTGTCGCTACTAGTCACGAATCACAAAGATTTCCAGTACTGGAATGCTTGCTTGACACAACATGGCTAATGATCTTCGCTCCCAACAACTCTGGATTGAACTGTTAGTTATTCTTGCCCAAAAAAAAGGATATTGGAAATGGCAGTCTGTCAGTAATAGCCGGACAGCAGGATGTAGGAAGGAGAAACAACAGAAATTATTTCACAGGTGGGTCATGTGTATTTTTCCAAAGCAAATTATTTTCATCATCTGCTCCATAGTCCCAGGTACAATCACAAGGTGTAATTGTGATGGCGTGAATCTGAGACCCCGATTGCTAATTATGGTACTTACCTCACACTGAAACCAGTAGAGGTTTTCATCATTACTGATTACTTCTGGGGTGGAGCCATATTTATAGCACCCACTGGTGGTTGACTCCAGAACCCTGATGGAATGCTTCAAAAACATGTTTTGTTAAACATTTCTCTATTTTTTTTTTTAGGGTGGGGGGGATTTTCATATCAATGAATGTGAGGGATACAAATCAAACACATCTGAGAGCTAATTGTTGAAGCTGACTTCTGAATGAGGCCGATGAAAAGGAAAGCGATTTGACAATAAGAGAGTTGTTCCGTTGTTCTTTCAACCCACTGATTTAATCACATCTCTCAAGTGGCATAATGTGATTACAGCACAAATAGAATGTGTCTCATGGAATTAATAGCTTTCTGTGAAGAGCTGAAATGATCAAAGCCCTATTGTGACAAGCCTGTTGAACCAAAAGGGAAAAAAAACACTCATAAAAGACAAATGATACATGCAGGAGCAACATCAGTGCTTCCACTACCTTTTAAAAGAAGGATGCCAGAGACTAGAAAAAAATGCCCATATTTGTTTCAGCAAGCCCAGCAGGGTGTTTCTGCCTCTGTCCTGCTGCTCAATCGCTGTTGACAGCAAGCGCTTTTAATCCAGGGGAGTAAGTCTCCCCCCTTATTCCCCATTCATGCTCCTTCACACATGGGTGACTGGCAGCTGCTTTTGTAAATAATTATAAAGTTCCTGGCAGAAGGCTCACAGTCGGGATCGCACGAAGGGAGGAACGGTGGCAGCGGCCATGCCTGCTTGGCCATGTATTAACCTGTCCATCTCTCTGTGTTGTGCTCTCTCTCACTCGCTCTCTCTCTCTCAGCAGTAACCAACGTTTTAGCTGTCCTGTCAACAGGCCTCGGAAAAGTGTTGTGGCCATCAGATTGATCTTAATGTGTTTGAAAAGGCCTTTACCTTTTGAGATATTGCTCCTCTGGTCAAATATCTGCAAAGCACCATAGCAGCACTTCTGGAAAAGGGGAAAAAAAGAAAACATGAATGTTTAACAAGATTCAAGTGAGTTTGTCTTGACTTAAGCCTCAAGCTGTGAACTAAATTATTTACCAGGGAGAGATTTCTTGCAAACTGTTCTTGGGGTGATTTGCGGAGAGACAAATCGTCCTAAAAGCCAAATCTAATGAGTCATAATATTATGCATCAGCATGTTAAATGGAGTGGCAAAAGTAGCTTCATATTTAACATACCATGCTACAATAATGGCTCCTCAAAATAATTAATTATGTTTTTTTGTAGGAAAGGAGCAGGTAATTACAACATGCGGTGCTACGAAAACTATGCACTCTCAGATGATATTAATGCCCTCTTAGCTGGCACTGCTTTTTGGAGGGGATGCTGGTGACAGCGACTGACGCTACCCCCGCGAGACTTCTACAGGTGTCAAGGCAACATGACAAGTCTGTGTCAACAACAACAACAACCACCAAATAATTTTCACCTTGCGCGCAGCATGAATTCGCCCCTAGAAAATAAAATAAAATAAATAAAAATCTATTTATACAGCTCTCTCCAACACCTCCGCTGCAAAAGCACTGACATCCTTCTGCGGCTGCTCACTGAGGCAGATTCCACATGTTGCCTCTCTTTGGAGCTGTGGTGGCGCACCTGCACGATCTCCAGACAGTTACAGTTCACCTGCAGCCCGGCTCGAATGAAATTACCGGCCAACTGAGGAGAGACGGAGCAGCGCTATAATGAACTGTACTGTTACCATATGTACCAGTTAGAAAGTCGAGATTACACGGAGGAAAACAGGAGCCGTGGTGATTCGCAGCAGAATTAATAAGCAGAGCCCTAATGGCCCAGCGGCATCTGAGCCGTGACTGTGTCTCTGACAGGTCTCCCCGTGCTGCTCCAGAGATGTATAGTCTAGTCGTGTTGCACCACGGAGCTGGTCTCATTTACGGTGCATTTCAATAAGGCCGATCTAAAGCCGAGCGACTATAACCAGCTTCCCCGCTTATCACAGCGGGCTTCACGCTCTACTGTTTGTCGGCCTTTCATTGTTGCAAAATGGCAAAATATTTAACCAGTGCACGAATAAGTACCTTAATTAAAACTCAGCCCTGTATTTTCCCTTAGAACATTACATACTAGTACTTCTGCTATGTTCTGCAAACTTTTGCAGCATCCCAGCTAGAAATGATTTGCTCTAAAAATATTCTGAGAATATGCAATGCAATGTTCTATTAATGTTTTCAGCGCAAAGTTTTCTTTTGGTTCCCAGAATATTCTTTCTAAAGGTAGGAGAACGTTCTCTAAAACATTCTGTCATGTCAGGTCTCAGTAACATCCCAAAACATTTCCTGAATGTTGCACTGAGAATGTTCTTCTTTTGTTATCATGTAATATAATCTGTCCCCAGACAACATCCTCTGCATATTGCAGTTAAAGCGTTATGTCTTAGTTAACATTTAACCTTTTAGGAAGGTTATTTGAAATTATTAACATATTTAAAACATTCTTTAAAACATAGAACTTGTAGGTAATGTTAGCCAACGTTCTGTGACCATTCCCTACTAGCTGACATATGTTGTGATCTGAGAGATGACCTCTGCTATGAAAATTCTTTCTTATAACATTCAGTGTTATCTATAACATGAATTGCCTATAAAAGGGTTGAAGTGGGACTTTAAACTGGGAGTCACATGATGCAGACCACCCTTCCCCAAAATTTTAAAACACATTATGATGATCAGGAATGCCATTACTTCAGATTATAGTCCACCACTAACTATAAAGCATCAGTACTGACACAACTTCTGTCCAGAGAAGACAAAAAAAGCTACAGACAGACACCTGAGAAGTACTAAGGCTAGAACAAACAATACAACTGTTATAACAAACTGCATACCCCATTCCCAACAAACTTAAAGACCTACAACAAATCATCACTCAACATCAACATGAATTATGTTGATGAGAATTATGAGTCCATGTGTTACTTGAAATTACACAATCTACTGTAACAGCAGTCGTTTGTTTAAATATCTATACAAAATCTTTCCAGCCTTTGTAGTGAAATGTTATGAATTTTATTCTATCAATTGTTTTTGGCACATATGACATAAAATTTTGAGAGATAATAAAGGAAGATTAATATTTAGATTTGCTGGCTTGTTGACTTACTTAGCCACCAACCAGCAGGGCTCCATTTTTTTTCCCCAGGTTTATTTGGTAATCCAATGTTCCACCTTGTTCAATCCACATCCTACACTTCAGATATCGTGTCTCTAATTTAAAAACTCTATCCATATGAAGAGCTGGTTCTGAGCAGTTAAGAGTGCAAACCTTAGACCAAGGTGGCATAGAACACAGCCTCAGCAGTGAGTGACATGTTTCTCAGCCAATTACAGAGAGCATGGAAAATACTGTATTCTGTGATCAAGTTTCTAATATGTGACAGAATAGGTGACAACTCAAGTGCTGCTCCCAGCAATTGCTGAGTTCACCTATATGGATGTGCCAGCCCTGATTGGATGTAACATCTATAGGTTCTCTGAGCGTATTCAGTAAATTGCAGTAAGAGCCTCAAAACACTGCTGACCCCCTGGAAATTCTCCCAACTCTCCTTATTACCCACACAGACATTATATTGCCTATAGCAATCATAGTCTACCTTACATTGCACATTCATGAACTGTAAAATCAACTTGCGCTTCCACATTGATGTAAAGGAGTCTTGTTTTTTCTTGATTATTCTGTATTACGGCTGTGAAAAATATTCATATAAAATGTATACATTTAAAATGTAAAAGCAATTTAAATAACTGGAACTTATTTGTATAAGAGCATGCTTTGTTTTTATTTATGGACAATTTACCAGTAGAGAACAAAAGTATTGCATCTAGAGAAGAGAAGATAATCTGCCTGCACATCACACAACAACAGTGATTTATGTATTGCCTTTTTGTCATTTAGTCAAATGGTTCTTTCCTGTTAAAGCCATGGTGATATCTCAGCAGTAGTCAGGCTTGGGCTGCAGAGACTCTGTTCCTGTTTTGCAGTTCTAATTTGAGGCAATAATGACTTGTTTCTTTCAGTTCCACCTTTCCACTGTTACATTATGATAGCTGTACCATTTAAAGTGGAACAGAAAATGTGTATCTTAAGTTTGTCATGATAGTGTCTGTTTTAATCACCCAAGACAATTGAAATCTTTTTCCTACCACCCCGGATTGCTAACTAGCATACATTCAGCTGCTTTTATTTCCAAGATGGAGCTGACCATTCAAAACAGAAAGAAACTGTGTTTCTGTGGACGAATGATTAATGCTAACAAGTACACGTTTAACATGTAGCAACTATATAAAACCTGAAATATGGTCAATGTCTTGCTCCCTGATGACCAAAAAGATGCTTTAATGTTTCCTTTGCTCTCCTGTACTGCTCCTCACTGGCACATTCAAATAACGTTTCACTCATACATTTGTCTCAGCAAACTGTGCAGGGTTGCCTGATTGGGCAGGGTCTTTTAAAATGCCATGTTGTTACTTTGTTAGTTTAGTAGGGTTGAGTTTAGTTGAGTTTCATTTAATAGAAAGACTTAACTAGAAATATTTGAATGTGTGCATCTTAAGTCCAGAGAGCATTTGTGATGTTGTGAGGAGAAGCATAGACTTACATGCTACATTGCTGTCCAACTGCAACACACATGAGCCTATGTTTTCCTGTTGTCAAGGAATGTGTTCATATGGTGCAAGTAACTGGATAGCTAGCTTCTCTCTGCGTACAAAATAGATTTGATGCAATAGCATCTCCGGTGGAAATGGATCTACAATGATCATCATATTTTGACTGTATAATGCTTTTATTCTTGGTATGGTAACATTTCAGTGGATTTTTGTCTGGGTTTGCACTACCAATCAGTATTTTTTTCTGTTATCAGTTTCTTCATTTTTGCCTTCTTTCCTCATTAGCCATCATTTGAAAGCAGCCAAAAGCAGCCTACAAGCACATGAACAAAGACACACAGAGATGCGATATCAGCTGCTAGCTAATAAACATTATAATTACAAGAATTAGGCCTTAAATAAAAAACTCGCCAGCAAGACAAATTCATTGCTTCGATTTCTTTCCTCATCTTTGCGATAAAACATGCATTTCCTGAATCTGTACGAGATCATACGTGTACTCCTATTCAGAGTTATGACACTACAATGGGGTTAAGACACACATCATTTGCCTGTCACCATGGACAGTCAAAGCTGGAGAAATGCAAGTAATGGCATTCAGAAAGTCTACGGTTGCTGAAGCTTTCAAACTGGTTTTTCATTATAGAGAGAGCTGAGATTTTTCTGAACATCATGATACATAACATATTGGTATCATGTCATATCACGCCAACGGACAAATTTAAGAAAAAGAAAAAGTAGACCCCAGAGGTTTAAACAACAACATATTATTCATGTAGGATTTGTGTAGTATGATTTCAAGCCTGTTAGAACTAAGATGAGGTGGGTTATCTGTATATTAGAATATCGTTTTTCTCTTTGATTTCCTTTATGCTTCATAAATATCTAATAAGTTGAAATGCAAGTATCGTTGCCAAGCATCTTGAAAGCATGTTAATCTAATAAATATTTGGTTGCCAAGCAACCTCTAGACACACAAGTTTATCTTAATCACCATAACATGTAAATTGACTTAGTGAGTATGTCAACACTGGTCAGTTTCCATTTAATGTAGCTCTAAAAACATTTTGATTATGCCTTTTAAGAAACAAAGGACACATACAGTTTTGAAGTGCAGCCACTTAATTTCTGTCCATTCGCACAGCTCTGCAAATAATCCAACTAAACAGCGCTTCAATGTATAAATAAGCTTTGACTGAAATATTGGTTTTAGATGTTCTTCACATCATTCAGTGCTATTATAGGTCATAATTCCATATTGAAAAATATCTCTCTCAAGAACATAATACTCTTCTGAACGTGAAGGAGGTGTTTCATCATTTCCAAGTCCAAAGAGCTGTCCTCAGTGACGATAGTAAGCAGACGTGAAAATGCGGTAGAACTTTCTCAAGACCCAGTGTGAAACCAGGACAGCTTTAAATTATTCTGCTTGTGTATATATAAAGATAAATAGTGCATTAGCTCTGATGTGAGATTGCAGGGGTTTAAGGGAAGAGAAGACAGCATGGCATGAAGCACTGTTACCCACTGCAGGGCTCCGAGCCAATACAGCTCGTTCCTCCAGCACGAGGGAGATAAAGCCATCATTAGGGAGGGATGGAGAGAGAGAGACTTAGAAAAGTGGAGAGTGAGAGAAAATTAGAGAGAGAGAAAGAGAGATGCTCTTCATTCCATTTAAACGATTTTGAATATTTTTTTCTTTTCTTCGTTGGCCTGAAGCAGAGTTGGTCATTCCTTCAGGCTAACAGAGGTACACACTATACCTTCACACATTCCTCTTCAGCATTCCTACTCTATCATCCTGTCGTTCGCTCTCTACCTTTCCCGCCATTTTGTCAGCATATTGAACAGCTGGCTGGGGAGTAGAAGAAGCATAGCTTTGTGGAGACACTCACACCTCTGCACTGTTAAAAGGTTTCAAAATATCAAACCTACTGGCAACTGAGCTGCTATATACTTCAACATGTCAAGCTCCATTTCCCCCAGGTGTTTACTGATTTTGCCAAAGGTTTTGAGACACATCTGATAGAGCTAGGATGCACTCAGGAAGAAAGGTTTACTCTCTGTCACACCATTGAACCAAACCGGTGAACCTTTTTTTTTTTATTATTTCCTTAAAAAAGGCTTTAAAAGCCTCCTTGTCTGGCATTGTTAAAGTGCTGTGTTCAGTAAGTCTTGTGTTTTTACTAAAGGGGAAATTCTGCATAATTCAACTGTTAATATGTAAACAAAGTAATTCAGAGTGGTTCAATGTAAAGTTCATGATTCTAGATTAAACTAAAACTTACGTAATCAGAATTGACCCCATTGGTGGTAAAATGAACCACACATCAACATCAGCTTCTAAACGGTCCCTTATAAAAATGATTCAGAATACACTGCCTGATATCTTATTTTGAGTTAAGTTACAGTTTTGGCCTAAAATACATGTTTTAACCCCATTAATGACAGAGATGCACATGTAAGGTGCTATATGTTTTTTTCCTTTAAAATGCACAGTTATTTTGCACACTATTGCAGACTTGACTTTATAAACAATGCTAAACATTTAGTAGTTTGATATTTGAACTTAATTTTAAGATGGGAATTGATGACTGGTAATGTATAAACACACAAATTTCATTATTCTATTTTACTGATTCAGTATTTACTCTTAACCTTAAATTGTTGTTTGCCAGTTTATTTATTTGGTGCATTATATTCACAATATAGATATGTTACAAACACAGATTGGATTGCAAAGATCCTTAGACTAAGACAATACTTTAACTGTGTCCAAAAATAAATAATAATAATAAAAATAAAATAATTTTTAAAAAATATTTAGATGAAAAACTTTATTCATATAAAAGAACCTACTGTTGGCTGAATGAAAGTGGAACTATTTCCAGTGAATTTGACAGATGACTGTGTTCAGATGCAAAAGTGGAAGTGGAATACTCAGTGGAGGAACTCCATCCCGCAGTCTAGCTTTGCTTTGAAAGAGACAAGGAAGCGACAAACTTCATCTGCACACAATATTAAGGACAACTGGAGAGAATGAATGCACTGATCCAGAATTACAGCATTCAAGTGTGCTCTCTTAAACCGACAGATATGCGGTCTCCAAAGACACTCTGTGCTTGAGTGTCTGCTTGCAGTCAAAGATTCCCTAGTAGTCAGTTTGTCTGAAGTGCTATGGGGGCTTTTTATACGAAAAAGGGTCTGCCGTACTGAAAGGCATAGACGTTCAGGAAACATGCATATGTTGCTCCTTAATCATTCAGTTGCCATGCAACAGCCTTTCCTTTGAATGAACTCAAAAATCACAAATACGTACGGATAACCATGTCCATGTAGGTTTGAACAAATATATCGTATCCTAACATAAAAATAAGCAGCACCGAGCATTTGTATACTGCACTTCCTTTACCATCCATACAGGACCGCCACAGAGCAGGTAAAACTTGTGTGGTGGATCATCATAAGCACTTCAATGATATCAACATGGCAGGGGCATATTGGTGTGCGTTTTTAAACGCTGTGGTCATTCACTGTCCACTCTAATAAAAACTAATCCAAAAAAACTGTACAAAAGTCAGACACCACAATTTATCCAATGTTCAGTTGAAACTGACATTATGTAGAAGTTACTCACCATGAGATTTTAAGATTTAGATTTAACATAACTCATCTGCATGGTCATAAATTGTGGGAATGGCTTAACTGTCTTAGTCCCATGATTTACTAAGTTGTGTGCACAAGTTAACCATCAGAACATTATCATCTCTTCCCATGCCTTCTTACATCATAGCCATGACTTAGTAAGGCGTTGGAATGGATTCAAATGTATGGCCATAACGAAGTAAGGCATGGGAATTAGAGGATTAAGTGATGACCACAATTTAGTGATGGTTAGGAAGTCAGGCCAACACTCAGCAAGACACGGGAACGAAATAACACAGAGTGGGCACATTCCAGCAATGCATAAAATCAAGATAATTAACTTGTTTCCAAGCCTGTCTAAATTGTGGGCATGCACTATTTTTCTTAGAAAGAGAAGTGAGCAGCAGGGTGTGCAGGCATGGAAAAGTATCTCTGCAAGGAAAACTGAAAGCAAGTCTTATGAATTGAAAGGAAGTGACCTGCTAGACACTATTTTTCCCCTGACCCTGGAAAAATGTGTACTTAATAGATATTTAGAATGGAAATGTAAAATAATGAAAGGTGTTTTTTGCACAGCACTGCAGATGTAAAGTTAAATAAATGACTTAATATGTTGCTCCTTAGTTTGTGTCAGTAATGCTTCAGTCCTCCATTAGTGGTCAGTTCCTTGAGATAAATACCTGATGAATTGTTTTCAACAGTGACACTGCTAGTGGTGGTCCTGTTCATTCTTGTACAGCTTAGAGGGGGGCCTAACAAATTAAGCAGAGAACAGATGGACTACCACTACATACGCTTTTATTGCATTTCCCAGGCTGAAATCATTTGGACTGAATTAATCTCAATGCCAGTTAAACCTTGTGTTCCATTAATTTGTTTTGACCAAATCTTACCTTGCAGTTGCACTAGGACACTTTTGAGTCCTAACTCTCAATCCAATTTTACATTTCTATGTGAGAGTGCTGTCTAATGCAGCCGGTGAGGAGAGAGAAATACTCCATTACAAATGACTTCATTAAGCGCCCTCTGCAGAGGAGTCTAAGTGGCCTTGTGCTAATACTAGATCCTACTGCTTTGTCTCCCCCTCAGCCTAATATTCTCTGAATGCTCCCAGAGACATTTGTCTCTGCTCTCTCTTTCAAAGGAGAAATGACTTCTCTCTCTTCCTTATTCTATCCTTTATGCATATCTCAGCCGGCTAAATAGTGGGGCCGCTGGAATTTAGCAGGGCCGTTTTGTATTCACTTGGGCCGGCTTATGTTCGGATGAATGCAGATCAGTGCCTTCACTTCAGAATGTCTCGCACATTCATATTCTTAATAGAAATGATTATGGATTCTGCGGGAATCAGAGCTGTTTGAATAGGCTGCGCACTAGGCTGATTCCGTTACTGAAAAGAACTGAGGAGATCAGGCTTCATTGTCAAGGCTGACAAGATTAAGCCAACTCAAAAAGCTGATCAAACCCAGTATGCCTGTGCAGACGGGGTGGGGGAGTTGTGGGTTAGGGGTGGGCTTTCCATACGCATAAACAAGTGACTGACATTGGCGAGGACACAGAACCTCACAGGGCACGTAGGAGACGGACCCAGATACACAACCACTCATTCTCATTCTTATGCTACTGTTTACATCCTCATACACCTGGCAATGTCAAGAAAGTTTAAACATGCTGATTGCTCAGATTTTACAGTCCTATATTGGTGGTTGCATAGAATTATTTCAAAGAATTAAAACTTAATCAGTGTGTAGTATAACATCATTCCACCACTGTCATGGGATTTGAGTGGATGGGCATTTCTCATTTCGGCTCTAGTGCTTAGCTGCTGTGTTAATAGCTGTCACTTTTAAACGAATGTGGATATTAGCGTAGCAGCTGTGGGTGTGCTGCAGAATAAGAATCAGAATCACCACAGACCCAGACAATGACCTAATGAAAACACAGACCAGTCAAATCACTCCTTCAAAATAGGCTCATATAAAATCCCCTTCTTTCTCAAAATGCTTGCTACCTCCTCTACTCCTGTTTACTCGTGCTACCTCCTCTACTCCTGTTTACTCAAACTGAGAAACAGAGGCATCTCCAACCATCTCCTTTGCGGTCTCATACGTATATTTCATTCCGACCGTCCTGCTACGATTCCTGTTCAACGCTTTCATCTCCAATGCAAATACAGTCATGCCGAGGCCCTGATCATTCATCAGGCAACCGACTCTGAACAGTTCCTGCTCCCTTCCAGAACATTAATATTTCATTGCATTTCATGCCTAGGAACAAGTTCCGCTTATGAGGCAACACATTCTCATTCTGGGGGTTATCTCACACTGCGCTGGCATCCATGCAAACAGAACATCCCTCTATCAAGCACATGGCTTTTTATACAAGGACTGGGCTGGGGACAAGACTGATTTGGCCAATCACATCAATGTCGAGTTTTATGATACACTAATGCATGTTTTAATATAATTTTGTTTATGTCTGTGTGGTTTACGATGGCTGTGTCTAGAGGCATGTACTTAGAAGCTGTTGGAGGAACTGATAAAAAATAAAAACATTTTATGTTTGTGTAGACTTTCAGCATGTAGTGTACTGAATGTGCCACAGAGACACTGGGACAATCATATGTCTTTGTTGCAGCATGCTGTGTGGGCAACAGGAGCATATGCTTTTTCTGGGCTTGTAATTCACCATTAAGTAAAACTCTGTATGTCTAACTCTGCAGTAAACTGACTGATTCCACATACAGCAGTTACTATGGGGGCACCCACATCTTGCAGCTTTGATGTAGTAAAGCAACAGGCACTAATGATCTGGAGTTGGCTACAACCAGCCTTTCCAGAAAGGTCTTTCTCATGTATTTCCACTGAATAGTGTTAATTTTCTTTCTTAAGATTAAGACCACTCAACAAATGATGTGGTTTTTGTTGGTTGCTGTAATGGTGATAACTAATGGCAGTACTAATTCTTACCCAAAGAACTATAGTCATGAGCAGCTTCACTTTACACTGATATGAACTGCAAAACAGAATAAAATCATAGACTTTGATTTGCAACGGCCAATTTGAGAAAAAGACTGAATGAAAATATATAGAGAAAAAAGTATGTTTTTTTTTTTACTGTTGGAAATGTAATGAAAAGTATGAACACAAGAAGTCAGTCAATAATCAACTAAAGCTCAAACTTCCAAAACAAAACATAAACATGGAACCTATATCCACCCCTGAGATGTCATCAGTTGTTGTTTTTACATCAGTTAACCGCAATTAGTTTAATGCTACTGCTGTCTGCCAGCAAATTCCAGATGTATAGAAGCCAGAGATCTGAACCTGAGAGCTGGCTATGTTTCTGTCTCCATTTGTTTTCTCACCCTAATTGGTTTCAAGCAAAAGCTGTTTTAAGCAAAAGCAGCAAAGATGTTGTTAAGTCAAAAGCCTAAGATCAGAAATGAGAGCTGTGTAGTGGTTGAAGGTGTTATATGTGAGAAATGGAAAGCCTCAAATAATACAATGTAAGTTAATATACCCAAAAAATATTGAGCCATGGTGAATTAGATCATGTTTACCTGAAGCTTGTCTTACAGAAAAATATTTCATATTGTATACCTATATACTGGTTCAAATTCATGCTTTCTCATAATAAACAAAATGTAATCATATTCAAGAGCTTACAGTGGAGTTTATTCCCTGAAGGGCTTGGGATCATTTGTAAAGAACACAGCAGTAATTTAATTTGCTGCCTCTTGTTGATAGATTACACAGTTAGCATATGATAATGCTAAACACTCCATAGTTGCACATACCTTTATCCCTGTACGGCATCCTACAGCATTCTCAGGAGCACTGGGCTGAGAGGCAAACTGTGCAACTGAAGCAGGTGTTAAGTGATATTGTTACACACAGACACAGATCCAAATTACCTTCAGGCTGTAATCACACGTAATGGCTTACTAGGCCCAAATCCACACAGGCCAGAAATTGCCAATGGAGCACTTTTTCCAGGACCCCACAGGGCTCATAACTCACTTAGTAAGTTGGTTGACAATTTGCTAAGGAGCAGAACACAATTAAATGGAGCAAGACAGCAAATTAAAATGAGAAGAACACTTTCTATAACCAAAAAACCCATTTAATATTCTCTTATTCTGCACTTTTAAAGATCTGGGAGCCATTTGCCTAGATAGATATATGTTTTTGGGTAGGTCTGTGAAAAAGTGAGTAGGCTAAAGTGGTAGAAAATTATAATTTCCAGAAAGAGAATTTTACTGCTACTGTGTACTCCTGACAGCAGGATAGTCATCAACCAGCATAAACCCAACTAACACTGCAGCACCACACTAAAGCATGTTTCAGCTCACATGCACTACTTTTGCCCAATGAACATGACAAATAAAAAAAAATAAAAATAAATAAATAAATAAACAAATAAATAAATAAATTGAATAATGCTATGCTAAAACATATTGCTCAAGCACAAACACATATTTACGGACCATTTATTTCTTACTTTTAATGATGTTGATGTAAGTGATTCATTTAAAAAAATGTGCATTGTAGGCAGCAAATTCAAAATATACAGACGTTATATATACACATATACACGTTTTTAGGCCTGCGATCAATCTATATAGGCTTACCCAGATCTACTAGTGGCTGTGCCTCATTTCAGAGTGCCACATAGATCACTAGCTTTTACAAAAACAAAGTCAATATAAGCTAGCAAACGAGATACACGGACACGGAAAAGTCAGTAGATACACACAAGCCAGGTGTGCACAGTTGGTAAATGGTGAATGGTAAGAAAATGAATGAATCCCTCTATAACCCAGATTCACAGACTAAGGTATCACCTCTACTACTACTACTGAACAGGTACCCCAGAGGAAACTAGAGCAGGGACTTGCAGCAAAGTCTGGTGCGGCACTGGATCAGCCACTGTACAAGAGTAATGACCCATTATATTTGTATACTGCTACAGCAGGCAGGGGTGTGGTCTAGACCTGTGCTTTGGGACTGGGATCTCAAAAAGATATGACATAAAAGCTGCAGCTGCAGAACTTTTTACTCTCATGTGAGAAGAAACAGGTGGTTAGAAACAGTAGGTAGAGTAGGGTATAGCAAAACGTCTATAATGGTAATAAAATTAAATGCAAAACATCTAAATTCTTTTAAGGCTGGTATTGTTGTTTTCATGTGTTATCGATACAAAAGTGTATAGACTGCAAAAGTGTGATTTTAATGCCATTTTAAGGCACAGCACACCTAGTCAAAGTATACTTAAAACTCTGATGTGCAAAGGGTAGTCAGCCAGGTGTGACGTCCATGGGCGAAGGCGTGCCAGGTGCGACGTCCATGGGCGCAGGCGTGCCGAGTACGACGTCCAGGGGCGCAGGCGTGCCGAGTACGACGTCCATGGGCACAGGCGTGCAGAGTGCGACGTCCACGGGCGCAGGCGGACCGGGTGTGATGACCACGGCCGCAGGCTGGCAGGGTGCGACGACCACGACCGTGTGCAACGACCACGAGCACAGGCGCAGGCGGGCCGGGTGCGACGACCACAGGCGCAGGCGGGCTGGGTGCGACGACCACAGGCGCAGGCGGGCCGGGTGCGACGACCACAGGCGCAGGCCGACCGGGTGCAACGGCCACTGGCGCAGGCCGACCGGGTGCGCCGACCACTGGCGCAGGCCGACCGGGTGCGCCGACCACGGGCACAGACGGGGCGGGTGCGACGACTACAGGTGCAGGTGGGCCGGGTGCGACGACTACAGGCGCAGGCGGGCCGGGTGCGACGACCACGGGCGCTGGCTGGCCGGGTGCAACGACCACAGGCACAGGCGGGCCGGGTGCGATGACCACGGGCGCAGGCGGGCAGGGTGCATAACCACAAAAACTACCTTATCCTCCTTAGACTGGAAGGACTGAGCATAATGGGCCAAGTAGTGCCTGCACTCACCCATGAAGTCCCGGCTCTGTTCTGGATCTCCTCTGAAGAACCTCGAATAGGCTGGAGGCGTGGAGACCGGCCCAATGGCCGTTGAAAGCCTGAAGCAACTTGCTACATCCATATGTAGGCTTGGTGTTATGTCAAGAAGGGCTGGCGGACGAGGAGGCAGGTTGTAAACGCAAGTGTTTTAATGAAATACAAAAATGACAAAACCAAAGATATAAGCAAACAAAGGGGACTAGAAACAGGATTACCAAACTAACAGCCAACAAGAACACAAACATACACCATGAACACACAACACCAAGCAAACACACAGGGGACAACAGGGAGTAATAATAAATCAAGACTAACTAGAAACACCTGGGAAGGGGTGGGGATACAAACAAGGGACCTGACTAGGGGCGGAGACAGGAGGAGCACATGACCAAAACAAACAGAAGCACATTGAGCAAGACAACAAGGACAGGCAGACAGATGTAACAGTGTGCTCCTTGTTAAAAAATATGTTGAACTTTGCTAAGATATTAAAGGCTTTGTGTAAGTTGCCCAACACTTTGATATGGCTACAAAATACGTTGCTGTGCATTGCCCGATTGAACAACCGTGTCCAGGCATATGAAAGAAAGAGCACGGGTCTTGTAAATAAAAGATCTACACTGATTGGGATGTCAGATGGAAAGAAACTGGTAAAGTAAATCATGTACACTTGGCACAAGCAGGAATTTCAGCTTATGCAATTCAAAATTCCGAAATCCATTTTATAGCAGAGGGCCCAGTTTACTACTGTGCTGCTTTCCGACAATCAGTATAACAAATCTGCACTCTTTAATATAAAACAAACTAAAAACATGACCATTTTCCAGAAGCCTTTCAAATACCTTGAATCTGACAAATAACCTTGAATCTGGTGGAACACTCTTCAGCAGCAACATTCAAATTACTGCTCTTAGATGTTGTGACTGTGTACGTGTCTTGTCCTAAGTAATTAATGGGTATTAGAGAGAAGTAAAACAGCAGGACTGACATTTTTCTGGCACCAGAACTGCAACTGATCTGTTGAAACATTATTACCAAGTCCAGGTGACTGACGGTGCCTAAAGGGGCATTCTGATCTAAAACCAGATCTTAATGCTAGCTTAATGTTATGCTAATGTTAAAGTCTTGATACAGTTTCCTGTAGCTCAGCACCGTATTCCTTAGCCTAATTGACAGGATTCATGATTTTAGTTTTGTTTTCATTTATCAATGTTCTCTAACCACAATACCCAGCATGCAGTCCATGCATTACACCATATATTCACCAAGTACTGAGAATACTACTATTATGTGTTAATAACCATACAGGCTGGTCTAGCCACTGAGCTATAGGCTTATAAATACAATAAAGCTACCATTACTGTCACTCAGTTGTCTACAAATTGTAATTTTGTAGATTTTTTATCTACAATTGTAAAGAACATAATTTCTATCATAATGTCTTTTCAAGTCATTTTTGTCATATGAATAATCCATTCTCTCCACTGTAATAATGATTACGACAATAATGCTAGCAGTAATAGCTATTCTTCTGCATTTACCAGCTTAAAAAAGTCTAATCAGTTCACCTGAGAATATCTCAAAGCAGCTGCAGTATTTCAAAAGTTCCTTTTAATATGATTTCCCCAGTTTCCCTCTAAACTAATCTTCACACTAATCTTGACTGGAAGGTTGTAAATGTTCTTGTTTTGACTGAAGTATTTCCTTTTTTACCCAGGACTCAAGAACCACCCAAGAAAGAGTAAGTTCATCACCACCATCCAGCTGTAAAACTACAAATAGACCACTTTAACAACAAAACATTATATGCCTAAAAAATGTCTAGTAATGGAAATACAGTGAAGTAGGCTATTTAGCAGCTGTAAAACAGTGAATTGTACTATTATTGAATAATGAAAATAGAGAGCTGTACTATAGAAAATGTTTCCTAGCTGCAGCCCCTTCTTTGTGGTTACTTTCCTGTTATGTAGCTATAAGGCAAGCAAGTTTTGCATATCATTAAAAAACAGGAAAGACATCCCAATGCACAGAAAGAATATAAATCGGTACATCCTTGACCTGCACTCAGAAATCCATAACCTGGGTCACTTGTCTCATAACACTTGCTCCAGGCCAAAAACAGCAACACAGGCTCTAAAACAGGTTGCAAATGTTGTCAGCTGGAAGAAGAAGTCAGAACACATAACAAGTGTAATATAAAAGACAATTATGTTGTAACTATGAATGTCCTCTTAGGTCTTTGATATATTTCAGAGAAGATGTATGATCGTATGTACTTTTTAAGTATTGTTTAACAATCTGTTTTCATTACTAAGAAATAAGCTCCATATTTGTAATGTCTAGCTAAGAACACATTTACAATAAAAATCAAGTTTAATTATTAATTAATTACCCACTTGATTGCATCACATTTTAGAAAGGTCAGTCATCATAACATGAGACATGAAAAAGGACATGGATAAAATAAAAAAGACACTTTTTAACAATCTGACTACATCATGCTGTACTGTAATTCATTCATTCAGCTTCATTCATTCATTTTCTATTAAATTATGTACCAGCTAAAAACTAATGTATTATTGCAATTTATTTCTTAGATTTACACTTATTCACAGAAAGCATGGAGCAATGCTCTTTTATCCGGCTTTCATATGCCTGTAACCTATAAACTAACAGGCATAAAATTAATTGATATAAGGTCAATATGAGAGGAAAAATTGATGATTATCCAATGCAACAGCCACAATTACGATATTAAGTGAGCAGGGCTGCCCTCCATGAGTCATTCTGTTAGTGCCAGCACCATTCCCAGACACCCACACCACGCAGGACTACCTGCACATAGAGTATTATGACAACTGCCCTTAATACCACATCAGCATCGACAAAGAACACAATGGTGTTGTACCAGACTGTACCAGACTGTTATGGAGTCACTCAGAATGGCGGGGGTCATCTTCAGTGACAAGTCCTGCTTTTGTTTTGGTAGAGACAACTAACGAATCCATGTAGAAGCAAAGTGGCGAGCACCAAGATGAACAATTTATTTTCACGCAAAGGCCTGGTGTCACTCCACCTCAACCCCCACCACAAAATCTGTAGGAACTGTGTGAGAATATTCAAGCTGCATGGGATGGGTTATCACAAGATACCATACTCTACAACTCCATGCTGAGACTGGAATGTTACTTTAGCAAACATGGTGGTCTGACACCATACTGAGAGACATCACTTCTGTACATGCCTTTGTCTTCCTCCTAAATAGGATTGCAATCCTACACTTTTGGGCGTTTGGGTGCAACTATTAGATTTTTTTTGGACAATGGGTGTATTACCATAGTATGTAGCTTTTGAGGTACTGCACTTTTATGTTAGTTACATTTGTTACTGTTACTGTTGGTGATACTTTAATTTTACTACATGCCACATAACACTGACACAATCTTGCCATAAACATGTCACGGCAGAAGACATGTGCTGTCATGACTTGTCATGGCAAATTCAGTAATATATCAGTACTAATATCGGTAATTGTTGTGACAGATTATGTCACATGATCATTTTTGCTAGTTGCTCTCAAGTTAGCAATCATGTCAGCAAACATTATGACATCTAGCCTGACAATGAATGGTAATGGTAACATGACACTGTTATATCGCTAGACATAATCCATCCTGACAGCTTAGAACAGCATGACATCTGCCATGAAATGTTCAGGCAGTGTTATGTAGCAGGGGTCAATAAAGTAGGTGTGTTACCTTATAGTCTTCTGAGAATTCTTACAGTCACCAGAGCATAACATTAAGCGTAATATTAAAATTCCAGTTCACTAGGAAGACCTTTCAGATATACTGCTTGTGGCGTTAACTAATTTTGATAGTTTACATATTTTATATACAATATTTTGCATAGTCAAGTATCCTCATTAGTATTATATATTTAGACAACTCATCACTTAGACAATACTTCATGATTATCAGTTTGTTACATCTTTTTCTTTCAGTTTGCACAAAAGAGTGCTGTAAATAAGATTTTTGGATAACTTTTAAAATGATCTTTCTTAAAGCCTGCAGGCACACTGAAATTATGTTTTTCACAAATGAAAAAAGTGATGAAAAATTGGGTTTATGCCTGTAAGATACTTCTCAGTAATGTATTGTTAAATTCTTGAATACATTTCAGTCCCTTACACTGATCCACAATGGGGACTTCTTAATTACAACGTTTTAGCCTCTTGGTTATAACATTAAATTTATACTTAATTAACATCCAGCATCCCTAAACCCCTTTCATTGTATTGTGTTGTAATATATTATGTTATAAAATTAACATGTCATGCTTTTGGGTTTTCCTGGCTTCCTCGCTCTCCAGAACTCCACTTCCCAGAGTGTATCACGTGATAATGTCAGACCCACATGTCCCCAGTCTACCCATCATTCCTGTTCTAGGTCACCTTGCAATCTACTAGTCTGATTATAAGCCCCCCACACACACACTTATCTGTGTGTATCTTTAGTCTGGTTCGGACCCCCTTTGTTAATTGACTACCGTTTCCTTCCTTAACCCTGTCAGCTTTCTCGTTCTGATCTACTCTCTGGCTTTCGACCTCCTTTCGCTCCTCTGACTACTCTCCTTGTCATCTCCTTCTACTTTGGTTGCCTCGCTGTCTGACTACCCTGGTTCTCCTGCCGACCTGGTTAGCCTTTCCCATAACTCTGATCTTGCCTTCTCCCTTCATGTCTGGTTGTGTTTTGTTGCTGTGTTTAACTACCCGATTGTTCGATAAAGCTCATCTGACTTTTAGCTCTGCTCTGTTTTTTGTTTCTGACAGAAAAGTTTTAGCCAAGCTTTTGGTTCTTTCGTTATAATCTATACAATGGTGGACGAAGAACACAAACCATGAGTTAACGCAATAATACCAAAGGTAAAATCTTACTCCAGTAAAAGTAGAAGTCCTCCTTTAAGACCCCCACTTAAGAAAAAGTACCAAAGTATTTACCTTTAAATGTACTTAATCAACTAATTTTAGGTGAAGGGACTTTAGTGTCAATCTCAGTCTACCGGTCTTTTGATATAGGGTCATTAATTGGTCTGATACGGACGTTTATTCAAATGATCATAAGCACAAACACATAAAGGAGAACAGTTTTCGTTAGGTAAAACTATAAGATACATTTTTGCCAACAAGCAAAGTTTCAGTGTAAGATTTATTGGTAACTGAGTTACAAGTTTAAGTTTAATAAAGACTTGTTTTAAACATGTTCATAAATTAGTTTTCCCTTAGTATTTTGCTTTTGGAGGTCTCTGTTTATAAACATAAACTAGCAAAGCAAATTTACTACAGATAAAAGGAAATAGTGTTTTTATAAATTCAGAAAAAATACTTGCCAGTCACAAATGCATGTGCACATATTTCTATATTGTGGTCTATTTACCCACAAGGTCAGGAATGTTTTATCTGTTCACTAATGCTTTGATGTGTTAACCCCTTCCTGCTTTACCTACCTTCCTCCAAGTAGTCCTTGATGTAGTCCAGGCCTGAAATGGACATTTCCATGGACACTAAGAATCCATAAGTAAGCTTGTTTAGTTTTGACATGTTACATTTTTATGCACACAGATAAGTTGAAAAGAAACAACAGATTTTGCATAATGTAGTGGAGTAAAAAGTAAGATCTTTGACTTTGAAATGTAGTGGTTGTAAAGTCCACCAGAATGTAACTACTTCAGTAAAGCAGAGATACATGAAAAAACAACTTAAGTACAGTAACATTAATTTTGAAAATATACATTTAAGCATTAACAATATTTTGCTGGAAATATTTAAGTTGACCATTAAAAGGATATTTCCTGGCCAAGAGCTGTTTTCTGGAAGCATTTCTAATTTACTCAAATTCATAATAAGAAGAGAAGACTGCACTCGAGAGATATGGTAGCAAAGGCGAGAGCACCCACAGGCATCTTTCCAAATCTAGCACAGGCTTGGTCAAAGCAGACATACATTTATGCAAATTAAATGTAATAGAGAATCTCCATGTGCAGTTGCTGATGCATTGTTACTAATAGCGACTATTATAATACAGACCTCGATGGACTCAGAATCAAACTTGACAACAGTGTATTGGTGACATTCAGTCAACAAATATAGAGTACTTCTCAATAATGTCAGGAAGAGACTCTCTCAGTTCCAGAAAGGTCACCTTTCAACCCAGTTATACCATGACAGAAATACCCAGATCCAAAATCTAGTAACACATACTGTTTCTTGTACAACCCTAAGCTACTGAGGTATGTCTAGGTATGATCAGTTCAACTCTGGCTCATAAACGTTTTGTGTTATATATATTCTTATGTTAAATGTGTTCACCAATTCAACACATCACCACGCATGTTAACAGAATTCTCAGAAACAGGGGGCTACAGTTTTATCTTAGCCATTGATTTGTTACTGTATAAAATGGTCTATTTAATATAATTAAGTTCTGCTTTATTTATGTCAATACATCATTCAAAAAAGACTATTTGATTCAAGGACTCAAAAAAAAAAAAAAAAAATAGAGCACCGCCAGCTGAATTGAATCCATTTATTGATGTTAGGCTTAAACTTACTTGCTGTGAAATTGTGGGTAACTGAAGGAAAATATCTATTATAAAAAATGCATTTTATGTTATTTAAGCTTGTACCTGCCAAAGAACTACTATACCTAGGTATAACAAATAGATATGACGTACCAATATGACGTAGCACTGCATGTTACTTTTCACCTCCAGCTGTAAATTACTCTCCAAGTGGCAAGGATCTTTAAGGTCACACGGCAAGTGGTAGATGAGGTGATGTGACTAGACGGGTAATTCATGACAAGGATACCACAGCAATCTCCTAAAATTATGGAGAGAGGAGGTCCCTGTGGCTTTAGTGATGGCCATAACAGTGAAAGACTGGTGTGGGCTAGAGATTCCAAAATCACTCAACCCAATTCTGATCCCCCTTGAAGAGCATGTCTCTCTCTCCTAGAGGACAAATGTTGCTAAGGTTTCAGATGTGATTTTACCCCTGCCTGGTCACACCAATCTCACAGAACACCACTACGAAAGCCCTAGCAGGGTCATGCTCAGCCAGCCATACAGCCTGAACACATGAAAGACGTGGTTTGGGACAATTTACAGAAAATCGCTGGAGATGAAAGTGAGCAAGGAGTCCTACAATGACTCCACCATGGAACAGTTTGATTGACAAGGGTCTGCAACAAGCACTTCCTGTGTGTTAGACCTACCTTTCTGTCAGAACTGGCAGTTTGTAAAAGTGTTTTGGGAGTGGTAAAAGTGTTTCATGTCTTGGAAAAGAGTTTTTACTTCTGTAATTTTGTTTTCTGAAATGTTCATTTGTTTTGAACTTCTCAGTTACCATAGAAATAAGGTAAACTGTGCAATTCTTTCAAGTGTGTCACAATTTACTTCATAGTTTTTCTAATTTGTTAAACTCTAACTCAAATAAATAGAAATTGTGCACTGAATTTTGCAGAAATATTTATATTTGTTCCCTGTAGACACTATGATCACTTTGGAGTGTGGTGTTATTTTGCCACAGGTGTTCAAACTCGCATTCGACTGAATGTAAAATATCTGAAAACATCATGCACTGTTCAACTAAGTTGTGCCACATATACACAAAGCAAAGTGTACATCACTTCTCCTGCCGACCGCTGGCTGCTTTGGAGGCATGTTGCTAAACACATGCAGTATTTACAGGTAGTTATGTCTGTGCCCTTTTGGAGGCTAATTTTGTTTTGAAAATATGAAATGTTCAGCCTGTGTCATATCATTTGTCAAACATTATAAAAATATTCGACTTCATATACACACAATACTTGACTATGGGCATGACACAAACATTAACAATATGATTGGTTGCCACTCACCTCAAATTCCTCTAGCAAAACAGAACAGTCTGTCCATCAGCAGTTGCTTTTCTGGTCATATGTGCATATCTGTCCTGTAATCTCTCAACCCAGTCTAGAAAGAGACTTTCACAATTTAAAAAACAGTTGTTGTTTCCCTTGTTACCTGATCCTAAATCAAAAAAACTTTTTCATATGGTTTGGGGTTAGCTAATAGACTGTATCTTACATTCTCTCTGTGTATGATGTTCTGCCTAGCTGCATGCCATAATGCATGAGCCAAGTCTGGCAAATATGACCTCATTTGAGATATAGACGGACATGTACACAATATAAGAAGTAAGCAGTAAATGCAAACAATCTCAAGACCAAAAGAAGGTGTGGAAATTTTTGGTGTTGGCAAATAGTGTCATATTCAGCAGTGCAAAACATGACAGTTAGAGGCCTTTAGTTTGGGCATTAATGTTAAAATAAACAAAGAAGTCCAAAAAAACAAATCTTTACAATAATGCTAATTTCTACAAGGCTTTCTAATAGCGTCAAGCTAATGCTACAGCACATGAAAATATATAAAGACTGTAAAAGACGGCATAGACTTTTGTTTTATATTTATTATGTATATTTTATTGTTTTTTGTAACAAACATTAACATATAGTTAATAGATTTACAATTACTCTTATGGTACCTGTTGCTTGTTCCTCTGTTTCTATTGGTCTATCTTAAAGTTCCCTCCTTCCAGCAGTTGCAGCACTTGTTGAAACAGTGAGTGCATGGATATTTATTGTATGTTTTGTGAGACAAGTTGTTGCTGATATTGGGGTGGTTTACTGATATTTCTGAAATAGCATGTTAAAAAGTATGTTTACTGTGCTTTTGTATCTTTGAGAAATTGAACACACCTAGATTCTTATAGGAAAGTGCATAAAGGAGCACACCAATACACGGAAACACAAGTACAAACTTCAGAACCAGTCATATGCACGGAGAGTACAAGAATAACAATGCATTGAAATGTTGCAGAAATGCACTGGGTTGCGTCTCAGTCTGGGTTTGATACTTGCTTTATGCCAGCAGTTAACAACCTAACCCAGGTTTAGATATTCAAGCTACATTTAAACCTTGCGGCTGTGTAAAAGCGTCATTAATAAACTGCCACTTGTCTAAAACATGGGCAGCTGTCAAGGTCCTTATTTTTCAGAAAAAGAAAAAGAACTTCTACCTCAGAATGTAGAAACTTCATCTTTATCCAAAGGCTATCCCTGACCAGTCAGAAGCTTAGCCTTCTGGGAAGGACAGCCATTGGGAGAATCAGGACAATTCCCGGTTGGCCACTATGCATGTGGGCTGCTGAGAGAGTGGGGGAAAAGGGAAATGCATAGCTGTTATCCTGTTTTAGTCCTATATAAAATGAAAGGAGACCGCCTGGGACCAATGTCATGTGCTACATGAACACTGGAATACACAGACCATGACACATTAGAGACTCATGATGGTAGTCGGTCTGTGGATGTGGTCAGTGTCGTTGCTGTAGGCTGGTCTGGAGAAAAATCCAGGGCTCAATGCAGTTCCCAGTTTAGCCTTGCTTAATTAATTTGAGGTATTATACCTATAAGATTTGAATGTCTCCATGTTCTTTTCCCATCTGTTCATGAATGGCTTTTGCTAAATATGAGATAAATCCATTTATAGAACGGTATTTCGCTGGTAAGGTTCTCTTACAAAGGCTGCCTTTTGTAAGCCTGTTGGATTTATTCATATCCTATAGAAAAGACTGATCTTCCCTTTTATTCAGCTGTTCACTTAGCTTTTTTTCTTTCACTCAAATATTTATTATCAGGCAGCAATGGACTGCAAGAACAGGATTGCATTTTAGCAATGGGTAGAGAAATACATTTTGGTGGGCTAAATATTCAAGCGATTGAAACAGATAACCGACACCTCTTTTAATTCACCACAACTGATTTGATAATGAAACTCCATTTCTAATTTCACAGTACCAGTGAATTGTATGTCTTTGCTTGAGTGTAATGATCAAGGGCAGTAAGTTTGAAAGTTTCACACATATCAGGCATGCAAATCCGCATAGTTTAAAACATCGTTTTTCCCAGCACGAAATTACTATTAAACTGCTCATGCAGACGTGCATACACTTTACACCAATTTAGAAGTACAGCATAGTCCAATTGTGCTCATTCAATGTGTCAAGACCTAATAGTCATGTTAAAACTTGAGCTATTGTAATTACTGAGCTCATAGCGCACGACAGAAGAGCGGCCCAAGGTGAATAGACAGTCTCAGAACCTCATTTAAGCAGCAATTAATCAGGATGTCACCTACTACAAGCATCCTCAGACTCATTTTCCTTAATTGCTAAAGGATATAAAATTTTGAGAGGAAGCATATTCCCGATAATGAAGACTGACAGCTGCTATTTGTTAAGGACCTGTGGGTTGGAACGGATGCCTGTGACCTTTTGTGGGGTCATGCAACTGCATGTGTATTCAATTATAGGTCACCCAAGGTGAACGTCCTGAGGGTAGCAGCTCGACTTCAGAAGAAACATCTGCCCCCTTGGGGTTAACTGATCCCCACAACACCTGTGTGTGATTCTCCACAGTAATCCAGCAGCTGCAAGCACTGTGTTGATGAAGGATATTATACAATAGGCTTTTAGTGAGGTATGGTAAAATTAATCAGTGATGCAAGGCACTTTTTTAATCCATTCATATACCTAAAAAAAAACTAGTGTGCTGCATTGCATTAAAGCATGCCATTCAACTGTTTGGCACACACACACACACACACACTCACATAAGCCCACTCTAAACTCTTAATGATAGTCTCCAGACCAGATTAAAATGCTGCTCACCCAGACCTAGTGCTGCACTGTCACCAGCCAGAGGCCTTTAATCAAAGCCTATCTCTACTTTTTCTCTCTCTCTCTCATCGCCTTTACTTCCAGAGAGGAGGAGGTTTATTGGAGAGATTGGCCTAAATCAGGAGTAGCAAGTCGGCATCAAAGTGTAGACAAAGAATCGTTATTTGCATGAGCCAGATTGGGCAGCTTGAAAGGGTTAAGCATGAGTGGATTAGAACGCTTCCACACATCCGTTTCCATACCCTAATCCTCTTAGTGCCCACTCCTAATACGTTTTTATATCTTTCCTATCTCTCACCGAGGTGAAATATCAGATTAGTTGCCTGGCTTTCACTATATCATATTACATTCTTATCTAACGCTGAGAGATGGGTGGGGGGGCATTGAGGTCATGGGGAAATCCATAACAGACCCTCAATATTGTTGAAGAACAACCCAAAAACAACAGCCATCCACAATATGTTTATCTCCTCCTCCATTCCGTTTTATATGGTTATGAGAGATAATCTCTAAATAGATGATTTATTTATCATCCTCCAATTTATTGCTGGATTAGGCTTCACTACTCTGTTGTTTACAACATGCTGGCAGAGAGGTGGCAGTCTTGTCTGCCCATGAGCTTCTGTGTGTGTGTGTGCGTGACTGTGTCTAGACATTCCTCTCTGATATGCTCTATAGGAAAGGCTGAACAGACCAAATTACTCTTCCCTCTCTAGCTGTGGGGGCCCACCCTGAAGGCTGAGAAAATCTATTTTATGCATAAAATGTAGCTAAACACTTACCCATTTGCTTCACTTTACAGCAAGATTTTTTACTTCTCTGCATGCCTCAACATCTCCTTTCCAATCACAGTTATCAGAGGACCTTCAATTTCAGTAAACAATGGCGAACAAGCTTAGGCATTTTCTAAATGGAAGGAAAATCTTTACAGTAGCAAATTGGGAAATATGGCAAAGGATGATATATGATTCAGAGGTTGGAACATTACTCCATTCATAACATGGGGTATTTTCATTTTAGTACTGCAAAAGATGTATACCACACGCCAAATAATATCAGATACAGTAACCTCTGGTGTTAACTCTAACTTCTAGCGCTAGTGATTCTCCTCCACTATCAAAAGTCTGAAGAAATTATGCTTACTCACACACACACATGCACACACATCACTGGACAATATCACATGCCCATGACCTACACTATCTCTGGTGGGTCCCATATAGTGACTAAATTCTGCTAGCTTAATAAATAATTTATAAAAAGTGAAATAACACCTTTAAACTTTTTAAAGTGTGGTAGATTTCAGTAAAACAGTGACATGAGTTTGCCACTAGGGGTGCAACAAATAATCAGTGTTGGCAACTAAAATGAATAACCAAGTTAGTTGTCAGCTAACTTGGTGACATCATTATTGCTACAACATTGCTTACTAGAGTAATGTAAACAATAGTGCAACAGCAACACCGTCACCTAATTCTTTCTAGCTAGCTATTTATTAAGTTATCAAACATTATAAAACTAGCTAACTTCGGTCCAGATATCTGACAGTAACTATGACTGTGCAACAGATAAAGTATTCCTTCATCACATCACATTGTCTTTTTGAGGTGTTTTGTCCTCTACCTTCATTTTTTTCTCTCCCCTGTGCCCCAGAGGGCTTCAGTCTTATCTACATATTGGCGGACAACTGTTATTTTGTTAGCAATTTTTTGCGTTTAAAGCTAAACACATTTTCACTCACTCACTCCTCAGCACTGCACTTTACTGTCACAGTATATTGTGAAGTTGGAGACACAAAGAAGATATATAAACTAGGGATGATTTGAACAGTTAATGTACATCTATTAGGGAAGGGGTGCTAAATAACATTTAAGACCCACAACACATGCTAAAGAAAGAGATTTGAGATTTGTAATAAGTAACATGGGCATCAGTAAGCTAAAACTGGCTTAGTGATGCCCATGCTACTTATTACAAATCTCAAAGGTCACGAGTTTCTTTCTTTCTATCTTGACAATCAGTTTTTTAAAATAAAACTGTCTAGAGCTATACAAATTTGTGTTTGTAGGTACTGCCTCCTTGTCAGGACACCACACACTGCTTCATCAAAAACCACCAAAAGCAAACTTTAATTTGATCTGTTATGACAGAACTTAAATAGAGTAAAAGTGTATACAAGTAAAAAGTATGTTTAAATATATACATTCCATCCCTGTCAGGTCCTCATATTTGCTAAATGTATTAAAAAATACCAGTTATGAGTAGAGTAATCACGGCACAGGTATTCAAACTCTCACGATGTAAAATTCTTTTACTCTATGTCTATTCAAAGACATTGCTAAGAGAGGCTACTTTGTCTTTTTAAATATTTCTTGTTCAGGAGTATAATACTGTAGTAATAAGTTCTGGTTCAGCTAAATTCATGGCATCATCTCACTCCTGCAGTGATATTAATTTATTAATTCATTATTATTCATTTTTTTGTTGTTGTTGGACTGTATCAGCAGATCTAATTATGTCTTGTTTACCAAAACTTTGTTGTGTTATGTCTGTTATGCTTGTATATGTTTACAGTGGATCAAATACATTTACCGTGGAAAAATACTGAGCTTCCTTTCTTTAGTTCAGAATGACTGTCCTGTCGTTCTATTATAGAGAAATACTTGCTATGGTTGAGTTTTAAAGGATATTTAAGTATGAGTTACAATATTACCATCTCATAAAGCATAAAATATTAAATAGTAATTTAATTGTGAAACAATTATACAGGGTTGGGGTTATGAAGAAACGGATGGTCCGTCTTTTGCGTGTAAGTGTGTGTATCTCTATGTGTAGACTCTACCTTTGGGATAATTACCTATGAATGAAACCAGTGTTGACACAGAGGGAATTCTTATTCTTCTCCATAGCCCACACACCGGGGCCAGTGGATGGTGAAACTCTGTGATCCTCCCCAGTCCCTGAGGGCTGAGTAAACATGAGCTGACACCAGCAAAGGAGGAATTCCTATAACCTGAGGCACTGCCCCCCTCCCTCCCTCTCCCACCCACCTATACATACTGTTGCAGGCTATCTGCAAAGGCAGATAATAAAGCCAGCAGCTATCTCAACTGCAATTACCTGAGACAAAAACCCCACGAGAGGTAGCATTTTGGAATGCTCTATGCCCAGAGGACACGGTGCGAGAGGGCAAACCAAGCTCTGTAAAAAAGCAAGGGATGAGGGGAGAGAGATCAATCAAAGCCAACTGACTTGTAGACGCATTTTGACCTAGAGTCAATGTAGACACGGAAAGAGTAGGATTTATTTTTTCTTGAAATGTAAATAATTTATACATACCGAGTGTCCTTGCATGTCAGGTCAAATAGTAATTTCCCTGTGCTTCAATGTAAACGTTAATAAAAGAGGTCTTTTAAACGTATAGGTGTGTGAATATATACCTTCTAGGAATGCTCCAGATGCATTAAATGGAATTTCAAGTCAAATAAAAAAACACGGTCTTAAGATATACTAAGTTATACTAAGAGAACATAATGGATATTCTGTCTGGTGTGATTTATATATATATATATATATTGAAGCTTTTAAATACAATCATGATAGATAGACCTATAAAAATGGTCCAAATACAGAAATACAACTGTGAGGAAACATAAACTGTGCCATAGAAGGGAAAACTATATTGACATTGGCATACATTGACATATGGAAATAAATAGGAGTTTGGTACGTGTAACTGACATAGCATGTACCTCAAACACTGTTGCCTCCTCTTTCACATATAAACCAGTAAATCAGTAAAACATACTGATTTCAAAGTCCTAGATTGTTACATGTACACATATTTTTTTGTGTGTTGTTTTTAGGACTGAACGCAAGATGTGGGTAGCATATAGGTAACTCCAAGTAACTAGCATAACAAACTGAACAGTCTAGAGAAGATAAAATTAGACTTATATGTAATCTTTGCTTACACAAAGGTTCATTTAATATTGTCTATTTTTGGCATGTTCCTTCTGTGTGATCATCATGGTGTCTCGCTTTAAAACAGCAAATCAGAGCAGAGATCATCAAATAATGCATGAGCTCACCAAAAAAGGCAAAACAGCTCATTTAATTTTAGGGGTCAAACCACATGGTTGTAAATGGGCAGGTAAAACCCTTACCACAAGTCACATACCGTGCAGATAGGCACCAGAAAACGATTTAAAATGCTGAATAAATGTATTCTATGAAGTGATACTTAGTAAACAAACCTTTGCAGTGAATAAATATGGCAACGTTCTGCAACTTTTAGTGTTATTATTTGAAAAATACATTTTTTAAATGACATCTTATGTTTAATTTCCCCAAATTTAACCAATAAACTGTACTTTAAATGTGCTGAAGCGTGATCTCTGTAAATGATGTGTGGATACTTATTTTCACTTAGAAAATCAGAAAAACAGAGAAATTAGCCAGACATGTCCAAACTTCTAACTGAAATTCTTTAAGGAATCTTAGAAACACAACCGAGAACATTCTGCTATTGCTGCTGTTCATAAAACTAATTTCCTAAACACTACAGATTAAACACTGAACACAGAAGAACTTGTGTATCAGAGTCATGCTAAAGGAGAGATGAATCTCCAGACAGACAGAGAGAGATAGAAAGAGAGGAGTGACAAAAAGAGAGAGAGACAGACAAACAGACAGACAGACAGACAGAGAGCCAGAGAGCCACAGAGAGAGAAAGCACAATCTGCTCAGAGCAGACGTTTCAATACTGGATGTGCAATTAGCGTGCACCAAACAGCATGCCATGCCTTTCAGAAGCTATTTCCTTAATCCTTACAGCAAGAAGGAGAATAACTCTCCCAAGGAACGCAATCTCTCTCTATATCCCTCGCTTTGGTGCAGAGCAGCTATCTGCCGCTGGAAACTGCCACCTCCTCGTTGCTCCTTAAAGCACCTCTAATCGCCCGAGGCAATATACAGGGCTAATTTCCATACTAATTTCTTTCTTCTCCCCCTTCCCTTTAATTCCAGCCTGATGCAAAGCACATCCAATCGCAGGAGGACAGACGGCATTGTGGGATACATGTTTAGAATCTAGAATGTCAGTGGAAGCACCTCCACAGACAACACATACAAACACGGGGAGGCCATTAATAACTCTACTTTAGGAGACGAAGGGTCGGTGCATATGACGGCCCCTGGAGGAGCAGCCCCACTGCCTTTATTGATATCATTGGTCAACGAGAAATGCTGCAATCCCCCATCACTGCGCCTGCCTGGGCTGAAACTGTAACATGGCCAGGTCAGCAAGCCCTCACCAATCAGGCTACAGTATAAACAGGGCTGCGCACTCTGAGCTCTAAGCCTGAGCTCTCTCACAGCCATGTAGCGGCTTCTGCGGGAGCAAAATAACATGAGATTATTCCTCTCTGCGCACACCGGCTCAGACAAAGACACGCACACATACACAAACCCTGCAAGACAAAATAATTCTATAAATGTTGCAGGGTTGCAGAGGTGAAAAATAAACAGAATAAAAAACAATATTTCATCCTGTTTTTAGCAATCTATTGATGATTACTGCTTTGGCAGAGGTCGGACCCACTCAGATCTCTGATAGCCTCTTTACGGAGAAAGAAAGATGGAGTGCTTATGGGTCGACATATAAACAGGCATGTTGCTTATTATCCCTCGCTTAAGGATTCTGCCTGGGTGCACTGGGACATTTCAAAACATACCCAATCACGGAAAGAGCTCTACATTTCAGCACGCACTCGTGACATATTCTCTCAAAATCAATAACCATGCATTTTCTGCTCTGATGTGCCATGATTAATACAGGCCATATGGCTGCGAACGATGGGGGCATGTGGCCAAGGTTTAAACACTGCAATAATTGGTATGCACATAACCACACTGACACAAATTATTATAGCAGCTTTTGGGACAATTTTATAATTGTAGTTTGGCAAATGTATTTGATCAGTACATGCTGCTTTTCAAACCATTTTAAGCTCTAGCAATGTATTTCACTATTCCTAGTCAAGAGGAATGTTTTTGACAATGTTTCTGTATAACATGATCATTGGGATGTGAGCATGTGACCCAGAAGTATAAGTGGTTTAGATTAAAATAAATTGTAGGTAAGCTTTGTAGAGAAACAGTGGTGGTGATGTCTGCAACACGAAGGATGTGTCTGATTGCAGTGCTATTTGGAAGGAAGATAAAGGCTACCAGGAATAATACATTATAAAAAGTTTAGACTGATATGGGCCATATTTATTGAGCTACACATGCAGAGGTAGTGGGCCGTCAGGCTGCCATGTTTCCTAATGCAGCGTGCCAGACATCTCGGCATCGTAGAGTCGTAGAGGTCCTTAATGGTATTCTGTGATAATCCATCCCATGCAGCTTGAATATTCTTACACAGTTCCTGCAGGGGTAGGGTGGCGATGAAGTGTCCCCAGGCCTTCTGAACATGTGACAACAAACCATTCATCTTACCACTGACCACGGTGTCTCCACACACGAATTTGCTGGTATTCTCCACCAAGACAAAAGCAGGACTCGTCACTGAAAATAACCCGCTGCCATTCTGTGTCACTCCATGACAGTCTGGCACAACACCTTTGAAGTCTGTGGTGATGCTGACATGGTATTGTCCTCCGTCATGCCAGGGTCTGCCAATATGTATATCTGATGGAGGGCATCACTGCTTACTGAGTAACTGTTGGGACACTCATGGAGTTTGTGTAGCATGTATTTTAAAAACAGTTTTAGACTTAAAGCTTATCTTGAAACTATCGTGACATGAAAGCAAGCATCAGGCAGTGTTGATGATGCGTTGTGTTGCTAACGTTTCAGGCACTGACCTCCTCCAACATTGAAAGCAACTTTTCTTAAACTTCACATCTTTTAATTGGTGTATTTCCATCTGAATAACTTCATTAAGCACAAATCAGTAAAATTTCTCTTTCACAACAAAAAATAAAAAGTGTAAAAATTTCACTGAAGGTAAATATGCACAAAGCAATTCGCTGTGATTTACTCTTGCATGTGCTGCAACCTCCGGTGCCCCGGATCCAGCGACAATGGCCCAAGGAGACTAGAAGGGATTTGTAGTAATGCGTACGGATCAAGCTTCGCCAGCCACTCATGCAGTATATATTTAGATATTAGGCAGACGGATTGGATCAAGAAAAATAAACACAATCAATATGTCTCCCCCTCTTAAGCCCATGTAAATAAATACACATATGCACATATACAGTAAAAGGTCCGCTTTGCAGTCATTCTGCTTTGTGCATTCATTCCTCTTGCCCGACATGGTTCACAAATACTGTACATACTTGTAGTACTCATAGTCAAAAGCATTTGCCATGTTTACACAGGCACTTCTGAGGCAACCTCATGGCTTAAATCCCTCTAATGTGTCTTAACTGGGGAACAGCGGTAAACACACATTCAGAGATGTGTGTTTGGGAGGGAGACACTCCATCTTATGATGCAAACCGACAGAGGGCTGCCTCACCCAGGCCTCTGGCCTTACTGGTGTTTCAGCCTAAGAGTTTCTCTAATAGTCAGAACTAACAGTAAACAAAGGCAAGAGGAGCTAGTTAATTGACTGTGGACCAGGTGATCCTCGATCTAATGATACAACGCCGTGCTGCACTGGTGTGGCTAAGTGGTTGTGACTGTGCACTGTGGAGTTTTTTTTGCACTTGTATTTGCCACCAGACAAAGGCTGCTGATTTTCATGCATAGGGGTAATCAGACTACAGTTGCATTCTGCAGTTCTGTATTGAACATATGATTGCACATTTTGTGGGAATGGCATGAAGTGAGTGCAGAATTCTAAACACTGCAAAAAGGGTGGAAAATAACAAGAACTATAAAGCTTTTGATGTTAATTCCAGCAAATAGATCTCAACTGATAGTGTAATGGATGTCAAAAATGACAAAAGGGTGCATAACACTAACAACTGTAGGTGTACAGCTCAAACATAATTCAATATTCTACCATTATTTCAACTCTCATTCAGAGACCTTTGATTTCCAGCCAAGTATGCATCAATTAGTTGTCACAATCATGAAAAAGCAGAATGCAGAAAATTACGCAGAAGCCCCAACAAATATATCAAAATGTTTATGATATCAAAACGTATGTATCGTCCCTTTATTTTGTCAGTAACAATGGAAAGAACAGATTAGCAGCAACTGGATAAAGTTTAACTTCATTTTCTCAAAAATTAAAGTAGTGATTATCCGAGGGCAACAGTCTTTTTCAGTGATTAAAATGATGATTCAATTAATTCTGTGGAAGTTAAGTACAACAGAAAAACTAGCAGTTAACATGAAATCATTTTTTTGCTTTAATTGTTTTTTGTTTTTCCTCTGTCCCATCAAAAGCAAAGTGGGACAGGTTATGACTGGTAAACTGGGATGGCAACTTATAAGTCCTATAGGTGCTAATATTTTGTTGTGTATTATTTTATGATTTCAATTATTTCTAGTACATACTGACCAATGTATGTTTTCTACCCCACTGAAGATGTAGATCTAGAGACTTATGTAAATGTTTTCTGGAATAAATATCCTGCTTGGCATTTCAAAAACCATAAAGCAAGTTTTTCCACAAACACCCAGCAATCATCATACATCATTTTTATGTGTATTACAAGCAAAAAAAAACATCCTTTTTCTGTTTTAAACGTTATAAAACAAAGTGTAACACTGCCAGTAAAGGTGTCCCACTTTGACAATATCAGATGTAATATTCAGTCAACATCCTGTCATCCTGTCTGTGTTTTGTATTTTCTTTTTTTTTCTTTTTTTGCGTTTGAGCGCTTTTATAAAGCTACCCTTGGGGATGGGGACATGGAGAGGGAGAGAAAAATGACAGAGAAAGTAATATTTCTGAAAGTGTCCCACTTTAGCAATGTTCAGCCAATATCTTCTTTTTATAAGTACAGTTTTGTAAAAACCTGTATTTTCACTTATTATCTTGTGACTTCCCCATTCATTACCACTGGAATTATCTTTTACATAACCTCTTCACCTCCTGAACAAGTAATGGCTTTTCTCTACCTAATGTTTTGTCTGGAAATTAATAAATGAAGGGTGGTCTCTGACAGTACTAGACCTTAAAGACTAGGCTAAGCAGTCACTGATTAGCACAGAATAAATCCGCCTCAACAAGATACAATAGAATTAGAACCATTTTTTTGCTAATTGTGCTTATTCAACTTCTGCATTTACCCCTCTATGCAGTGAAACACCCACACACTAGAGGGCAATGAGCACACATGCCCAGCGCAGTGGGCAGCCACATCTATTGTGCCTGGGGAGCAGGTTGGGGTCACATGGTCAAGAGCACTTCAGTTATATACTTCAGTTCAAGGAATCAAACCAGTGACTTTCTATCTTGCAAGACTGGGTCCTTAACCTCCAGCCCTTGACTGCCCCAACATGTTAATTAATATCTATAATATAATCATTATCAATATAATCATTATAATATATCTTTTCATATTTAAAAAGGTTACTGGCTTACTAATAATTAGCTACCATAATACTTAAAACATATCGTCACAATTCACAGTTAGTGTCTTCTTCTTCTTCTACAGGACATATTGAAAAGCCATAAAGCCCAAGCAGAGACACTAAAGCGAAGAAGGAACATCACTCCACAGTTTTCAGCATTTATAACTTTACAAGATAAACTTTCTAATTAAGCTGCACACGACTGTAATGGAGGACAGCTTGTTAATTTGGTCTTTGTCACTGAGTGTTAACAGCAAGTGTGCTGAGCAGTAGGCGGCTTTACAAAGCAGACAATAAGGACCAAGTATTCCCTTGAGTGGAAATCACGATTTCTCCTGCACAGGGATAAGCTCACAGCAGCTACTGCTGAGGTCTTTCTGCCCCTTCTGCCCTCCTGCAGCACATCAGTACTAATAATAGACAGGCAAGAAAATGCACAATCTTGTTCATGTAAATGACTTGGTAGAAACCATTTACGTCAGTTTGCTTAACATGGCAGTTAAAGTTTAATACCGAGCAACATGATTGCAAGTCAGGCGTACCAAAATGGAACCCTGTTACACCTCATAAACGTTTAAAGGTGCGTTTAAATATACTCTCAACATGTACATTTGAACCGTGTAGAACAAATCATTCATCATGACCTCTATTCACACAAAGCATGCAAGCCGAGAAGGAGCAAGCGCCAAAAGAAGGAGGACGTAGCTCATAACGCGGCAGATCGTTTAAAATGCAGCCAAAACAAGCACTGCCATCTTGCTCGAGCCTGAATCAATGCACTGCTCTCTTTCCTTCACATCAGCCCCCGCTATTACACACAAACACACACAGATACACCAAGACAGAAAGAGCGCTGAGAGTGCCATGTCCAGTAGGACCAAGGCAGATCGGGGCAATAATGCAGCAACATGCCAGAAAGGCTCAGATATTCCTTTCAAACGAAGCAACTGGGAAGTCTATCATGCCTTGGCAGAAAAAATACACCGTAAAATCAGTCATTCCCTCTGTACTGCAGACAGTGCTGGCTCAAGGCTTCCAGCAAAAAATGTCTTAAAAAAGTTCAAAACTGGGGTATGATTGAGAGGCTCCCCTCACACAAAGCAGCTCTGTCTGCGGCCCTGCAACACAGCTTTATTTAGAAATTCACACAAAGTACACTGCCAGTTAGAGTGAGGGGCAGAGGGCTGCCGAGGCTGCAGCAACAATGTGAAACAAATAACCTTAAGAAGGAAAGAGAGAGTGAGAGAAATTAAATCAAAAAAGTCAGGACCGCCCAAAATCTCTGCCTCCTCAGATCTGGAGCTAGTAATGGCTTTCGTGATTTGTGATTAATGGAGCTTTTTTCTATCTTCTGTGCTATTCTCGCTCTCCCTCTCTCTCTCTTTTCTTTTTTTTCTTCAATTCAAAGAACTTCAAAGCATTTGTGGGTCTTCCCATGTTTGTGGGTTTCTGACAAGGCCATCTCAGCTCTTCGGCAGCCTGATGCAGTGCCCATTTTAGAATGTCCCTCAACACAGTGCTGAATTCACTCTGCCTTTGATGGTCATTTCTCTTCCATTAAAATGAATGGAGCCCAGCTAGATTACAACCCCCCATTCATATGCATCACTCACTATCGCAAGATCAAAACCTACCCGGTATGCCACGGCAGAACAAATGCTACCATTTCATGAGGCAAGCTACTGTTTTCTGATATCATAGAGAAAATTTGTTGTGTGCCACAAAGAAACAGACTAATTAATTAGGCACATATGAAACTGTTACCACGTAACTATGAATTACAATGCTTGACAAGCCTTAATTCCTCATTTGTACTCCAATGGTGCTCAAATGAACCCACATGAAATCCGTTCAGTTATTGCATCGACAGAAAATTACAGTGAGCATGAAAGACACTAAGAAAAAGACTGCTGAGTTGCAAAACAGATCTATCTGGTAATGCTTTGATGTCAAAGAGAAGTTTAATAGACGGCACACGAGCCTCGGCTTCATCGATACGGAGAAAAGGAGATAACAAGCACAGCTTGTCTAGCAAGAATTCCATTTGGCGCATAAAGTCTCCCTTTCAGAGGTTTATTGATGGGTCTTACCACATGCTATATTTTAAACATGAATTATAAAAAGGCTTGAGGAAAATGTCTCCCCCGCAGTTTAATCTTACCTCCCCATTAAGAATTTATTAATGGGATAAAACTAGCTGCAAAAACACACCTTCAGTATCCTGCCAGTGTTTTATGCATGAGCCACAGGCCTAGGAAGGCCTGTTAAGGCTGATCATAGCCACCAGGGACTGTTCGACAAGCAATGGCAGAAGTGGACCGAAAGCCTCCCTGAAAGCATCTCAAGACGGGAACAAACATTGGAAATGCTCAAGTACAACAACATCTGTGTCTCTTCATGGCGTAAGTTTGCTCAAAATGCTACACAGGAGCTTTGGCAAACAGACCCAAGAACAGTCCCAGTTTGCCAGCCTGTGCAGAGTTATTCAGGTGTTTACAGGGTGGGGGGTTAACATTAGAAAAATAAATAGGGTTTTGCTAGCATGTCATGGGAACAGGAGCACGGTTTGAGATGTATGGTTTGAGATCTGTTTGGCTTGATTTGGCTTAACTCAGTTTGATAACAGTCCTTCCTCATCTAAGGAAAGAGCCTATGTTTCATTCCACCCTGTGTGCTGCACATAGTCCTGCTAGGAGTCAGGAAGTCAGAAACCCACTTCGCTCCTGCAGGAGAAGGGAGAATGGGACGCTAGGTGTCACCCTTGTGACTTTAAAAGCGGTTTGCCCTCAAAATGATCTCTGCTGTGGGCGCCATATTACACGACTCGCTCCAGCACTCTCTCCGCTTGAAGGTACATTGTGGGGAGGGGATAAACACGGAGATAGATGAACTCAAGTCATTAAACACGAACAAATGCTTAAACGATCTTACGTCTTACAAACGTGAGACGAGTCTGATTTTGCGCCTGAAATGCTCACGTTGATATCGTCCTTTCATGCACCACTTGATCAGCGCACATAACCTCGGGCTGCACCTCCAGCACTGAGGCAAAGAGGTCAATAGAAAGGCAAGAAAGCCTATTTCCATGCAACGTGTTTTTTTTTTTTTTTTTTTTTTTTGGTGGGTGGGGCTTATTTAGGGTTTTTTTATGTGTAGAATTAACTAGAAAACCGTTCATTCAATGGCCAGGATCACTTGATGCAAAAATACATGATGAGGAAAATATGTGGGGAAAAAAAGTAGAATCAGTGAACATTCATTCAACCGAGAGGTGCAGTTAAAGTCACGTGGTCCAGCTCTCAGCATGAGATTTACCTAAACAAACTCAGGGGGGTGGGGGATGTCGGGGTCAAAGAGAAACAGACGGAGTGTCTGTAATATGACTGTATGTTTGTATGTGTAAAATCCAAAGAGGGAGAGAGGGGCGGTGGGTTACATTATGGGGGTCTATTCAAACAACTTTTCCTGTATTTTAGTTACTGACTTAACTAGCAGCAGCAGCGACCCACATTCATCACAGTTTGGTTTGTGGGGGCTTTGTTAGCCCTCAGTTTATCCTGGCTCTGCTGCACAGCAACATGTAGCCCAACCTGTCTGCAGACAAGCAATAAACATCGCGCGTGTGTGAAAGGACGTGGACCATTAGTTGTCCGAAGTGAACAGAACCTAATTATGTCGACATGTTTTAAAAACTGTCCCTCAGCCTGCAGGGAAATTTAACTCTGTAACGCCCGAAAACCAGTTCACATTCACGAATCGCCAGACAGGCGACCAAAACACGCGTCGTGACGGACAAATTCAACTAGTGAGATTTATGTAACTCAAAAGTTGGCTTAAATCGAAGGCGAAACGCCTGTTCTGTCGCGGTACTGGAATCACATTCAGAACAAGGTAGACATCAGCAGTCCTGAGGGAAGAGATGAGCGCAGGATCCGCAGGCTCCGCCGTCTCCTCTCCGCGCTCAACCAGCCCTGGCCGAGTTTCGTAGCCGCGCTTTGGCCCCGCCCACCAGCAGCCAAGGCTTCGGCGTGACCTCTGATTGGCTGAGTGGGACTGCGGGTCCCGAGACTGAGCACGAGCCGCGCAGCTTCGCCTTGGCCAGTCCGCGCCGGAGCCGCGTGAGATGCGCTGCGTTCATTATACACTGATGAAAAAATTGAAAAGTACTGAAACTGGGATATTTCCACTGGAAGCAGACACGCCTTCTCTCTCACTCCCTCTTCGGTAAACTCGAACTGAGCTTCTAAACGGAGCTGACGCCTCAACTTATTCCTCATGTGCGGATTTGACTGCGCTCCGGTTGGACTAAAGGTGAAGAGATTTTCAGACTTTTAACACGCTCGCATGGGGATTACTGGAGCATCGTGAAGTGGACCGCGTACCATTTAAGACTGGTTCCTGCAGCAGCAGCAGCAGCAACATCAGCACCGTCGTCGTCGTTCCACTTTCCGAGATTGGTCGATTTCCTCCACAGATTGTGTTGCTGCATACCTGGATTCTGTACTGGTTTAATGGATTTCGCTTTGCCGTAGGCTAACCACGGACTGATGAAGACGAGAGGCGCCCTCGTTTAAGCGTGCCGTGTGGATTGGGCACAAGCTGCGCTGAAAAAGCCAGTTTGTGGCAAACGAGAGCCACGCGCGGAGGATCATGGTGATAAGATCGATCAGCACTGAACTGGAACATTGTAACCGTGTTTTTTAACTTACGGACTTGTTTTCACTCTTTCACTAAAACAAAATGGTCGGTTCGCGGTACGGAGCTGTGATACACTGCTGCCTTCTCCCGTGCTCCTCGTGGTTGTGTGATTTTTGTCGTTCGTAATGTGCTTGCATATTTTTTAGATGTTGTGAATATTGTTTTTATGCTAATTATGATGCACATGCGAGATACGGCCGTTGTGATAAGATTGCGATGAAGTGAGTGGAAGTTTACCCCCTGCAGCTTCCAGCCGTTGCTGTGCGTCTCACCATTTGCGTCTAGCGCTGCGTTTTAAAGGATATCTTGTGGGCCGCTGTTTGGGACGGAATGAGCGCGAGCTGCTGGGACGCGTGTGACCGAAAGCACTAACCTAGAGCAGGTACGAGCATCAACAGGTTTTACTCCCACCTTCCACCCGCGCCATGGATATCACGCACGTCCTCCTGCGCCTTCTCCTGTGCTGCACGGGCGCCAGCGCCGTCTTCAACCTCAAATACTCAGTGGAGGAAGAGCTGCGCGCTGGCACCAAAATCGCGAACGTGACGGCGGACGCCAAGGTGGCGGGCTTTGCGCTGGGAAACCGTCAGCCGTACCTGCGCGTCATCTCGAACTCTGAGCCGCGCTGGGTGAACCTGAGCCCCGCGGGGCTGCTCATCACTAAGCAGAAGATCGACCGTGACGCTGTGTGCCGCCAGACGCCTAAGTGCGTCGTCTCGCTCGAGGTTATGTCCAATTCCATGGAGATCTGCGTGATCAAGATTGAGATTATCGACGTGAATGACAACGCGCCCCGCTTCCCCGCCCCCCGCATTGACCTGGAGATCTCAGAGAACGCGGCACCCGGCACAAGGTATCCCCTGGAGGGCGCGAGCGACCCGGACGCAGGCAGCAACGGCGTCCAGACGTACACAATCACGCCCAATGACATCTTCGGTCTGGAGATAAAGACAAGAGGTGATGGGTCCAAGATTGCTGAGCTTGTGGTGGAGAAGACACTGGACCGGGAGAGTCAATCACACTACACCTTTGAAATCACGGCAGAGGATGGCGGCGACCCACCCAAGACGGGCACGGTGCAGCTCAATGTCAAGGTGTTGGACTCTAATGATAACAACCCGGTGTTCGATGAGCCTGTGTACACAGTAAATGTGATGGAGAATGCCCCCTTGAACACCCTTGTCATTGACCTGAATGCCACAGACCCGGATGAGGGCACCAATGGTGAGGTTGTGTACTCCTTCATCAACTTTGTTTCTAACTTAACCAAACAGATGTTCAAGATTGACCCCAAGACAGGTGTCATCACAGTGAACGGTGTGCTGGATCATGAGGAGTTGCGTGTGCATGAGATCGATGTGCAGGCCAAGGACCTGGGGCCCAACTCGATCCCAGCACACTGCAAAGTGATTGTGAATGTGGTGGATGTGAACGACAATGCACCTGAGATCAAGCTGCTGTCTGAGAATAGTGAGATGGTGGAAGTTAGTGAGAATGCTCCTCTTGGCTACGTCATCGCATTGGTGCGTGTCTCTGACAGCGACTCAGGTGCCAACGGGAAAGTGCAGTGCAGGCTGCAGGGCAATGTGCCCTTCCGCCTCAACGAGTTTGAGAGCTTTTCCACCTTACTTGTGGATGGTCGTCTGGACCGGGAGCAGAGGGACACATACAACTTGACCATTGTGGCTGAGGATAGTGGCTACCCGCCCTTACGGAGCTCCAAGTCCTTTGCGGTCAAGGTGACAGACGAAAATGACAACCCACCATACTTCACTAAGCCACACTATCAGGCCATGGTGCTGGAGAACAATGTACCAGGTGCCTTCTTGCTTGCAGTGTCAGCACGTGACCCTGACCTGGGCATGAATGGTACAGTGTCGTACGAGATTGTCAAGTCTGAAGTGCGTGGAATGTCCGTGGAGTCATACGTGACAGTGAATGCCAACGGTGAGATCTATGGTGTGCGTGCCTTCAACCACGAGGACACCCGTACATTTGAGTTCAAGGTGTCAGCGCGAGATGGCGGTGACCCTTCGCTCAGCAGCAATGCCACTGTGCGCATTGTTGTGCTAGATGTCAACGACAACACACCTGTTATGACCACACCACCTCTTGTCAATGGTACAGCTGAAGTGTCCATCCCCAAAAATGCAGGGGTTGGCTACTTGGTCACGCAGATCAAGGCTGATGACTATGATGAGGGTGAAAACGGTCGCCTTACATACTCCATCTCTGAGGGGGACATGGCCTACTTTGAGATCGACCAGATCAACGGTGAGGTGCGCACCACCAAAACATTTGGTGAGAATGCCAAGCCCTCCTACCAGATAACAGTGGTTGCCCACGACCACGGGCAGACATCCTTATCTGCTTCGGCCTACATCGTCATCTACCTCTCCCCTGACCTCAATACGCAGGAGCAAATGGGAGCCGTCAACCTGTCCCTCATCTTCATCATCGCCTTGGGCTCCATTGCTGCCATCCTGTTTGTCACCATGATCTTTGTGGCAGTCAAGTGCAAACGGGATAACAAGGAAATCCGAACATACAACTGCAGGTACTCGAGCAGTTTAAGATGAGGTTTCTTTATTGCTTTTGCCAGTGTCTCTATGCTTATTGTTGTTGTTTGTTGCGTATCATATTAGCTACACGTGTGGAAGTTAACAAATGGAAAGAGATGCAATGCATGTTTGATGCTCTAGCTCAGATTAATATTGGCTGTGGGTTTGCTGCTGTTAGTGTATGCATGCGACTAGGCCTTACTGAACTGCAGCCAAGGATGACGGAGGTGGCAAAAAAAAAATAATAAATCAGAGCAGGAGACACATGGCTGTGTAGAACTATGACACTTTTATTGACATCACTGAAAAAAAACTGGTTTTTAAAAAGAAAGAAATGACAACAAGCACACTTGCTATCCCTTCATGGTCAGACAATGCAAAATCTGGTTTCCTTACTCTTGAAGTCCAGATAATCCCTACTTTAAAAAGACAGGGGCAAAGTGTTAAATTGATGTAAAATCTCTCAAAAATGTCAGCTATGTTTCGGAAAAATGTGCTCATTGTACTTCTCTCTAAAAAGGGATTAGTAATGCCATTTGTACTACTCCTATCTGTGTATGATGCCTATCAACAGACAGAAAGGACTAGAAGCTTGTGCCTTGTAGATCAAGCCTGGGCTGCGTCTTAACTGCCAGTTAACATCAAGTCAGTAGAATTCAGTGATTTCAATGTAGTGTTTTCCACAGCCCTTGTTATTTGCGCTGACCAATAATTTGATCAAAATTCTCCAAATATAACAACAGATCAAAAGCCAATACGCAGGTGACGTCCATATATATTGTAAGTATAGTGTCTTGGGAGGCTTGACTGCAGTTATTCATCTAAAAGGTAAATCATGAAAATGTATGGCATGGTAATAATCTTTGACTTGTGGTGTGCAGATCAAAATATTATTTTGTTCATCTAGTGTACTTGGAATACTTATTAATCTGTTACATAGACCTCTAAGTTGATTTCCCATAGCTATATTACTACTCAGCATTTCCATATAAATTGCTTTTGCAAATTTAACCTGAAGCCATCAGCATTTTCCCACACCGAGCATAATTTTTGTTGACATTCCTGTCATGGGATGTAGCATACCATGTTACCAGCCATATTAACAGAGATGTTTTGGATGAGAGAACATCGCCATGCATGACGGATCGTGGTCTCAGGATTGAGTTCTTATATATTTACACGAAAACCTGCATGTATTCAGCAAGACTACAAACTGACTGGAGGGATATGTGTGGATTGCTATGGTTCGCATTTATTTTTTTGTCTCTAGATATAAACCTGATGGAGGCTTTCAGCTCTCCCAGCAGGGCAGTAGTGAGAGTGCTTGATATGCTTTTCTCGTGCTCAGAGGCTTTCTTTTTTCTGGCTCATCCAAGATTCTTCGGATCGCTTTCGCAATGAAGGGAGCCAAATATAACAGCTGCTGTGCACATCTATACAGCAGCAATAACAGCATATATATATATATATATATATATATATATATATATATATATATATATATATATATATATATATATATGCTGTTACTTGTGCTATATACATTCCTTACAATATATATTGTAAGGAATCCTAGAATAGATTAGAAATTAGTAAAAAATATGGAAAATTGGGTTAAATTAAAATCTTTACATTTGCATGTATAAAAACTTTTGCATTTAGCATTTTAGAACAGTAGGTTCAAATCAGTTTGCATAAAATAATTTCATTATTTTTAATTATTTGAATCAATAATTTAGTATTCTTGGAAAAGTGTGGCAAAAGCACATTTTACACAGTACTTCTGTACGTTTGGTAAATTTGTGCTGTATTTGTCATCCACTATTCTCACTCCTGTTTGCCATTCAGGAACCATAGCCTCAAACAGCAGACTGATACAGTGTCTTTCTTCTAGAAAAAAATAATCCTTTCTCCACTTTCTTTGCCTGCTTTGAATCAGGGGAAGAAAACTGATTTTAGATGCCCTTTAATAGATAAGGTCCTTCAGTATTATCATTTTTTCCCACCAGAAAAAGCGAGGAACTTGGGAAGACACAGCCGGCATCTAAATGAAAAGTAGAAGGGGGTGGGGGGATAGAAGCAGAGGAAGCCTTTAATTAGATTTAAGCACAAGTGTCTGCCTTTCAAAATAATGTGAAAAGAAATAACTGCAATATTGTTTCAGGCTGATAGTCATGTTCCGAATGGTCAGGCGGAAAAAGATGAGGCCAGTGCTGCTTACAGTACTAACCTTTCTTAACCTTTTCTCACAGGTTTGTGGCTAGGGTGAAAACAGTGCAGTAAAAGGAGCCCTCCAGCCAGAATCTCAGTCTCTCATTTTCTGTGATTAGTCTCAAAATCCTCTGCTTGAGTCAGAAGTAGCCATAAAGGGAAAAAAAATAAAGCTGAAAAAAATTCAAATTCATCTCCAACAGCCAGAAGGCCTGCTAGTGTCGAAAGCAAAGGAAAGAAAAGAGTGTGGGTTGAGCTTTGAATATTATTGCTTACTCTCCTGATGGTGTTCAGTGTCTTTTGTCGCTGTGAGTGTTGTTGTGGTCTGGCATGTTTGCATTGTGCTGCTTGTTTGTGACAAGTTGAACCGCCGAGCATGGAAATGCAAACAAATCAGGAATCGGCTCCATTGGAGGCCGGAGGTCACTTGACTGTGGCTCCTCTCAGGCCCTGCCAATGGGTCCCACGCCTGGCACCTCAGTCAGAGCCAGACCATGTTCTGGCCTTGACTGGGCGTGCAGTGGGGAAGGCAGATCACTGCTGTATTGAGTCTGTTCAGTTTCTTTTACTTGCGCAGGGTGGCGGAGTACTCCTACGGCAACCAGAAGAAGTCCAGCAAGAAGAAGAAGCTGAGCAAGAACGACATCCGGCTGGTGCCGCGTGACGTGGAGGAGACGGACAAGATGAACGTGGTGAGTTGCTCGTCTCTCACCTCCTCGCTCAACTACTTCGACTACCACCAGCAGACTCTGCCGCTGGGATGCAGACGCTCTGAGAGCACATTCCTCAACGTGGAAAACCAGAACTCCAGGAATGCCGCACCCAACCATGGCTACCACCACACCTTCACCGGGCAGGGCCCACAGCAGCCCGATCTCATCATCAACGGCATGCCACTGCCAGAGGTGAGACCCGCTCTAATCAGTCTTACAGCCTGCCGTGGCTGCCAGCAAATGGGGGTGGGTTTGGGTTGGGTGACAGGGTGGCATGGGGTCAGGGTGCCTCGGGTCAAACAGGGGAAAAACCTTCAGGGTTGAAGAACAAAATGGACTCAGAATTGAATGGCTGGAGGCATTTTATCATGCTACTGCGCATCTGGGTACACAGTTGCCTTTAATCCTCAGAATGTCAGTGGATGATTGATCATTCTAAACCAAGCTTTATATACAGTCTCTCAGTACATCACTGATGTATGCAGGTCTTGTGTTGGTGACATGATAATGGCACTAGCTGTTGGTAACCCATGTTTGGAGAGTGCTGTTATTGTGCCAGTGCATGGCATGAAAAAAAATTCAGTCGTATTCAAAGTGGATTATTTGGCCACCTCTGTTTCTGCAGTTCCCTGTTTTTGCGCTGAGCTGTTGCGCAAGAGCCGGAGTCTGAACATCTGCCAAACGCATTGACCCAGCTAATCGGCTGCGCTGCGTGTCATTTCAGGTGTGAGCATTAAGAATAATCATTGCTTAAATGCCTGATGTGCAAGTCAGGCCCCTACACTGCTGCTCTTTGCAGGTGGGCCGGCTGCATGAGGCAGTGTTAGGATTCTGATGGTACACAGATGCACACTGAGCTGGAGGTGTGGATGTGCAATCAAATTGAGAAAGGCTTCAGTTCGCAAGGGGTGAGCACCGCCCTGCTGATCTTTAGCTGATAGATTTATCGAATTTGTGGATCTATGAACTGGTGTGATGGTCCACTGAACACACAGAGGAATACGCACAGGAGTGGGTTGATATCAAAGAGGTGAGGTAGAACGCACAATTGACAAAAGAGGTAATTGAGAAAAATGACTCCATTTGGGCTTGTACATAAGCTGTTTGCGCATTTGTGTGTGTGTCTACTTGGAGAAAGAGAATTAGGAAGGTGTACTGCTCTCTGAGTAACTTTAGATTAGAATTGAACCACTGATTGACTTTTTTTAGTATGACTGTCCTTTCCTAAAGATCATGGGGATCAATGGTGCACGCTAAAAGTCAAGCTAATATTTTATCCTGTGCAGAAGTTGAGGATGTTTAAAAGTGCCATGTCCTGTGTGTTTCTTGGATTATGTTTTTTCTTATGAAGGCCACTCATAACGTGTGTGGATTTATGACTCTAAACCAGTTATCATTTTTCCAGATGCCTTTAGCCCCTAAAAATAAAACAGGTTGTTTTTTATTACCTGTGCCTTTAGGATGTCTTCAACCTCGATATGCTGTCCGGCATGTGTCTCATTAAAAGTCCAAGCTCTTCAGCGTGAATGTGCGTGGCTAAAGTGCTGTAGGCCAAATAGGCCACATGTACAGGACACATGTAAATGTGTTGGCTGTTTTTACAGGACTGAAACGATGGAATGAAACTATGCTTTACATTAGTTTAATTTAAAAAATCGGTTTTACATGATATGTGCCCTTTAAAACCCAGATATGGAGAACACGCTATTGATGGAGCCATGATTACTGCACCTTCACAAAGCAGGTCAGGTTGCACTATAGTGAACTGAAACAGCACACTGGCTGGACAGAGGAATTATAGAGTGTTATACAAGCAAATTCAGTAGCCAGGCACAGTGGCTTAGGCATCTAATAAAAGCACCTTGGCAGCAGGATTAGGGGACCTCTATTTATTTTGGCAGATGAATAAAAAAAAGAAGCTAAGAACGCTGGAGAAGAGAAATAAGTCTGCAGATTGAGTGTGATCTCTGATTCAAAGCTCGGTCGTCTGATGGCTATGCATTAGAAGAAAGAGCAAGAGGGGGAGACAGACTGTTAATGCCAGCCGTCTGGGCATTTTCCAATTTTCTCATGGCCAGGGATTGTTCTGATAAAGCCCATTGCTCACTTTAATGCAGACTCCATAACATACTGCACTCCACCTGACGCTGACAAACATCTCTTTAACCACTGCCCTGTATATTCCTCCTCTTAAGCCCAGAGATAGAGAGATGATGGCATTAGGGCTAATCTCTCTCAGCCTGTATTTGCGTGTTTTCTCCCCACTTTTTCCCCTAGCTGAATATTGTGGCTCAAATCATTTCTTCTCCACTGTGACATTTATAACAGACAGTGGCTCAATTTCCAGATATTGTTATTTAAGAAAAATGTTGTCAGCATAATTACATGCCCATTTATGTGGAGCACAAACAAACATTGCAGCTGTGAAATGGCCGATAATAGCTCCGTCATGCTTTGCAAGCCTGGGCTTGAAAGCACTTGACTCCACAAGGCAAGGTTTCCCAAAGGTCTGCCCAGGACACACTGACTAGTGCACAGTTCTGATTAACAGTGCATCTATCTCCATCCCCAAAAATACTTAGCCAGGCCTTTGGGCTCCTGATTAAGATGTCATTTGGAGGTGTTGTTTGTACGTTTACTCTCGACTTCCATTTGTAGATTGTTTTTCAAAGATTTATGTGCTTTGAGGAGAGCTATGCCAACATCATGCCAGGCAGAAAAACTACACGCACTAACTACTGACTGATAACTCATTGGCAAATGTAGACACTGGGAGTATTTGCGCAGTGGTAGCCTCGGCTGCTGCTCGGCTTGCGTATATGCACACGGAGGAGACAGTGTTCGTGTCAGATGTCCTACCAGTCAAACAAGCTGCCATTGGACGAGGAACAAGTACACGCATAGCAGCCATGAGAATTATGGTCCAAGATAACAGTGACACGAATCTCAGGAGCTCAAGGGCAGCTCTCTGCTTCTAATACTGTCTCTCTCTAGAGATGGTTTTATACTGCCTGTCCCTGAGGATCCAGGCCTATTGTTTTGAGAAAGCGCGGTGCTTAAACTTGCCTGTGGTTTATCTGTAAAAAAAAGAAGAAGAAGAAGACAACTCCTGCCAATTACACTGGAGCTGTTTGCAAAGGATTCTGTAAAGACGGCGGAGGCCCCATGGCTGTGTGCTTCTGAATTTGTAGAGTGTGCTGCTGTGCTTCACACCACCTGTGATACAGATAATAAGATAAAATTCTGCAGGATATTGATCTGCATTGAATTAACTTTATGTGAAGAGATATGGCAGATCCATTCCATTGGATCTCATTACAGCGCTAAATGGAGTAGAAAAAGGGAGGCCTCCCATTTTCTTCTTCTGTGTTTTTTTTTTTAACGAGCTCTACCCTTGCATTTTTGCAGGAGGAAATCTGTCCACTACTTTGCCAGGTTTTGCTCAATGCTAATTGAAGTACTCCTCCACCAGATGCTAGCATTCTGCTACCTGAGAAATTACTCCATAAATCCCAGAGCCAGCATATGGGAATCAGATACAGTTTAAGATGTGGGCTTAGCTTCTCAGTAAGCACCTATACAGTGGTTCACAGCACAACCTCGTGTTGACAGAAGTGCTATAGATACACTAATTTATGATGTAAAATTGTGAAGTCTATTTATTGTAATAGGAATAATAATAGCAGTTAAATGTGTACTGTGTAAAGACATGAAAACTGAACAAAACCATTCAATAACAACAAGCAGTGTGCGCTTTTATATTAGCATAGAGCAGCAGAAGGCATAGGCTTATTACCTTTATTTTTGCAATTTTGTTAACATTATTCATTACATTTCAGCTGATTATATAATACTGTAAAACAGCTGCAAAAGTTTGCATTTTTGCAGCAAGGCCAAGGCCCATTTATTTATTTATTAATGTCACATAATCTTTCATTTATCTCAATTTGTTAAACTATACACAAAAATTGTAAAATTATTCATTAAAATTTGCACAGAAAAAAAGATCCTTATTTAGGGTGGCTCCCTGTAGAGCATTAAGTAACTTATTTTCACAATAAGCCCTAGCTTTTGATTGGAGTATTCAAGCTCTTACACTTGATTGTATTTGTGGAAAATATCATGACATTAAATTTGATGAATGACGCACAGCCTGAGATGAGTTTTATGTACAGGTTGTTGTTCCGTTTACGCAGTCTTCTTCTTTTCCATGGAGCAAGGCCAGAACATCTTCCCCAGCTTGCAGCTTTACAATTTGTGGACATAAAGCCCAATTGTACCAGATATGCTCACACGTCATTTTCAGTATTCAAATCAAATGTCACGCTGTACTGGTGTTCTACATCTCCTGCTGCTGCCAATCACCTGCACCTCCCTCTGGTTTCTCTCTCGCTCCGTCTTTCTCCTTCACTTGGATAAACAGACAATCCCTATCCCTCCCACTCTCTCTGAATATCTTAATTGCCAGACGTTTTTTGGATTTTTACAGTTTACTATAAAGCCTTGCTAAAAAAAAAAGGAACATAAGAACATCAAACTTTACCAAACAAAGCCTTTCTTTCCGTCACACATTTCGATTATTATTAGAGCTGCCGTGTCTATTGTGTTCATGTGCTAATTACTGTTGGCTTCTTCCCCCATCATGTGTGGATGCTTTTTAAGGCTTCCCACCAAACCCCAGACCCTACCGCCCTAACCCCCTTGGACAAGTTGAGCTTGTAACACATGACACCAAGGGTTTTTTTTGGGGGGTTTTATTTTTTTTTTTTTAGAGATGGATGTTTTGACTCATTGGAAGCAAGTGGGATTCTGTGTTTCTCCAGCTTTCATCACGCTAAGCCAATTAATCATCCTAAATCCCATACAAGATAAGGTAAAGGTCACAGCGTGTTGCCTCCCTGAAGGGCTTTCTTGCGCTAGGCTGCACTGATGAGGTGTAGCGATTTTAAACACTTTCTTTGAGAGCCTTCATTTTCTATGAAAGGAGGAACTAATCAGAAAAAGAAGAGAAGAAAAAAATTACAACAGACTGTAAGAATGGCAACTGAACCTTGAACCTGAAATGCTGATATGTTTTTTTTCCTCTTAAAAAAGTCTTAGCTTGTCTGTACTTTGATGTCACCTCTTCTGGTTATGGAGAGAAAAGGGAAGGGCAAGAGTGCAAGACTAAAGTGAAAAGGAGGGAGAAGGAGGGTAAGAGAGAGTCATCTTATCTTGAGCACCAGTGATGCAGGCTGATTGGGTGCAGGCAGATGAAGATGGGAATTACCTTAGAAGGTTTTATTTGCTGCTGATTTTCTGACACTCGTTCTACAAGGGCTCCGTGCTAACAGAATAGTTCCATCAGAATAGCAGAAATGCTTACTACACTCATCCACTGTTGCTCACGATCGCCAGCGACAAAACATCAAGCGCTCTCATTCGCTCTTACTCATTTTAATGTAGAGCCTGCAGATGATGCCTTGATGAAGTCCGTAATGAGAAAAGCCATAATAATCTCTGTGACTTATTGATTTTAAGGTGAAGTTATTCTCTTTAGAGAGCAGACAAACTGTATGGTACACACATTTAGATGAGCCACATAGCAGGTGGGCATCGCCAGCAGGCACAGCCCCCGCCACTGAGCTACATCTTTGTATGAGAAAGGACATAAATATGTCATAATAACCAAAGGGGGCCGATTGCGCTTCCTGGGGTCACCAACCTCTGGTCATCACAAGCGCATGCAGGCTGCAGCTCCTGTATCAAAACACAGGCAAACTGACAAAGGGCAACATGAGAGCAACAGGACAGCCTTAAACACATGTGATGGCGGCTCTGGTGGAGCATCAGGCTGGCACACTGCTAACAATGACAAAAACCAAGAGGGAAAGAGAGAGAAGAAACAGGAGCATGAAATTCAATTTTTTTGTTAAGCATGTAGTCATCTTTTTTCCTTCCAATAACCTTGACTAGTTGGGGAAAATAAAAATGAAGCGAGTCCCAGATTTCAACAAGGATCTTTTCCCAGCACAGTACTGTGACTGCTCTGCTCACCATTCTCTTTTCCAGAATGTTCAGTTCAGTGCAGGCATCTCTGTAAAATTGGTCACTGCACCTGAAAATGTCAGTTTAGGCCTTTAACAACTTGTTCACAAGTTTAATGACAAAAAAAGGCATATGAATGCAGAATCCATTAAAAATGCTACATCAGTTTTACACAAGTCTGTGTTTTTTGTTTTAAACTGGTTAAAAAAGGGAAACTGAGGGGGCTTTTCAGCATTTTAGACTAACAAGCTTATCAGTTTTAATTAAAGTTGCTATCAAGCTATCATTCAAAATTTGTTTTAAATGGCCATTTCGTACCCACCAGAGAACATTGTATATTTCAGCAGGAGTCCTCTGACACAGATGAGTCAGAAGTTATTTTTATTATAATTTTTAATGCACACGCAAACTAATATATATAAAAAAAAGATTATTGATTTGCCATTAGGGCGATTAAACACTTAAATGTATTGTTATATATAATTATAAACACTTATATGTGTGTGTATATACATATACATATATACACATATAGAAATACAGATATATTCTCTTGCACAGCTTGAATGAAACTTAAAATACAGGCCGAACAGAAACATGTCTTAAAACAGAAACATGTCTTAAACTGTTATGTCTGAAACGCACTGTATAGTTGGAGTTTAGAAACCTCCTGCTGCTCATCATGTTAAATGAAAATCCATTTGGCTCACTTTTTGGCTTCCTTTTAAATTTCTTTTCATTAAAAAAAGAAAAAAAAAAAATAGAAAAAAAGAAAATGTGCATTTGGAAGAGATCAAGCACAACAGAAAAATGTTCACACTTTCCCAAAGCAACACTTAATGTGTGATATTGCTGAGATTTTCTGTGGGAAGATGGAACCTGTGAAAGCGGTCCTGATGGAAATCTCGGTGGCCAGAGAAAGATACAGTTGAGGCCCACAAGAGAGAAAAATAACTTCATTAAATTATTCTTTCTGTCTCGCTCGTTCCCTCTCTCTCTCTTTTCTCCCTCCTAGCCTCATCTCTCATTAACACAGATTTAGCTGCCAGCACTGAAAATGCCCGCAGTTAAATTAATAGGATACGAAAAGGTCGGCCTACATTCCTTAGCATGAGCCATACCAGTTGTTGTTGCCACAGGCAGTGCGGAAAGGCATTTTTTGCCATACATTTCATCGCCATACCACTTAATGTGTGCAAATATATCCCCCTTCGTTACAGTAGGGGTGGTCGATCTGACATTGCTTAATTCATTTAGCAAAACGTGCAAGCTCCGCACTCATTGACGTTATGCATGGAAGAAGGGGCAGAATGAAAGACAATCAGGCTATGCGATGCGGAGTGGATAATCCCTATAGGCTACAGCCGACTGCGTGTGATAATAAGTCCCATTGATAACGGAAACTGTGTTTCTCGGATTGCGGAGCTCGACTGTAAACAGTGAGAATCAGAGACCTTGAAAAAAAAAAGTTATTTATTTATTTTACATTGAGATCAAATGCAAAGGCCACAACAGATCCTCACAGTAGTCATTATGTCTTTTTGTACTCATTATAAGAGCACTCAATGATGAAGTGTCACACAGTGATTTTTCTCCAATGCAGGGGTGGAAAGGTGCTCGTTAACATTTACAGCTAGTTGCGCTTACAAAAACAGATTATGTATTCATTTGCCGCTCTCCCATTCATCTCTGGTTACGTCACTCGGCTAACAGGATGTTCTCTGACCCCTGCTATAGAGGATGATGTGCCAAAGTGTCTAATCATTCAGAGAAGTGGCAAGGCCATTGTGCAGCACAGCAACTCAGAGGGGCAAGTTACTGCAAAACACAATTTTTCACTGCAGAAGACATAACCCTAAAACTCAGGCATGCGCAGAGAAGAGGGTGACCTTTTCAATTGCTAATTTAAGTTCCTTCGGCCCAAAACTAAAATGAAGTCAGGAAATGCTTTTTTTGCAGGATTTTTTTTTTATCTCTTCTGCAGCCTTACCAAATGCCAGCTCCTGCATGTGTTATCATAAACCAGTGGAATATGCATGAGGCTGGAGCTGCTTCCACAAACGAAAACATGTTGTTTCCTGACATGTTTCGAAACATAAAAAGACCCAGCGTTTTGTGCCGCCGCTCCTTTTCTCAGATTAATATCAGTGTACGTAATTGTTTGTGTATTGATTGCCTCTGACTCCCACCTTCCATACGTGGTTGATAAAAACCTATGATGTATCGAGTCAATTACACATCAAGAGCAGCTTGTTATTCCTGGCCTGTACTCTTTTGGCATTTATGAATATAGAAGTACTGAGTATAAAAACCTAATCAAACGGCAACCGGACTGCGTTTCCTCTTAAGATTAATTTCTGTTTTCCCCCCGTTTACTTTAATAACAGCGAGCAGCAGCAACCCCCCCTTGTCTCATCGTCCATGATTGCGTTGGATCCTGCGCTGTTTGTCTAGGTAGGCAGCCTGTACTGACTTTCGTGGAGAGGCGGCTTAATGAACAGAGAGATTGTTGGCAGGGCAGGCGGTAGTGCTGTAGATGCGTGGCTGGGAAAACAGCAGGCCGACGTAATTGTGCATTGTTCATCCACAGTACAGGAGGCAGAGCATGTAATGAGCTGTAGCACTCACTCACGTCTGGCCTAATGGACTATGACCAGCAACAGTCCTTCCAAGGGCCTTAGCCGCTCCCATCGTCTCCGTGGCCCGATCCATCCTGTGTCGGCCAGGCCCTGGAGCGGCCCCTTCATTTCTCCTTTCAAATGATTCCTTTAAATGTTGTTTCATTCTGAATAACAGAATCCAAAGAGCAGGCAGATTAACAATTCTGAAGTTTAGGGAGGGGAATAAAAGTGCTGATGTTTGTTGGGAGATGTTGAGACGCAGTTTCTATTTGCTGGGTTTTTTTTTTTTCCTCAGTGATCCTATTTTGCATTTTGATTGCTCCAGTCCCTTAAAAGGGATTCAAGTAGGCCTACTTCACTGATTTGTTTCCCCATGACTTTCAGGGTGAGGGCCCCACCAGCTTTTTCTACAGATGAACTGCAGGATAGGTTCTTCACCCAGGGCTCACAAGGATAACAAAATGATTTAAAAAAAAAGAGAAAATATCAAACGTTTTGGCAGAGATGAGGATGTAGCAGTAAAGGAAAAAAGCAGGTCCACCATGCGGTGGAAGGTAAAAGAGAGTTCTGAAGTGGTCAGAAAGGCATTTTCTGAGAGCGATCTGTTAGACACAATGGAAAGGCGCCTTGACACTCCCGTCACGTTCAGAGTTTGACGTCCCGCAGCCAGAGAGCCAGAGTTAATGAATGAGATCGGTGTGCTCTGATTCGCTGCTCTGTTCCTGTACGCTGTGCTTTCAGCAGGGGCTGTGGCCTCCCTAACTACTTACTGACGAGGCAGCTGTTCTCCGAGAGAGAGAGAAAGAGAGATTGACTGCATGAGGTTCACAAGTCCTGTTTCTTAGCTCTAATGACGAGGGTCTTAATATGTCCTAAGGGTTCATGGGAGCAGGTCACTATGGAGCTGCACTGGGGTACACTGTCTATGTCATGAACTGCTGAGGCTTCATTAGCCTAAAGCAGTCTGACAGGGGGCCGTTATCGTAAAAAACACACAGTCTCTTGCATGCACACACCCAGAACAGTGCACAAGGATTGGCTACAAATAATGCTGGGAGAGCTCAAGGGGGAGGAGTACTGTTCCCTGTTGGTATCTTGTTTATTATGTCTTGGGTGTGTCATATAACAAATACAGGGAGACAGTTTTCTCTCTGGGGTTCTTAGGCTCTCCCCAAAGAGCATGATTAATTGTTATTGTGCTCTATTTTTATGTCGCAGCCCCTGAAATACATAGGTGTAGGCAGGTTGACAACACTGCCTCGGGCGCACTCTGACAATGTTTGCTTTATGGTATTTTCATATTTTATGGCCCCTGTTGATTTAGCTACTCCAGAACACTGCTTGCCATTAGACATAGTAGTGGTGCACTCTCTGGTGGTGTTTAAACAGTACGGCAAGCCGCCCCAATCAGCAGCAGCCTTGTACTCTCCCATCGACCATGCGAGTTTTCACCTAAGGCAGTAGTGTTGTGTAGAGTTGCAAAAATTCGACATTGCAGTGTTTTTTCATGATTCTAAAGATATTCTGATCTACAGACATAAATGCTTTAAAAGTTGGAATCTAAACAAATATAAATAGTGCAGGTAATATCTTCTTTTTGGAGTGCTCTTCTAACCGTAGTGTAGAACTTCTGAAAGCTTGTTGAAACACGTTTTTTTTAATGAATGTTTATGTTATATTGAAATAGGTAAAACATTTTTATAAGACATGGAAAACATTTTAAACTTTTGACTGGCAGTGTAGATATAAAGCTATTTATAAAGGTTATTTTTGAAGTTAATGAGCTCTAATCCTAACATAGCATGTTTTTGGTTAAACAGTTTTGCTCTGCTTCTTTTAAAACTGTATTGAAGAAGAACCCTGATCAGCTTTGTAACTGTTAGCCAAACATAAATCATAAGTCTGCATCGGAGACTGCATCTTAATCTTTGTTAAATAATAGAAAAAAAAAAATCACGGCTCAGTAAACGTTGCATTATATTGTCATTTTTATTTAATCACAAAACTGTAATTAATGTAGTTACAGTGACGGTAGTTAATGTGTCACACCCGTTGCTGCCTGAGAGTTGAAGGTCACTGAGCTTCGCCCTTCTTCTCTAAAGCCATTTCCCCTGAAGCTGTTTAAAACAGCCTGTTTCGACTGATGAACGAGAGCTGAGACGTGTTTGTACTTAGATGTTGTGCCCTTAAAGACTGAAGCTGTTTTTAGTCTGAAACCTGGTTCTGTGGGTTGGGAATATTCTACGATATACCTTGTACCATTGAGGGACTCTGTTTAACCAGCACAGTTGCATTTGATGTTGAGTACAGTTAATGTGGGTTTGTTGTAGGAAAACATTTATACCGCTCTGTCTAAAGTTCAGTGATGTTTACATGTGTGAGTCCTGCTGTCTTGTTATGGATTGCACAAATAAAGTCAATAAATGGACAACCTTTTTTTTTTAACTGGCAGTAAATGAGTTTTACCGTCACAGGTGGCTGTTACCATGGTAACACGATTAACTCATCACATTGTTCTTTCAAAACAATATGAAGGACACAGCAAGTGACATACAGTACATTTATAACTGAGCTCCTTTAGCGCTATTAGTTCTGCTATAAAAGTCAGTACTGTTGGATGATGCCAGTTCCAATATACTGGAACATCACTCATCACTAGGATGCGGTCCACACATCGTACGTGTGCCAGAGGGGTGGGAGTGACTTCCGCCCTGACTTTTCATCCTTGCATCCCTTAGTAATAATTACTTGGTGGGCCTAAGCCCAGATTTGGCCTTGTCTTGCCTAAAACAACAGAGACGAGTCTGCCTGGGTTCAGTCTGGCTCTGAGGAATGTCTGGGGCTTAGTTGCTGGATGATGGCGCTGAGTGCCAGGTGGGGAAAACGCGAGACAATGGGCAGGCGGCCCCTCGAGGCCGGCTGAGGGAGAAAGTAGAGAGGAGTGGGGCTTTTTGGCTGCTGTGCTACCTGAACCACCCAGAGCTCTGCTTACTGGGATGGAGATGGAAAGGGAGCGAGGGAGAGAGGGAGAATGAAAGAGGTAGAAAGAGAGAGAGAAAGAGAGAGAGAGGGAGGGAGATTCTAATTATAACCTTCCAGCCACTGTGTTGTGGTGGGCTATGCCAGGCTCCAGCTTGCATGAGCAACTGCAGAAAGCTGACTTTTGGTTTAATTTGGAGGACTAGCAATAATCCAGACTAAGTCTCTTAAAGCTGCAGCTTCCCCTCTGCCGGATTACGGGGCTGTCTTTAAAAGGATAAGAGCTGCTTATCAGTGCTTCCCTCAACACTTCTTAGCAACTTCAAAAAATATATATTTATACCAAAGAGGACTAGCTACAGTCAAAGAACATTGCAGGATATCTGGGTTTATGGCCTATGTCACTGAGATTATGGGCTGATCTAGCAATCAAAATCAAAGCATATCATGAAATAGGAGCAAAATTTAAAAGAGACACAATAGTTACAACCAAAGCACTAAACAAAAAACAGCCAGCAGAGCTTAATTATGAGCTGTACATAGAAAAGAAGTATCTAGCTGTTGTGTCACTTATGAATTGCAATCCAGTAGAATACTGCTGTCCTGCTGTTTTCTCAGGAATTAAACATAGGTATGGATATCCAGACGCATGGCAGAAGAAATGTGATCAAAGACATGTTTTGAAATTAGCATGTGAATTTATCTACATTCTTAACAGTGCAGGCTTTTAAACAAGCTCAGCCTCTGTTAGTTGTTTTGCTCAGAACATCCTCTTTCCTTGCCAGGACATATGAATAGATACGAAATACCTTTCAGTTGACACTTTAAATAAATTGCCCATTTGGAGTGACGGCGTGGCGGTTGAATATTTATTTACTCTTTTGTGCACCATCTTGAAATAAACATTTGTGAAGTGGCTAAATCTTAGATCTGGGTGAAACTTCACGACAAAGACTTTTTTTTTCATGGTTTGCTTTGTTTTACAGATGCAGAGAGAAAGGAGAGAGATGATACTCCCTCCAATTTAGCCCTGTTTGTCTGAGACATCGTTAATGAAGTGTTACTTTTTGTCTCCTTTGTTTTTTGGCTGACTGGCTGTCAGAGCTGGTGGGGGAATAGACACCAATCTAGCACTTGTCACCATACAAGTTGTTTGAAATCGCATGAAAGCGAGAGGCTGTCATTTATCCCAAAGGGGTGGAGAGAGCGCAGGAGGGGACCGAGAGAGAGAGAGAGAGGGAGGGAGAGAGAACAAACCAGAAATAGCAGTGCCAGTATGCACATACTTGTTTACAAGGTGAGATCTTTTATTAACTCCTCTCATTAACCCTATATGCCCCTGCGAGACCAAGTTTTCCTCAGAGAGAAGAGTCGCTTTCTGGCAGTTTTCACCCTCACCCTTGAAAAAAACAAAACAATCGATAGAAACAGATCTTGAAAAGTAATTCAAACAAAGAGATTAAACAAGAAAGTCTCATGTTACTGTGGCGAAAAAATTTTTTTTTGGTTGAAGACATGATAGAAGAAACTGTCAATAGAATTAGATTAGCTACAGTATTGCTGCCCTGTGTTAATTACAAAATCGACTTTAGACATCAGCTATCCTTTTTGAATCTGGCAAAGCGGTTATGTGGGTAGTCACATCATATTGGATTTTCTATGTCCTCATTATTGTTCAGTGTTTCTACAGGAACACGCTGGACAATTCCCTTGTACGTCTCACAGCCCATGTCCTCCTTGTATTGTTTGGGTTGACCTTTGCTACAGGCCCTCTAATTATCTCCATCAGCAAGAGCCTGTTAACCAGGACTGTAATTATATCACATTTATGTGAAGGGATGGATTCAACAGTTTTGGCAGTCCAGCCAAAGCTACAGTCAATATGCACAGTGTGAAATTAGACAGTTGATTGTTCTAATAATAATAGAAATAATAATGATAACAATCCCACCATTAATTAAAAACACCATTAAAAAAAACTGCAAAAGAATAATCAAACTCCCAGTATGTATGATTATTATATGTGGGGGGAAATTAGTGAATCTCTGTAGCCAGATAAGAGGGAGAATACTCTAATAAAGAAAACACTAATCAAAGCACGAAAGATGTGTTTCATCCTAGTAATTACCTTAGAGCAGATGATATTAATTTTCATCAAACTCTTTTCGCATAGATGTGTGACAACCCCATCTCAAAGAATGATTTTCAAAGATTCCTTAAATGGCTTGTTAAGCTGGTGCTCAGGACCCCAGGTGTCAGATCTGTGCTGCTTGAGAGAAAAACACCAAAGGAACTGATCGGTCTCAAAGCTCAAACGGAGCTGAAAGGGGACATTTGGAATGCTCTCTTGGCTTGTGTAGTTCTCCTGTAATGAGTTTAAGTGAGGCCCAATTATTCCACTTGGCATCAGAAAAGCGGGGTGGGGGATTATGTTTTCCTCTTTCCTGCCTCATCTTATGAACATTTCTTTTTGATGGCAAACTGACTGCATAATGTATATATGTTGTACTGATGAACTTATTATTATTTCATTTCCAGGCTGAAAAAAAAAACCTGAATGTTACATCCAGGTGTGCACATGTAGGGGTGAACAGCCTTAACTAAACGGCCCCTGCCACAGTCATGGTTTGCTGATTGTAACTCATACACTAGATAAAGATTAGATGAAGCTTTAGCTTATTATTGTTATTTCCTGTTCCACCTTAAAGGATGAGGCACCAGCATTTAAACATTTGTTTAGGCACTAGCATGCAACTGCTGCACTATTTAAGGTGGTATGGAAATTTTAATAGGCTAACACTTGCCTTGAGAAATTATTAAATTAAGCGTGACAATGTAGCGCTGGCTAACATATCAGACAGTGCTCTAGAGAGTTTATTAATTAACTGTTTTTGCAATTTCATACATACATATGGTGAAGCATAAAAGTAGCAGCAAGAACTGTAGAAAGCCATGGTAATAAAAAGCTAGTTAAGGGGGTGGGGAGATATCTAGGCATTTGGGTAATAAGAAATATTGACAGGACAATAAATTAAGTTACTCAGTGTTTGTAGAATATTGACTGCAATGAACATCATGAATAAATGAACGTCACCTTTATCAGTTTTCGTTTTATCGCTATCTAGCCACCTTGTTTATCTCACTATAGTGTATAAATTAGAGATAAGAGTAATAAAAAATATGAAAACACACAGAATTTAGAACAGGTTATGTCGAACGCAGTGATGTGTGTGCATCAGAAGACAGTTTAATGTGGGCTGCTCATCATCATATAACACCCTGTCTGAAAACAAGTGCCACTTTGGCTTTCCACAAAAGCATTAACAATTAAATAAATATATAAATATATACATATATATAATTGAACATGTTCAGTTTAGTGTAGCACTTTTCCTTTATCTTTATAAAGCTCAGTCTGAGAAGTTGCTTACATTTACAGCTGCTTTTGATCCAGGTCTTCAAAAACATACTCTGGGGTGACTAATACTTTGTTCAGAGAACATCAGCAGCGTTTTCTTTTTTTTTTTTGCTTGCAAATGTGCTTTCAAGGTCTTCATGGCAGCTACACATCCATTCAGATTAATCTCACAGTGGATGGTTGGACAGAAAAAGTACATGACGATTTCTACAGAGGAAAAAGTGGATCCTGATTTTCTCCTAGTTTAGGGCCTTTATTTCTTTACATGCTTTGTTTATAGATAAAGTCTGCTCTGGTGGTTTACGCCGGTCTTGCATGGTTGTTAGAAGTCCCGTCTTATATAGGATCTCCCTAGACATTAAAGTGATAAGGGCTAGTATTGCTGGAACGCCTAAGGGAAAGAACATTCTTAACCATAGTGTACATTATTTGTTTCCGTGGAATACGATAGGAAAGCCTGCTGCCGTTTTCAAATGGTGTTCACAAACTCACGAGATTTGCTTGTGTGACGATATGTGTGTTGTTTGGGCTTTCTTGCCGTACAGCTGCATTCTTTTACTGCATGGTACATTGGCTTCCTCGCTGAGCCTGTCACCTAAAGTAAATGCTGAGGATACTCTCCACTACTCTGGCTACTCCGAGCGCCTCCCGCCGTATTTCCTCTGAGAGTCGCGGCAAATTACACCGCAGGAGGAGGGAGACATCCCTGTCACACTGCACTGTTCCATTCCTCATCTGGGGACATAACTACATTTCTCTTCTGCTTGGTATGTTTAAGTCCTCTTATGAGAATAGCGCTTGGAAGTTTACGTTAGAAAACTGAAGGGATTTCTCTGCTTTTCTTTTCAAAGCATCTTGAAGATGATGAGCAAAGACCACAGTTGAAGACATTAGGTCTTCAACTGCGGTCTTAGCTCGTCATCTTTAAGATGTTCTGAAGGGAAAAGCTGAGAAATCCTTCATTTGTTTGAAAGGAAGGCACAGCTGAATAGGATATGGCTACACATAAGCCTGGAATTGGCTGTAGCTCCGGAGGTCGCATGTAAGAAGAGATGAATAAGATTATCCTCTGCTGCGCAGAGACAAAGAGTACAAGCCGGCGATCTGCATCTAAACAGATAAAAATCGAGCCCTGAGATATGTTTGCAGCTGATAAAGTGTTATGCATATGCAAAGCACACACACATGCACGCGCACAAACACTTTGATAAGAGACAATTACAGCAAGTTGTTTACGACGGCAGAACAAAAGGATTTCTGGTCCTCATTTCAAGGAAGTCATGGTGGCGAGAGAAGCACACAAGGTGTGTTATTAGTTTCAAATGAAAGAGGGAACTTCATTAGATGTAGACGAGCCAGATGCACCCTCCGCTGAGCGTAAACAAGGCAGCTATCTATGCCTATGCAGATGTGCACAAGCCACTGTTGCTGGGGTGGCTGTGACCTCTCAGCCGTCTGCTGTTGTTTTCTGTGACCACATCACCCCCCTTTCTCCCCAGCTTTTCTCTCCCTTAAACCTGTTTGTCCCCAAAGAAGATCTAATACAAATTAAATTAAAGCAAGGCAGTGCAGATAATCCCAGTGTGTTTGGGCTGCTGTAGCAGCGTGGGGTCAAACCCATAGCATCTGGCCTCCTGTCTCCACAGCTAGAGCATGCAAGCTGCTCTGCTGTCTCTATGAGTCAGTGCACTGACTGGCCCATTGAACAGTGCATGTGCAGATGAGAGGTTTGCAGAGAGGGGTATATAGACAGAGTAAAAGTGGGTGTGGTTTTTGTTTTTTTCTCTGAATTTTAGTGGTATGTGATTTTGTCTGTGCTGTATGTCATTGACGTTAGGTTGCTTTGTCTGTGGGCCAAACGCAAAAGTTTGAACTTAAATGACATTTTGTTGATTCTTTAGACTGGTAAATAAATAGGGTGAGGCATGAAGAGGTAGGATGATGGCATGTGTGGAGTATAAATTTGTCAGATTATGTCATCTTACATATTGCTCTTTTAATACACACTATACTATAATGCACACTATGCTTACTATTTTCCCAATATGTTAAGTTCATCAAACAAACAGTCCATTAAATTCTGCAGACATGTGTTCTCTGTGCCCAGTATATTCTTATTTTTTACTTAGAAAATCAACAAAATATGTATTTTGACTAGAGTTGCTCACAGGCATATGACTGTAGCTACAGGGGGGGTGCTGAGGCGTGTAGATCCTCCCACTTGAATGCCAGATCCCTGGCCCTTAGACTTCCATGTCAATGAAAATATTTAAAGCTACAACTGGTTGTCAGGGGGCAGGATGCTGTTTCTAGCATTCTCATGGCTTCTTTCCATCTAAAACGAATAAACAGTATGTTAATCATCATTTTGGCAAATGCTTTCACCATGTTAACAGTGGTCATACAAAAATGAAAGAAATTATGCTTTTTTTCCAATGCCAACATGTATGCATATCATTAACTTGCTCCACTGTTTCCTCTGATTCAGTACTGTGAAAAAAAGCAATGAGAAAACTGCAGTCTTCAATTCACCCTTTTGGCATCTTCTACTGCTGTAAGTTGGAAGAAATTTGGCCTGCACCTGATGTGGAATTGTATAGGTTGTCCTGACCTCAGCCATTTAAATGTGAGTTAAACAATTGTATGTTTTGTTTAACATTCATTAAAAAGGTTATTGGCTTTGTTTGAAACTGGTGAGCTGGTTGTCATCCATACTAGACTGATGTCCGTGGACCTTAATGGTTGCTTGTATTTAGTTCTTTGTGGGCACCAAACGTGAACATATTGGCATTATGGGGACATTTGTGTGATTCAAAGCACTTTTTCATGCCCATATCCGCATTTCAGAAGTAAAATGCACTGTTGCACAACAGCAACCACAGCATACTCCAAAATGATGGAACTTCAAACCTGTCTGTGTGTGCACATGTGTGTCTGTGTTACGATGCATTATGAAAAGTATGTGAGTGCTCATTTGCATCTATTTGCCAAGTGTAAAAGAGTGTGTAGTGTGCTGTGTGGTGTGCAAAGAACACAGCAAATTATGTGCTGTAATAAGGAAAAAACATTGTAAGAAAATGGCTTTCAAATCTATGTTCACACTGAAAATAGTGGAACACGTGGGACCCGCACTGGAATTAGCTCAGTAGCTTTATTCCCCAGTTCTGTTCGACGCCTAGCGTAATGGCATGAGAGGACATTACTGTTGCGATGCTGATAGCAGGCTGTCGGCGCGCTGATTGCAATCTGCTCTTCAATCTACAGATGTGCCAGTGACGTGCAGCGAGGTAATGCGCTCCTCTCAATCCTGCCGCTGACAGCTGCCTAAAAAGACCATCCCGAATATTAGGCAGCAGATGCGCTCAGCGTGGCTAAATCGGGCCGCTAACTAGACTTCCATTACTGGATCATGAGTTGTACTGATTGGGTCAACCTGGTTGTGGTTAGAGCAAGCTTTTTAGGCCCCCATCTGTCTATTAGAGTGTAGCAGCGCAGTCCCAGCACCCAACCCACTTCTGGCCAGCAGTGCCCCTGTGCACGGCTCATGTTTGAAGCGTTGGCAGGATGGTGGCAGCATTTGCAATCATGCTCAGAATTTAGGGGGAGGAGGGAGAAGGGCAGCATCGCCTGTGTGTGTTTGCCTGGAATTCCCAGCCAAGGGCCATGCCTGCCAGCACCAAGCATGAGATAAACATCATTTGTTTGAGCAAATGGGCCAGGGGTGGAACGATTAATGAAAGATGATGAAGTTCCACCTGTATCCCTCTGTACTGCTTCCTGTTTGCTGGAGTGGCGCTGCCATGTCGGCGCAGGCTGTGACTCATCCGTTAGTGACCGTCAGATTAAGGGATGTCAATAATGGGACTGACTCAATTCATCTTAGGGGAGAGATGGAGAGTGAGAGACAATGAGAGTGAGAGAAACAGTAGAGCAGAAAGCAGTAAGAGACAGAGAGAGCAGAGAAAGAGAGAGGGAGAACCAGCAGGGTGAGAGAGAGTACTGCATTTGTGAGGTGCCTCAGAGTCTGTAATGAGCTTCTGCAAATCTCCATCTTGCATAAAAAATAGCCTGAAAGATGCCTTGTCATGGAGATGGGAAGTACCAGAGCTTTTGAGTGGGGTGGGGCTCGAGCAGAGCTTGGGGAGGCATGGCGGTCTATTACATATCCCAGCAGTGCTGACAGATATTTGGGGGAAGCGACCCTGAAGCGTCGTATCATTATTTTGGATCAGAGTATCAGCCAAGTATTTGATTTACACTCATAACAAAAGCAGCATCTAAAATGGATGAGCCCTCGCTCGCCGCAGGAGCCTCAGCGCGGGATATTACATTGATGTAAAGGTGTTCACATCGCTCATCTCCCTTCCCCCGATCCTGCCGCGCCTCTTACAGAGTGTGTGAGTGAGAACAGGAGAGATAAAGAGAGAATGCAGTAAAATGACTATGCTGTAATTGTAGTACAGGAATGCCACTCTGTCTTTTCTTCTCCATCGCTACATAGCTCAGCATCACTGCTCTGGTCATTTGGCATGGACAAGTGGGCTGGATTAAGTGGACCTAAAATAAAAATGCCAGAAATGTAACAAGTTGGGCCTTTTAAAGCTTCGGATTACAGGGAAAATATTCACTAAAGTCGGCAGAATGATTTGGACATTAAATTACACTGGAGCCTTTCCTGCAGTTAAAGTGGTTGACTGACAGGAGCCGTGACCGAAAAAAAAAAAGACAGAGCTGCCTGTCACTAATTCAACTGGAAAGCATACGCACTCACTAACAGCCCTGCCGTGTCACGCCTGTTGTTGGGAGAGCAAGGCTGCTAAATCTGCTCGGATTAGTGATGGTGGCACTTCCCGTAGTGTAGAGGGGGAAGAGGCGGAACTTCTGCTCACCATACCTGTCGCAGGTGACAGCCAGAGGACATACAGGGATTCCTGGGACGAAGGGGCGTGAAAATTCCTTGTCTCCATGTCCAAATGGAAGAGAAATCCTCTTGAAATGACTCCAGGAAGTCACCACCATTTGGGTTTGATTAGGCTCCACAGGTTTAAAGAAAAGTAAGCCGATTTACCCTCTGGACTTTTTTGGAGTTTTTTTTCCCTCCCCTTTTAGCTTGTAAAACCCAAAATCTTAATCTTATAGCTTTATTTAGTTCTTTTCTAGAGTAACCCAACATAACACATTAATAACTGCAAAATAATAATTACATATTAACGCATTTATATAGTGAGTTGTACAAAGTTGTTGGGGCTAACCTGCTTAAAACAAACCCTATTCGTGCCCGCTGTGCCTACCTGATACCTCAAAGACCCACAGAACAGAGGTGCTATCTGATGTCTTCATCCAACCACACAGCACACACCAGGGAAAGGCATCACTATAATAATTCAGCAATTTGTCAACAAGCAACATAACAGTATTAAACTTCTTGATTCTAATTCCTTTCATTGTGCTAAAAGGGAAACGATTTTGACGTAAGACGACCTTATGAATTATTAATACTGTTGCTATTAATGTATGTATAATTAATCACATCTTAACTGACTGCAGGCAAATGGAGACTATAACCCTTAGCCTTATGTAGATGGAGTCTATTACAGGATCAAACACAAAGGCATTCTTTCTGTTTCTCTCTTTCTCATGCATTCTCTTGTTCTCTTTGTGTGTTTATGATGCAGCTGTTGGCTAGGGAAATACGCATATGCACTTCCTCCGTTTCTGTGTGTGGATTGTGCAATTGTCTTGTCGAAAAAGAGGTATTTTCTTCAGTCTGCTGGGAAAGTAAGATTAATAGCATAAAGCAGGAAGATGTATTGTGTTTATGGATCTGTGACAATTCGTTTCCTTCATCCCAAAATATCCTGGTTGCATTTGTTAGAACACTCATTGGAATAAACAGGTGTCGTTGTATGTACATATAGTCTCAGTCAATCATCCTGAACATAATGACTGGACTGATGGTTTTGAATTACATAGATTATATCAGGTAACATATATAACATATATATAACAGGCATATATATATATATATATATATATATATATATATATATATATATATATATATATATATATATATATATATATATATATAAAAGTAAATATTTTATTTTATTTTATTAGTTTTTTTTAAAGTTGGTTTAAAGGTCTAGGTTTCTTTATATATGAGATGAGATGAGAGAGAGGGAGAGGCAGAAAGAGCGAGAGAGAGTGAGAGACAGAGATAGAGATAGAGGAACACAGATTCTCTCATACATCCCCAGCCAGGTTTTGTTGAACTCTATAAGCAGCACAGCTAATGTAATATGGACTGAAGGAACAACTGGCCAAATAAGGCATTGGATTATACCTAAAACTATAAACCACAAAGCCATATAAAATCATTACTTACTCATTTTACCTTTATTTATTCTAATACTGCTTTATCTGTGCAAATAAATATGCTCACTGACTAATTAAGTTTTTACATGTAATTAAATAACAGGTGTCTACTAGACATATATCATTTTAAAGCATAAAATATAAATTGTTTCCATTTACAAGTAGTATTCTGAATAGAGATGCATGTTCATATACAGGTAACAAAGTGCTGTAGGAATTGAAGTGACATGAGAGTTTATTTGTCACTGTTGCTCCGGCTGCAGTTGATTGCTGATTTGCGTTTGCAGGCAAACAGTGGCTATTAAATGCAAACATGTGCCCATATTCATCACAGCTCCCACAGCTTGGGCAGAAAATAGAAGAGTGTAATCTCATCCAGTAGCCAGGGTAAGCCTCAGGCACTCCTTCACCCCTTTTACTTCTGAGCCTCCCCGAGGGCCTGCACGTTCTGGAAAAAAAGGGGAAATCTATAATCTAACAGATGGCAGTGGATCTATGGGAAATTCTATAATCGGGGGGCTGGCAACATAACACCAGACTGAGGAGAATTTTCTCCTGCTGATGCTGCTGGCTGCTAGAGGGAGAAAGCCTGATAAACCTGCTCCTTGCAGGTATGCCACTTGAGGAAAAGGTGCATACACAAGCGCGTGGTGGTCTGTGGTTGGTGTTGAGCAGTGTTCTAGCCAAACCGGGAGTGAGAGAGCAGCTTAGAGGTGCAAGGAGATGCGGGTGGCTGTACAGGAGTGACAAGAGAATGCTTGTAAGATGGGCACATGAGTGAAAAAAACAGAAAACAGGATGGGAGAAAAAGAGGGAGCGAGAGAGCGTAAGCAAGTAGCGATGTCTAGGAGAAGTGACTCAGTGTTGAAATGCAGCTTCACTGTGTGAGGGGTGTTAGATGCCAGTGGCTGTGAGGCTCCCCAGCCCCATTCACATAGCCAGACAACAAATACACACACCCTTCTCTGCAGCTCTACTGCGGCATTGCATCAGGAGGGATCGGCACATCTCCAAATCCTGCGTGTTGAATCCACACACAGTGTCCTACTGTCCTTCGAGCCATCCTCATACAGCAGAACCTGCTTGTCTTCTATAGCTCTTGTTATTTATAATTTAGAGTCCTGTGCTGCCTTGCCTTTCCTCTACCCTGAGCCCTACTTGCTATGCTCTTCCTGTGAATGAGTATCTAAACAACAGGCCTCATTATGTGTACCATTTCCCTCCCCGGACTCTGGGGAACCGTGTGAATAAGCCCTAAGATGAGTCAAGAATAAGGATCCAAATGAAGCGGTGAACACCAATCAGCTATTAAAATTAGGAAATGGAATGCTTTAATTGAGAACCTTCGAATTTTCTCCTCTATTTTCCCTCCCGCTTTGTTTAATACATGCCTCTGCATTTGCATTCCGCCGGGTGGGCTTTCGGCCCTCGGACTGACACGTCTCATTGGAGAGGCTTGTGGTGGACCTTGGCGAGCAGAGCAGAGAATACAGCACCAGCTCATTTATTGTTCAGTGCACACCCTCTATTAAAGATTTTAACCAAGGCTTAAAAGTGAAGTTAAGTGTTTTGCTCCCTGAAACAAATTAAAAGGAGATTTAATAGCTATTTTATCTATTGCAGTGGAAACAAGGAAGCAGCCTGATAATTAATAATTTGCCAGTATAGCACGCTGCTTCTATTAGTTCCTAATTTTATTCATCCTTCCATGTGTAAATGCATGTGAAATTGTGCCAGTTGATGTCCCAGCAAAGATAATGCCACAAAGTCAGAGCACAAAGTGTGGTGAGTATATGCGTGGGTTTTTTTTTCTTTTTTCTTTTTTTCATTTCTCTCCTTTGTCACCTGAGGAACTCAGGGTAAAGCTGTTGTGTCGCTCCCTCATGCTCTGTGTCCATGCCCCCATGCAAGGAACGCACTTGCATCCGGACTACGGAACCAATTGTCACGCTGAGAGGAAGGCAAATCAAATCTCATGCCAGCGACTGAGCGAGAAGATTGCTGTTCCTCTCGGCTGGCTGAGGGCAAGGGAGGCTGGAAGAGAAAGGCGCGGAAAAAGAGGGGTGAGGCAGTGTAGTTTCGAAAGAAAAAGAAAGGGCTGGGGAAAGGGTCTCGTTCACCTCACCTACCATTCACCTCTCAACACTCCAGCCTCAGACTGTCATTCCACACTGAGTGAGCGATTTAGCCTCTCCGGGTGCTCTGGCTCCATGCTGGATAAAAACGCAGTGATAATTACGGGGATAGAATGGTGCTGCCTACTGAACTGGGGCTGCTCGGATCATAACAACACGTTGTAGAACCTGATTAAGTAGCCATTTGTGGCTAGCTTGCCATATTTTAAGTGGCCCTTTTCCTTTGGCCTGTAACTCAACCTCCGGGGAAGAAATATTGACATGCCCTGACTCCACAAGCAAATTGATGGTGGTCAGTGGTGGAGGCGTGAAGTACATTTTGTTACAGGAAGCAGCCTCTAATGCATAGAGCTCCAGTTCTCTAACAAGTGGGCTGCTCAGGGCACTTCCTAAAGGCACAGAGTTACGCCTTGTAGGGTTAGCCATGGAATTCATTACTGCTTCTCCACAACAGGCAGGCACAGACACTGTTAGAAGGGGAACATGCTTGCCATTTTTAGGAAGTGCAAACTGTGGCCCTATCAGCAGAGGTGCATCAATCTGAAGTAACGAAGTGCATCCATCAAATCTCTTTTGGACACTGTGGTGCAATAACCAAATGACAGTAATTATTTCTATTTTTATTACAGTTGAAACTTTTTTGCCTTCAATTACCTTACTGGAGCAGGTTCAGCTGAACTAGAGCAGCATTTGCATAGTAACCTTATTACTGCCAAGTAATTGCTCCCGAGTAGCTCATTCAGACATAGGTAAAGAGATCAAGATGTGGTGGCAGCTTTGTGGCTTCCTACAACAGGGTCAGCAATTCGTGCGACATAACTACATTTCAACAAGGCACTCGTCGATTTTAAGAGTGGCACAGCGGGAGTGATGCCTCATGTAGGAACACAGTACGATGATCTGGTGTGGATGGGGCTGCACTAGAATTTGGCACTTCCCCGTAGAGGCAACATTAATGCGGCTCACCCCATCCACACCAATTATGGGCCGGCCTCATGGAGGGAGTTATTGGAAAATTTGTATACTGTCTCTTTAATGAAGTTTTTCCCTTGTTACTCGCTCCATAGCCATTCATTAGTCTCTCTGTGGATGGCCGTAGAGATGGAGAGGCTCTATAATGAGTTCTCACAGGGACCAAAGTGGAGCACAGGTGGCATGTTCAACCTAAAATAAATTCTCCATATATGTATGTATATGCCAACATGTCCTGCAAGAGGACTGAAATAATTGCCTATGCCAATTACTTTGGTATTAATGGAGCAAAGCCGGACAAGAACAAAAGAGTGAAACACAGTCTTGTGAACCACAGCAAGAACAAACAATGTATGCTCTGTGAGGCCTGGTAATGTAATGTTAATTAGAATGGCTTTTTACAAATGATCTCCTTGATAACAATGAGTTGAGATTTAATTAAAAGAGCACCAAAAAGAAAAGGATGAGGAATAACAGAAAGAGACCAGGGCTAACCTTCGTGGAGTCCAGACTGCATCTTTGACTGACAAATCTCAATCAGAGGTCTGGCGAGCCAACACCAGTAATTAAAAATTTATCTTACCGTGAAGGTAATTAGAGAGTGTGGGGGTGAGACAGTACACAGTAACTTATTTACTGCTAATTGGTGCACTGTCTGTTCGGAGGTGCAAAGAGCTCCAGGCATTGCAGAAAAAGAAAACTCAGTGAATTGTAATTCTTTTATTTAGTAATTTAGTAACATAACTGAAGCATAATAGAAAGAAATGGGTTAAAATCCTGTCATGAGTGCTGAAAGAATTGTGTACTGTACTTTTGTGTTCATGCTTTAATTGAAACTTATATTGAAAGATGCACATGTGACAATAGGCCATTAATGTAGCCAAGCTGGTCATATTGTGTTTATACACACACACACATCCAATCACAGCATGTGTTCGACTACCTCAGGACTGGGACATCCAGATCAAAACACATTCTGACACGGTTACATGTGTATATGGACAACATCCAGATGTGGAATGCATTCTAATGCCAAGTAAAAAGTGCCTAAGACTAGCGAAGAGCAAATCATGCGATCTCCCTCCTTTTTAACAAGTTGCTAGATTTGCCAAAAACCACAAATGGTCAAGGGGGGTTATTGGCAAGAGGCTAAACAAAGTTCTCACTGATGTGACTTCAAGAGCATAACATTTCCCATTGATTCAGTCAACCAGTTGCCTGCATGCACTTTTTTAGTCAGAATAAATCCATGTGGGCCTTCTCAGTGGTGAATTCTCAGTCACGTTCCACTAAAATAGAATAAAAACAGGTAAGAGAAGTGTTAAGAGAAGTGATCATTGAGTTCTAAAATGACAGCATATGTTTTTCTTGGATACTGGATGTTAATAGCTGTCTTGGCAAAGTGCTAAAAAAAGGGTTTTTCTCAGAGAGAGGCTGATGTCTACACTTCCATATGGAAAAGGCCATCCACTCCCTTTTATCTTAGTTTAAAACAGGTTGATAAAGTTGATGCTGAAAACACCCGCGTCTTATCTTATTTGGGAGTGAGGGAGTTTTATCCGCCATCTCTTTCAGACGCAGAGGACCCTGTCTTTTTTTTTTTTTTTCTTTAACTGTGACATTGAAGGGTGACTCTAGATTAACATTGAGTAAATATTCAACTTGTTTTGTTGTGCCTCCGTCGTCCTATTTGTATGGTACACTGCTGAAGTCCCCCTACCACCCCTCCCTACAAATACTATAAATGCACAAAAAAAGCCTGTTGACTGCCAGATGCTTTTGAACTCAGTTGCTCAGTATGGGCCAGAGATCCATCATATGCAGATCGCCAAGGCCTTTTCATCTGCAATTGCAAAGTAAAAATCCCTCAGCGCTCTGTTAATTTCTTCCTCCTTTTGGATTTACTTATTTAATATTCTTATATATTAACATCTTTTCTGAAATAGCATGGAAGGATAAAAAAGTATATGTTAAAAAAAAAAAGGAAACCATTCCTTCCACCCTAGTTCTCACCATCCCTCTCTGGCTCTCTCTGAGATGCACTGTCCTCCCTAATGACTCCATTTTGAAGAGTGTGGTCAAACTGAATATGAGAATAAGAGAAGAGAGGAAAGGAGAGGGAGGTGGAAGTGGGGGGAGGCAGGCTCCATGCAGCTACATGTGCTCAGAAAGAGAATGGGAGTTTGGCTTTGAAACCCAAGGCAGCTCACAAGGGTCTTTGTGTAAAATAACATTTCTATTGAAAGGCAATTAGCGGTAACATTATTTTGGTTGCTAATTGAATGCACCTCTCTCTCTCTCTCTCTCTCTCTCTCTCTCCCTCTCCCCCTCTCCCTCTCCCTTTCTCTCTCTAGACAGAGAATTATTCCATTGACTCCAGTTATGTAAACAGCAGAGCGCACCTTATCAAAAGGTATGTATTGTTACTAATGTACACCAACTAATTTGCACTCTGTTTAATTTGAGCTTGGTTGTGTGAATTACAAGACCCAAATCTGCATGTGTTTCCATAGGCTTGTTGACAGTACTGCTTACCATACACAAACATTGAATTGCACAACATATTTAAGTTTGTTTATTTGTTAATAATTAAGCACCATTCACACTGAACTGTAGTTGCATCATGTATTTCATTTTCATACCACCATAAATAATTCCATCAAATTCCCAATGAACATGTATGCATTTTGCATGTTAAAGAATATTAAAGCCTTAGCCTAAGCTGCAGTTTGGTTCATTAAAGAGTGCGCTGATGTCTGAATTAATCAGTCAGAGGAATCTAAGGGAATTTTAAGCTCGCGTGTGGCTAGAAGGTCAGTGTGTGCTCTCTCAGTGCACACAGGCAGAGCATTGTAGGGCCACTAAGATAAGAAGAAAGGTAATGTTATTTCCTCATAGGCAGGAGAACAACAGAGAACAACGAACTCGTTGTCCTGGAAGGATTTGGCCAGCATTCCTTGAATCCACCTGAAGCAGAGTAGGGGCTGACAGAGTATCTTGGCATGCAGACATTTCTAATGAAAGCCCTTCATCGCCCCTAGGCTTAGTAACTGCTGTACTGGTAGCTCAGTTCCTCTTTTACCTGGAGCAAGAGAACCTTCTAGTCAACACCGAAAGAGGCAGTGCAACATTTTTAAAACCCATTATAGCAATTTTGTCTTCTAAAAAACTCCAGTGTTTACATAAATAAAGACTGTTCAAGTGCAGCCTCTGCAGCACACTACAAAGAAAAATCCCCTCAGGGCCCCGTGGACTGGGACAGGTGCAATTAGACTGATAAAATCAGAGTCTGCAGGAGTGCCACTGCAGTGCCTTCATGGCCAGCCTGGGAAAGGAGCAGGCTGCCTTTCTCCTTTCTTTCCTTCTCTCTCTCGCTCTCTCGCTCTCTCTCTCCTTTCTCAGAGCATGCCACAGCATGTGTGTGTGTGTGCTGTTTGTGTGCATGTTTGTACACATTCATTTCCATTCCTCTGTGTTGCATCTGAATCAGAATATGTTCCAGTGGGCTGGCTATCAAATTAAAGGGAAATCAGGCTTGTGCACCACAGCTGTCGATGGCCAGGCTTCCCCCCCCACCCCTACATCTTGCTTTTTGTTCTCGGATGTACTACCTCATTTGCCCATACCTCTTAGAGTTTTTGGGCAGTCAGAAGCAATTTAAAAAACCCAGTGTGAGTTCGGTAGACAAAGGCTCCTGCAGAAGCATACCCATCATCCTAATAACCCTCAATACTTTAAGCAGTCGATCTGGAAATAGCAAAGGCGAGCACCTCAAACTCTGATCTTTCCCCAAAGCCGAATCCGAGATGATGCAGAGCAGTCATTCCGTCAGCAGTAAAGGCTTTAGCTGCCTCTTAAAACACAGAACCAAAACAAGACATTAAAGTAGTGCAGGGCAAAGTGAAGGATCAGCCGGGATGCGACAAGACAGTAAATCGACATCTTCTGTTTCGCCCCCTCCCCTCCCCCTCCACCTCTTTGTAGCACATCGACATTTAAGGACATGGAGGGGAACAGCCTGAAGGACAGCGGGCATGAGGAGAGCGACCAGACGGACAGTGAACACGACGTGCAGAGGGGCCACTACGCTGACACGGCTGTCAATGACGTGCTGAATATGACCGTGCCTCCAAACAGCTGCCAGCTAACAGACCAAGGTAAGAGCATGAGCAAGAGAGAAAGGGAGAGAGTGAGAGAGAGTGAAAGAGTCAGTCAGCACTCCAACATGAGTACATCCCATTACCAGTACATTATACTGAAGGTAGATCTGGCCTCAGATGTGTGCAGACTGGATCACACCTTAGCCCTGTGCTTTGAAGTTCCTCCGTTAATGTAGTAGGAGCTGTTGCTCCCCTGGTCAGACTTTGATACAGGCACTGCTAACATCACTGACAGACAGGAAACATGTCGGCGGTCGGCAGCAACAGGCTTCGGACCGGCCTGAGTGACAGCAATTAGGCTGACACAGGTTGAAGGTGAAGAATCTACATATCACGCGCCCTCATGCATTATTCAGGCAGTTCATTTAGTGGGAAATTAATGTTGATGTGTCTTTTTTGACTCCCATTTACGAAGACATCCGGTTTACTGACAGGAGGCAGTACGAGGTCATGTTCACTCTCGGTTTCTGCCACTCACTGATCCCAGGTTAGAACGTGATGAGGAATGGCAGTGCATCGAATAAAAAAAGGTTTAAGATTGAAAATGTAGGGATTCAGGGCTGTTTTATTACTCTGCTTTCTTTGTGGTGTCATGCTAAAGATGTAGCCTTGTGATACCAATCAGCAGAATCCGTGCAATCACATTCAAGAGTCAACAGGGAAAAACAGCATTTATGCACAACAGAAATTAGTTTGCCTTCCAAGAATGACAAGAGTAAGTTGACATTTGGTTAAGAGGAGCCAAACAGAGCTGAAAAACGTTTAGAACTGGTTGAGATAATTAAAATCTGAATAACCACACTCAAGCTTGGTCATGTCCTGACTCCTGCCTGATACTATAACTGCCTTGTGCTTGCAATGCTCTCATCTTACTGACTTGCCTGCGGAAGAATAGGCTAATGAGAGATAGATGAAGAATAGATAGGATAGTGCTACAAAAACACAGCAGCTCGGCTACAAAACTGTTTACAAATTGCATTTTTTCTCTTCGTTCAGCCAGATCCTGGGTTTGCGTGGAACTGGCAGAAGGACTAATTAGATTCTGTTTGCACCGGATCAGGTGCCCTATGGCTTATTCCAGCTGGCTAATTAACCAGTCTTTTTCTTCCAGATGAATCTTAGGATGGGTGGCTACCTGGCAACTGTGCTGTATGTACATGTGACGAATGGATCAGCAGATTTGTTTGAATGTTATTATACTTGCTGAGGTAGCTGCTGTTGTAATGCGGTCCTCTGCGCAAGAAGAAATCGCCAGGCTCCGCGTTGCCATGAGAGTGTCTAGCCATCACATAATAATTAAGTATAATTAGAGAGTCCACCAGCTATTGGTTCCTGGGCTTAATTATTTCTAAGGCACACAAAAAGCAGCATTGACTCTTGCATAGCACACTTTAATACACCCTGTAGGCTGTTGCTCATGTAATTGACAAATTAGAAAATCATGAAGTATTAGTTTATCAAGACAATTACACATGCCCAGTCAAAATGACCAATCCTAACCATGATTCATTAAATCTGTGTGTTCCCTGTAAGAGTTAATTTGTCAGTGGAGCTTCTAGTGTGTGGATGTAGCTTCTCCAAGGCAGCTTTTTTTTCATGAATTGAATCTGTTTCAACAAGATGGATGTGCGAGAAGTGAAAATAAAAACCAGACACTGTAAGCAGAAAGCTGCGGTTTCAGCACTGCTCACCGCTGATTTGGCCAGTGATATTAAAGGGTGACAAATAACAGGCCCTAATGGAATTTGGACCAATATGTTTTATCATACTCTTCTTCAATGAGCAAAGAACAGCCCATTTGTCCTAATGAATATCTGTAAAATGCCCTCACTTGTGCCAGAACTTGCATTGTCTTTAAAAGCCTCTATGCCAGCACTCAGTAGTAATGAAGCAGGTAATAATTATTAAATGAATTGACCACAAAATCTTTTTACATATCGTTGCTGTCCAAAGAAAAACAAGTATCTCCAAAATAGCAACTTTGGACCACTTCTGTTGGTACATTCATCGTCACATTATGACACGGTGTAAACAGCAGCTGCTGTGTTCAAATGATGCATAAAACTAAAAATCAACAAAAATGGAGATACTTTTTGTAAAATGGAGATGTTTTCTTTATTGTACAGCAATGATATGCAGAAATGTAATGACAGTGGAAATTGAATCATCATTCCATTACAACCTCAGTCATCATATTTTATATTTAGCATTTATTTATGTATATATATTGCTAAATTGCTAAAGCGTGTACTGGGCTTGCTAGCATACAGATTCCATTGGATAAGGCTGTTGCTCAAGTCTCTGCAGAACAATTTACTTAAGAACCACATTACTTCTGTTCTTATTGGCTATTTTACCACATTTAGCTGTGTTAAAAAAAGTGTGTAAAGTCAGAGTGTTTGACACTATTGGTATAATAAATGTAGACAATCAAGTCTAATGGATTCAAAGTAAACAAACAGAAGGCAGTATTCCCAGGCAGTCAGAAGTGGGAATACAAATGCGGCCTTTCGCAGAAATCAGAAATCCTCAGCCATTTAGCTACCTCTGATGGGACTTGCTCTGATCTATAGTTTGCATCTTCTGATACAGTGAAACAAGTTTAAACAGCAATTGCCAAAGGACACAAACAGAGAGTCGGGATACAAAGCCTCCCCTTTGTTTTCCTTTTTTTATTGTTTTTTTCCCCCTCATTCTTTCAGGAAACAGAGGCAGGAAAGCGAGGGTTGTAAACTCCCTTCGCTTCCTGGGGTTTTCTTTGCCGTGTAAATGTTTACTATTCTCACAACTCTCACAAGGTACCGTTGGCAACTGGGACACAGCGTTACCTCTGATTTAAGATGCTATCCCCTCCCCTTCTCTCTTCCACTCTACCCATTGTCAGAGTAGAGTGTGGGAATGGCTTGCGATGAGGGAAAAAGCACTCGTCAGGCTGTAATCTCTATACACAAAACACACACTTCCTCTGAAACGCTTCCTTTATTCACTTTGATTCTATTACTGGCATCTCTGTCTATTTCTTTCCGTTTGAGCCCCTTTTTTCCCGGTGAGATACACTCAGCAATTTATAGGGGCTGGTATGTAGCGCATCGGAAACACTGCAGATATTTGCCTCGGTCTTGCTCAGTGGAGACGCTGTTGTAGTTCTTGCTGGAGAAAGAGCCTGAATGCTACGCCGAGGCTGCGTCAGGGCTACAGAGGTGATGAAACAGCGCTAATGGCTTTCAGTACTGCCCATTTGGAAAGCAGGGAGATAAAATGTGATGAATGGGTGACAGCACGGATAAGGGAGAGGATTTGGTCTAGCCGTTCTGTGTTTAAAGCTGGCTTGTGTTGAATTATACATCATTGTAGCCATAAGAGACTCCCTTGAGGACCACTGCTGTAACAGAGGACAAGCATAGCTGACTCTTTCTACAGCCCTAGAATGAGATCACAATAGCTTTCTACATCTTTGTACAATATCTAATGCCATGTTTGAATTTTGCACATATGTTAAGTACTGACTTTGAAGTCCATGGAGGTTGGTTGGAGGCTATTTGTAGCACCCCAGCAGAGACCAAATAACCATCATCAAGTTTTTTCTCTCTGTCTCTATCGCTTTCCTGAGGAGCTTCAGCAGCTCAATTTGCAGCTGCCGGGTTCTAGCATGTTTCACTCAGGGCGTCCCTTGCCCCAGGAGTCCTTTATTCATCAATCTTGCTGTCCCTGTGGGCATGTATCTCCTCCTCTGCCCCGGGATGCCACACCACCCCCCAGTACTCAACACCCAGCAGGGCTCTGTGCCTCCTAATTGATTTCAAGAGTCTGTCTCTCTCTCTTCAACTCCCTCTCTCTCCTACTGTTCATAAGAACTCACATTTCATGCCTATGCTGAAGACTTGCCCCAAATTCAACATAGGGGAAGATTTCTAATTTGCAGCCCTCTGATCACCTAATGAAAATGTTGGCAGGTGTCAAAATCAAGCCGCAGCGGCAGTGAGTGCTGTGCTGACAACCTGGGTGCCTGTGTGTGAAGAGCAGACAGAGAGACAAGTCTGAGATGTAGGCAGGAGGGAAAAGAGAGAGAGAGAGAAAGAGAGAGAGAGAGAGAGAGAGAGAGAGAGAGAGAGAGAGAAAGAGAGAGAGAGAGAGGATGCCTGACAGGCTGATTTTATTTTCTCTGCTCTGAGCCATATCCCTAGGAATGCAGCACATTTTCTTTGAAACAAACATTACATTTGATTTAATCAGACATTGAGCAGGTTCTGCATTCCTGGGTGGTGGAATATGTTGCATCATTTTAGTTGAAAACTATACATGCAGTGTTTGGACCATTTCAATATGTTGCTAAGTCAGGTCATTCATGAAAAATGCTATTTTTTTTTCATGGACTGTGCCCTTAGTTGCTTGGCCTTAAGGGCATTGCTCTCTCTCTCTCTCTCTCTCTCTCTCTCTCTCTCTCTCTCTCTCTCTCTCTCTCTCTCTCTCTCTCTTTCTCTTTTCAATTTTGGATTTTCGCATGAATGTCCGAATTGTGTTGTGATAATGGCAGCCCCTGTTCCCCCATGGCCATTCCTCCCTAACCTCACTCTCTCACCTGAACAGTCTGAACAGGTCTAATCAGCTCAGGAGAGGGCTGCTTATCTTCTCTGCACTTGTTATGGATAGCGTATTGAACATATCTGAGGAAGGGAGAAAAAATAGGAGCAGTTCATTATTTCCAGGGTCGGCAATGAGGCTGATGTATCTCATTGCAAACCCTCAGCTGACAGCTCATTTTCCAGACAATCCTACCTTTCAGTTGCACACAGAGAAAGAGAGGGAGGAAGTATGAGAGAGCAAGTGGGGGTGGGGGGCCGAGGTGGGGGAGAGAAATAAAGAAAGAGACAAAAAGTAGATAAAAAGGGAAATGGCTTGGGATCCTATTGCTTATTCATGACATCGTTGTGTGTAAGGTGTGTTAATAATCTTTGCAGAAACCCAGCAAAATCACAATTGTTTGTTGAACACATTTATAACGGGGTGCAATTCAGTGTGGTTTAGAGCACCGCGGCATCATTCTGTGCATCCAGGCGGAGATTAAGGCGAGGTAATGTTGTGCTTGTTGAGAGTCACCAGGAGAAAGAGAAAGTACATCAGCTCGTCAATTTAAAGTCAATTTGTGAGCTAGTAAGAGAGAATGAGAGCGTGTGTGTTTAACGCTTAATGAGAGTGAGAGCAAGAGAGAAAGATATGGATAGAAGCATGGAAAGAGATTAATCCACAGGGAGATAAAAGAGGAGAAGGGGTAGTGTGAGAAGGTAGAAAAAACGTAGCTTGGTCTGAACTGATTAAGGTTTTAGCGTCTTTGTGTCTTTGTGAACTGCAGGTAGTCTCTCCCATCCACTAAGCGAAATGTGCACACACAAACCCGGAGGTAACAAGGCCCAAGGGTGGTTCCATCTCAGGGGGGGTTTAAAGGGTAGAACAGGCCTCAGCTGGGCTTTAACCAGAACATAACTAATAGAGAGGTGAACCAAAGACAGTCCCAGTGGAGAACTCTTGGACACTCTACATGCATGTAATGGTCTTTTTGTAACCAGACCGCCCAACCCATTAGCTTGTTTTTTTTTTTATTATTATTTTATTTCAAGCAAGAGAATTAAATACTAGCAGTTTAAAATGCTGACCTCATTTGAGTCAGTACATTCAAGATGGAGGAACAGTTAACACAGTAATAAAATAAAGACAATAACAACACAAAAAAGAGCTTTAAATTTTGTTTTTGTAAACAGGTGGGACCTAACTTGAGTTAATGTTGTAATCCATTCTAACATTCCAAAATCAGTGCAATTGAATTACCACATAGAGATTTGTGCCTCACAGTGCATTGGTGGACTTTCATGCCTCTTGAAAACAGATACAAGGTCTGGAGTGGTTAAGGAGAGGTGTGAAGTTAGGGCTGACTCTGATTCAGCAGAGCCTGATCAACAGCGGGACCAAGCTTTGAACGAGACCCTCGCTCCACCATTCTCACCGTTTGACAGGGATTGGATTGGACTGAGCCTCTATCAGTGGGCAAGCGGTGTAATAGACGCTGGGATGAGATCCCTACTGGCAGGCGGCCCACAGCACCCACAGCAAGCCTCACTCGAGTCCATTAACTCCCATCAGAGCGGCTCAGCTCCGTTTGCTGAAGCTCGCTCTTCTCATCTGGGCTTACAGGCCAATAAACAAGAGGCGCACATGGCCATGGCAAAGTGCGCATGTTTAAAAAAAAAGCGCAGACACACACTAGAAAACCTTCAAACAAATACACCTACTCATTCGCAATAACACACTAAGCTGTTGCGCACATTATGTTCTTGTCTGTAGCATTGTTTTATTTTTTTCCCTGCACTGTTTGAGCTTTCTCTTTCAAGGCAGATGATTTTACATACACTCCGCACTGCTTGAAGGGGGAGGGGGGGGGGGGGGGGTAAAATCAGCCATCTACTGACAAGTACATTGTAGACTGCAGTTTTCTGTCTGGAATACAAAGACACATTTATCATTGCAGCTGTGAATAAAAAGAGAGAGAGAGAGAGACAGATAGGGAGAAAAGGCGCTCTATCATTGCGGCAGTGTGTGTAGCTTAGTCTCGTTTAACCCCTTCTGTAAAAATAGAGCTTGCTGCATATTATATTGGAGCTCTTTTCCGGTTTTTTTTTCTTTTTTTTTTTTTGAACAGCTCTCATCCTCTCCTGATGGCTTTTTTTTGGTGCGTTATTTTATGCAACATCTACCAGTCCAACCCATCTGAAACTGTTGCTGTAAAATAGTCGTTCCTCCTTGTCCGAGATAATTACAGCCATAAACTAAAGTTTACAGCCCCGGGCAGCTGGTCTTTCCGTAGCCTATCACACTCATGCATATTCAGCCTCTGTGATTTAACATGTTAAGCCACTTTTAAACATCTGAAATGTAAATCTGTCATAGCAGAAATGTAATACAAATGCACAGACATGTCACAGCAGTTCTTTAGCAAGACATTGATTGAATATTATGGATAACAATTTACAGTAATTGAATGATTAATTTAGTCTGTGATCAGTGATGGTAAAAACTCACTTAGGAAAAACATCACCTCAACCCCATTAAACTGGATCGAGGTGATATTTTTCCTAAGTGAGCTTTTACCATGGTTTATTTTCTACATTGTTGCCCTACATAAGTGGACATAAGTGTCATGGGCACAGGCCTAGATTCAATGCATTGGGCTACATTTCACCAATTTAAATTCAAAAATAACCCAATAATTACCAAAAAGGAGCAAATTCTTTTAATACTGTGATAATTTAATGTTACATTCCAAAGGCGATGCAGCTGAATTGCCACCTTTTTCAGATGAGTAAAGTGGAGCCATGCACAGACATGTTCCAGCTACTGGTTGCCTCTGTTCTCTTAGCACCATCTCTCATCATGCCGTGGATAAGCTCAGCAGGTTTAAAGTAGTTTTTCTCCAAACTGAAGCCGGAAACAAGATTTTAGTCAGGCCAGTTTATGGCTTATTGATGAAAAATTAAAGAAGAGGAGCCAGTTTCAGCATCGCTCCCCCCACCAGTCACCCCGCCCCAAAGGCCTCTGTGACTACAGCTGATAAATCCAAGCTTGTTTATGATTTCACCTCCATCTCACTCAGCAAAGCTTCATGTGCAAATGTCCTCCTCAGTCAAAGCAGCGTTCTCCCTGCTGAGTTTATGCACCCTTTTCCATATGAAGGCTTCCGGTACAAAAGATTGCACTCAATCATTCCTCCAAGTTCATGGTTTCAGGCCCTTTCCCCAAAGCCTTTAAAAAGCGAAGGTAAAAGAATAAAAAGTAAAAGGGAAGACAGACTGTTAAGTTTAGGGACAGAAAGGAAGGCCTCTTTTTTTTTCAATGATGCGCCCTTCTTTCATGTATTCTCTATTAAAAAGGAGATTGCAATGAGCTTCTTCAGTATAGGCAGGAGGGGTGGGGGGAGGGGAGGGTCCGAGGGATCAACACAATTTACAGAACTAAACATCAAAACATCACAGCTGGAAGCACAGAGCCTTTGGTCTTTTTATGCCAAAAAAACACGCATCACAACAATAAAAAATTCATGCCCTTCCATTATTGTGCTCACATTAGCATCACAAAAGATCTCAAGTAGAAAACCTAATAAGTCTCAGTCTCAATCCCAGCTGACACTGATAGGTTTTAACATTGACATTGGATGTCTAATTTCATTTCCTGGCATATGAGATTATTAGCTGTTGTGACATGAGTGTTTTTAATAATGTCTAGTTCCTCTCATGCTTTGTGCACTCTTCTCGGCCTAACTCGGTTGCTTCAATTATGACTATATAGCAGTTTTGAGCAGATCAGATACATTATCAAAAAAATGAAACCCACAAAGACTTTTGGTCTAAGAAGGTGATATTTTGGCAAGTGAAATAATCTTAAAGCTATTTTGAGATATCTAATACATGGCACTTATGAAGTTTTGTAAGATTATCTCACTATATTGGCAGTAATCTTGCCTGTTATGTTTGACACAAGTAAAATTGCCTGCCAATATCGTGAAATAATTAATAATTATTAAATTATTTAAAACAAATGAGTTAGATTATATTTTATTCTTATAACAATGTCATAGTAAGAAATGTTAGATATACTGACTGGATTTTTAAGACGCGTTAATTTGCCAAGATAGCATTTTTTTTCAGTGTCATACCAAAAAGCGGGGTCTTGTTTCTGGTTACATATCTGCCAACAAGGTAGTGGGCTTTTTTATATTAAACCGCAGGGCTTTCCATAATGTAGTGCTAAACCTGAAACGTTTGGTTGGCAGTTTTGTGTTCACACATCTCTCCCCAATTAGGTAAAGAGGAACGTGTATTAGCGCAAATAACTGGGGGCCATTCCCCAGATCGCTCACGTCATGCTAAGGACTTCTGGTGGCAATGGCAGTGCAGTGAATGGCAAACATGGGTTGAAACAACCAGTGACTTTCCTCCATACTCTGTCTTACTCTCCTGCCACAGATAAGGGCATTTAATGTCACAGCACAGCATGCGGCCAGGAGTGGGCACAGGCATTGGGGAAATCCAATTACTTCTCAACCGCAGCTGCACGGCCCACATTGTGTGGCATGTAAGCCCACCTACCCCTCTGGCACCCTCACGTTTCTCTCATCGCCAAAGACGGCCAGACCGGTTCGCCCACTAACTTCATTAGTCTCAACTCTGTGTCTGCAGTGGCTGATACCATCCGCTGCTGTTTTCCTGCAGCTTCTCTCCCCCCATTGAATTAGACCCAGAAACGTCCTTTCAGTCCTGGGCTGAGCTGGCAGTGGGGAGAAACACAGAAGCTCGGATGAGGCTTCTCTGTCTTTGATGGAGATGGGGGTTGGGGGTGCGCAGAGTGGCTTTTCACCAGCGAATAATGCCTGAACCCTCAGAAAATATGCACGCCTTTTTAGGTGGCAGACAAAAAGGACTTTTTAGCATGTGGCTAGGCCTAATTCAATGCAAGGGCCTCGACTTCAGCTGCATCTCCTTCCTGCCCTTCTGGTGCCTGTATGTTCATCATATTCCTTTTGACTCAATAATGCAGTCTTATTCTCAGGCAGAAGCTACTTCACAGAGGCAGATTTGAGCCAAACTCTGTTGATTGGCAGAAAAAGACCAGCTCCACACCCCACCCTTGCAGTATCCATAGGAAGGTCAGCCTTCTTACGTGCATGGACAAAACAATCAAAGAAGGAAACAAAATACTATAATAGCCATTGCCTTGTTTCCCTGCTTTGCTTGCTGGAGGAAGTTTGAGGGTAAAAAAAAAACATGAACATAAATAAATAAATAAATCAGGAGGATGGGGAGGCGGTATGGGAATGAGAAAGAGAAGGGTGTGAGAGAGACATAATAGGCTGGCTTGAGAAATGAGATAAAACAGAATATAAAAGACGTGGCTGAGGATGGCACAGACCGAACATGCCTGAATGAGAAGGTACATTGCATTAATTATGTAACATAGTCTGTGCAGGCAGGGCCCCTTATGTGTGCCTCACTGGGAGCGGCAGTCTAGAGATGTTAGTATTCCACTAAAGCGTTTCAGCCCCAGCTGCTGAGGGGAAGGTGCATTGATTTTAGCCATTGAGGTTGCAGCATGTCCAGATGAGTTTATGTCAGTGCTAGCCCGACAGGCGCTGGGATATCGGCTTTATTCCCACCAATAAAACAGGGCATTAATAGAGAAGAAAGGAAGAAAAACACGCCAAAAATATTTCAAGAGCACAATGGTGGGAGAGGAAGTCACATTGCATTATCTGAGAGGATGTTAAGACAGTCAAAGCTGTTGTTCATGTGTGATTAGAACTGTTACATTGTAGGTGGTTAAGATTACCTGAATGACGGCCAGACTGAGAATAGACAATTATATGTAGATATGAAAGATAATCCTGCTAGACAGACAGTTCATGTAGATAAGTGTTATGTATTTGTTGTCCTATTAGCTTCTTAATCTTGGATCTATGCCGTAGGGGTTGAGAAGTCAAAGGAAAGAACAGAATCTGGATAGTAAATGAACTTGGAGTAAAAAAGAGAATAAATCACACAGACCTCCACCAAAAAATCTATTTTTGCCAATGCCCGGCCTGAAGACACTCAAATTCTCTCAGCTAGATGCTGGTTTTATGAATAACAAATAAAAGCCATAATAGAGAAATATCTCATAGGCCTGCTTTAACTAAGACTGCCGCCCTGGAGATTTCAGAGAGGTTCAGTAACTTTAGCAGTGCACTTCTCACAGATCATTTCATCCTCTCCAGCCAATGAGTCTGCATCCTCCAGTCTACCCTAGCACACCACCCCTCCCCACTTGTAACCCCCAAAGCTCAGCTCGTTCCCTCGCAGATGTAATTTACTGACTGCTTTTGTCCCTCTCGCTCCTCTTACACTCAAGGGTTTCTGAGCAAATTAGCTAGATAGCTCGGTCAGGCTTAAACACAGAATGCATCATTTGTTTCAGTGTATTTAAAGATGTCCTCCACAACCAATCCCTCAGACTGAAAAAACAGAGAGAAGGAATCGGCCGTCTGACTACGTCCAAACGGGCTGCCTGGCTCAGCATTCGCAACATACAGGCTGCTGGCTTTGTGACTCAGGTTAATTTGAGGGCCGCCATCCGAAAGAGGTCTTGGGGCTTGAGTGCTGCTACAATGGCTTCTTCTGTGCTTGTCCTCGCCTAATGGAGGAGGCTGCAATTTCCTAGACCCATGAAGGGAACAGCAACATAAATCCTGATTTGTGTCAGTGTCCTGTTTTTTTTTTTCTTCAGTGGCTTTCAAGAGGTTGGCCTGACCCTGCTTTGACATGCTTGCCATTCCTTAGTCCATGTTCTAGAGAGCTCTGAAGGCTATCTGGCTGTGCGGCAGCAATGCTGTGATGTCCACACATAGCTCTCCCGGGGGAAATCTCCTCATGGCTCACCTCAACTGCTCACAGTGGCTCTAAGGTGTGGTCCTAAGCCTACCTCTGAGATGCTTTATTCATTCCTTTCTTCCATCATTAATTAATTCACGTATTAAGTTAAATATAATATAAGTATTAAATACATTTTAGATATTTATCAGTTTAATTAATGTGATAATCCAGTACATGGGTACTAATTTGACCTTAGGCACCAAAGAAACATTAGTAACGTTTTCTATGAATTCTGTATTCAAAATGCTTTATAAATGCCCTTATTAGCTTGTATATGAAGTACATAGCACTTTATTATACTGAGCATAAGCCTGTAAAATTGCGTATATGTAGTTATGATAACATGCACATAAACACTTAATAAAGCAAGAATATATGATTTTATAAAGTCAGCTTCCATGATGCCCTAAAATGTATATTTAGCTTCGAGTTAGCTAAACATACTCATACAATTCAACTTGCGTATTTGTCTTGTGATCAGTCTGGATGCTATAAATAAAATATAGCATTTAATAGCCATTACAGTATTCATGCTTACATCACATTATAACATTGTAATCATCTCATTTTGCTTTAAAGAAATATGCTTTAAATTAGAACTAATTATAAGAATTAATACAGACTTGTGCCAGGTAATGTCGTATAAATGAATACATTAATAAAGCACTGCAATTACAGGATTCATAAGATGTTTTACGAAAGTTCAAAATATTGGAGGCCAGATATTTTTTTTGATTTAGTAAATTCTACTAAATCATTTTGGTGCTTTAGAGTATGTATTCAAAGTGCCCTAAATTGTGTATGCGAATAAGTTGTATGCTGCCAATACTTGCCTCCTCATTCCTAATGTGTAGTACATTGTAAATTATTTTCTCCTGGTATTCTAGCTGTATAAAAGGGAATGTGTCACCATACACACTTTTGTGTGTTTCTACAGAACTCAAGTCTTCATATCACATCTTACATATCGTCGCTGTCCAAAGAAAAACAAATATCTCCAAAATGGCAACTTTACAGGAGAGGGCAAAAACCTGATTGAATCTAAATATCGAATCTATAATAAGTCAATGGAACCAGACATTTTTCAGAGTATGTTTTAGATAGTTCTAGTGATCCATTTAACATGAAATGTCAACTCAATGTACACAGCAGCTTGTGTGATGAAATGATGCCAAAAAATAAAAATAGACTAAAAAGGAAATACATGGTTTTCATAGGACAGCGACAATATAAATTGGTCTAACATGGTTTATGTCATGTCATATGGCTTATGACATTTGACCTTGGCTTTCTCACCATTTGATCATTGTGGATATATAAAAATGATTGTAAATATAATATAATATAATATAATATAATATAATATAATATAATATAATATAATATAATATAATATAATATAATATAATATAATATAATATAATGCATTATGCTATTTAGTATGCATTTTATTATACTGTTTTTAAAGTGTCAAATCTTGGGACTTATGAGGCTAGAAGCAGCTACAGTTTCTTGCAGCAGAGAGGCCTTCATGCTGACAGTATGGAAAGGTGCCTCTGTGGAATAAAATTAGTATCCTGGATACCACCCACCCACCCACATATGTGCCATTACAACAAGCTACATTCATAACCACAACATCAAGTCGTCTATCGGCTTGCCCCCACCCTTCATTCCTTTTACAAAGCAGCTCAATCCAGCAACAAAATGATTTATAAAAACAGCACTGCCAATGTATTTTTTCTTCCTCATAGGTACACAACTGTTGTCAACACCATTTTAAGAACTCATCCCTTCATCAGCTTAAGAGGGTATGTGCGGAAAGGGGCAGTGTACAGAGAGTGGGGAAATGTGCACTAAATTTGAAATAATATACTGGTAGCTGAATTTATAAAAGCAGTGGAGTAACTGGAGGAAGGAAAAAAAATTAATAAATAAATAATTAAGCAGCACAGTTGTAAGTTAAACTGTCAGCATGTGCTATGCTGTAAGGAGATGCTGTGTTGCTTCATGGTGGAGACTGGCTGTCAGACACACTCACCAGCACTGGCTGGACCAGACGCTGATTCACTTCCTGATAAATTGACTGGTACTAATGCTAAGACATGTAGGAACTCTTAATTTGCTGTCCACACAGCGGTTTTAACAGGGCGATGTGGGAAGCGTAATGTCCTCAATAATTAATACCGGACAGCGGAATGAAGTGAAAAGCAGGGCTGTAAGGTCATTGGGCTGAAGGGTCTGTAGCTGAGAGGGGAGAGAAAGAGAGAGAGAGAGAGAGAGAGAGAGGGAGAGAGAGAGAAAAAGTGCAGCAGATGTATGGGGACAGGAAAGGAACAGTCGAGCATTGAGGAGTGAAGCGAGAGTGGAATGGGGCAGGTGAAGGGGGGAGAACGGGAAGTTGTTCTAGATGGTAAGCCCCCACTCTGAGTGCTGCCTCTGTTGCTCGGTGACGGCGCCTCCCCCACTGTTTGTAAAAACAAGACCATCACACTCCATCTTGTAGTCCCGCAGGGCCAAGGGCTCGCGGCTGATTTATTGTGCGGCGACTGAATTGCCTGGCTAGGATGACAGCAGCACTTGGACTCTCCCTCGTGGGAAGCCCTGGCGCTTGCCTGGTCCATCTCAGGCAGTGCGTGGCAGCCAGTGATAGCGTTAAGAGTGGAGACAAGGCCCCGAGCTCTGCCCTGGGTCACTATGACTCACGCGAAGCTGCTCGCCTGCCCACTATGTCTGCAACGAATGATTATTCCTTTAATTCCGTTAACCTATTTACTATTTTCCTTTTTCAGTGAAACCACTCAGATAGTGTATTAACAACTTGTAATATCAACTATAACAACTTGAGTACACTTTTAATATCAGTCTATCATTGATGTGTCCCAGTAAAGACATTTCTACTTTGGCACATCTTTTTTGTGACCTGAACAAAGAGCCACACCTTCTATTTGGGGCTGTGTTTGTGAAGTTAACATGTCAAGATGTAACCTGAAAAACGCTTGCGAATTGTCTCAAGGATGTTACTTCTTTCAGTTTTAAGCATTATTATGGTGGGGTGATAGTTGCACACTGTGAAAGGCAGCTGGTGTTTTCAAATGTGAAAATGAAAAAACTGAATAACAATGAAAGTGGAGCTAAATTTTGTTCTGACTGCAGTATTGTGCTGCATTGTGCCATGCTGTTACTTTTGTGGGTGAAAAACTTGCTCTTTGGACATTTAGAGTTTTGCCTTCTTCGGTTCATCTCCATTTGCTGCTGTCATCATTCAAAGTTCTGCCTGTGCAACAAATGATTTCTTCTTTCATGGTCCAGCAAAACAGCAGAAGCCATATAGCCCCCAGCACTTCCTGCAGTGCAGTGCAATCTGTCAGAATGACCATGTGTAAACTACACACTGACAGTAAAAAATCCATGTCAACATTTTTCAGAATTATTCTTATTGGCTTTGTTGACTAATCATTGCATCACACCGGCTCACTGGGCGCCCACCCACTGTTAGTCACAGAAGCACCATTAGCAGCAATCGCTTTTGAATTATTTCGATGCAATCTAGATCATTTGGGATGCGTTGTTCAGACAGACAAATGAATACAGAGAGTAATTAGAGGACAACAGTCTCAGAGCAGCAACTTGGCAGAGAGGTCTAAAGACTGGTTGACAGAAAAAAAGTCCAACTTCGGTGGCTGACCTCGACCAGTTTGTTCTTAAAAGAGGTCACAGGGATTAATGCTGTGCCAGTTTCACGCTCATTCCACCCTTGTCAGCAGCAGTCCTGCAGCACATAGAAAGAAATAAAGCAAAATGCCATTCTTGATGTCTGCTTCTTCACTCCCAGAACTGATTATTTCGCACAGGGGCCGGCTGCAGCTGTATTGTTTCATCAACTGGGTGCTGAGAACAACAAGGGCGAGTAACAGAAAGAGACATGAGATACAAAAGCGTTTGCTGCTGAATAAGTTCAAACGTTGACACCTGTGTCCCCACATGTTGCTCTGTGAACAGTTAAGTGTACAGTAGGCTAGAGATAAACGAATAACCAAATGATAAATAACCGTATGAAAATAAAACAAGCAAATTATTAAAGAACCACATGACTATATTGAATCTGAAAATATTAACATCGGTATCAGTACGGCCTACATGCAGAACTTGAGTTTATATACAGTACTGCAGAAAAGTATTGAAGTCTCCATAGCCCATGATGTTGTGATGTTATGGTCTGGGAATGGGCAGCCTGTTGAGAGCACCAGCGGCTTTTTTGTTTGATTTGCAAATGTTACTTTATTCTGTTTCTTTTTCTTAGTAGTTCGGACAGCTATGTAGCTCATCTGTTGCTGCAAACTTTAAATTAGTCATCCTATAGTCCTTCATCAGTGGTCACAGGATGGTGCCCACAGGTTGCTGCCCACAGGACGCTGTTGGTTGGATGGTTTTGGCTGGTTTTGTCTGTTCTTAGTCCAGCAGTGACACTGATTTGTTTATGAACTCCAGCAAGACTGCGGTGTCTGGTCCACTCACACCAGCATCAACACACTGCAGTTTTGAGAATAATCCACCACCACTGTGTTGGTCCTGTGGGGGTCCTGACTATTAAACAACAGGGTAAACGGGGGATAGGAAAGTATGCAGAGAATTACATCTGTAATTGTATAAGTACAAAGTGCTCCTATATAGTAAGTGGAGCTGATAATATGAACAGTGTGTGTAGATACAAGGAAGTGGTTTTAATGTTATGACTGATGGGTGTATTTGTAAAGACTGAGTAAATGAATAGTGAGGGTGTGGATCTCTGGTTCTAATTACATTCGCAGTTACAGTTCTGTGCATGTGTGTTTGTAGTTTCTTCGCTCTCTGTAGCCCAGTCCGGAATTGCTAGCATCTCCTCAGTCCTCTTGTGGGATTACATCAGCGCTATGACCTTCAGCTCTCACCTAATATTTTTGGAGAAGAAACAAAACATGTTCTCCAAGTAGGAACACATTAGCTGCCAAACAAGATGAAAAGTCTGGCAGCGTCTCAAAGAGGGCTGGATGGTTTTTCCTCATATGAAAACCCATTCTGTTTGTGTTTGGGGATCCTAGATCCAGCCTCTTCCTGATTTATTTCATTTAGCCACATTTATGACTACAAACAACATCATCCCCATACAAAAATCCACATCTCCAAGGCACTATTAGGAGTGGAACATGCAGTGTTAAAGTAGGGAAAGGAGGGTGGCTTCCACCCGCTCTCCTTTCTCACTTTTCAGCTGCTGTGACCCCAGGTCCTGACACTTCACTTTGATGGAGTCGGAAGAGCTGAATCCATCGCCCAAGGTTTATTTTCGGCTTGCCATGAATCCACGAGAGGGGGCTGATCTGACGGGGAACAGGTGGGCTCCTCTCCCCTGCTGAAGTAAATTGATGTTATTCCAGGTAACTGCAAGCTGAGAACATGGTGGATTCTATCAGGGAGGGTTCAGTTTTTGCATTTGAAGTGGCAATATTTATTATTCCTCAGCCTCTGCAGATGTGCGTACATATTTAAAATGTTCCCAAAAGCCGGGGCATTCTTTCATCCTCCAAACTCAGAATTAAACCACAACATTTCCGATTTGTCAGCAGGGCTGTGGGATTGTGGTATGCTCATGTCGCTCTCTCACACTTTTTTTTTTTTGTTTTCTGTTTTGCAAGTCGACTTCATTTCTATTTCGAAATCTGGAACAGTGGAAACGCTTGCGGCTTCTGCCTCCCACCCCAGAGCCCAGGCGGTAATTAATAGGTATTAAATCCTAGAGAGGAAGTGTTCCCACTGACATACAGCTCTGGACTGTATTTTAAGTCTTTTCCCGGAACTGATTAGCAAGCTTATTTTCCTGATGACTTTCAATAGACATTCTCTGCGGGGGGGCTGGTGTCTTCATCCTGCACTGCTCTCTTTCTGGCCTGACTCTTAAGATCAGCCGCATTGAACGTTTAATTGCTTCATTTGTTGTCATTATATTTCTATCTTTTAGCGGGCGAAAAGAGATGGGAAGAGCTTCAGTTTCGTCAGGGGTCGGCAGGCTGTCATGTTCTATTGCCGTTTGTTATGTGGTTAGTGCAGACCTTTGAGAGAAACATCTGTGAGTTTTGAGGATGAAGCGGGGCAGGATGTGAGAGGCCTGTTAATGGCGTTCTGCTTTCAGAACGATGTAATTTCCAACCGAATCGCTCCCCGGGAGACCTCCTAAAGGATCATGGGAGGAAAAAAAACTTTGGTGCCTGAGCATGTCCTTTTATTGTAAAGGTTAAAGGAAATAATTTTGGAAATGGGACTTTTATTATGCTCTGATCATTCAGGTGGTAAAAGCGATTCAACCTACGTAATGACGTACTGGATGCAGATAAATCCATTCCTTTGCCGAGAGTGTAGTGCATTCGTTTAACTGAGGCGTCTTGGCAAAAAAACATTGTGCTGTGACAGGTGTGCTAGCCAGTCTCTGCCACTGTATGTATAGATAATGTTGAGGCTCACTGTTGTTGCTATGGTGATAACATTGACTTTTGGTGATGAAAAGTCCTTTCAAACCGTGGACTTGTGTGTGCTCACAGGGCCAGGTAATTATGAGCTAAATTTGAGCCACTTGAGCCAACCTTGGTCGATCTAGAGCTTTACTTTCCATTCCATTTTAATTTCTACATTCTGCCTGCTGCAAGACCCTTTTGGCTTTTTTTCCTTTCTTCGTCATGGTCACGAGTCGGTGTTCTGTCCTTTCCTCTTCCGATATATCTCTAGAGAATTCAGAATGGCCTCCAACATCAGTAAGTCATCCATCACTCAGTCTCATCAGATCATACTTAAAACAGCCTTGCAGACCTGGCCCTGGAATTCAGGTCTACAGTCTTCAAATATTGATTAGAAGCCAAGAGTCCAAATAGCGCAGGAAAAACAGATAATTAGTGATTTTAATTGGGTGATCTGTCAAGCTGTGAGTGCCAGATATAATCGCATAGCCAGGTCGATGGAAATTCTTCCCACAGTTTCATGTCTGTCACCTTGGGTCACTTGATTCAAGCAAGACTCCAACCTTTTGGCACATTCGCCAATAAGACATCTTAGGGAATCTGGCAGCTGACATCTGTATACCTGCATTTCTCTTAAATGTCGATGGTGTAGAGTGCAGCTTACATGGAATCAGTGTCGCTGTTTTTCCTACAGAACTTATAGTATATGTTAATTCATGCATTACAAAAGGACTAGAAAGCTTTTCCCCCTTAAATCAATTGTTGCTTACTTTATATACTTTAAATACATACAACACTTGCAGAAAGCACTGTGCTGAGATAAGTGTATAGTTTAGTTATGCAAACACCATTTGTCTATATTGGTAAATGTTTAAGCATAGAATGCCCTTACTGGGCTATCTGTCCAGATGGCCAATAATGAAATATGTATGGAGTCAAAGGACTGCATGAAAAGCTGTTTTTAGCAGACTGCTAATGAAAAAAGTGCTGCCTAGAATATTAGCAAAGCATCTCTTTTAAATGAAGGGGCTATGGGGGTGGGGGCTTCTCAACTTGAACGCGGATGCCAGGCTTTTTTTGTTGCTGTAATGATACAAAAATCAGCTTGAAAGCACTTCCCTGCAACACAACAAAGCATGCCTGCAGTAATACTGGCTCAGACAAATCTCTTTTTTTCCCACAACAGCTTTAAAACATCATTACATATTTATAACTGCCAGTTAGATGACAGAGACAGAGCACAATGTTCACTGTGTAACAATGGTGCTACTTTTCCACTGTCCCTCACACTGAAATATCTGATTGCACTGTTTAAACTCTCTTTTCATCAAGTCTGGATACGGAGAGGAACAATTACTCACTGGTTGGAAATGGACTTTTGATTTCACAATGCACCCTTTAATTGGTACATCAGAGGACCTTCATACTTCCAGCTTTAGTGCTGCTGAAGTCATAGAGAGGCGGCAAAAAACATTACAGTGCTAAGGCACTGTACATGAAAGGAAATTACTCACAATGGCGCTGGAGTGAAGCTGCTCAGCTTGCCACATTCTCTGCCATCTATTTTCCTGCTATTGACCTGCTGTGGCATGTGTGTGTAAGAAGAAATGGTAAAATTGAAGTGGTAAAATAAATAATAAAGAATATAAATGAAGCAAAATACTTTAGAAATGTGTCCAATTAAGAAACAAGATGTATCCCTGGATATGTTGCATTGAACTCATGAAGGTCTGGCCCCAAAATAGTTGGGACATGTGCATGCCCAGAGTCGAAGACACGCTAAAAGCTTGTTTCATCAGAGTTTGAAGTAAATTCCTATTCATGTTTTCTTGCACATCTATAAATTTTTCTCTTTGTTAGATCCTGTTCTTTTTATACAAAAATAACTCTGACAATAAAGCAATCATTTGCGATAATAATTTTAGAAGACTAAAAAGCAGCTGCCATAAAGTGCTCCTTGGAGTGGCATCACTGGAGAACCACATTTGGTTCCTTAAATAAAATTTCAATTGAATTTGCATAGTTGTTTTTGTAAATGTGTAAAGTTGTTATTGTTATCTGATATCCTCAAGTTCAGAACCATTTTAAAATCTCTATGTCTAAATGTGTACTTAAATGTTAACACTGCCATCTCTATCTGTTTGCCCAGATCCTACTGAAGGATTCCACTGCCAGGATGAGTGTCGTATATTGGGCCACTCTGACCGCTGCTGGATGCCCCGGGTGCCGATACCAGCCCGAGCTAAATCTCCAGAGCATGGTCGTAATGTCATTGCCCTGTCAATTGAGGCCACCACTGTGGATGTGCCCCACTATGAGGACTGCGGCACCACCAAAAGGACTTTTGCCACCTTTGGCAAAGATGGGCCAGAGGAGGAGAGGGGTAGCGAGCTGAAGGGCAAGAGGACAGGCGAGACAGCGTCTGTCTGCAGCCCCAAAGCCAATGGTGCCGTGCGCGAGGCAGGCAACGGACGTGAGGCCGTCAGCCCCATCACGTCCCCTGTGCACCTCAAGAGCCCCCAATCCAAAGCACCGTCCACCTACAACACGCTAAAGTGCCGGGACGCCGAGCGTATTGCCAACCACAGCCTGTTGCGGCAGCCTGAGGGCAAGGACAGTGAACCAGCCATGCGGGAGATCAATACACTCCTGCAAGACGGCCGCGAGAAAGAATCCCCCGGTAGCAAGCGCCTGAAGGACATTGTGCTTTAACTAGCCTGCACATGCACATAGAGCGCACATGCCATTCCCAGTATGCGTGTGTATGGGTGTTCGGAAGTGTCATGCAGCTTGAACTAGAAACAGCAACACGCACCTACAGCACAGCATACTTTTATTAGTATGCTAGACTGGAAATGTGTCTGCGATCCTCCGGCCGTCGCCGTGGCTTTTGTAGTAAAAGCAGTTCATGTTGTCCGTTTTTGCTGTTTTTTTCTGTTTGCAGTATGGCAATGAGTGGACAAGCTGGTTACCACCAGTTACCAGGCTGGTTACTGCTGCGTGGCATGCCAAACCCTGCCCTCACTAGCTTTTTTTTTTTGTTTGTTTGTTTGTAACCCATAAAGGAGAAAGACCTTTTTTGCCACACCAGTGGTGCCACCTGAGTACAGTCATTGCCTTTAAGACTTATAACAGACTGCTTTCTGATATTGCCTTCTGCGATGTGCAGGCCACTTCGGCTGCCAGCGATCCAAATGCTCCCGAAGAGAGCGGTTTCGATTTTTTCCCCATAGAGAACTTTCCCACGTGCTGCACTGGCCAGCCCAGCTTAACCCGACATCGGCAGCACAGGAGTGTGCAGGAGCACTCCCTGGACCTTTCGTTTCTGCAGCTCTTCAGTCATCTAATAAGACAACCCTCGTCTGTTTCCCTCAAGACATTCCAGTGTTCTACAAACGTACATAAAGTAAAAACTGTGAGGTTGTTGCAGAACTTATTTGTTACTGATGGAGCTAAATTTGTCACTGATGGAGCTAAAAGAACTCTTGCTCAAGTCCTCTGAACTGGAATAGGGTGAAATAGATCCTTCCGACTTCAACCCAGATATAAATATATATTAAAAAACAGACTCATTGCTTTTGAAATCTCCTGTGCCCATTCTTGATTGTAGCCAGTGGAGCACAGTTTACTAGAACTTTGTGCTCTGGTCTTGTACTTTTTTGGATTTTGACTATGGGGCTAGGATAGAAGGGGTCGTCACTTACGTCTTGCTATGTGAAACTCTGTATAGGGTTTACTATTATCATTTTTAATAACCTGTTGTTATGTGACAATCCCTTTAATGTTTTGTTGCAAGAGTAAAAACACAAAAAAATAAACATTGGTGTTCAACTAAAGCTACAGTAGCGTTTGTTACACAAACACAAAAAGGAAAAAAAACATATGCCAAAATATATTTTATAAATAATTTAAAAATGTACAATGAGAATATTTAATGCTGTGTAGTTATTTTATCAGTAAGTTATACTTGAATTAACTGGCATTTGTTTCCTGTTATTTGATTTGATTCAAATTTTTATTTTGCTTTTTTATCGACAATGGTTGTTTTCTGTTTTCAACTGATCTTGGATTTTACGTTCACTGTGTTACCCCTGGCAACTGTTGATTGCAGTCCTTGTTGTAAAAGAGTTTCTTATTGGTCAGTTCTTGTGCCATCAAGTTTCTGTGTGGGCAAAAAGAGAAAAAAGGCAAAAAAAAAAAAAGCAATTTCAGCACCAACAGTAGTGTGTCAGTACAATGAGCTTAGAGTGAGATAGCAAAAGAAAACATAAAATGGAAAAAAAGAATCAAGGCAAATATTACACGTTCAAGATGAGAGGTTGTTGCTTGATCTTAATATTTAAGTAAGGCTGAAGGTCACACTAGCTTTTGAAGCAACTGAAGGTGGTTCCACCCATTTGTGAAGAGCTGATTGAGGCTCTCGGTATGATTCATGGATTAAAGCTTCATATAAATCTTTTTCCAAATCAACATGAACAGCATTCATAAAAGTCGTGACTAGCCTAGTGATGTAAGTTCATATGTCACAGACAGGACTACACAGATTTGGTGGAATCACCAGAATGAAGGACAGAGGGTCTTGAGAAACACTTTGCAAAATCAGTGCCCCATCACGGGACATCTGACTGCTTCACAATACATGTTTTAATAATGTGGAAAGTACGAATGGTTGAAAAAGCTAAAATGCAAACAACAAATATAGACCTTGTAGTTGAATGTTTTTTGCTGGTCTCACCAACAGCTTCTGGCAACATGAAAAACGGAATTATCACTGAATGTATACTGCAGCTTATTATTAAACTATTAAATGTTCTCCATCTTGTCTCCTTGTCTGATTGTATCAGTGCCGCATGTTTTCGTCACACTCTTTTTAATTTGCCATCAAATGGCTCATAATGGAATAGATCCGCTTTGACGGAAAAGGGAGAGAGTGAATGTGCATTGTTGGAAAGTAATGAGCATGACCAGAGCTCGGCATATTGCAATTATCCTTTCTTAAATGATCTTTTGTCTTGCCATAATTCATTAAAAGCTATAATGTGATCTGAATATCTACTGAAAACTTTCGCGAAAATGATATGATAATACGCATGGCAACGACTATTATGGCTATCAGGTTAAAATGAAAATGTGCCGTTCTGCTGAAGCCCTGTTTGAAAGTTGCCATTAAGATTCTGCATAGGCACTGGGGGTCCTCTCTCATTACCACAGATCTGTGACATCATTGTTAGTAATCCAGATTCTCTCATTTTAAGAATAAAAACAGAAGCAGGCAGTAAATACACTAAATGCTGCCAAAAGAAAACTAAAATTTGGGACCTATCCAGTTGAGGAGTGTCTATTTCAAGCGGCTGGGTTTTTTAATTAGCAAAAGTGGATGATCCATGCCATTATTGTCAAATACATTATTCCTTGAATCCTCACCCAGTGAAACGTGATGCTACAGATCTGTCAAAACAGATTCCAATCACAAGACTCTCAGCAGAGGAAGCTGTAGTGAAATGGGCTATGAATAACCAGTGGCTTTCCACTGTTAGGGTACTGTGGTATTCTACAGAGTAAAGTTATTTGTTATTACTACATCCTGTTTGGTGTGTAGGGCTAATGAAGCTTCTGTGTGCAGTGGCCTTCGCATGTTGCTGGTTATTTCTGTTTTCTTTACTAAGTGGCCATCAAGATGGTACAAAATCAAATGCTCCTTTGACATTTTCATTCAATAGACAACTCAAACCTATTCCAGCCGTCCTTAAGTGGAAGACCACTGCACAAGTAAGAAAATGTAGAGAGCGTAGAGAAGGAGCCATGCTGTGAAGAAAAAGAGAGAACACTCAGCAGGAAAGATAAGCAGCTGTCACACAGCTGCCCTCTGTGATGGGCTAAGGGGACTGTTCTATTTCTCTGATTAATTTCCCTTTGTGTTCAGCCCATGGTTGGGCAAACATGAGAGTTGGTCTTAATGAGTATGCTCAAACGTAATTAATAATGCAATATTATTAATAATTTCAATCTCATAGGAAGATCTAATTGCTGCTGGCCAGGCTGCTAGCCAGTCCACAGTAGCAGCAGTGCTAGTGACTCATGTTGCTATACTGGTGTTCGTACCTGGGGCTACTTCGAACATAGTGTTCTAAACCTCAGGCTCTTCAAGGTCAAGGCATGGCACTTCAAAGAAGCTTCTTTAGCCCTGCACACCAAAAGGGATGCAGTAATAACAAATAAGTTCACTCTTCCCTTTTCTATTAAGTGTGGTCGTAGCCGTGGTGGTCTACATTCCTTTTGGAGCCATCTGAAGTATAAGGAATGCCCCAATGAGACTTGTCCCCTAATGTTTAATTACTCCTGATTCCCCAGTGGTCAGGGTGAATTCCTCCCATTAAACAGAATTTATATCAAAGGTTACCGGGACACGCGTCCTATTAACGTCCTATTAATGTTCCAATTATCATTTTGCAAAATGGTGGATGGAGAATCAGAGAACAATTAAAGTGATTTATTTCTGACCCAGACATGCAAAGAAAAGAGCTGCGGGAGCAGGGAGCGCAGAGTAAGGGGGTTGGTGTGCAGAGACCCGCAATACAAAACTGTTTGTACCTTGTCCCTTTGAGTAGTTCTCCCTCCCCTCAATCAGTTCCAGCCATCTCTATTCCTGCATTGACCTCATTCTATCAAAAGGCCTGCAGCTGCTCCTGCTGAGGGAGAGGGCTCATTGTGACCTGCTATTCATGTAGGCCAACCTCTGGGACCAGTTTGGGATCCTATGCTCACCAAGCAAAGACTGCAAGCAAACAGAATAAGCTTGACCATAACGAGACTGGAGAACACTCATAATGCTTTTCTAAACTGCTGCAGAAAAGTAGCAATTAATGTAAAATAAAAGCTGCACTTCACCAAATCCAGCAACAACACAGATTCCAAACTGGGTACAGTCAAGTTACTTCATACAAAAAAAAATGGATCATTTTTTTGGCTGTTCTAGTGCATGCTTTTTCCAAACCAACTGTTGTGCGTGGCAAAACAGACATATTAGCCTTTTAATGGTGGCCATTAGGCACCATCTTTGTCTGCTGATATTGGGCCACAACCCAGTCACCCTGCTATTTGTTTTCATGGACATCCTTCCTTGAGGCAGGACGTAAATTTTGGGGCTAATGTCCTTTTTTACACCCCTAATTCTGTCACTAATTGCAAAACACATCATGACATAGAGATGCAAATGAGAGGCTGAGCTACAGTGCGGCGGGTGTTGCACGCTGCTCCCCTTTAATTCCACAGCCTGATCTCAGCTGGAGCCTGAGTAGCATACTGGAGTTCAGCATAGCAACTAGCTACGGAACGGGAGGCGAAAGACAATTGCCAATGCGTTCCATACACTGGCTGTTTCCTGGCAACTCTGACCTCTCAGAAAGATGACCAGATTAAAAGCCAGTTTGAATGTTTTAATATCATCTTGTTTAGTGCCATCGATTTAGAGGTGACTGTATTGTGAGGACATGACAAGACATGACTTGCTGCATCCTGATTTCTTTTGCAGTGTGGAATTTCTGTTAGCATGGTTTACCATGACAACATGGCCATTTGGATTGCTTGGAACAGTGTGTGAGAAACATCCCTTTTTCTACAACTTACTGATACTTACTGATCTTACAAACTACACACAATTATCCATGTCACCTCTATGTGCTGCCTACTATGCATATCTCACAATAAGGATAGAAAGTTACAAAGTACATGTACATATTTTCTAGTATCTGTTTGGAAAAGTATGTCTATCACTCCTCTACAATCTACTTTTATGATGGTTGTCATTACTAAATATCAGAAATGTGAAACATCACATTCTGGTGATGTATTTTAATGATGGCATGAATGTTTTTTTGGGCACAGGTTGCATCACTACTAGCATGTGATTATAGAAAACCAGATCCAAAAGGGTTTGCTTGCATGTTGGATATGGAGAGGCAAGTCCAAAAGGTTATGCGGGAAAAAAATCCATTGCCTTGCACAAAAAAGAAAGATACAAAAAGATATCAATGGCAATGAATGGTCCTAGCTCAAAGTTAAAAAAACAACACTGGCTACACTACCTGGACATGACCGAAAGAGGAAGCTGTCACCAGATTCCTGAGGAGGCAGGTGGTAATAAATACTGGAGTGACTGCAAAAGATATGCAGCAACATTTGGCGGCAGCGGGATGAAGCACCAAGGTTTCGTTTTCCACAATGCTGAAGGTCTCCATCCCAAACTTTAAGATTTCAATTATTCAACAGCCGGAAAAGCACAAAAAAATTTGCTCCAATACGCTAAAAACCAGATAAACAGGGAAGTTTGGGGATTCTGTTCTGTGAAGCGATAAAACAAACCTGGAGCTTTTCGAGCGTATACTGTAAATCAGTTGTATATCTGGTGGAGAAAGAATGTATCTACAGTTAAGCTTGGTGATGGGTCTGGGGCTACTGTGACTCCTCTGGAGACTGCAGCATGTGGAGGGCAAGATTTATTCAATCAAGTTTCAGGAAATCCTAGGAGAAAACGTCATGCCCTCTGTGAGGAAGCAGAAGGCTGGGCAACATTGGACCTGTCAACAGGACAATGGTCCCGAGCATACCTCTGTATCCACCAAGGCTTGGAACTTCTGGAAAATTTTGGAGCTGTTGTTACAATCACCTGACTTGAACCCCATAAAAAACCTCTGGTGGGATTTGAAGAAGGTGGTTGCAGCATACAACTGAAAAATATTAGTGAACTGGGGGCGATTGCCAATGAGGAATAGGCTCTATGATTCCTCAGAATGCTGCCAAAAGCTGATATCTGGCTATGCACACGTTTGCAGCAGGTCATAACAGCAAAAGGCTGCTCTCCTGAGGACCAGGGATGCTTTAACTTGCTCGTGGGCCTGGGGGCTACATGCGGTCAAGGGCCCTATTTGTCTAATTACACACACAAAGCATTAAACTGTTGTGATTTAATGAAAGTGCACACATTGCCTTTGCCAGTCAGTAACTGAACAGAGGGCTAAAATCTCTGTTCCACCTTCACAACGTCCACCTTTACAAGGCTAAAATTGACTTTTTACTTGAATTTCTTGTTCCACCTTAGTAGTCAGTTACATTCTAGCACAATTAATAGAGGAATTAGAATTAAAATTCCATCCAAAATTCCAAATGTGTCGGAATGCCAAAAGCAGCCTTCAAAAAGCTATATTCCACGCTGTATTATAAACCATCTATGGGGCTAATTTTTACCAGTCACTGTTGAGGACAACCACCATTGTGTTATGCAGGGTGGGCATACTGGTGAAGTGCAGGCTTTTGAGCAAAGCACTGGTTGTAAGTCCAATAGCAGTGAAGTGTAAACGCACTGCAGGGATTCCCACAGATTCTGTAACAGATTTCCATAATACAAACTGAATACTGTAGTGAGCTAATAATGTTTAGTTCTAAATAATAAACAATATTGAATTGTGAGGGTTTTTTTTTCATACCTATAGGTCTGTGGGATGCAATGTTGCTTTGCAGTATACTGCATAACAACAATAAGTTCCTGTCACTGGGCACAGAATTTCGTTCTCAGTGCATTCAATTGTTTGCAGCAACTTCAACTTCTTCTAACATGATGCTGATGTTTTATACGTCTTCTCAGAACTTTTGACAGTATGTCTTCTTTGACCTTCCTTTCTTTAGCTTTCCACTTGGATAAATCTAATACATGGCGCCCTTCAGGTGAAGGTGGTCTGGCAGGTGTAAAAGTCAACCAGTTGAAACTTGTGATCTGCAACAATATCTTATAATGTTTGCAAGCTGTTTCTCTATACAATGCTTTTATTATGTAATTGGACGGGAAAAAAATCCACTAGAAAACAGAAATAATGTACATACCACTTATAATTTATTTAATATAGATTTTTAATACTAATATAGATATTATTCATATATACATTAAAATACATTATATGTTTATCTGTATAAACATTATAAAAATAAAGATTGGCTGCTGTTATTGTCACAACTACTCGGGATTATATTGCCAAAGTACGTAAATATATACACATGTCTTATGAGTGGCTATTTTATACATTCACACATTGTCACTTTTCTGACTACTTAGCTCCTACATTTCTCTACACTGAAGAACAGGAATGGAATGCCAGGCAGATAATGGCCTCTCCTACAGATCCACACTTTTAGGCAAGGCCATTATCGTCACTGCGGGAGAGTAATCGGATCGACCTAAAGCCAGCACAGAGCCAGTCTGCATGCAGTCACACAGTCTATCTGCATGGGGTGAGGGAAGGCCTGGAGTGCACAGTAGGCCTGTGCTAGAGAGCCGCTCTACTGGAAAGTTAGACTCATTTGAAAGTGAAGAACGTTGGGAATTTCGATATTAAAATAAATGAGAATACAAATCTAAAGCCTTAAGAGGTTCAGGTAATACTTTCTGTGATCTATTGTCTGATTCACATCAGCAGATAAGTGGCCTTGGTTTTGCAAAGTTCCTCAATGACACTGAGCAAGGTGAAAATGAAAATATTTCAGAAAGAGATTTTATTTGTAATAGGCAATAAAAAAAGTAGAGAACATTTTAATGGCAATTTTATTAATTATAAAAAGCCATAATGCATTTTTAAAATAAAATGTTAAATTACTTATTTTCTTTTTCATCCATTTTGTTGCACGTTTTTTTCCATTGCTCTGCTGAAAAAAGCAGTCATGAATCTTAGCTGTTTTACATGAACAAGTGTAGCTCTGTAATAAACACAGTTTCAATTGAATCTGTCAAATGTTGGTTGGGGTTATTGTCTAAAGGTAAAATGCAGTTACACAGTTACTGGCTATCTTAACATCACACATCTAACTCTGCATATTATATCAAATGTGTTTTTAGGTATAAAATTGCTAAAAGGTATCAAGAAATGTAATTTTTGTTTAATTTTGTTGGCAAAAAAAAAATAAGACAAGCAAATAATGACACAATGAATAATATAATATTGACAAGGCATATTACAACAATATTAAGACAGCAGTGCAATACAACAACATTAAGCTCCAAAAGGAACTAACAAATTCAAGTTACAAGGCATAAAACAACTTAGTCACAAGGTCTAACACAAAACTGAGACACAACAAAGTCTAATACAACAATCCTAAGTCATAATAAGAAATAACACTTTATTTTAAGTGGTCATTTGTAGATGGTTCTTAACATAGTATAAGTGAAGTATGTAAATGCTATGCATGTATGTAAAAGTACATTTTGTGAAGTCCTGTTGATAGACTACATGATATATGTATATTACATGAATTTAATTGTTATTCCTTTAAGAAAAAAAGTAACCTCACCAAACATCACCCTGACCCTAATGCTAACCCTAACCTCAACCCAAAATCTAATCCTAACTATAACATTTCTGGGGTCAGATTACTGGAATGTAGTCTAATATTAAATTCAGTAGATTATAATCCTCTATTTAAAGGATCTATACTCTACTGTATCTATTCAAGAGCTTCATTGCTGCTACATCATCAATCAGTTTTTATTGTAACCATAGTACTTAAAATTGGTTTGTGTTTCCAATGTACTCAGACTTAGCATTGGTGCACAACAACCTTCTGTTTCATCTGTTTCATTCCTCCTAATAAAATAAACACTTCACAGGCTTACACATGTGTGTCAGAAGAAAATTAAAATACTGATACCTGGTACTAAACATCTGAGAGGAATGCCATATGACAATCTAGGTTATTTAGCTTTGTATACCAAATCTGAAGTATAAGTCTTGAGTGTTATCTGTTTTATCTTACATGTAAACACAATCACACAGTGTTTTTTTTTCTTTTGAGAAATACTGAAAACCCTTTTCTGTCAGAATTGATTAATTTAATGCTCCTCTCGCTCCAGTTTTTAGAGAACTCCACTGGCTTTTATCTTTTAGGATAGATTTTAAAGAATGTCTGTCTGTTTATGTCCCAATACATGATCTTAGATCTGCATATCGTCGCTGTCCAAAGAAAAACGGGTATCTCCAAAATGGCAACTTTACAGGAGAGGCCAAAAACCTCATTTAATTTGAATGGAAGTCAAAGGAACCAGACGTCTTTCCAAGCAGTTTTGGACCATTTCTGTCGGTCCATTCTTTACAAAATTCACAGCCAGTGTAAACAGCAGCTCATGTGATCCAATAAGGCATAAATTAAAAATCAACAAAAATGGAGATACATGTTTTTCTTTGGACAGTGACGATATACTGGTCTGATGCAGCTACCTTACAGAAAACCTGAAGGTTCATGCACTTGTAAGAAACATAAAATATATATACATATACATGTACAAGTGTGCATGGACCTTTAGGTTTTCTGTAAGGTATCTTACACATACATATCTGTATGAGACGAGACACTAGTAATTTATTCATCTACTATACTGCTTATTCTCATCTTTCTGGTCCAAGGGGGGTCGCTGGATCCAAATGCTCATTGGGTAGAAGGCAGGAAAAATCCAGGACAGGCCAGCAGTTCTTTGCAGGACAGAAATGGGGAGAAAGGACCCCCAACATTACAAAGTAGATAAAACAATTAAATAACCTATTTTTTTAAAAGAAAAAGAAGTGCCACAATGCAACAAAATAGAGACATAGAAATGCAGAATCGCTTTATATAAATCTCAAGAGAAAATAAATATAGCAGAGAAAGGGTCTCCAGCTGCCCAGGCACATCATTAAATGGATCATCACTCTAGGGATTTTCATTTTGTTTATATATGAGCAGGAGTTGGGCTTGATCATTGCCATCAGTCACAAGGTCGATTAGTCCTTCTATTTCACACTTACAATTATATATTTGTCACACATGCACACACACCCTCACACCCAAGCACACAGTGTCCTCTTTATATAGTCTTAACTCTACAACCCTAATCAGCCGCTGTGAATGAAAATTACAAACAGTGTAGTGCGCTTAGTGCTGGTTGTCTAGATTGTCAGTGACACTCTGGGGGAAGTCCCAGGGCGGTAATTAGACTGAAACCAGACAGATGATATCATAACTAGGTCGGATTCTCTGATATGTCTTGTCCTGCTGGCGTGTCTCTGAGGCCTCTTTGTTTAGAGAATGTTTTTGAGGGGGACAAGACTTGAGTCGCTCATCGCCTATAGCAATCAAGTTCTGACCCCTGACACCCCACTCAGACCAGGCTGAGACAGGATGCGGGCTGAGCTGCTGGAAAACAACGGCCATTGACCTCCTTCTTGGGGAATAAAAGAGCTGATACCAAAGGCTAGAAATTAAAGACCATGGCCTTTTAAAGCCTCCATTATCCTCCACTCCAATCGGGGCAATGAATCTCTCTCATTCGCCTGGTGGACATGCATTATTGGAGGGTTGATTAGTTGACCCAAACCTTCTGCCTGCCAATGATTTACTCCCCTCCTGCTTCTACATGCTTCCAAATAAGCAGCAAAAGAAAAAGAGGCAGAATGAGCACAAAAACTAAATTAGTTCTCAGAGGGAGGGAGTAGGTGGCAGACATGTCTGATTATCACACATGCACAGCCACAGAGCACCTTACAGGAGTGCAAGAGCACCTCAGGCTTTTTTATCAGCAGAGATCGAATGATCCCCTGAGATCCCTATCGGCATTCACTCTCCAAATCAAAGCTTTTATGTTCATTTCCTCCCCATGCTTACAGCCTTTTATATGAAATCCAAAAAGAGATGATAACAGGGACAAGAAAAATAATTGGGGTCATTCTTCACAAGAAGGATTGCAGAGACCATACATTTTCAGCTCCAATCACACAACCATGTCATTTAATGTGTCCGTTCATATAGTCCTGCCATTCGCTCTGGAACGTGAAGACAGAAGACTATAAAATATGCAGCACCTCTGTGTTGTGTTTTCATCCCTCTTTCTGGAATATCCTGTTATTCTTTTCTTGTTTCACTACAGATTTCATTTATATATATACACATTTAAATCTCCTCTTGATGTGGCTCTGCTGGATAAGCAAAAATGTGATGCCCTTGTAAATATCGCTCATCCTAACTTAATAATCACATATGCGCACACTGAACCATTATGCGAGTTAATTGTCAGGTTCTATTCTGGTGTAAATGTACTCTGGTATCCATTTTTTCTCTCCTCTCTGAGCAAATGAGTCATTATGGCAGCAAGGACTGGTATTAATAGCTCTCCTCTTTGGGTTCGAGTGAAAGGTCTGGTCTGGTTTCAGACAAGGTTTATTACACATCTGTGTACCACAGTGCATGTACCAAAGCCAACATAATTCACACTGTACTGCAATGCTCCTCGTTAATTACCACACTCATTATTAGTGGAGTCTTCACTTGGTCCAAGGTTAGGACGAACCCAGGGTGATGCTCATATTGTGGGTAGGACGAGTGACGCTGGATAGGTTCTGCTGGAGCATGCATTCTAACTGAATGCAGTTTATATAAGTAATTCGGTGTTGTTCAGAGAAATATATTACAATATCTGCAAAATATTTTGAAAATGCATGCAAATATATATATAATTTGGATTATATGTTATTAATTGCAACAACAATGAACAAAAACAACAACAATGGCAATATCAACAACAGCAAAAATAATAATAATCACCATCATTATTATCTTAATTTTTCTGACTGATTGTGATTTCTTACAGCCAATGACCAATAGCAGATTTTTCTCTTTATATATATTTTTTTTTTTTGCATTTTTTGTATTTGTAATTTTTTTTCAGCATTATTGGTAAATACTATTTAAAAGGCCATTTTTAAGAATACTTGAAGCTTACACTATGTGGGCTAAATGAGCACATAAAACATATTAGGACATTTTTCAGTGGTTTCAGCTTAAATAATGTTGTTTGTTCATTAATAAGCCCTTTTCTGGCTTACGCTATTTACAGCTGCCAAAACCTAAAAACAATCTGTAAAATCTTACCTTGCTTTCTGATTGTAAATTTGAGATTTAATTTGAGATGTAATTTGAGAAAACTGGAAATAAAAAAGTTCCTTAGGGTCAATTTGGAAGTGTTCGAATTTCAGAATATATATCATTAGTGACTCCTCAAGTAAATAGAATTGGTGAATGGATTGCAGAGCTTGAAGGGTGAACATATGACCTAAGACACATACTGTCGTATTATTAGATATCTGGAGGAGAGTGAGCTCCCTGCTTTATCCCTATCATAATATCTTCCAGCAGTCTTCATGGTAAATGGAAGAGAGGTTTCTTGTGAAATACAACTACCCCTCGCTTCCCACTCCTAAAGTGTATCCAGTAAAGATGGACACTCTGAAAGAAAAATCCATTAGTACAAAAGGTACCATGCTGCCAATAAAAACAGAAAGAAAGAAAGAAAGAAAGAAAGAATTCTCTGATTTAAGCCATTGAAGAATGAAACATTGGCTGGGGCAGTCAAACATCTCATGTTATGTCCAGTTTGTTTTCTAATTAATTTTGTGGTTCCATCTTCAGTTGTGACTACTATGGCTTTTACGGCAGCCTGGCTTTGCTTCTGGTCCAAACAAAAGAGCTGGCATTGGTGCGAAACTGGTTGCTTTGTTGATCAACCAAAGTTATTGCGTGTTGGTCTCTGATAAAATGCAAAACATTACTGATGTTGCTAAATAAAACAAAACCCTGAAATTGCTGTGGCCTGAACTGCCAAACCAGGAACACAAACCAATTTCAACCAACACCAACCAAAACACTTTGATTAGGTTTCTGTATCTACATGGCAGTGAGTCACACTTATTTATTTCTGCTGATGAGAGAGAGACTAAGATTAAACCTCATCTTGGCTTTATAGTTACTTAAAACCTTACTTGGATACAAAATAAAGACAAAATCTATGTAAAGGAAAAATCTATGACATCTTCTTTCAGGGCTTGCTCTTACGTGGCATGCACTTCAATAAAACAGTCCTAGAACTGCAGGTCATTCAATCAGGAGCTGACATGCTGCTCCATCTGCGGACTCACAATCCTTTTCACAGGAACAGGCTATGTAGAATTTCATTACTGATGAACTCCCAATCAAGCAGCCATGTAGGCTTGTTTTAAAAAGAAGCAATTAAAGCATGTCACTTAAAAGACATGTGAATTGATGGAGGGAATAGAAGGATTGCTTAAATTACTCACAAAACAGTTATTAGTGTGCTTAATAGTAGACGCATGGCTTGACATACCAACACTTTATGAAATCATTGCAAACCAGGTCTTGTACCACAAGGGGGGCTCGATTTTTAATGTCTTGCCTCAAGGTACAATCAAGCATTAGCCCAACGTCAATTCAAATCATAACAGTCTAACAGTTATTAAGAACTGTAAAACAGGCTTAATGTAAATGTACCTAGTCCATAAGCATTGCTAGCATTAGCTTTTTGGGGTTAGCAGAGGCCGAGGTTCCTATGGTTACATGTACAAATCTGGAATAGAAACGTATATATGTATATATATGTACAAACAGCAGTGAAACTCGGAATAAGTAAAGGAGCACAGCTGCTTTATGAAACTGCACTGCCATAATATACAAATTCATAACCAGATGTATCTTGCATGAATATCCTATATCATCCAAACAGTAATAGGCGCATGGAATGAGATAACTAGGACCGGGCAGAATAATTTGAATACACAATTTTGGGATTCAAAGAATGAAAATTATTACTGAAAGCTGGAGTGAGATGCTGTCTACTATGAACTTGTGCTTTTAGAATGGCATCATGTAGTAACGGTACTGACTACTTAAATATTCTTACTATAAACTATAATCTAATAAATATTTGTAATAAATATTATAAATAGATTTAACTGATACATTAACATTCAAAATATTTGGATTTTAAAAAGCAAACAAAGATGAAAACTACTGAAAATACACACACATTCACACACCTATGTATGTCACACCTTGCAGATGATTTTATAGAAAGAGCGTTACAGTATATCAAAAATATGAGCTGCTAATTTAATCTAAAATCTAGTGGAGTAATTAACCGTGTTAAATATTGCATGCAACTCATTTGCAACTATGTGCATGAAAGTTTCTCCACTTAAAGTCAGCCAGAGTGCTTTAGAACACATCAGACCACATAGAACACTCCTGACAAAGAACTGGAGAACTTAATTATAATTGCTTTAAATCAGAGATTTTAAAGCAATGCTCAGGTTTAGACTACACAAGTGTAATAACATAACCCAGTGATATATATCAGTCATATTTTGTAAATGAAAACTGAATATTTAGATAAAAAAAGAAACACTAATCTAAAATTAATAAACACATTTGAAGTTTGAATTGTCATTATAAAATGTATTTTTAATGGTTAAATATAATGTCTAAAAGAAGAACCTCCTGAACTGAAGTACCTAAAATCTCTGTTAAGAGATTTTTTTAATGATTCTTTTTTACTATCTTCTTCTGTTCCTCTTCGACTGGACTTAGCGTACCTTGTTGCTGTGCTTAGCTACTGTATTGGTCATTGAAACCCATTTGACTATTAGCTTTGTGCGCATCAAGCCATGTTCTTTGTTCACGCTATCATGATGGCAGAGCTGAAGGACTTATATCAAGCAATGAATAGTCAAGGCCGACTTCTCGGTTAACATAATCAATTGTTTGATTCCCTAACTGGCTCTGTCGGTAGCTTAGCACAACAGCAAACAGAGCAGCATGCTCAGTTATTCCATGAATGCTATCGATAATTTGTTTGTGTGCCATGTGACTTGAGAGGTTAAAGAGTATGAAAATAAGTGTAATTTTTATAGGAAACTCAAGTGATGAAAGAAGATACAGCAGGGTTAGACTGATAAGTGTTATCAGTATAATATGTAATCATACATTTTGTGTCAACAGTTAAATCTTACTGTTTGTCTTCATGATTGTAACAAAGGCCCAACAATGCCTCCACTTTCTACAAAGGCTGAGGAGAGTCAACTTCTATAGATCCACCATGAAGAGCATCCTGACAATATATATGTATATATATATATATATATATATATGCACACATATATTCTTGTAACTGCACTGGAAAAGAAGCCTGACTGTGTTTTGTTATACTGTTCAACCCTGCATTGGTATGATGACAATAAAGTTGAATTGAATTGAAATTGTAAAACATTAATATATTTAATATTTATTATATAACGAATGTTTTAAAAATGCAGTCATGTGTGTCAGGTCTACAAATTTAGGTGTTGATTCTAGCATGGTTGTGTAAGAAATATCAAAACCATAGGATTTCTATCAGATGATTTTTACCTTTTTTTACCTACTGTAGTGGTTTTAGTTTCCGCTGAATGGCAGCATCACAAGTTGGGTAGTTTTAAGCTAGAATGGCAAAAGAAAGCCTTAATAACTCCAACCTATCAAAGATAAAGTTGAATACAAGCCAGTAAAGTATCACTAATCTCTGAGTAAGAGCCACATTCAATGTGGTCAGCTGTAACAGGCTGAAAAACTTGCTAAATTAAGTTTTCCTTTATTATCAGAATACAGATTTATGTGAGGCTCTGTGGAACAACCTGCTTACTTTTTTCTTGTAGTCCAATAGATTAGTGATTAATACTGCACTACGACCTCTAACACTTCCTGACTTTCTGTTCAACTTTTGATATAAGCACATGCCATTCTTTAAATCAAATCATCTTAACTATTCAGATCCAACTGAAGGCTTCAAAATTCATAAAAAGTGGTATACACATTCATATAAAATACACTCACTAACACACTAACACACTCAATACATCTCACAAAATTAGGTACACCCCTCACATTTTTGTAAATATTGTATTATACCTTTTCATGGGACATCACTGAAGATATGACACTTTGAGTGTAAATGAGTCAGTGTACAGCTCTGTAAATTTGCTGTGCCCTCAAAATAACTCAACATACAGACATTAATATCCAAACCTTTGGCAACAAAAGTGAGTACACTCCTAAGTAAAAATGACCAAATTGTACCCAAAGTGTAAATATTTTGTGTGGCCACCATTATTTTCCAAAAAAGACTGCCCTAAGTCTCTTGGGCATGGAGTTCACAGGTTTCACTGGAATCCTGGAATCCTCTTCCACTCCTTCATGATGACATGCTTGGCCAGTCCAGCACGTGTTTGGGGTCGTTACCATGTTGGAATATTGCCCTGCGGCCCAGTTTCCGAAGAGAGAGGATCGTGCTCTGCTTCAGTACATGTTGGCATTCATGGTTCCCTCAATGAACTGTAGCTCCCCACAGCCCCAAACCATGCAGCCCCAAACCATGACACTCCCACCACCAAGATTGACTGTAGGAAAGACACACTTGTCTTTGTACTCCTCACCTGGTAGCTGCCACACACACTTGCCACCATCTGAACCAAATAAGTTTATCTTGGTCTCATTAGACCACAGGACATGGTTCCAGTAATCCATGTCCTTAGTCTGCTTGTCTTCAGCAACTGTTTGAGAGCTTTCTTGTGCATCATCTTTAAAAGAGGCTTCCTTCTGGGACGACCACTTTGATACAGTGTCTGGCGTATGGTCTGAGCACTGGCACGCTGACCCACCACCCCTTAACCTTTGCAGCAATGCTGGCAGCACTCCTACGTCAAAAGACAATCTCTGGATATGACACTGAGCACATGCACTCAACACCGACCATGGCGAGGCCTGTTCTGAGTGGAACCTGTCCTGTTAAACCGCTGTATGGTTTTGGCCACCGTGCTGCAGCTCAGTTTCAGGGTGTTGGCAATATTCTTACAGCCTAGGCCATCTTTATGTAGAACAACACTTCTTTTTTCAGATCCTCAGAGAGTTCTTTGCCATGAGGTGCCATGTTGAACTTCCAGTGATTAGTATGAGAGTGTGTGAGAGAGATAACACCAAATTTAACACACCTGTTAAAAGACATGTCCCATGAAAAGATACAAGTATTTACAAAAATGTGAGGGGTGTACTCACTTTTGTGAGATACTGTATATATTGTCACTGTCCAAGGAAAAACATGTTTCTCAATTTTGTTGCATTTAACTTTGTATGCATCATTTGCATACCAAAGGGCAGCAGCCATTTACATTTTGTGAAAATTTTATGATGGACCAACAGAAATTGCTTGCAAAAGTCACATTCCATCGACTTACTGTAAAATTCAACTAGATATTTGCCCTTCCATGTAAATGTGCCATTTTGCAGAATGTTTTTCTGTGGACAGCAACAATTTGCATGTGGAAATGTAATAAGAGCAGTTAATGTAATCTATCCCATTTCCCCATGACTTCCATGTAGCCTACTGTTGGTCTGGTTAGGACCATCTGGGGCATAACTGCATCTGTTACATTTGCCTGTTTCTCAGTTTAGACACATTACAGATAGCTTAAGTTCAAAGTCAAGCCTGTTCAATAGGAATAGAGCTGAGGAACATTTCTATTTTTTATTCCATATTTACCTACTCAATTTCAGACTTAATTTACATTTGTTTTTAATAATTTATCCAAGTTTTGTGACATACCCCTTTGATTTCATCTCACCTGATTCATAAATAAAGTACTTTTTACCTTTGCCTCCAGCAGAAAGGCCATTCATTAAGGTAAACACCCTCAAATTAGAGCTGGCATTCTACCCTTGAACCTCACAGTTAACATATAATTTGAAAAAGAAATTGTGGCATACAGAACCAGCAAAAATTGTCTCACTGTCAGGTTACCTACAACCTGTACTGCATATGCATAGTATATAGTTTATTCATTATTATGTAATCTGTAGTATCTCACTTTAAGCAAATGCTATGGCCTGTGGATTATACTAATAGACTCTTATGTCCACATCTAAAGCAGAAGTGAACTGAATAAGAAGAACAAAAGGTTTCACTGATTTTGTCACATTTCTACATAATTCAAACATTAAAGGGTAAACAAAGCAATTCTGGGTGATAAGTCAGACTTGTGACGTATGCAAAATGAGAATGAATGAGACGTCCAAAGGAGGCTCATACGAAGGTACGCTATGAAATCATTGCTCGATTAGGTTTAGCCATGTTTGTTTTAATGCAGGTCATTGTAAGGCCAAATTGTACATTACGTTACAAAAACATGTGTTGCATTGCTGGTCACTTTGCATAGTAACTGAAATGGCCATATTTCCTGTAAAGCACTGTAAAGGACTGTAAAAGACAAGACAGATGCTCCGCTGTTCAGAAAGAGCTCAAAGGGGCATGGAATGCAAAGTAACACCTGCCTGCTCCTCGTCTTTGTTGTTATTACTACTGTTTGAGTTGCTGATACTTGGTTTGAGACGTGGTTTGTGTATCATTACGTTATGTCATGTTATTTTGTGTGGGTTTAGTGTGTACCACCCTCCGGCTGTGTGTCGCTGCTTTTAATCTACCAGCTATGTCCCCCTTGATTAAGTGGCCTTCTGCTTTATCAGTAAAGAAGCATTCCTTTGAGCAGAAAAATGGTTCACCATCTGAATCGATGTCACATCATGTTAACATACTTAGTTCAAGGCAGCCAAGTTACTCATTTTTTCAAGTTAGCATGACAACAGTTCATGCTCAAAACAGCTTTTGTAATCTACAAATGAATTCCTGAGCATTTTAAGTATTAGCTTATATTTAAACATTTATCAATGCAAATAATATTTGTTTGCCTTACTTGTGGATTACATATTAGAAAATGAAAATACTGCCTCCCTAGAGATTAATATGTATTTGCTTATTTGGCCGTTTTTGGAGGATTCACGAGGACTGTACACTTGTAAATGACTGTTTTGATGGAGTGGCTGTCTATTATACATTGTGTCATGCTGACTGAATATTTATTCTCCAAAAGTTTAAATTCCCCATTAAGCTGATCTAATTGCACAATGCATTCAAATGTTCCAGACCTGAGCAGCAGCTAAAAAACTGCCATGTCCCACTACACTGGTGGTGTTTTGGGGGAAGCTTTCGCAACAGGAGCTCCTAATGAGCTTTCGCCTCTATTCAATCTCTATTCATGTGCCCAATCCAGGGTTTCCATGGAACAGTGTAGGACCATTAGAGAGAATTCTGGGGTGAGTTGAGCAGTGTGGCCACAGAGGGCCCTGTTTGCTCATGGGGGAGAAGCATCAGGAAAGTACATTTCACTGGTCTACTACAGGAAGCGATTAAGGAAAAGAGTTATTTCCCTGCTTGGCTGAAAAAAAGAGATGATCTGCTGGTAAAGGAAAAGTAAAAGGGCATGAAGTCACAGGGCCCTTAATGTAAAAGCATTGTATTCCACGGCCAAAGGCAACAGTCTGTTCCAACATTCCCTTGAAAATCTAGATGCAGTCATGTTTAAGAAGACAAAGAAGGGGAAGAAAAAAAAAAACACTGGACTGAGAAGAAGAGAATAGTTTGTGCCAGAGGATATGTCTTGCACACACAATCACAAAGCAGAGGCAGAACTTTTTTTCTTTTTCTTAAGCAGTTTTCAATAGCATCTTTCTTAAATGTAAACCTAAATAAAACCTCAGCAACAAAACATGCAGAAGTGTGTGAGATGGCAGTCTCTCCAGATGAGAGATCCTCTGGACTTGTGAAGACAGACATTCATTTTGACGCTGACTACAGTGCCTCCATACCAGTGCCTCCACCAAGACAATTCGGGACTCATCACTAAAAATGACCACCTGACCAAATGACAACCTGGCACAACAACATTGCAATCTTTGGTGCTGTGGTGCAAAGAGGAGTCGTCATAACGGTCTGCATGCATGTTGTCCTGCGTTTTCTCTCTCTGTGGTATATATCTCCAAGGTCTCCAAGATCCTTCATGCCGCAGGTGCATGAATTCTTCTATGCAGTGGCACCAAGACTGCAATGATATTATATGCACCACCCGTATGGCATGCAATACATCAACACCCTGCTTCCACAAAGCTATGATACAACTCCTACCAACAATGATGAGTATATAATAAAACTTTTATGTAGCTTTCACATTGCACTGCCCCGTGAATAGAGCTGGTGGTTAGGTTTGGGTTTCATGAGCCTTATCACCCTTCAGAACCATAGTTGGTGCAGTACCATCACATATGGTGATTTATTCAGCCGACCTGTCATGGAGGCACGCATCATCACTGCAAAATCCCACCAACAATGCATCATTTTAAAAAGTGTGGCTTTCATAATGTGAATATTTTGAACACCTAACTATTTAAGACAGTGAAGAATGCTAATAACTTGCTATAACTTGGCCCTGCTCCCCAAAATGTCTGTGCTTGGGTATGACAAGCCTGTTATTACGCAATCATTGAGGAAATTGGGGGTAAGTTTCAGGGGGCATAATCTTGTTTGTGGCTCTAATTTTCTCTGCAACATAGCACCAAAAGTTCAAAATATTATCCCAGCTGTGTATTCTCGTTACAAGATTTGGCACTCTGTGAATGATTTATCCTCCTTATTTTTACACTTTGGTGACTCAGTGCTTTGGGTGACTTATGGACAGATATTCCTGAGAAGTGTAAACACCCTACCATGATAGATAATAAATAAAAATATAACTGATTTTAATTGCTAGAATGCTTGAATGATTGCCTGTCGGTGTTTATAATCAATCTGTCAGCAGAAGTATTAACCCGCGTGAGAGAAGTAGGGTTCTGTTTATAGCCTACATAAATGGCTTGCACTAATAAAGTCTTTAAATTTCAACTTCTTTACTTTTGTTGACACTGTCAGAGACAGTCAGAACACCATATAGCAGTGCCATCACATAATAACAACAGCACTTTTTCAAGCAGTGATTATAAATTTTGAGTTATCTTTTGAAGCTCTGCTTTCATCTGAGATGCATGCTTCTAATACTACTGTTCTTGTTGTACTTGTCAAACTTCACAGTGTCCTAGAATGCCGCAGAGACATTAAGTGGGACATAAAACCATAACTTAACAAGCGAGGACACATTCCTTGGAACAACATTTCTATTTCGCAACCATGTTTTCCAGTCATGATCCCAAAATACCATGGAAAAACCAGGTGGATTGGGTGAAAAACATGACTCTGAGCAAAACTGGTGTAGGAATATAGTCTGGCATCCTGTAAGGCTATCATGTCTGTGGGCTGCTTATCCTAAATTACATGACAACCATCTTCAGCACATAAACCTTGAAATGTAGTGTTTAGGTGCATTAATGAAGTTTACATCACAAACAACTCAGTGCAAGTCTGTATTTACACAGTCTCAGAGTTTGTATATTTGTATAATCTGACTTCTTAACAGTCAGGGTAAAGAGAGGTGAGAACAATGCAGACTGGAATTCCACCACAGTCCAGTTTTTCTGAATTAAGGATGGGAGCCCGACACTGGTCATGAGACATCACCAGGAGCCTAAACCCTCACGTCAGCAAACAGGGAGATCTGCAGATGTCGCTATAGCAATTGTCTTCTACTGACCGCAGACCAGAGTTAGTGCAAGTGTGTCTGAGACGTTACTGTATTTTCCTGTAATTCACAATGTATCTACAGTACAAAAGGTTATGGCACTTTTGAACATGTTTGCATGCTTCCTCCTGCATGTTTTCAGCGCGGGTGGCATTCAGACTATAATTGCTTTGACCTAAAATAGAACAAAAGCTGTCAAGAGTATAATACCAATAGTAATAACAGTGATCATTATGGAAACATCAATCTGCAAAATTATACTGCACGATTCCCCCCAGAGCAGCATTCTTTGTTTTGGAAACAAAGACTGCTTCTCAGCACTGATGAAGGCCTTCATTACAACCAGTATTTGGAATGATTAATGTCTACCTGCATTTAGACAACTGCAGTATAGAGACTTCTGGAAGAGTTGGGTGGCATCCTCCCCCCTGCAACCTATTCCATCAAATTCCACCATAGCCTCTCTGTGCCCACTTTTGCTGATTAGATACGTATCTATTTAGTTAGTTTGCTGGAGTCTGCACTTATTTATTTATTTATTTCATTTACTTATTTATTTAAATTCTGTATCATTATTTTCCCATTCTGTAGCCATTTCATCAAAGATAATTTATCTCTGCTCGCTTTAATGAAGTGATAATTCCATGATAATTAACGTAATCCTGCACCAAAGCAAATTTGCCTAATGACTGTTGTTTTGATAGCGAGAACGGGGAGAAAGAGGAGAGTGTCTTTGTAGGAAGGGACTGAGGCGGAGCGGCAGGATGCCAGCCTTGGAAAGAGGGTGCGTCAGGAGAGACTAGAGGAGGAGAAAAGTGCTGTGGAAATTTACTTTGTGACCTTAACTCTCCACAGACACCTGGCAATTGATTGGACTGGGTGAGTGATGGAGGTTTTGTAGGTCACCTGAATGCTCTGACAGAAGGAGGGGGGGTGGAAAAAGAGAGAGATAAAAAGCAGAAACTTGCGCCCTTGCCCACTGATGCTTTGATGGATTGTCAGGTGAGGACATCTGAATGAGCTATTGCATATGACATTTCATTTGTAAGAGGTATCATCTTTAACTTTTGATTGGAGGATATTTGGCTATTTCATTTCCTTCTCTCTTCTATCAGCTCTGATTAATTTGCCTCTACCCTTCTTTTAAAGCACTTCCATTACCACTGTGTCTATCAAATAGCTTATAGCATCCTTTGAAAAGCCTTTATTGACCTGATCAAGGTTCAGCAGGCACACACACATACACTGCATGAATAGCCTTAAATTTACAAGGCTAAAGCTTTGTTTGTGATGTCCATTCTTTACTCACTGAATATGCTAAAGCAAATTAATAATGGCATTCATTGCAGGTCTTTCATCCAAGAGGTGCAGGCCAAGAGCCACAGCAGATCACAGACATACAATAATTTCCTCTCACTGTTTACCTAGCCAATCTATATGCATCCATCTCCTAAAACAGACTTCCATTTTTATAAACTTTACACATGTATTCCCTCTAACTTGATAAGCGACTAAAGAGCATGCATAACACACGATATACTCTGGATGACTTGCATTACTATTAATATCAATAACTATTAAAAAATGCATCATCAGTGACCTCAGAGAGCAAGATGTTCAGTATGCTTACAAATAAAAAATGTAATGCAATACAAAGCTGTCACAAGCCCTGTGACCCAATTTTTGTCACTTTTTTTTTGTCTGAAGATAATTCACCCTAACCAAAAGCCTCTTCTTATGCTTCTTCAATCTTGAAACTGTTACCATACCGTACATCTCATAATGCAAGGAACCCCTATTAGAAATGTAGACTAATCACTTCATTATACCTTACTGTACATCCCAAAGGTCCTGTTTTGGAGTTCTAGTGCAAATTGTTCTTCCCTTCTTGTCCGTTTTCTCAGTAATTGCTTGACAGCATATGCATCCTTTCAGATCCACAGCACTGAGTTGTCTTGTTATGGTGGAAAGATGGACAGAGCTGGGGTACTTTAGACTCAAACTATTGTATTAGCTATAATAGATTTTTCAAGTTGACAGCAAAGCACTTGTGTACGCTGCTCTGAATAGGAGCATCTAAGAAATACCATGAATGATAATGATAACTTTATGTCAGTGTCACCTTTGGAACTCTTTTTGCTAAGTTAAATAATAGAGATACAGTTTTAGACAACTCAGTAAGTTAACTTTAAAATGTTATATATCTGGGCACAAAAAAAAATTGCTCCCAGAATGAAGTGTCAGATTGTTATGCTCTTCGGAAGCTAGACGGGATCTATGATTATCACATAGCAGATTTTGCGGCGGTGGTGGAATGTTGATAGCATTTCCAAGGTACGAGTCAGAATGGAAAGTACGTGCAAAAAAGAAGACCTTATAATCTCAGTCAAAGTGATAAGTGATAAGGCCCATCCTTGCTTACATCATATGCATGGCCAAGTGGGAATCTTTTGCATGTCTCACAATGCCAAACTTACCCACCAAGTTTAATTCCTGTTGGTTGCTTCATTAGAATATATACCAATAACATTCATACAATAAGGCAGTGCCTATTAAATACTTGTGATATCCACAATATGCTCAGAAAAGTGTTTTGTCACATAATTGATTACAATAATGATTTAAAAAAATCACCATATTTTCTAATGGCAATCCAGTGCTATACGTACAGTACATATTATTCACTGCCTAGTTTGGGTAAGCAATACTGCTTTACTTCTTTATGTGTGGTGGTGACAGAATGTAAGAACTAAGACTTTTTTTAAAACAAGAAATCTGTGGCAAAATTTACTGCATTTCAGTTTGGTATGTTCAATGTCATATATCTACAGGCAAAAATAAACTCACAAACTCACTGCGTGTGCCTAAAACTTTCTGCATTTTTTTTTCCAAGTGATTATTCTGAATGGAAATTAAATAATAGACAGTATGGTGTCTTTTTTTATTTATATTTGATTGAATGATTTTAATGATTAACATTATTAATTGATATTTTAATTATTTTTAAATGATTTATTTTGCTTTTATTTTGTTTATATTTCTTTGTATTTTCTCCCTTTTATATAAAGCACTTTGAAATGCCCTTGTGTATGAAAGGTGCTATACAAATTAACTTGCCTTGCCTTGCCTTGCCTCTTTCACTGTACATGTCTCTCTTATTTCACATTACTACCTTCACAAGATGATCAGTGTGGGTTTTAAATGGATCTATTAACCATTTGCAAACTAATGAGCTTCTCTGACCTCCCTAAGGAGCATTTGTCAAAGATCATTTTCAAACACTCCAGTGGCTGCTTCTGTCTCTCTTACCCTCATGTTTTTTTCCCCTTCCCTCTCACTGTCTTCCCAACTGCCATACCGCAGCTGCCTAAGTGTGGAAATCAGTCTTTTGTCCTTACGCCATGGTCGCCGCTCACATATCGTAATCAGCTGACAGCCCATCACCTGCTCCTATTGACACTCATTGAGTGGAGTAAATACATTTTGTATGGTAAGAGCATTATTCTCCCTGTCAAAGTCACCTAAAACAAAAAGGGCATTACAAATGGTAGTAAAAAGAAAGGAAGTGAGAGAGTCGAGCATGTGAGTTAGAAACAAACGCAAGAAAACGCTACACTAAAAATGCAATAAACCGAACAAATAAAAGCCACTGGGTGGATGTTGTGGTGGTGGCCAAAGTTATTTAAACATGTTAGACCACATCTCATTTGCTCTGAACCATGTTTAAGGGCAGTGTGGCCCAACTGTGGTTTATTGTTCTGAGGACATTGCTGAAAAGACCTGCCGGTGCCTCATTAAAGACCACCAATTTGTACATAGAACAAAGGCATTCCAGCCTGTCTCTCTTACAATGCCGGGGAGCCAAACACTTTCCACTGGCAAGCTTTGTATCAATTAAGAAGGTTGGTGGGCTTCTCCTTTAAAATGAACTGAATAATTTAAACATCTGAGACCAGATCCTATTAGCCAAGGTGACATCATCCAGCCTCACTGTGGCAGTGTTCAAGCCAAAAGATTCCAACTTGTTAAAACATCATGGAATTGTTCTTTAACCAAAGTATCTGCTAGCACAGAATATGTTTGGTATATTTGTGAAAAATGTGTAATTCTTCCTGCTGAACCTGCCAAAACCTGAGATGGAAGAAAAGTGGATGGTACTTGAACTCTTCCACGTTAATTGAAGTCTAATTCGCTGTGTTCAAAGAGGATGGAGGAAAACCTTAATGTGTCTGCAGGGCAAATCAAGTTCCTTTACATTTCGACACTTTTAAAGCAATTATAGCTAATTTATGTTCTTTTTTATCATTAAATAGTTTGTGTGGAAACCTATTTAATTTGACCTTCGCCTTTCTTCTGTGATTCTGCTCCTCAGAGGGTTCTCAGTGTTTTTTAATTAATAATTCATGGCAAACCGATAGTCGGCCTGTGGTAAGATGGGGAAAGGGCAACATCTTTTAGAGAAATCTCTACACCCTTTCAGCTAATGAGATGTTTATGTCCTATTTACATTTACTTTCAACAAAAAAAACAAAAACAAAAAAAATCCCAATTTAAAAAAAAGGTAATAAAGAAAAATGAATAAAGTTAATAAAAATAATTAATAAAGCAATAACAGCTAGCATGCTAGCAGAACTGCAATGATTTTTTGAGTTTAGCAAAAAACTGGTGGTGAAAAAAGGAATAGACTAGTCAGTAGTTTATTGTTCAGAATCCAAACGCATTTTCTTACTTTAACAGTTGTTTCCACTAATTTCAGTCTCTTTTGTATTGTTTTACAATATTATGTTTTGATTTTCTTTATCAATTCTTAATTGTTACTAATCCCAACACTGGTTTTGGCCATCAAACCATGATTACCATTTTGTCTACCATTTTGCTGTTGCCCTGCAGCGAGATAAACAGCTCATTCATATTTAAAGGACTTCCTCAATTGTTCACATATTAAAAGGGCTTTCCTGCAGGACCAGTTAAATAAGGCCACAAGAGATCCATCTATATATTGTCAATAGAATGCAACACAGCAGGGCTGTACAGACAATATATCTTACACAAAGAAGAGATAAGATGTGGTCTTGACAACACTAATTTTTATCAAAATAAATGTGAAACATTTTACTCTCAAAAGTAGTAAAAACAAAATGCAGATATATTGCAATAAATAAATGCACAAGCATGAATAACAGCTACAATTCAATTAGACATAAACTCTACAAGTTCCTGGATGTAGGTGACACCAATGATGCAATGGTGCAGTTCGGCTGGAATTTATGGATGCCTTTCCTGGCACCGTTCTGGCCAGAATTTCCTGTAGACCGGGAGTTTGCTCGCTGCTGTTAGACTCGTATGACTGTACACAGCTTTCCTCACACTATGGCCTTTGGCACACCCAGATGCAATGTAGCTTGATCATCGTTCTACAACTTCATCTGCAGGAGCCTGAAGTTACTACCACCTTAAAAACAAATGGTGACTAATTTTCTGGTTAGCTTAATTCCATATCAGTAGTGGTTTCTAACATTAGCCCCCTGGGGCTGGCAAACACGGCACTAAATGTTGTTTCACAACTTAATTTCTACCAGACTGAAACTGAACAGCTTTCAGTTTCTTATTGAATTTTCTGTTCCACCTTAAATGGAGCAGTTACATTTACAAGCCCATACCGCTGCTGTTCCATTTAAGGTGGAGATTTAACTGTAGTTACTCAATTATACAAAAAAAATCCATTTTCTTCATATTCTGTATTGACAGGTTCATGCCTGCACTTGTAGCTTTCTTCTGTTTGTTTAGATGTCAAAAATGTAAAGGGTGTTTTTTTTCCGTCCTGCAAAACAGAAACACAAAACAACACATTTTCCTGTAACTGATCATAGTAAGCAGGATGAGTTCTGAGCTATTTAGGCTTCAAACAAAGGACTCTAGTCAACCAAGTAACTGGTCTTTTAGTTGGTAGATTTACAACAACTTATTACCTCCTGCTAAAGCATTTGAGACCACAGAGTAAGGATTGTGAACACTTTAAGATGTAAAATGTAAAATTAAAATTTGTTGTTTTCTGATGAGTTCAGATATAAAATATTCCACTTGCATATGGAAGGGAAACTTTAAATAAAATCATGTGTGGGTAATAGAGTTTACAAATTGGACACCAAGGTACAGATAAACCATGGCAGACTGCCGCAACTGCCGCCATCAGATAAAAGTTTTTTTTAATTTTCACCTTTAAGAGCGAGATGAGAACTTAGCTCCACTCTTACTACAGATTTGATAATATCACAGGTGTTTCTGTCCATCCTTTCCTTGTGAGAAGACAGCTTAATAATATGGGTTTGAAAGGACAAACCCATAAGCTGTTACTGAATAAAGAAAACAAAGAATGAAGATGATGATTTGAAAATTAAACTTAGCAGCTGCTGGTGTTCTCAAAACAATGAAGAATATTTGGGATTATTTGGATTTCTAAGACAATTTGGTGTAAACACATTCCTGCTGATTTCTTTAAAAAATGAACAGAGTGTGAACATTAAAGATAGAAGGAAGTTGATATTATATGTTGTTACTGAGCCCTTTACAAAATCTTCTGTTACTGATCTGACTGAAACTTAAATAAATCAAGGATGGTTTCTAACATTAGTCCTGTATGGGAACCAGTCTTTAATAGATCAACATTTTAAAGTAATGTACAAGGTATTTATTAGTGTATTTATTAGTGTATTTATTAGCCGCAACACAGAGTTATGAGATATTAATTTAGTGCACAGTTACAGGACTATAGAAGCATAGGTTCATTAACTTTATTAATGCAAACTTAAATACCATCTGATATCTTGAAAGCATGATATATATGGAAACCGTTGTGACCTTGAATTTAATCAATACCACCAAGCAAAAGGAAAAATTGTGTCCCTCCTTCCCCATTTACCATAGCGGTTAGTCAAGTGTCGTGTCAGCATCTTAAGTTTTTAAAAATGTTGCATTCATCAGATGCTACGTGTGATGCCCTGTGTTCTCTTTAATTGGAATTAAGAGTAAATGTGGGACATACTTTTAAAAGGTTCACTTAAGTCCTATATCAGAGGTACTACAGTATGGTGGAAAAACTGATCCATTTAATTAAGCCGTGATTAATGCTTGTGTGGCTGTAAATGACATTTCAGTTACAGCGTAGTGGGCCCTGAAAGTAAGGTTAGAATATGAAGAGGGGATATCAGTAATATATGACCCACACCCCCCAAAGCTTCCAGCCTGAATAACATTAATATTCATGTTCTTTATTTAACAAAGCAGGGAAAAGGCCTGGGGTGCCTGGGTGCAGCACATTTTTGCATGAACACAGTCGCAGTCCGATAGTCAAACACAGGGATGGGGGTCGACTGTCTCCTGCTTCTGGGCTCAATATTAATGAGTCGTCACCACTCAGCCAATTACAGCCACTTCTAGAGAGATGCCTTCACTCTGCAGCAACAAGCAGACGTCCCCTCCCCCCTAAAACCCTAACTCTCCTTTGCTTCACCTCTAAGCCCTATTCTCTTGGTGCCTCCATACGTTGTTCCTCTGCAACTAAAAAACTTGCAATTTGTTTACAGAAGCTTCCAACACATTCATCAAAGAATAGTGACTCACAGAAAAGACTCCAACTATGCATACTAAAGAAAGGAATTACCCTGTCTCCCATCAACTACTGCATCTAAAACTGTTTGTCCTCACACCCATACACCAATGTAATGCAAAGTGTCTTCTTTCATTCATCGTCTCCTTTTCATTTCCAACAATGCTTGCTCATTCATTTCAGAGGGTAGTGCTGAATAGTATGGCAGTGTGCAGCAGGCAGGGGTCAGAGTTGCATTAAAGAGAGGCCGTGTGCGTGCCCCACACTAAAAACTGTATGATAAAACCAAAGAGAGAGCACACTAATGCACCAGCAATCAGCCTTGAGGGGGCTCAGCACATTATGACTAAAGGTTGCAAAATGAATTCGGTCAGAGCCATAAATTGTGAATTGTTTCTAAATAACACAACAGAGCAAGGAGGCAGGCGAAGGGCTTCAAAACGGCTCTAATTTAAAAATTTGTATCCCATTATAATGTGCTCTCCTCCAGGATAAATGATGGTGTTTTAGCGTGAATGGGCTTTGGAACATTAACAGTGAAACCGACGGTAATCACGCTTTCCAAGGTGAAATATTCAGATGCAATCTGCCGCCAGTGCCCCGGCTGTGAATGAAGTTCTTGGCCACCCACTGTTCTGGGCAGAGTGAGCAACTCAATGACAGCAGACTTTAGGGAAATGGGTTCGTAAACTGAAAGAAAATGAAGGATTTTATGAAAGATTTGGTGACAGGACTTGACTTACCCTGCAACATGCAACCTTGGTGCTCAAAAACTGAGCAATATTGAAAGACTAATACAGAAAGACGAACTTCAGGTTCAATGTTGAAAACGTTACTTAAGCTAAGTTACGGATGCGAGAGCAAAAACTACTACTGCTAACAAACAAGCTGGAAACAAGGCAGCGCACCATGAAAAATGAAAGTGTTTGTGCATTGACACAGCTAATAACGTGTGTTTGTGCATTGACACAGCTAATAACGTGTGGAATCAGTTACCAAGTCTTAAAGCTCTCATCCATGCATCGACTATACATACTGCCTGGCCACATATGATGACTCATTAGCTGCCCATTTGGATGAGGCCTACCTGTCCATCATCAAAGCCCTCACTTTATTGGAGGACCTAGAATTAGAGGTCTGAAAGAGTGCAGTGGCTGTATTCAGCTCATTCTCAGCAGACTGGCTTTGTTATCCTGTAGTGACCTGAATAGAGAATGAGCTTCTCAGACTGAGTGTGAACCTTATTGGTAATCTGCAAGCTGCTCCCAGATGCACAAGCCAGTCTGCATTTGTATATATATATATATATATATATATATATATATATATATATATATATATAGTATATATATATTGTGCATTGTGCATCTGGGAGCAGCTTGCAGATTACCAATAATATATATATTATTGGTAATCTGCATAGGTGATTATGTAATTATTATTATTATGTGATTATTTAACCTTAATGCAATAAGTAGCTTCTTATTTGTTAAACAACCATGTGGAGAATGTGGAGACACAGGCTGTGGTCGTGGAAAAGATGATAATCAGTTTCAGAATCAAAGTCAAATTACTGGCATTGCTGAAACTACTAAAATCAGGTTAAGAACTGTCCTAAGTATTATTAAAAAGTGGTAGGACAGTGGGGGAAACATCATATTTGAGGAAGGAACGTGGTTGGAAAAATTTTGAATGATCATGATCTGCGATCATGATAAACATTTGGTTAAATCAAATGGTAGAAAAACAACACTAGAACTCAGGGAAATGTTTAATGGAGGAATTAAGAGCATGTCCACACACACATTGCGAAGGGAACTTAAGGAATTGGGACTAAACAGCTGTGTAGCCTTAAGAAAACCACTTGTCAGTGAGACTTACCGGCAAAAACAGCTTCAGTTTGCTAGGAAGAATAAAGATTGAACTCTTGAGCAATGGAAAAAGGTCATGTGGTCTGATGGGTCCAGATTTACTCTGTTCTAGAGTGATGGGCACATTAGGGCAAGAAGAGAGCCAGCTGAGGTGATGCATCATGCCTAGTGCCTACCATACCAGCCTGTGAGGGCAGTGCTATGATCTGTGGTTGCTGCAGTTGGTCAGATCTAGGTTCAGCAGCGTTATGTGCCCAAAGAATGAGGTCAGCTGACTACCTGAATACACCGAAAGACCTCGTTATTCCATCACTGGATCTTTTTTCCCTGATGGCACGGGCATATTCCTAGAGGAAAATGCCAGGATTCATCTGACTCAAATTGTGAAACAGTGGTTCAGGGAGCATAAGGCATTCTTTTCACACATGGATTGGCCACTACATAGTCCAGACCTGAACCCCATTGAGAATCTTTGGGATGTGCTGAAGAACACTTTGCATAGTGGTCCAAATCTCCTATCATCAATACAATATCTTGTGGAAAGATTAATGCAAATCTGGACAGAAATAAATATTTTTTACAACATTGAAGAAGCTTGTGGAAATAATTCCACAGGGAACGCATGCCATAAAGGCGGGCCAACAAAATATTAGAGTGTGTGTTTTTGTATTTGTTTTTTTTGGAAAGTGCATATACATCTGTGTGTGTGTGTGTGTCGGTGTGAGGACATTCTTACACACTAGTGCCGACACAGACATACAGACACAAACACTATAGTCACCTCTATATATACATGAAGGCATTCTCACACATGCCAACATATAGCATAATATGAACACTATTGTCTTGCCAAAGACAAATGCTCCTTGCTCCACAATGCAAAGACCTTGCTCCATTTTCTCCCCAGAAATCTAATTCATAGGTGTCTTTTTCTTCTGAAAAAGACAGATAGGGTATATTTAAAAAATAGGCAAGTCAAAAAAGTGATCTGGCAGCTAAATGGTGACAAAGGACTTGCCCAGTTTGGAAGTGGTGTCAGGCAGGCGCCAGTTAGCGCCAGGGGACCTAAGAATCATTCCTGCTTGGCTGATATTCAGACAGCATCAGGGCTGCGCACTGTGCTGCATGCAGCAATAAGAGGAGGCCGTGATCAGAATTAATTGGCACTGATTGAGACGATCACCAAGGTTATTTCTGGGAATCAAACAGAGGAATGCAAGAGGAAGTGGCTTGCACAAATCACATCCTCCAAAGTCACTCCTGATGCCATAGCAATTCTTTTAAGAAGAGTATATACAGTTTGTCTTTCTCACAACACAAGTAAATGTAAGAAATAACACTATACAGAATCATTACTGTTATATGTTTAATAGACAGCACTAGTGAATAATGGATTTCAGATGTCAACTGCCTCGCTTTGATTGTTGGATTTAAAGAGCTTATGTTAACAGTACAGTGCAAATAATCACGCCTTTGAACATGCAGACTATTAATTAATTTTATCTCTTCAAATGTCCTTATGAAAACAGTACCAACCTGGTAGTCAATCAGATGTGCTCCACACTGAACTGGAATTTCTGAGAGGGCCTACTAATTAAACTAAAAGGTGAAACAACTACAATCACAGAATGTACTTTTGAAGCTTTATTTCTGGGAATATCGCTACTGAAAGCAGGTTGGCTGTGCTTAAAATGACTGTGCTTAAGGGTGTTGAAGCTGAAGGTGTTGTGTGTGTGAGAGTGGGTGGGGGTTGAATGTGCGGGTGCCTGCATGGAAACTAAAAGCTTCTCACATTTAAAGAGATAGATGACTCTCTAGAGTGTGTGTGATAGTTGGGCCACTCTTAGTTGAAAGTGTTTACTGGAGTGTAGAAGCGCGATCTCTGGCAAGAGACCTCTCCTCTCAGGTACTCATATTTCGAGCATAGGCCATTCAACAAGCGTGTTAGCCAACACTACACAGCTCCATCTTCCTCGCATTGATTGCAAGAGGTCTTTATTGGTAGCAGCAAGGACAACTTGCCTGCAAGAATGTACTGATACGTAGGCTTGATTGCATCAGTAATGGCAATTTGAAAACAGCAGGACCATTCAAATACAGAAGTGACATGTGTGAAAATGCCTGAGATTAATTAGAATAGAACTTGTGATGTCATATGCATTGTTAACAACAAAGGTTGAAATCATCTTTGTTGAAATGCATGGTTCTTGGAAAAACAAATGACCTCATATAGAACATTTACACAGTACATCTCATTTATCAAAATGGTTCTATAAGAACCATCCATTTAAAAATTCCTTATTTGAAGTTATTTTTTAAGGCATGGGTCTTAATATGGCCTACAGAAGGTATAAACTGCCAAACAAGAGCATTGCATACAAGAGAAACAAAAATCTGAGGACTGCACAACTGAGTGGGCACAGCTGCAGTCTTTATAATGTACTTAGTTATTATTTCTAATTGTTAAATTTATTTTTGTGGATTAATTGATGTGGTAGATACAGCATGTCAGTGTTGAGAATTCACAAATGAATTCACTGAGAATTATCATTTTTTCTGGTGAAAAAGTAACTGGCAGAAACTTTATGTAGGCATGTCCTATAACAGTCCACAGGTTTCTGACATCTATTGTCAGAAGTCTTTTGCTCATTCCTCCATGTACAACACTTACAGCTGGGCAATTTGCATGTACAGCCTGTTGTTAAGTCCTCCCTGGTGATTATTTTAAACAGAATATACTTGCTCCTGGCACACTTCACCCAGTCTTTTTTCTAATGGTAGAACCTTGCACTTTAACAGTGAGACGATCCTGTAATAAAATGTAGGGGGTTCTCAGAGACTTCAGGTATCTTAGGATCTGCTCTCAGGTTACATTTGCTGGAGTGGCCTGGCCTGGACAAGTTAGCAGTGGGTTTAAATAATTTGTAGGTGATCTAGATTGATTGGTCTTCAATATTGTGGATATTTTTCTCAACCCCTTTCTCTAAACTCTAAAGCATCTAAAACTTGTGAGCCAATGAGCACTTTGATTGACGATACTACAACTTTGGAAGCAAAGGGCAAACCAGATATCAGAGGGATAAAAAAGCGAGGTTCATCAGAGATATTCTCTAACAGTGTTCTAATCATGAGGACCTGGTTTCAGTTTAAGGCATTTGTACCTAAGGTTCAAACATAACACTAAATAAATTAAGATGCATGCAGACATATATGTTTAAAGTTGACTTTATGCATGTAAATGTAAAATGAATAGTTTTGAATATTCTCAGTTACACAGTCAGACATGCATCTATTGTAAGTAGAAAAAAATGATGATGATGATTGTGATGATGATGGTTCAATTTGTGTTTGCTACTTATAGACAGGTGGCAAAAGTACACAAGCCCTTTACTTAAGTAATTATAAGCAACTACAAGTAATACAAGCAAAAACATTCAAAGTATAAATTTTTTACACAAGTAAAAGTATAAGTATGTCCACACTCAAAAATACTTGAAGTTAAAAAGCATGCGTTTAAAATTACGTAATATGTTTTTATTGAAGGTTAAAGCTACAAGTCTGTGAAACTGAGCACACAAGGTGATTTATACTAGAACCTCATGCATCATCCTGAATTTAAAATGCACATTGCTAGATTCTCATTCGAGATAGAATGTTTGGTTTTCATTTGAGCAGTCAAAACTAAAACTCCAGTTTAGATCCAAGAGTGGGATTTGGAGCTACATAAGGCAGACCAGCCCACCCCTATCTACACAAACACACAGCAAATGTCCTGCACTGGGGATCACTGTATCAGACTACATTCCTAACAGTAGTACACTCCTACATAGCCTACATATTTCAACACCCTGATACCAAACAGCAACCAAACATCAGCAACCAATCAGAAATCTGGTTTCACATACACATAGTGGATTCACATAGAAAGCTGCTCACCACGGACACCTCCAGAGAAACCACAAAGAAGTTAAACCTTAGACAGAGTTAAAGATGCACAAACTAAAACACACACAGCTTACTGCCACAGTGGACAGACCCAACATAAAGAACATGACAGTCACATCAGCTCATGTGTGGAAATTCAGAAAAACACAGCAATCTTTCGAAGTCAGATAAAATCACTATAGACCATCCCTGCCACAGCGGGTATAGGAGCTTGTTTGTCATTTCCATCCATAACCCTAGAGGTTGGCATTGGTATCTTTACAAAGCCCAATGACCTCCCGTAGCAAAGCAGCGCTGCAAACTCACTGCTCACGAGTCTCTTGAACTTGAATGTAGCTTTTTATTCAAATTTCCATTACACCTTAAAAAGTCAGGTGGACATGCTGCGCTGGTCAATTCTTCTGAACATGACTTCTACACGATTTATAGGTGGAGCAGAAATGAGAACTAACTTAATATAAACACGTTAAAAACCGTTTCTCAGCTACTGTTAGTAGACCTGGGTTGTATCAGTAGAGACAGGGGTCGCTGGTTTAACCGTTACATTACATTTACACTTACGTTACACACAGTAAATAGTCAGATATAAACTTGGGGCTAACATTTGTGGAGAGTTCTGGTGTTCATGTATGCTGTCATATGCATTAGCAATAGCGGAAATCCTCTCCCTTCTCTCCTGATCACTCACTGATAGGCCACTGATGCAGGTTTCTTTCAGACGCATAAGCTGCTGAGTTCCATGTCTGATTATCCCAGCGTGTTCACTGCTGGGGCTCTGGAAGCCTAAAAGCCAACTACAGGTTCACTTCACTCACCCCTTCACAGCAGGTGGATTCCAGAATAGAATTGAGAGAGAGAAATAAACAGAGAGAATAAAATTAATGTAAATGTAAAAAGTATAGGGTGACAAATCACTGAAAATATTACTACTTAAGTACACCTCTGCTTATTGATATCTTTATTTTGTAATTTCTCGAGAAAACTGGGATATTGGAAGCAACACCAGCCTCCTCTGGGATGTCTGTTTTTTGGTGCACACCATGGTTCACATATAAGCAATCACACTTGGCTTAACAAGCTGCAGTAATAGAGCAATCACACCTGGGTTTGTTTTAATCAAACTACACCTGCTAAGTGTGAACACTGTAGATCTACTGGTTCTGCTTGATTAAAATGCCTGGAATCCAATGGAAGTCAACGTGCTGCAGTCAGCTACCGCTTCTAATACCACAAACACCTAAACAGTGAACAATTCTTAAGCTTATGATACCACTATACAGGGACCCTCCCATCAGCCGGGGTAACATTGCAGTAAAGCCAGTGCACTCTCCAAAATGAGGGCTGAATGCAACACTCCATAATTACATATTAAGTACTGCCACCTGGGAAAGCCTCAGTAAGCAGGTCCCTTTTCCCTCGCATTATTTCCCATTCAGGGCATAGTCCATCTAATGAGAGTGAAATAGCATGCAATGTCCTGTGGGCATGAGAATGTGATTACTTTGAATGATGTAGACTGTTGGTCTTGATTTCAGTCTATTTTCTAACACTTCTAACTGCAATCCTATGAAGTGACAGAATGAAACACATTTATTATAACAAACCACACGTCTTATTTTAGAAACACCTGCAGAAACATTAATGGTTTCCTAAACATGTAAATATCCATTTAAAAAGGGACACCATGTCATTATCATTAAACCCCAGACCTTGCATACTTCAACATGAGGATGAGGGGTCATTGTTCTCAATGACACTTATATGTAAGCTGCTGAGAAACAAGCAGGCAGAACCCATGCAAGCAGACCAGAGGGGCATCCAGAGCATAATAAGCATTTGTGTAAAGATAATTTCATCATAAACTCTGATATTTCACTAATTTGCTCAATTTGCCTGTGACCTTTGGAGATAAGCGCTATTAAAATTTCTTCATTGTGTCTGTCAGCAGGCTTGGTATCATGCAGGCACCAAACACAGGCTGCTAAAATCAGGTGCAAAACATAAAAAAAGGTCGTCTCTCAAACTGCAAGGGAAGCTCAAGTTATGAAATTATTTAGAGAGCCCATTGGGCTCTATTAGAGAAATGTATTGCAGTAAGCATGTTCTTCATGGGGAGAACTGAAGGGGTCTTTGAGCATGCCATGATTGACAGGTGCACTTTTGGGGATTCAGGAACATTCTAACAGTTTGCACACCTCATTGTTGAGTGCTGGTGCCTGAACAGCAGAAGATTTATGATGCATGAGAATAACTGGTTTGCACCCTCCCTCACAAAATAGTGCAGAGTTTCAATTTAGATGGAAAAAAGTGAAAACTGTGGAGCTTTTTCTGCTCTAAACTTGCCCCTGAACTTTTTCTTTTCCACATTTATAACTGTTCCTTTGGGCACCATGGCTCTTCAGCAATGTGTGAAGGTCATTCGCCTGTCTGTCTCAGGCCATCTCCCAATAGATGAGCCTTGTTCAATAGCCACAATTTTGTCACAAGCCTCAAGGCTTAAGGCCTAGGCAATGGAAGCTGCACTCTAACCTCTGGCTGCATTCTCCAAGGCAAAGGGATGCTTCAGAGCTGGCTAGGTCAATGAGCCCTTCTAGCACGAAACACGTCAGCTGCCAAGACTGAGTACAGCCATCTCCCTTAAACACTGCTCCCCTCCACAACATCTAGCAATTACTGCAGATCAGTGTGCCGGGATTGTAAAAATTTCTTAGCATGACTCAAGGGTGAAAAAAGGAATACAGATGCAAACACATACTGGATCATCCACTTAGATGCTATTGACCATTTCAAACAATTATTCATGTCACTGGTCAGCAATTGGACATCTACAGAGAATTTCATGGTTCAGCCAGACACTTGGTAAAATCCAATCAAACAACATTTGACTAACAATTCCCTGGCAGCAAACATGTGCTCTTTTTTCCACATACTATTGTATGGAACTTTAAAAGACAGTTGGGGCAAGCCTAAAATTGTACAAATTGTAAAACTGACTTGGGTGCTGAGAGTCAGGGAAAGCTCTTTTGCTCACTTTTTCCCCATTTCATATGGTTTTCCCCTCTCACTCTACACTTTTCCTCAGTTCTACAATATCAGTTTATCTGGTGACATTGATCTAATGTAGTCAACATGGGAATGAAAGGGAAGCTGAGGCCATGATGATTTCATCAAAGCCGAAGGTGTGCCTCAAGTCCCACATGGCTGTACTCAGATCAAAGCGTGTGTCCAGTCCAGATGAAACATGATGTCATCTGCTGTCAGAGGATGCCCAGGCTGGTACTGAGGAATAACCAGGCTGAGGAATGTTGGGACTCCAAGGTCACATTACACATAGCTTAGCAAACATTTCACAAGTCAAAGGCAGGCCTTTTCTGACAAAACGGTTGAGCCTCTGCACAAAGGGATATAATGAAAGCTGAAAAAAATCATACATTTATACTTTGCATTGACACATCACTTTGTTGATATATAGAAGTGTTTTCCGTCAGATTCAAGTCAGATTAAGAGAAAACGTAGAAACAGTTAGCCTAATAGAACTGAAAATGTCACTATAGCCTCAGGATTAGAACACAGTCATTTGGGATTGCATATGTTACCGCAGTTCGAAACTTGGCTTTCCTCATCTGTCAAACGCACTCAAACCTGCAAATGATTGCAAAAAATAAAGAGCACTGCTTTGACACGAGTCATTAGATTTTAGCCCATAACTGCCACACTGAAAAATATGCACTCTGTCATTGAGTCAATAAAGAGCATGTTCTGTGCCGAAGGGTGACTTAATGATTTAAGGGCACTCGTATGCGAAGAAGAAGAAGAAAAAAAAAAGAGGTCAGTAATGTTGAGTTAAATCGCAGCTGAACTCCCTGCACTCTAGTGCCCATGCCTTCCATGTTTTTCTGAATTCATTTTGAAGGGCAGAGTTACTGCAAATAATTGATCTCCCCAAACAGCCATCAGTCAAGGTCCAGTTCAAACAACTCAAGCAGATCTTGCCCAAGATGAAACTGGAGAAAAGCGTATTTATGGAGACTATGGATTGTCCTGTACCCTCCCCACAAACAACAGTTTCCCCAGTAAAGAAAGTGCTATTAAAGACAGAGTGAAAAAATACTAATCCCATGTACTTGCAGGGCATAATCAAATCTGCACTAATGTTAATCTGCAGAAGGGACAAGACATCTTGAATAAATGCTTTTTGTGCTATTACAATGCACCATCTGCTTTCAGCTTATTTGTGCTAATTGTCCTTAACAATTTGAAATTACCACTTCTGCGTCTTCTGGAAAGATTTTCCAGACATATAGCTTTTCAGTTAGACGATGATTCCTTTGTCAGCTGTGAAGACTTCAACTCAGAAACTATATGGAAATAGCTTTGCTGCAAATTTGCTTTAATCATCACCATTGCTCGCCAAAGAAGAGAAGTCTTAAGTTCGCAATTGATGCATTCAGTGTTCAATCACTCTCCTGACTACCATGGTATCTTTTTTAATTGATCATGCCTGTCTCAGGAGGCTTGTTCATTAATCATTTGATGGATAAGACAGTACGGCAGATATCCAGCTGGAATAAAAATACAGCTTCAAAGCATGTCTATTTTTACTCCCTCTAGCAAGTTATTAGTTTTTGACAATGAAAGCCAACTGAACGTGATTTACAGTTGGGGACTAAAACACATATAGACAGAACAAAGAGTTTTGGACATCTTGGTGTTCCTTTATGAAGTTAAAACATGACATTCAAGGTTTGCAGGAACTAAAGACGTCTGCTTCATAAAATCTACTGTAATAAAACATGAGCAATGCCAGTAAACTATACATAGCCGCAGACATAATCCAGTATTGAGACCTTGTAATAGATGGAATATGGTTGTAATAGCTTTTGTCATTATACTAATAAGAAGTTAATAGTTAATTTAGTGATAAGTTTTTGTTAATTAAGCAAATATTTCTTCAAAAGAATCAAGAATCATAATGGCCTTTAAACAAAAACTATGAATAGTTTAAAAATATATATAGTAGTAGCAAAAAAATATATAGAAAGCGTTAAAAGCCTACAAAAGTTTGGAATCACAGTTTTTCAAAGTAGCAAAGTTCAATTTTGTAGCAGATACATATGAATGTTGGGTAAGACGTTATTCAAACAACATAGACATTAAGTATTCATTGCATATTCATAAACAATATAGCAACACTTAATTACAATTATTTTGTAAAATTCATTAAATACATTCATTAATGTGTAATAAATATATGCAAAAAGTGTTTAGTGAAGTGTGATCTTAACGATATAATCATTAATAAATAAAACTGTATTTAATGAATAGATATTTAAATAATACTATTACTACTATTACTACTACTACTACTACTACTACTAATAATAATAATAATAATAATAATAAGAAGAAGAAGAAGAAGAAGAAGAAGAATACCATACTAAACACTTCACTAAACAATTTTTACTAAAACCATATTGAGTCATCAGCATTTAAAACATATTGAAGTTCAAATACTAGCTTCCCCTTCAACAATGCTACAGACAGTATCTTCTACTTTAATAATTCCTAACCAGAGTGGAAGGTCTGTTTGTGTTTTAGGCTGTGATCCCGCCCACTTCCTCCCCAGGTTGCCAGATATGACCCAAATTGGCAGGCAAACACGGCATGTTGCAGCCGTGGAGGCAAGCAAACAAAGTGGCCTGACAGAGATAACGTTCAATTCTGCTCATCCTGAAAAGCCTCATGACCAGAGAGTAAATCACAGGTGACTACTGGCACTGCCTTTGACAGGTTAAGGCAGCTTAGAGCTCAGAAGAGCCTTAAGACATATATGATTAGGCTAATTTTCTCCTCAACAGGTAAACAGGTGAGCAGGTTAGCAGGTTAGAATCTCAACTAGGGTCAGCTTCTTCTTATTTTTCTGCCGTTTCTTTGCCACTTAATTCATCCCTCAGTTTTTGAGATATCAACTACATTCCAACTACAGATAGTTCGGTATGATTGCGTGAGGCTTGTATAAAGCTTTTTGATCGGATGAACAGATTCCGTGTAGGAAGTCATTTTCACAGATTTTTTTCCCATACAGAATGAATAGGATCGAAAAATGCATGCCCATCTACCCTACTTCCACTCGACATAGAGACGTCACTTCACTAGCTCAGGGCGCAGCGGAATTCTGTGTTGGATTGACCCATACTCGTTTGTCTCTCTTCCTTTTCGCATCCCTTCCTCCTCCCATAGAGTCCAAATCATTTTTGGACGGACCTAAGGCCGACTGTTTCCTTCTCCCAAAAGCCGCCAAACTTCACATACTCACTAAGGGCAGGTCCCCAAACACTAATCAGTCATACTGACCCGCACTCCTCTATCTGTCGATTATTCATCCTTCGTTCCTCCCCTAGAGTCCAATTCATTTTTTATCTCAACCAAACCGTAATATTTCCTTCACCTGAGAGCCATAAAACTTCACATAGTCACTAAGGGCAGGTCCCCAAACACTAATCCACAGCCATACTGACATGCACTTGTTAATTCATCCATCATTTCTCACTTAGCACTCACTTGTGCAATCATCCCACGTTTTGTTCAGGAAATGCACTTTTCTAGTTTATCACTGTTATTACTAGGGATAGACAAAACTTGAATTCATATCCTGTGGTCTGTGTACAGCTGGGTTTTTGAGGTAGTGAGTTTTGAGACACAGTTGGTGACTTGAAACTAAAACTTGCACTTAAAACGTGCTAAAACTTGAAATTTGTGCTAGCTAACACTGTCATGCTACCACACTACCATTAACTGCTATCAGTCATACTGGAGAAGCAGTCAGTCAGAAGAAGCCGATAGTATCTCAGCAGCAACCAGCATGACGCAACAATGTGAGCAAAACCAAAAATTTGACACTATGTTGAGCAGGTTTATGAATGTGATTACTCTATATGGTAAACTCATTTTGCTGTCCAAACCTTCTAATGTTATTCATTTACATTTATCTGTCTTAACTAATAGAAACAATACACGCGTTTTAGAAGCGCTAGCTAACTTAGAGTTAGAGTTGTGTGACTGAAATGGATGATGTCATGGAAAAGCTGCGTGTTTTATTGCATACGTGGTCAATGCAGACTTGGTCAGCTTGTGTATGTGGACATCATTATTCCTGTTTATTTTTATTTACGAGTCGGCGTAGTTCAGAATGTCTGGTGGTGTTTTATTATGTAAACAAAAAAAAAGAACTTTATTGTTAATTAAAACAAATGTGATTTTTAATTGGAACAAGCATGATGTTTTTATGTTTACCTAGTCGATATAGTAAAACCAGATCACTGCTGGTTTCGAGAAAAAGATATTGTATTTTTGCATGTCCTATTGAGTTACAATGAACTATAATACTTTTAAGGCTACTAAAAAGGTCCAATTATTGTTTGAAGTATTTATTGTCATATATGTCATATATGAAATATAAACAAGCTGTACAACTGAATAATACATAAAGTATTTATGTTGCATTCAGGAATTATTTACAATAAAATACAGTAAAATTACAATAAAATTACATTATCGCACATTCAGAATGTTATACTGTAAAAAATTAAGTTATAAAAAATGTTCAATTCATTACAAGTTTATTATTCATTAATGAATGCATTATGTACATTAAGTATGTGTTTATAAGTGAATGCTTTATGTACATGCACAGTGTATATCCTGACCAAATGTTTAAATCTTTCTCAGATTCATGCTAGCTATTAATTCTGCTCACGAAGAAAAGACTGAAAAAGTGATGATGAGCAGGCAGGGGATGGGGGATGGATTCATTCAGCACTGTGAGAGGGCTGGGTGGGGTGGTAACCGAGGTCAGCAGGCAGGTTGCCGGCGAAGTTGTGGTGCGGGAGAAGAGGGCAGAAGGTCAGGACAGTTCAATAGAGGATTAAAAAGGGAAAACAGTGCATTAGCACAGCTTTGTAACCCAGCCTTTACAGCGCCCTCTTTCTTTAGAGCACCAAGCTCATTGTTCTGGACCTTGCTGGGTCAGAGCTAAAGAAGACTGGGGCACTGGGGCCAGGGGAGGGGTCAGAGATTTTCTAAAGGGTGGCTACCACCAGTCCGCTCTAAGGGGGCAAAGGCAACTGTTGCTAGGACATCACAATGCCAGATATTAAAGCTATTTATCTTAACGCCCCATACAGAGTGTCGGAGCTAGGAGGGGTTCTGTTGCATGCTTAATATGTTAATAACACCTTCCACCCATCTCCGAGAACTCATCACGCTAAATTTCAAATATCTGTCCCTCTTCTCCACACACATACACATGCACACACAGCCACACATGCATATTCTTCTTTTAAACGGCAACCTATGTGAATGTTTGTGTTTTTTCTAAAGGAACTGCTTGACTATGAGGGACAGCTCACACAGAGCTGAGGCTATGCACCCATCACCCACCTCCCTGTGTGCGTCCATCTGCCGCCTGCTCTTTGCCTCAAAGTCTATGTGGTGCACGAGGGCATGTAGCTGAACATAATGACATGCAAGAAGAGACAGATATTGCCACAACCCTTCAATTAAAGCTTTGCAGGAAACTAAAACATCAGAATTCTACTGAATATTCAACAGTTGACAGCAGAATGTGCACTTTGCATACTTTGTGCATTAATGTACAGACAAAATGAATGAAAAACATTTATTTCAAAATGCAAGTTAACTCCCATAAACCATCATTTAGCACAAAAGAGTCAAATAGCTATGTATTTTATTTATGGTGATCAAATGGCGGATACATTATAAAGAAATGACAGTACCACTTTAAAATAAGACTACCTTTATAAAGCCTTCATAAATGGCTTAAATCAATTTACCAATGCTTATTAAAAAGGTTATAAACACCTTAACTGTCATTAATAATCACTTCTTAAACATGAATAGAAATGACAACAATGACTTGTTGTTTTCCAAACAGTGAACAACCATATATCTGCACTCTTAAAACTCAGATCTTGGAAACTTGGACACTTGTCTTTTAAATTAGTCAGCATATAAAACATGTCTGCGTTATCGCATATGTCATAAAAGTTTAACCATTTAATTGCCAAGCTTAGCATTACTTAGCATTAGCATTACTCTTTAACATGACATTTTCATGTGATTGTCACAGGTATTGCTTTAATGTTGTCAGGTGCTATTCTACATGAGACATGAAGGTGTTATTGTGATACTTGAATCCAGCCTTCTACAGGACAGCATTCTAGGTAGTGAAGCACACTGGACGTGGTACATTTGTGATCCTTGAGGTTGTGTAATATCTTCTTTAGGACAGCATTGCAGGTGTGACTACCTTTACTGGTTTACTGCTGCTCACTTCCAGACATCTGTGACCTGTCTAAACCGTCCACATTTTAATTTTAAGTTTACATACATTTTAAGTTAATACAACTACCCCTAGATTATTATGTAGTTTTTAATTTTGCAACTGCATATCCACAGATTTTAAGTTTTCCAGTTTGGTTTGATGTTTCTTGGTATTTTAAATGGCTTATAAATCATTTGGTAATAAGTTATTAACACCTATAACTGCCATAATGGAGCCTAATTATACAGTACTAACCACTTCATCATTTGTTAATAAGTAATTAACACATAAACTACGAAAAGGGAGCCTTATTGTAAAGTTTTAACCACTTCACCATTTGTTAATGAATAATTACCACTCATAACCATCAAAATGGAGTCTTACTGTAAAGTGTAAACCACATCACCATTTGTTACCAAAATATTAACTCCTCTAACTCTCAGTTGGACCTTACTGCAAAGTAACACATGGCCATGTATTCAGTTACAAACATTTACACTTAGTTGATGTCATGACACAAAAAGAAAAATGTGTCAGAAACAAGCAAATATGTCCATTCATACACTAATCAACCATAACACTAAACCCACCGTATTTACACTCTTTATCCACTTGATCAGCTCCTCTTACCACATAGCTGCACCTTGTAGTTCTACAATTACAAACTGTAGTCCATCTCTCACAAGAGCACAACACACAATCACCACGTCAGTGTCACTGCAGTGCTGAGAATGATCCACCCTCCACATAATACCTGCTCTCTGGTGGTCCTGTCGGGGTCCTGACCATTGAGGAACAGGGTATTAAAGTATACAGAGAAACAGATGGACTACAGAGTGTCCTATATGGTCAGTGGAGCTGATTTACTAGACAGAGAGTGCAGATACAACAAGGTGGTTTTAATGTTATGGTTGATGGATGTAAATGCTGAAATATACTTTTCAAAATGAAAATCAATTACAATTGGTATTTAGATTCCAAGTAGCCCAACAGGGTGACGAGAGCCAAGCCAGGATGACCATTCAAGAACCATGAGATGTTCTTTCAACAAGGTCTCTGTGCGATTTCCTCCTAGACGACGGATATGTCCTTTGACGGTCCCCCAAGTTCTTTCAATATGTTGTGTATGGCTACCGGACTGGGGATTCACAAACCACCTGCTGTGATTTACAGTGTAGTGTTTGTATCCTGAGTTTCTCAACCCAACCCTGTATGGTTGGTAATGAGTCTATTAGAGGGTGGAGGTGAGTGGTGGTTGTTTATTTTTGATGGTCGGTAATGACTCCTTTAGAGAGTGGAGGTGAGTGGTGTTTGTTTATTTAATGGTTGGTAATGACTCCTTTAGAGGGTGGTGGTGAGTGGTGTTTGTTAATTTCATAGTTGGTAATGAGTCCTTTGCAGTGCGGCGGTGAGTGGTGTTTGTTTATTTGATGGTTGGTAATGACTCCTTTAGAGTTTGGTGGTGAGTGGTGTTTGTTTATTTGATGGTTGGTAATGAGTCCTTTAGAGGGTGGAGGTGAGTGGTGGTTGTCTATTTTTGATGGTTGGTAATGACTCCTTTAGAGAGTGGAGGTGAGTGGTGTTTGTTTATTTGATGGTTGGTAATGAGTCCTTTACAGGATGGAGGAGAGTGGTGTTTGTGATAGTCAGTAATTACTCCTTTAGAGGGGCAGAGGTTAGTGTTGTTTGTTTATTTGATGGTTGGTAATGACTCCTTTAGAGGGTGGAGGTGAGTGGTGTTTATGTGATAGTCAGTAATTACTCCTTTAGAAGGCGGCAGTAAGTGTTGTTTGTTTATTTGATGGTTGGTAATGACTCATTTAGAGGGTGGAGGTTAGTGGTATTTATATGATTTTCGGTAGTGACTCCTTTAGAAGGCGGTGGTGAGTGGTGTTTGTTTATTTGATGGTCTTTATTTTGCATCTTTGTTTGAAGATGTTGGATTCCTATCGTGCCCAAGCTTATTCCTCACCATCCTCTCTCCTTAATTCAAGAAGAGAGAGCCTCACCCATAACAGTACAGTACAAATACAGTACAGGGTTTGGGTTGACTTTGTGTCTCTGCACCTGGGTCCTATACCATGACAAATTCAGCCAGATTGGAGAGTTTTCAAGCATGAACCATTTTTTTAAGGTCATGCCACAGCATCTCAGTAGGATTCAGGTCAGGACTTTGACTAAGTCGCTCCAAACTCTTCAGTTTGTTTTTCTTTAGCCATTCAGAGGTGGACTTGCTGGTGTGTTCTGGATCATTGTCCTGCTTCAGAACCCAAGTTTGTTTCAGCTTGATGTAACGAACAGATGGACGGACATTCTCCTTCAGCATCTTTTGGTAGACAGCAGAATTCATGGTTCCATTTATCGCAGCAAGTCTTCCAGGTCCTGAAGCAGCAAAACAGTTGCCTGAGAAATAGTAACCATAATATTTTATATATTGCTTGATTTGGCAAAACCTATTAATCAGTGACCCACTGTCAATTGTTGCCAATTGGCTGTTAAATAGCTTAAAATCAAGGACACAATCCATCAAAAAAATATTTTTGTCTCTGAAATCTGCTTCATATTGATAAAATATTTAAGCTTGTGCACGTCAATTTAGTATAGAAGCACTGAAATATTAGGAAGTGTCACTTGTACTGACCATGAGCTATATTCTGATATGTATTGATAGGTCAGGGCAGGCATGAGCATACATATGAAGTAAATGGGACCCCCAAATCATGTGCATGCCATGTGCAAGAACACTTAAAATGTACCAGAATGATATGACTAAAACTAGTACAATAGGAGCTCAAAATTGTACTTTTGCAGTTCTTAAATCACAATATACTCACTGTCCATTGCCAGGCCTAGTTGAAACAGACATTTCATGATCAAGGCAATAGACCAAATTTTAGTCAAAAGAACAGTTGCACTCAGAAGGAAGTGTGGGATCACAGAGCTATTAGGAAGGAAAATAAAGATTACCAGGAACAATACATGATGATAAATTTAGACTGATATGGTCAATACTTATTGAGCTACAAATACAGAAGTAGTGTCTCTCAGTATGGTGTCTCTCAGTATGGGTCGCCGTGTTTGCTAACCCGACATGCCAGGCGCCTCAGCATGGAGTTGTAGAAGTTCCTTATGGTATCCTTTAATAATCCATTCTATGCAGCTTGAATATCCTCACACAATTCCTGCAGATGGTGCTCTAGGGGTGGTGGAGTGACACCAGGTCTTCTGGACGTGTGACAATCAATTGTTTATCTTGTCGCTGACCATGATACCTCCAACTATGGATTTGTTGGTTGTCTCCACCAAAACAAAAGCGGGACTCATCACTGAAGATGACCTACTGCCATTCTCAGTCACTTCATGACAGTCTGGCACATCACCAGTGCAGTCTTTGGTGATGGTGATGTGGTGTTAAGGAAAGTCATCGGAATGGTCTGTGTGTATCTAGTCCTGCGTGATACAGCCATGTGCCAGTGGTGCTGCAGTAACAGGATGACTCATGGCGAACATCACTGCTCGCTGAATGTTTGTAATCGTAGCTGTTGAGTCAGTCAGGTACAGCTATAAGGCCCTTTCTTGCTTACGTCACATGCACAGGCGAGCATGAAGCACTCACTTTGCATGCCTCACTATGTCAAACTTAATCAACAAGTTTAATTCTCATCAGTTTATTCGTTTTGGGTGCAACTATTTTTTGACAATGAGTGTAAAATGTTTCTATTGCATCCAGTCAGCATGAAAGTGGCCACATTTTAATTACTATAAATACAAACAGAACAGACTGAAAGAGAAAATGGTCAATAATAATATTATGTTTAAGACTATAATGTCAAATGTTTTGAGGGTAAATAGAGTCTAAGTGCCCTATAATTTCTTCTACTGCTGAGAAGGAGAAAAAGAGGGTGAATTAAAACATTATTATTTAATTTTTTAAAAAATCTAATAAATGCTGCTGTGCTTCGACGCTCCACTGTGCTTCAGTATTTTGCTGCAGTAAAAAGGTATGCCAAAGTGAGCAGCTAGCCCTGACTTCTTAGAGTCAAAAAGTTCCTCTCATCCCCATTTACAGCCAGAAAACAGGTTTTAGAGAATGAGAACACACCTAACCAAGAATGTAGATTACATATGTCTTCATTAAACTACTAAAGTCTTGTTCAAGGCGTAACGGCATAAAACTGTTAAGCATTGCTGTCAACTTCCATCTAAAGTCCTAGATTGAATACACAATGCTAATTTTAGTTTGATGCTGCCAGGCCAAGTAAAAACAGAATAATGTACATTTGATACAAGAATTACATTTATACATATGTAAATAATGTAAAATGTTATGGGGCTGGTGCACTGTCACAATTAAAAATTGTTATCCCACCAGAAATATAGCCAGTGTTCATGTTTACTAATATTTAATTTGGTTTATTTTATATTTAAGTATTTAGCAATACATTTCTTTGCACTTTTATTGTACTTGTAAAACTCTGTATGGAAATAAACATTTTTTAATTATTAAAGGAATGTATGAAACATGATGAATTGCGAGATGAGGTCCATTAAGGTAAAACTATGGCTGGCTGCACAATGACACAATATGATAACAAATTATTACTGCAATAAATTGTGTATATTTTTTTAATAATGTGACTTGTGGATTTAAAAAGACTTCCCAGCTGCGGTTTCAGTTACAAAGAGTGCATAAGTAGTCTTGGATGTGTGAAGTGCAGTGTAGCATTTAAAATACTACAAATGACAAAATTTATGTTTGTTGTAAAGTTTTATAGTTTTATAGTACAGCCTTTGTGAGATGGATATTATATTTTTGTGCAATGACACCATTTTACAATTTACATCTAATGTTTTTTCCCTGCGTAATACAGCACTAAGGGAAATTGTATGCTGCTACAAATCCATCCTTAAAGCATTACCAAAGGCCAAGACCAGGACCAAGGCCTTCCAGAAGCACACCATTGACAGAAACACTGTGGTGTCCACTTCAACTCGCTATTGCAGCCCCTGAGGTGTATGAAGAGGCACTGGCCAAGAGGCCTAATGAAGAGACGGTACTGGCATTTGCCAAGCGGTGTGAGGTTGCCATTCAAAGAAATGAAGAATTTAAGGAGAAAATTGAAAGCATAAAACCTGAGGGTACACTGTTTTCAATTAGGAAAAGCAAGCCTGTTTAATGAGCTGTAGTTGTGTTTATTTATACATACATACAGACATACATTCCTACAATAATATGTACGATTGCATTTTTTTTTTTAGAAAAGCTGAAGCTATTTATTTTAGAAAAAGATACAGAATTATATTTTAGACAGTTTTCAGAGTGACTAAATCTGTAGTTCTATTTATTTCAAGGACATTTTATTCAAAAGAGTAAATTACGAGTATTTTAGCTATTACAGTTTATCTTTCAGTCTCTTGTGTATTTTGTGACATGTTATTGTGCAAATAAATCTGTTTCTTGATTTTGTTATTATTAAATTGTTATTACAAGAATGTGATAACAGTTATAAGTGTCAACAAATCACTAACAAATGTTGGGGTTTATTTACACAACAACAAGGCTCCATTTTAGTGGTTATAAGGAGTAATAGCCCATCAACAAATAATCAATGGTTTTTACACTTTACAGTAAGGCTTCATCTTGATGGTCATATGTTATAATTACTCGTTAACAAATGATGAAGTGGTTAGTACTGTGCAATTAATCTCCATTTAGGCAGTTAAGTATAAATGATTCATCAACAAATATTGAATTGTTTTACACGTTACAATAAAGCTCCATTTTGGCAGTCAGAAGTGTTAATAACATATTAATAAATCACACTTATAATTGTTAGAATCAAACAAAAATAGTAGTTATAAGTGTTAATAACTTTGTAGGCCATTTGAATTAACAAGAAACATCAAACCAAACTGGAAAACCTAAAATTTGTGGATCTGCAGCTACAAAATTAAAAACTACATAATAATCTGGGTGTAGTGGTATTAACCTAAAAGATTTAGACAGGTCACAGATGTCTGGAAGTGACCAGCAGTAAACCAGTAAAGGTAGTCACACCTGCAATGCTGTCCTAAAGAAGATATTACACAACCTCAAGGATCACAACTGTACCACGTCCAGTGTGCTTCACTACCTGGAATGCTGTCCTGTAGAAGGCTGGATTCAAGTATCACAATAACACCTTCATGTACTATAGCACCTGACAACATTAAAGCAATACCTGTGACAATCACATGAAAATATCATGTTAAAGAGTGATGCTAATGCTAAGTAATACTAAACTTGCCAATTAAATGGTTAAACAGTTTTTACATATGTGAAGAAGCAGACATGTTTTACATGATGACTGATGTAAAAGACAAGCTTGCAAGTTTCCAAGTGTCCAAGATCTGAGTTTTAAGAGTGCAGAAGAATGCTGGTTCACAATTTGGAAAACATTTCTATTTGTGTGTTATAACTACTTATTAATGACATTTAATGTGTTTATAACTAACTATGCATTTAATCTATACTATGATATATTTAATAAGCATTGGCAAATGCATTTTAAGCCATTTATTAACCCTTTATAAAGGTAGTCTTATTTTAAAGTCTTACCCAAATGACTTTAAGTAAACAATTACAGTATATTGTTCAACATGTAAACTATATGTTAGTATTAGGCTATAAAATAATTAATAACAACAGCAACAATAGCAATTAATAAATTAATGTTCAATTAAGGGGACCAAAGTGGGCCAAGAAATGATTCTCCACACCAACACACTACCTCCACTAGCCTGGACTGTTGACACAAGGCAGCTTGGGTCCATGGATTCATGCTGTTGGTTCCAAGATCTTATCATCTATATGAGTTACATTAGTTACCGTAGCTTTTCAATTTGAACAAGTCTGGCCATTCTATGCTGACCTATCTCATCAACCAGGCATCCACATTGGCTGCTGGCTTTTGTATCTACATGATTTTAATCACTGCACTGATTGCTGCCTCACAATTGGCTGAGTAGATATGTGCATGAATGAGAGCATGTATAGGGATTCCTAATACAATTACAGGTTAGTGTACGTAATGTCAAATAGGCATTACTTTTAAGTTACCTGAAAAACAAAAATTGGTTCTTATTCACACCTTATGTAAGATGAAAAATATAAAACTTTTATTTATCTTATTTATCTGGAGTTTACAGAAAATTAGATGGGTTTACAGCAAATTGAGACTTGTCACAATGCCAATGTTGGAATAGAATCATATAGAAGCCTTTGGTCCTCTTTCAGCAAAAGATTTGATGAAAAAGAAGTAAGGCATTCATGATTTTTTCCCATTGAAGGTTTTATATCCACAAAGTCGCTTGGTCGGGACCCCCAATGATAAAGATGGTTGTCACACATTCTGTGCTTAAGTGGTACTCTTTAATTTTGTCACTGTAGTCTGTTCTTCTTCTTGGAAGTTTAAATAAGACAACCCTCTGACATTGATCTTAATCTGACAATCCTTAAGGCTTCCTAAGTTACAGAAAAAAGTAGCATCTGGGGGGGCACCAAGTCCATAAACCACTTACTTATTGTATGCATATTATTTGAATTTATTTTAATATTAGTGTTTTAGTGTTTCAGTGTACTTATGCATAATAAAAATGAAAAACATTCATGTTAAAATGCAAGTTTATTCCTCTGAACCTTGTTCATTTAGAATAGCACAATTAAATAGACTCAAGTGGTGCTGATGATACCTTTAAGTATCCAGTAGGTTAACAGAAAGCAGGCTTGGATAAAATATGACTCTTACAACAAATCAATGAACAGATTCAGGGAAAGACTCCAGGGAGTGATTCCCTCTTTAAAGTTCCATCTAAATCTCTCACTCTGTTTCACTTAAGCTAACTAACCACAGAGGCTGAGAGCGATGAACTCATCTAATGCAATATACACAAATAATTGCCTTTGCTAATATCCAATATGTTTTGGCAAATTAACATGCTACACTTTGTTCGATTGATCATGGACCAAATTGTGTAGCCTCTAAGAGATTAACTTTCCTTAAAAAACATACTTCAAATATAAATCTATTTGAGGCAGAAAACTGATGAGCTTCACAGAACAAATACACAATAGATAAGAGTGTTTTTATTTTAATGAAGGGCTGTTCTCTCTTGGTACTTTTACATCTACTAACAGATACTTCCATATCCACCAAAAGAAAGGTAAGGAATGTATTGCCTCAGTCAGATAATATATAATATTATCAATTATAAACTCATTTTTATGAACACATCTCAGAAAACTTGGACTGTGGTAACTAAGGCATGGCAAAGTAAGTGGCACTAATTAAATACAACTTGATGAGCAATTTGAGCAACTAAGTCACAAAACTGGGCATTTGAGGGAGGCAGAGTCTCTCAGAAGCAAAGATGGACAGAGGTTTATGAATAGGCAAAAAACTGCATCTCACACATGTGGAACAGTTTTGGAAAAAAAATTCCTCATCATTAAATTATATGAAAAAATACTTTTGATATACTTCCATCTACATGACATAATATCATCAATCTAGAGTGATCCCCGTGTGCAAGGGACAAGGCTGACAGTCAATACTGAATGGTCATAATCTAAGATGCCAAACTGTACTGGAGATCACTGCAAGGGCTCAAGAACATTTCTAAAAATCACTGTCTGTGAATACAGTTTGCCATGTGTCAGAAACAAAGAATCAGGCGCGATGCTAGCAGAGCCAAGACACCGAAGTGGTTTATGCAGTCCACAAATTTAAAGCTGTATCATGTATCATGCTTCAAGAAGAAGCCATATCTCAATACGATCCATATCTAGACGATCGTCGTCTTCTCTGGGCAAAAGCTTATTTAAAATGGACTGAGTCATAATGGAAAGCTGTTCTGTGGTCAGACGAATCAAAATTTGAAATCCTTTTTGGGCACCACTGTGTCCTGCAGACTCAAGAGGAGAGGAACAATCCAGCTTGTTATCGGTTCAAAGTTCAAAAGCCTGCATCTCTGAAGCTGTGTAGAGCTTTATATATAGAGTGAGGTTTTAGAGCAACGTACGCTTCCATCCCAACCACGTGTCTTTCAGGGAACCCATAAAACAGTGGTCATGCGCGGAAATCTAAAACGTCAGAACATTGTTAAACGGTTCAAATGTTTACTGTGAAGGCCTTGTGTATGGACAATGCTAAAACACATACTGCAGTCATCACAGCATCATGGCCTGCCTGCAGTCCCAACCTCTACCGATACGCAATTTGGCGCATCATGAATCAGAAGTCCGGGAAAGAAGATTTGGAAATCATTCTGTTGTATTTACATTTATTTACATTTTGCAAAGCATCACAGTTTTTTGGAATTGGGGTTGTGTATGCACAACAATACACACACAATTTATGTATATACACACATGGACAAAATTGTTGGTACCTCTCGGTTAATGAAAGAAAAACTCATTACTTGTTACTCAATGGTAACAGAAATAACTTTAATCTGACAAAAGTAATAATAAATAAAAATTCTATGAAAATGAACAAATGAAAGTCACACATTGCTTTTCAACCATGCTTCAACAAAATTAAAAAAAATAAATAAACACCTGAAACAGGCCTGGACGGAAATGATAGTACCTATAACTTAAAATTTTGTTGAGCATCCTTTTGAGGCAATCACTGCAATCAAACGATTTCTATATCTGTCAATGAAACTTCTGCACCTCTCAGCAGGTATTTTGGCCCACTCCTCAACTGCTCCAGTTGTCTCAGGTTTGAAGGGTGTCTTTTCCAGACGGCATGTTTCAGCTCCTTCCAAAGATGCTCAATAGGGTTTAGGTCAGGGCTCATAGAAGGCCATTTCAGAATAGTCCAGTGTGTGTTTTGGGTCATTATCCTGTTGCAAGACCCATGACCTGAGACTGAGACCAAGCTTTCTGACCCTGGCAGCACATTTATCTCTAGAATTCCTTGATAGTCTTGAGATTTCATTGTACCCTGCACAGATTCAAGACACCCTGTGCCAGATGCAGCAAAGCAGCCCCAGAACATAACAGAGCCTCCTCCATGTTTCACAGTAGGGACAGTGTTCTTTTCTTGATATGCTTTATTTTCCGTCTGTGAACATCGAGCTGATGTGCCTTGCCAAAATGTTCCATTTCTGTCTCATCTGTCCATAGGGCATTCTCCCAGAAGCTTTGTGGCTTGTCAACATGTAGTTTGGCAAATTCCAGTCTGGCTTTTTTAACAATTGGTCTTCTCCCATTGGGCGTCTCCCATTAAGTTCACATTAAGCTCAAACATCGACGGGTGGTTTACCTTTAACATGCTTGTCTATAATTTTCTTTCTAATGTCCTGAGACAACTCTTTTCTTTGCTTCCTCTGGTTCATGTTGAGTGTGGTACACACCTTGTCACCAAACAGCACAGTGACTACCTGTAGCCCTATATATAGGCCCACTGACTGATTACAAGATTGTATACACCTGTAATGCTAATTAGTGAACACACCTTGATTTTTATATATTTCTGTTACCATTGTGGGTTTTTCTTTCATAAACCGAGGGGTACCAACAATTTTGTGAGACAGACAGACAGACAGACAGACAGATAGATAGATAGATAGATAGATAGATAGATAGATAGATAGATAGATAGATAGATAGATAGATAGATAGATAGATAGATAGATAGGTAGATAGATAGATAGATAGATAGATAGATAGATAGATAGATAGATAGATAGATAGATAGATAGATAGATAGATAGATAGATAGATAGATAGATAGGTAGAATGAAAAGAGAAAAAGGCATATTACTGATCAGTCACATCTGAACATTCAAAACATGTCTCTGTGTGATTCTAAGCTATGGCAGCTCTTGCAGACTAAATGGCTCCTCCTACCACCCAGTTTGCACTGTTTGTTGGTGTTTAAAAACCCTGCCTGAGGCTACTAGAGGATCCAGTGCGCTACAAACGATAGATTGATGGATCCGTTTGAAGCACATTCTCATTTAACTCTGGTTGGGAAGTATGGCTCTTATGAATCAATAGGCTTTAATGATTAATAGTGTAGGAGTGCAGCCATCTGGATATTAATTTAGACACTTTTTTGCTGCCAGTAGCTGTTGTATTCCATCATTCTGCAGCCAATTCCAATAGTCTGCAGGGCTATGTTTACCTGTATTGTTCCTTAAAAGTAATGTAGCTGGGATTTTACTTGTTTCAGCATGTCAAAATTCATATCCTAACCTTATGTCTGAATTTAAAGGTGCATTGGAATGAAAACTAGTCATGTCTGGTACAGCAGAAAGGGTTTTATTTGTTCTCAGAAGGCATCATGCTTGACAAAGAGCTATGAACTCTCACATGTGTCGACTTGTCAAACAGAGTCATTGTGTACTGGCAGTGGATGTCGAGGGCAGATACAGGCACCAAATGTACTTTTGCTTCCGTCTCTGCACATACAAACGCCAAGCCAACGTAAGTTAGTGCATACCCTAGTGACTGTTCTCATTAAGTAAGCATGCTTTAGAATGCGCATGGTTATTCTGACTCTAGCTAGACCTTCATCTCTCCACCACACTCCCTGATTGCTATCTGCCTCCCAGTGTCAGTCTGGAGCTTCAATATTGCGTTGTTCCAAAGTGTCTGCCTTCACTGACATCAAAACGAATCACACTCATTTGTGGGACCGGCACTTAATCTTGGAGACAGATTGCAGGAAATGAAATTGTGCTCTGTAACCTTTGATCATAGGATTCCCTTCTAGTATTTTTTTTTTTTTGAAAAATAGAGAACTGCTTTGTATGTGAACGAAGCAAATGCATATGGTAAGCCCCCAGTGAAATGCCTGTTTGATATGTTATATCTAGGTTTAGATGGAAGCGTAGCGAGCACATGGTGATATCCCTTCTGATTTATATCTAATGTATTCATAGCGAGATTATGCATTGTGTGGATATATTATACCTACAATGTTGTTTCTTTCTTCGTTACTTTCATAAGAAGGTGTAAATGAACAGCAGGCAGTGAAATAATATCTGCAACAGCTGAATGGTAAGCAGATCTTAAATTAACATTTCAAATGTTCAAATGTTGTGATGCATTGGCCCTGAACAATTGAACACCCTTTAATGTGTTTCATATGCATATGCCTGTTAAAGGCAACACCTTCAGCTCCTAGAAATATCTCCATCTGAAGAAGAATTGCAAGAAGTCTAAATGTGAAAAATCACACCTAAAAACACAAAGAAGAGGCTGGTATAAACAAGGTACTGGCAAAAGAAACCCAACCTGGCACTACCACCATTTACAATCTGTAGTAAACTTACCTTATAACAGGCCATATAATTTTTCTTAGTTTTATTTTACATCTTCTTATTATTATTATCCTACAAACATAATACGGGTACTTAACAGAAGGCATTTAATTAAATAGGGCCAGAAATTAAATTGTTTACTTCTATTTTATTTACCTCTCAAATCCAAGTCAATAGAAAGGAAGAGATAAAAATTTGCATCATGTCAGCTCACAGCAAGGGATAACAGGTATCCTTTTAAATTTGGCAAGAACTGACTGGGTAAGTTATATAAAATTGTCAACATGTGGCTCAAGACATGCATTCATTAGTGAACCTATTAGCCTCCTCCCCTTGTAAACCTGCAGTTCTTAATATGATGCAATTAAAGGCAACAGTGCCACTGGTCACCAGTATGTTGGGGGAGCAAAGGCCTGTGACAGAGCTTTGTTTCTTAAACCAATAATAACTCTGTATGTGGAAAAGCTATTGTTAGAGCAACAGAAAGCAACATTAGAATAGTCTTTTTTGAACAAAAATGGTTAAGCTGCTGCAAAAGAAAACATAACCTGTGTTTGTAACGCACCCAAACAGTCATTAACATTAACACAACCAAATGCCCTAAAGTTGCTTTCACATTAACATTGCATTACCACAACATTCCTCTCTCATTTTCATGAACAGTGCTTTGTGTAATACAGTGCTGTACATCTTTTTACTATTCCTCTATGTGAGCACTCAGACAAAGTAATCAGTAGTGCATTACTCAGTCAGATCTCCATTCTTCACAAGCTCCAGAGTTAATATAGTCATGTGTTCCTCCTTTACCATCATTGTTTTGATGATTATCCTCATAGCTCTGCACTGTTAGAGCCAAACCAAATAGAGAATGGCATTAAGACCAGTTAACTTTTGACAGTAAAACCGTGATGAGCCCTTAACTACTTCTTAAGAACTGATCGTCTTTCATGAGGCAAATGTTTAAATAAATGAAAAGTGTGTTTGACTGTTTCTTAAGGAACCTGCTGACAAATTAATTAAATTATATTGGCTGAAATAGTTCAAATGGCCATAATTATCACTGTTGATGTATGGTAGTTTGCCCAATGGGAAATCATCATTCACGGTCATGTATGCCTTTACACAACACGTGCAGTGAAAGCCAGCAAGATGTACTGCATAAGTGCCATAATACGCACGAGCACAATGCTGAGCACTAGCAAGATCATCCGATTCCGACAGGTAGAGATGCTAAACTATTGCACCATGCTTCGCAAACCACATGTAATGCAATTCAACACGAACGTAGCAACAAAACTGCTAGTTAACTGCTATCATTATACAGGCTATTATATAAAAATATATTGTAACGAGCCCAGGAATTACGGTAATAAAATCTAGGGTTGTGCATTTTGAAGGAAAGGATGACCATTGCATGTTTAGGAATTCATGTTCCATACAAATCATACCATGTCGCTTTAATAGCCTGAGCCTCATTACTTTAGATGTGCAAAAGGAAGCATAATCAAAGCCTGGTGATGGCGCTGTATTTATGGGTGAAAATAATTCTGACTATAAGATCATGAAGCAATTACACTGTCGCTCTTAACAAGCTCCTCAATTTACACTGATGCATTGCCAGAGAGTAAGAGAAAGTGAGAGGGAGAAAGAGAAAGACCCAGTATTCCATGGATCTTTTAAAGTGAATTAAATCAAATATGCAACATAAACAAACAGACAAACAAACCAACCAACCAGCTAACCAGGAATGGCACATACGTAGAGGGTGTTGTGCACAGAAAGTTTCTAAATGAGACTAGTCAAATAAATGTTATGTGTGCAAGGAAGGATAAATCTAATTTGCAAATTCACTCCCCTAAACCAGCCACAGTCTTTAATTTCTTCTGTATTATTTCATTTTCAGACGCCGGCAGATAGGAAAAAAAAGAAAAACAAGCCAAAATGGAAGGGAGAAAGAGTGAGCAAAAGAGGGAGGAAGTTTTGCTGAGTTGTCGATTTGCTGTGATAAAATGTGGACTGTGCGCCAATGCCACATAAATGATTTAGTAAGCACCGTTGGCTCTGATGCATTGACACATTTTATTAATTACAAAATTATTATTGCTGAGAATGGGCTAACAGTGTATGCGGCTGCATTTCCTCCACTGAGGGACTGGGAGAGGTAGTGCTATCAGAGTCAAGCCCAGAAGAGAGAGACAGGGCCTCAGGAGTCCTTAACACACACATACACACACAGCAGAGGTGCAGCCCCCACCAAAAGCTCATACCTCACTGGCATAACCTCTACTAAAGAGCAAATCATGACCACAAGCCATGAACGGAGACCTACAGCTATTTTTCTTTCGGCCACGGTGTGCTTCATTGAACCATGGATGCATGCATGTCAATACTTCACCTTAACCTAACCTTCTTTTCCCCTCAGCACGCCTTAGCTAGGCCCAGTCAGGGACCGCTCTCATGAATAAAGAATCGTTCAATTATGGCCGAGTTCAATTTGATTTGCATTAAACCATCATCTGCAAGACAGCACCACCGCTCTTTCCCACAAATTTGTTCACACTCGCACATAGACAGACACATGTGGATACAGAAGGAGATCTGAATAATGGACTTGTTGAGCTCAGAGATGACTTATTTTAAATCCCAAACAAAACAAGCTATAAACTGTCAACTGCAGAACTTATAGCTAGCAAATAGCTGGCACTAAATATGTAACCATAAGTCATGCTCTTGACCTTCTCACTAATATTTTGTGTCGCATAAGGCTCTTGCAAAAGTAGCCTCTGGTTCGTCCGTGGGGGGTGGGGGCTTGTGCGGAAAAAAAAATATCTCAATGTGCTTATTTTCCTCCAGCAGATAGCTTTCTTTTAATGGCAGTTCTGCCACAGCTGTGTGAGAAATTCCCCAGCCTCCCCACCACATGTCCACTCTTCGCACATGCGGTACAGCTTCACACACTCTGCCAGAGTGAGCTCCAAATGTGATATTTAAAGGTCACATATTGTAGGAGTCACTGGGAAGCCACAGTCGGACTGACTGCAAACGCATTCATTACGCTGTCACTGATCACCAGAAGCTGGGCTAGTAAACAATGGCCAAATTGGTTTATTCTAGATTCATTCCGAGGTTCTGTCATTCTAGATGGAAAACAGCTAGGCTTGAAATCGCATCGGGTCTAATCCTAATGAAGGCTCGCCTATTTCTTCCCCATACTGATAAGATGCTCTCATGCTACATACTCTTATTCTAAACCCTATCAAGAACCTATCAAGTGATAGCATGGCTCCAGGTCCAGTAAGTGAATGTCTAATTAACTTATTATAAGGCCTTTCTCCACTGGCTATCAAATCCTTCCTCTGGGCTTGTGACGCATGGCTCTGACCTGATTTGATTGCACAGTCCTATAATGAGCAGCCTAATGCCCCACATACTCTCTCCTGCCTCCCTTGCTGGCAGAAGCTCAGAGCAGCCTAAAAGTGCTGCATTCATTCCTCCATAGCATTTGTACACGACTGCAATCAGGCTGACAGAACATAGTTGATGAGGAAACAACCGTCCTCTTGCTGATATTCAAAGGTTAATTTGTTTCCATTAATGATTAAAGGTTGTCCCATTACCTTAACACATCTCCTGGTTTACTAAATGCTAATTAAAGAGGCTAATTCCAAAGCCTGCGAGGAGATGGGAAGAGAGTGGGGGATGGGGTGGGGGAGGTTATGCGAGACCTGCTCTTTCAAACAGACAAAAGTGACTGTCTGCATGACCCCTCATCCTGCAAAAAGCTATTGTCAGATATCAAGCTGCAAATCAAGATTAGAATCTGAATGACAAAAGGCTGAGTATGGTTCGTTGTTGGAGCGTCTCTCGCTCCCTTTTTCTTACTAACTTAGCATTTTTTTGGACTTATTCACATTTACTTGTTGAATGAGGTAAGACAACCACTGGATCACACCTGCAACTGACTAGTGAGGTCCTTATTCCACAACACTAAAGCAACATTGTTTTGCTTTCAGAATCAGGTAGACACTGAAGTGAAGCTTCAGACTGTGTCACTGGATCACTTTTATTGTAACCTGTTACAGGGCTGAACCTTTTATTGAATTAACAACAGGTCTGCATTTAAATTGTCGCTTTGCTGGATTAAATGGTCCTACACTGATTTTTGGAATCTACAGTGCAGAGGCAAACTCTCTTCAGAATTTGCCTCAGAAGATTCCAAGAACTGGGTCTCCACTAAAGCAATAAACTTCCTAAAAAGCATGATGATCTTACAGCAGTGTGTAAGTGCTATAGTAGTTTATGCACTGCATCAGTACAGTTAGCAAAGATGCTTTGACCTTGCTTTGATTCTTAACATCTAAACATTTGTCAAATATTTTTTCATCATACTGGAATTGAAATTTGAACTACTCAATAAGCAGAATTGAAATCAGAGTTGCAATAAACTCTGGAATGAGACTCAACCCTAACCATGGTCCATTATTAAGTTTAAGTTGCAGTGATTCTATATATCCCATCTTGACTCCAGATGTTATATTTCTATTTAAAACTTTGTGTTATGAAAATAGTACAAATATGCACTCATTTAATAATCCATTAAAGTGAATAAGAGATCTTTTCATTTAGATTTTAGTTTTGGGTTTACTGGTCTCACTGGCTGGTTATTGCTGTTTCATGGTTGCTCAGTTCAGCATATAGTCATGTGTTTATTATATGTTGCTATGCTTTATATTTACATAAATATGTTTGATGATATCTGTATTTCGTAGTGTAAGTTTAAGTTACAGTGGTCAGTAAGTACAAGTAATTGACTTTTATTTATTTATGTGGAGATGTGACAATGTTCTTGAAAAACTATGGGGATCAAATCAACATAACTGAAAAAACACAGGCTTCCAAAACTGGAATTCAAAATATTTCTTAAAAAAAAAGAAACAAACACAGAAAATTGGACCAAAACTGCCACCATCAGATAAGCTGAAACTGTCGTCTTTGAGGTATAAGAGAAAATCAAGCTCCACTCTTGTTTCAAATAAAATAAATGTCCGTCCAAGATAATGCTACGTAGCTGTCAATAAACTGTTACTGGGTAACGGAAATAGACAAAGAAGAAGATTAAAAAAGGCTGGCAGGGTGAGAACAATAACCTGTCCACAGTCTAGAACTTAACATCCTTGAATGTGTTTGTGATTAGTTGGATTGCAAGAAAAAAGCTGTAAAGTTGTATATATAATATAATAATAAATAATAAATGGCATTTTTGTGAATGTTCTGTTATATATTTCTGTTATAAATATATTATATATGGTTTCTGCCATTGTCCTGTAATACAGATGTTTTGTTTGAGATTAAATATATTTAGGGTGGTCTCTTTTACACAAAGATATGCATTCATAACTCTTAAAACAGCAAGCATTTATTACAGTAATAACATCTCAGGCTGAAATGAGACTTGTAATAAGGAATTTACAGGTGTCAGTGAATGAGGTAAACATCTTAGATAGGTTTGTAAAACTATGAGAAGCCATTTGAATAGCAAATCTGGTCTTAAATGTGGCAAAAAAGTGTCTTGTGAAATCAGTCTAAGCCCATGTAACATATTGGTTTGTACTGGACAACATGTTCTCCAGAGTTCAGCAGATAAGAATGAAAGTCTTCTGTAATCTGTAGCTATTCAGGAAACCATACCTGGTGTTCCAGTGCTAGGCAAATTTACAATGCACAATATGTACAATCTGGCACACATACAGAAAAGTTTGCTGCTTAACACACATTTCCAAATTTAGTAGGCATATTCCTCTAGCACTGCCATTAAAGCAGCATGTATAGAATTATGATCTCTAGTGAACTTTGGTTGGTTTATCTTGGAAACATCTATATCTATTTATGTCTCAATATATGTATTGAGAGGAGACCGGAGAGGATATCATGTGTAAATGCACATATCCTTTTTACCTGGAACTGATGTCAACTCAGATTAAGCACTGCTAATAAAGCAGTATTACTGCAATCAACACTCATGCATACGCTTACCATCATCTTTATTCAAACACCTACAATGTAATTTCATTCACTGACTACTTAATTAGCTTCATCCACCTTAGAGGTTTATTATATACATGTTTGCATTACAGACTGCACCCTATTTCAGGGTTTATCTGCTTGTTTCAACGAGCAATTTATCTGCCCATACTCTAACTCATTTAGCGTTGATCAGTTCCCAACTACATGATGGGTTGTAAATAGGAATGCACTAATTGTTCAGCAACCAAACTTATTCGTCCGAAGATGGTAATAAGTGAAAAGACAGAATAATATATACCCAACAATGTCAAGTCAGTCAAGTCAACATTTATTTATATAGAGCTTTTTTACAACAGACGTTGTCACAAAGCAGCTTTACAAAGAATCTGGTGTCCGAGTGAGCAAGCCAAGGGCGACAGCGGCAAGAAAAAACTTCCTCAGTTCACAATGACGTTTTTAATGACTTTTTCCTTGTTATTTTTCCACTGCAATTTATTCACTTTCAAGCTTTCGAGCCAAACAGAGTTCTAGAAAGAGTAAAGAACAGTACTGAGCTGTTAAAGCGTTACAGCGAGCCATATAGCAGCTTCAAGTTCCTTTTCACTCGCTCTCACCTATATGCTGTACCCTAATTTTAAAATGCAATAAAATCCCAGCCAGCGTGGAGTGAAACGCTTTTTGTAAATGCACCATGTAGGCTGGGATGGAGTAAATATGGGCCACCTTTGACTCACAGCAGATTGCCAGTGCTGACAGTGGGCCAGAAGTGGCATATTTTTGCCAGATGTAACCCATATCCGCTTGCTATTCGGGATTAATCCTATTTACATTTATGGCATTTAGCTGACGCTCTTATCCAGAGCGACTTAATTATATTTACAGGTAGGCCAATATAGTGTTAGGAGTCTTGCCCATGGACTCTTATTGGTGTAGCACAGCACCTTCACCCAGAGTGGGATTCGAACACATATATATATATATGATAGGATTGAAAGCTTAAACCACTCTTGTTTGCTTTTTGATTACTTACCTTCAGTCCTATCTCCTTAAGCATTCTTCTCTCCCTTACCTTTTGTGTTTAATAATAATTTTTTTATACTAAAAAAAAGAACTCCACTTCCGATGAATGTGTCATTGTATCCAATTACTGAAAAGAAACATAAAAATATAAAGCACCGTCAAAACTTTCTCACATTCTGCCAATTCTTAAACTAAATGGTTTGCCAGATAGCTATTGCTATTGTTAGCTAGTTAGTTAATCAAGTGAAAAACACAACAGCCATCTATTCTGAAAGCCGGAAATGCCAGAAATGCATCATGTAGGCAAGTATATTCACTCTGTAACTACTGACAGTTTTGGTAAATAACATTGACCTCGTGGTCTCCATTCAGGAAGCATTATTTTTGCTTTGCTTACGAATGTAGCAGTTTCCATAAGTGAACTGTATAAAGACAGAAGCAGCAAAACAGTGGTGAAGAAAATAAGATGGTGCCAACTGGGCAAGGAAAAATGGCGGAAAAGGAGGATGCTGTAAAATGCTTGAAAATATGGTCTAAGAATGTGGGCAGTGTAAAATGAGTTTTCTTGCATCAATGTAGCAAGTTATCTGTAATGATTGTAAGATATGAAATAAAAGCTTCCTCTCCTTTCGATTTTATCATCAGTTGCCCACCATCGTTATCTCATTTTAACAGATAAAATAAAAAAAAAAGCACTCAATTGAAATTGAAGTGGTAACTAGCAGTTGTTTGCTTAGTTCATTATTAGTAAACAGCTATTAGCATTTTTTAAAAATGAAAAGTTTTTTATCACAGTTGTACAGTATGTTATTGTTGTATACGTGTTGTATCATGGTTTGTATCAACTCTTGGTCTGAATCCTTGTACCAGCACATCAGTTCTGTACTATCCACATAATTGACCATAATTGGCCACATCTGACTCTTCATAGACACAATATCATGAACTGCTTTTAATAAAAGCAGATGTGAAATAAAATAATATATAAAATAAAATAATATTTTTGACACATGAATGCTTTTTTTGGGCAATGACCATTTAAATTCAGAAAACAATCATAAAGAAGCAGAGAATAATTAAGGTTTATTGCTGTTTTGATTGTTGCTTGTAATACACATATGCATCTGTGTTCTTCAACTTGACGTGTTGAATATTAGGTTGTACAGTTGCCAGTGCATAAAAAAACCTGAGAGGGGACTTCAGCTCAATTGACTTCTATGACTTCAGTTTACTATTAAGTGAGTTGAAGGATTAAAATTTTTTTGCTAGGCTGAATTTAGCTGGAACAGCAAAACTTAGAATTATGTCAGACCAGTGAAAAACGATACACAAAAGTGCATATGTGTGCAGGTGAGGGTAGCCAATCAAAATGCAACTGGCAGAATCCTGACATTGTCGCCGCGTTAACACACTAAAGATATCAGACTCTCTGTCTATGTGTGAGCAGAGCATCAATGGCTGAGATTAACTTTACAGGGACTAGACTAGTTAGCAATGTGAGAGGACTTTTAAAGAGAATGATTAACTAAACTAACATGTCGACCTAACATGGAATCTATTATGGAGCGACAAATTGTTCTCACTAAAGACATGCATGAAACATGGCTATAAGAAATGTTTTGGTTTCCTACATAACACCACACAATACCTTGTAAGTAAAAAACAAAACACAAGGTGACACGCTCTGTAAGGTGACATGACTATATATATATATATATATTTTAACTTCTGGCAATAAGTAATAACCAATGATAAAAGGTTTGAGCAGTTTTTTGGGGCTTGTGATGCACTGAAATTGTTCAGAAATGTTCTTATTCTATTCTATTCTATTCTATTCTAACCCCCAGTAGGATGTTGTTTATAGCCCTCAAATGTTACAGCCCTAACACACTAAAATAACTTTAACACAGCATTAGCTTTGCATTGGTTTGTATCAAAGTTTTTGTCCAATATATGCCTGACTACCTCCAGCTAATAACACCTCTGAATCAATCTAATATTCCCTCAGGCTACTGGCAGCTATATTCCAATATATTATAAAACAGATCACCTGTTTACAAGCATCTTGAGAAACTCAGAGCAATCATCTATTTAAAATGCTTCAATCAAGACGCCAGAGTAGAAGTAGATTTCTTCCCCAAGGGCTTACAGAGACGGGTCAGTTTGCCTTTTTTAAAATTGTTTTTGAGGAAAATACCCAATCCTATTAGTGTCACCTCAGTGGCAGTGGCATAGATGTGGTGTAACACTAAACATAGTACACCATCAGACCACAGACTAAACTAGGGACAAACAGGAACAACAAAGAAACAAACAGGACAATGGCACGCTTATGTTAGAAAAGGCCATTAAAATTCCATTTGAAGCTATGCTGCAAAAAGGGTGGAGAGGGAGAGAAACAGGAAGAGAGGAAAGGAGAAAGAGATAGACAGAGAATACAAGAGTGGTCCAATGTTGGGGACTCTGCTCTATCCTCTGCTGAATTACAAAGTGCAGTTGCTTCCTGTGATCAGTCAGCCCCTGGCAAAACTGGCATGGGTCTCGCTCGGCGCAGGGCCCTGGGCACGCTGCCATGATATGAAACTTCCTTTGAACCGAGCAGCTGTGGGCTGTGGGATTGATACAATATTTAATGTATTAATTACATACACACAGAAAAATGTCACAGTTAGATGGTCTACCTTTCATGTAGGGGAGGAGAAAATGTGCTGATAATATATGAGTTTGGCCTCCAACACCATTTCTTCCCTGCTTCTCTATTTATGCCTGCCATCTGCCTTAAGACTGATACATTAAATATATTTGCCTCTGACTGAATGTATTTTCTGTCTCTTTAGGGAGGATTTAAGGAGCAGAATAATGAATAGTCATATGTTGTAGGTGAAGATAAATACACAAAATAAGAAATTGTATGTCTTTGAGACTGTGACACAGCACATCTTAGAAAAGGCAATAAAATACATTTCCATTGATTATGCAGCTTTATGATTACTGCAGAGCTGCAGCATCATTCCATAACATCACTGGGCCAAATGCACCAATTAGCTATGAATGTAGTCAAGTACTACAAGCCACGCTGACCACACAGTCCACACATTAGCTGAAAAACATTTGCATTCCACTGTTGACTTCGACACAACTCTCTAAAGCCTAGCACACACCACAGTAGTGGTTGTCTTGCACTCTTTTTTAACCCCATAAATGCAATATTAACCCAGATTTTTATGAAGTAAAAATATTATATGAAATACTGTAAAATTCTAAATATTTTTACACAAATATTTTCAGCATCCACATAACAGCCACAGAACATTAACTAAATGGCTACAAGATTTAAATGTACATCATTCTTGTCATTCCCACATGTCATTCCCCTTTATGGAAAAAAAAATTATGAAAAAACAGGATAATATAAATAGTGAGGACAAAACCCTTCTATTTCAGCTGCCCCCTTTCCTATGTGCTTTGGATTGGTGTTACTAAATGAACTGATGGATCAGTATCTGACTTAGGGCCTCTGATAAGGTAAATCAGAAATTACAATACCCTTTTCCTTCAAACTGCTTCCAAGTTAGATGTTGTATCAGGGAGGGTTTCTGAACTAGCTTAGCTTTTTAGAAGGCTAAGGCTATTGGTTAGTATTGATACTATATGGTTGTATTATTATTAATTATTAATAATGTTTTAAAAATCACATTAAAAAGATGGACACTAGTCACTACATGAAAGTGTAAATTTTAAAGAAAATATTTTAAAAAATCATTAAATCAATAAAAATTTATTTACATAGACATAGCTTTGAATTTTGTACATGAAACTGACACACCAAACAAAGCTATTCTCCTTTTAAATACAAATTGCAGTTTACCAAAGTGGTCAGTGAAACAGGCCAATTCCAAAATGGTAGACTGTTGCATAAAAGACTTATTCAGGCCCCAACAACTGATATACAATTCTGAGCAACAGCAACAAAAATAGCAGACTATGTGGAGAAATCTAGCATTCCAAGTTTTTCATATCCTTTCTAAGAAACAAAACTGTCAACAGGCATGGTAGATGTTCATTTTTCACCAAGGCTAAGTTGGTTTTCTATTTCCAAGCTTCTTAATTGAGTGCTCCATTTCACCATAAATGCTACAGATGGTAAAAGCACCACAGTGTGGAACTGTGATACGCTGTACAGAAAGTTAACTTTCAAAAGAACCTGGACAGCTTTAATTCATAGTTGTTGTATTACTCTGCAGCCTTGGACAATACTAAACAGGCTTTGACAGAGAAGAGGGTTCTAACACATTGAATTTACAAAGGCAAGTAACTAGTATAGGTAATGTTAGCTACTTGTAAGTAACTAGCTAGCAAATAGTCTGATCACCAAGCTTATTTCACAGAGGTTCACTCTACTTCCTTGCCTGGGTCTGTTTCAGCATGCTGCTTCTGTGAAATCATCTCTGTGTCTCACCTTAAACTTGCAAATCAGAGCAGGGTTCATCAAATATCCATGATCTCACCAAAAAGGAAAAAAGGAAACAATAATAAATACATGAATTCTACAGTGTCTTGAATATATGCAGCAACAAATCATATTAGGCCAATATGACAATGGTTATTGTTGTTATTATGATAAACAATGTCACAATTTAACATAACATGCTTTTCTGTGTTTATCATTGATTTTGTAAGTACCTTTACAGCACGGACTGACTTCATCTGTCATTACAAAGACAGCATAGTTCTGTGTACCTGGCATTAGGGTTGCTCAGTAGGTGAAATATTGAAATAAATTATTTTCAACAATTCATATTTCTTTGTTGAGTTTTTAATTGTAGCAGTACATTCAGATCACTGCTCCCAGCCACCAATATGCTGGATCCATCACTACCCAGCATTCCACCATCTCATTATTAACAAATGAAAGAAAGATGCTGCACTGCAACGTATGAACAGAACACAGTTCACTGTATGATATTCACATTCCTTCTTGTCTGTCCAGTGTTTCTCTATGAGATACATCTGTGTTTTGGCTTGATCCAAACTCCATGCATAATGCATGCCCTTGATGACATTTCTCTCATTCATTTTGCTTGTGTTGCAGCCCAGTCCAAGAAGCATATATCTTTTGCTCTTAAACAAACGATCAGAGACTGTTTATATTGAAGCATTGTCCAAGATTTATCAAACTTATCAAGGTGAGCTGACAGCACACAGTTGACTGCTCCTGGCTCATCCTCTGAAAAGCATGTAGCTATAAATTAGTCTGTTCTTCTGTTTGCTCATTCCTTAATGATCATCTGTTTCATGAGGATTTTGGGTTGCCAGTATTGAAAGCAATACATTTTTTTTCTCCTCAGTGCAGCACCTTATCAGTGCACACACATTACCAGCAATTCATACATATAAAAAACAGCCTCAGTGGCAACAAGTTTGCTCAACAACAGATAGGGTGTTGTTGCTTAGCAACAGCCGTGCAGCACAGTTATGGCCGGTACCTGCTCCTTAAGGTGGCGTGTCTCGCATCTAATTGGTCAGGTGGGTAAAGCACAGGCTTCTGAATCACCGCCTTCCCTGCTGCAGTCAAGGTCTTTAAGTGACACGTAGTGCCGGCATTATTTTAGTATTCTGTCAGATAGAATGTGCACAAATACCCTGCTCTTCACATGAGCAAAAAATACTTTCCAGAGGAGAGGCCAGAACCTAAAAGTATCCCGTACTCCGTACAACTGTACATCAACCGTGTCTGGCCATCAGCCCTGATCAATTAGAAATTAATAACCAAATAAATTAAACTGAAAGAGCCTGCAGTCTGAATGAGCAATCTAGAGGATTAATCCCAAGAAAAAGAACATGAATAAATAAGCTGAAAGTGTGAGGCTTGGGGAAAGCTGGGCTGTTGCCATCACCGCTAAGTTGGAGTTGTGCTCTACAGGTATCTATCTATCTATCTATCTATCTATCTATCTATCTATCTATCTATCTATCTATCTATCTATCTATCTATCTATCTATCTATCTATCTATCTATCTATCTATCTATCTGTCTGTCTGTCTGTCTGTCTGTCTGTCTACTTTTGAAAGATTTACTGTAGGAGCACAATAATTTGACAAGGACATAGAGATGCCAACTTTCATTGAGTTGTATTAGGAACATTTGGTACCATGTTCAATTTAACAAAACATGGGTAAACCTTGTGCATTTTTATTAGGAAGCACAAAGCATGTTTTATGGATCCCTTCTCTTCTCCTTGGATACTCTATATTACAAGCAGATTTAATTTTAATGTCATTTCAGGTGGGAAAACACTGCACCCCTTTCATTTTTCCTCCCTAATCATGTCCTGGGGCCTGCATTTCCTTCAGCAAACATTTCAATAAAATGGAACAGTTAAGGGAATTCTGTTCATTCTTTCAGCTCTGAGCATCATACATCACTTATTGAGTGGCAACAGATGGCTTTGCACCAGCATATATGCAGATCATCCAGAAACAAATGTCTTACATGCAGTATTATAAAAAAGTATGTGCCCCTGATTTTTACCACAAAATTCAGCATGGGACAAAGACAGTCTGGGGCAACACAGAATACAGTTTTTAAGTAGGAAAAGGTCCAATACAAACAGGCCCTGTGTGAAAATGTAACCACCCCCTGAGTTTATTGATCAAATACAAATTTGAGTCCCATCACGTATCTCAGTTTTTTTGTTTATTATTTACTGCTTTCTTTTATTAACATTTATTCGCCTCCACCCCACACAGTTATTTGTTGCTGCTTAACATTATTGTGAAACCTAATGTTGGGAAATAATCAAACAATCACAAAGTAAGTGTTTATGATTCTGACGGGCCTAGTGGTTGATTTACGCTACATACATATGTACATGTTTAATGTTCATGAGCTTCTTAACTGGTTCCAGAGAAAAACAATATCAGCTGTGCAGTAATCAACATATAGCTACTTTTGCAAAACATTTGCATACACATTGCATTTTTTCATTTTAAAATATCACTGAGCTGCCGTGTCTTATTCAATATTCAATAATATGGATGCTTCACAATAACTCTCGCCATTGCATTTGTAAGCTCAGGGTGATCAATAATTCATTGCTTTATTGTTGCAGTCATAGGCAACTAAAATTACTATGAAGTGGTTGTTGGCAGCAGTGGGGATATATTTACTGCAATATTTCTGTTCAAAGGAAAAAAAATAAAACACTTTACCATATGTCCAGTTGTTCCTTGTAAATTGATACAATTGACCATTACTGACCAATAGTATGTCTAACAATTTAGTCTATTACTGCCTCTAATACTCGCCTCAAACCTCAAATACATCATTTATAGTCATGTAGCTTGCCATACATTCACAATATCATTAATATTCCACTCCTATATATAATTAATTTGAATATACTGAAATAACTGTGCAAGTAACACAAGGATACATGATTCTAACAATCTCTGTCCTCCTCTCTTGTCTTTCTCTGCACACAGACACAGGAAGGATCAGTGATGGTGGGAGCCCAGGGGAGACGATTTCATTTTCAGGTGCTGCAGTGATTGTGCGGGTCATCTGTTGAGTCTGGCTCAATGTCAGCCCCTCCAGGAGGAGAGGAGACTGAGGCATAGCTGAGCTGGGTGGCTGATCGTTTGCGTCCCAGGCCCTCTCACACTCTTTTTCTCCAAAGCCAAGCAAAGAAAAAGCCTCCCACTTGCGATAAAAGAGGCATTCAGCTGAGAACACCAAAGAGCAAATCGCCAAAAACAGCCTGGTGATTGTGCCAGATCCCCGGGGGGAAAGAATGGGGAGATAGGGGATTTTTGTACCCCAGACTAATAGTTTCTTATTTTTTTATTTTCCCCCTGACACATCTCAAAAGAGATTAGGATCCAATTCAATTAACTTTTATCAGGGTGTAAAAAAGAGAGCTGGAATTTTTTCCATAGAAAAAATAATTCCCACCCAGTAAAAAGGGGTGTGGAGAGAACCGGATCATGCCCATAATTCAGCGAAACAGTTCTTCGTAGTGGGCATAGAGTCGTGCTGCTAAGTTACAACAAAGTGAATTTACAATGCAAATCAAACCCAGATGGAGTCGATTTTCCATTTTAATGTGCTCCCTCTGGAGAGCTCTGCCTCTGTGAGTCTTGGCTGATCAGTTTTGCTGCTGGTATGCTTTGCTTTCTAAACTACAACCTGCAACCTGTCCTAACTGCCTTTTTACATGCCAGCTGAGGATGAAATGAAGGAATATGGCACTACATTGTTTCAAAAAAGGGGGCAGCCTTGTAGACACTCGCCACATTTAATGGCACCTCTTTCTAAACTAGTTGAACGAACCAACAATGCTGTGCTAAAACATCTGGTGCGCTTGCTGCACTTTTCTAATAAAAAATTAAGGTTAATTATTTTGTCCAGGCACTGTTCTGACAGACTCTCCTTCTATTTCAATTTATTTCAGCGAATGAAAACTGGTGCTAAGAATTGCGAGGGTGCCAATATATTTGGCTTATATAGAAGGTATTACTGGTAGCAGGGATATTTTGCATCAGAAGGGCCCAACTTGAAACTGAATGACATGATTTTTCATTTGTATTTGCTCTTTTCCTGAGCATTGAAATTCGGAGAACATGCACATGATGAAAACACTCTACAAATAAGAAATGAACAGCTTCTTTCACTCTGAATATGCTACACTGTAAATGTTTTTTTAAAGAATTTTAAGTTTTACGTTTTTTTGAGCATAATAAATCTGAGTAAAGTTCAGGAAATAGCTAAGCCATAAATACTTTCCTCTAAGGAAACCCTTTGCTGTACGGTACTGTTTATAAGGCTGCAGGAGCTTGTCATGACAAATGACAAAACCCTGCTGTAGTGCTTATACGTGCTTATATAGTGTTTATACATGTCACAAAGACTGGTTCAATCAATCAGATGCTTATTAAAAGAACAATAATGTAGGCTTAAGACGAACGTATTACGTATGTAGTTGCCATGTAACCTTATAAACAGCACCCTACAGGAATGTGTTTATCAAAGATTTCTGGATACTTAAATGTTTAAGATATAAACAATATCCATCAGCACGGTTTTAGAGAAACATGTTGAGTAAGATTTGCACACAGGGGTGCTGATAGGAACCAGGATGCCTTGAAATGGTCACATACTGTAAAAGAAAAGCCATTATATTAAATGATTATATGGTAATGATTATGCTACCTGATGACAGAAGCCTTGTTTTACATTAGATTTAAGACGGTTTTGGTCTAAAATGTATTTCTGAAAAATACATTAATGGCAGTGAGTCCATGCAGACATCAGAAGCTCAGGTCCTGATCACCACCTTCACTGGAAACAAACCAGAGCCAGTAAGTTTCAAATAAAACCACTTTACACCATTTACACCTCAACAATTAAATTATACAGAAATTTTACTAGGCTGTAATTTGATGAACTTTTGGAACTAGAAGCACTAAGGAAGTCTGTACAAAATGACTTGTTCCACCTGCTTAGTTTAATTGAAGTGTCATTACTATTTGTGTTAGTGTTTTATTGCACTTTGTTCTTCATCTATTTAGGTGACTAGTCCCTGTGCAGTTTCCATTTGATGAAGGGCACTGTGGCAAGCTATTGTTTTCACCGTCAAAGAACAACTCTGATATTTTGACAAATTACCTCATATTCAGTTGTTTGACATGCAATGAATACGTTAAGACGTTTCCCTGGGTTACAAACTGAAATGCCATATTTTTTGCTGTTGTTGTTTAATTTTATTTGTATTCATTCCAGTGTTTCACAGTGTGGGTGTACCGCACATGGATAGTGCATTTAACTGCATTTATGTAAAGTGGCTTTTCTCAGAGGTGACACTGTCACCTGACTCACACTTGAGTGCATCTATAAAGCCTGTTCCTTGGTCGCCCAAGCCAATTCTGTGTGTGTGTGCGCGTGTGTGTGTGTGTGTGTGTGTGTGCGCGTGTGTGTGTGCATACATGATTTTATTCACACGTTTCAATCAAAAACTTGTTATGACAAGTACATTAACCACTCTTTCCCTCCCAGGATGTGACATAACACTTAGTTTCATCATATTGTGTGTGAACAGCTCAGTGATAACTATTGTATGTACGAGTAATTCACACATCACTAAATGAGGGAAAAAAACTTTCGCATCATACTTTCCAAATACATACTATTTGTTTTATATACTAAACTGGGAGAAAACAAAGCAGAATTATTTCCCAAACATTTACACTGACAGGCAACTAAATGTGTTATCCAATACAAATGCAGAAATCTTTGTGGACATCTGAAGCTGCCATTTTAGAATGTCACTTTCCACTGAAAGTGTGCCATTTTGACTTTATGCATTAGAGTTACACTTCAATGCCTAATGATTTATTCTGCTGTGGTGTGCAGAATCTAAAACTAAATCACTAAATATCTAAATATTATATAATATGTTTCTATTAGTCTTTTTAGCCAATTTTTAGCCACACAGCAAGTGCATTACAGTTAGCACCCCTGATAATCATGTAGTTTAGCTGAGCAGTTTAGACCAGTAGTTTAAAATTGCAGCTTATTTCTCCAGTCAGTGCTCCACTGCCAGACCAAAAAAAATTGGCTAAAAAACAGACAGCGACAAGCTGTTTTTAGACTGCGGTTTTAATAAGATTTTATCATTGCAATATGTCGAGTTTCTGCTGTGGACACAGTGCATATTTTTCACATACTGACGGTTGCGCTGTCCACTGAGCTCAGTTTCACAATTAAACAGGATTTTTAGATGCTTACATGTTAAAGGCAAATGATTTTTATGTTTATTTGGGTCATGTGCATGGTACTCCACTGCACTCTCCCTCAATTAAAGTTCCCTTTTTCAGTCATGTAATGTAAAAGGAACACAAAAGCATCACGTAGCTTGATCCAGAGCCAATAGATTTGACTATCAGTGTTATTGCTGTTGCACCCCTACATCGTAGTAAACTTAGCCAACTTACCAAGATGGATCTCTTTTCTTAATGATGATAATAGGAAACAGGAGTCCACAGCACAAATAAAAGCATTGTATCTCCTGGTCAAAACAACCAGTACACCTAGACATGTTTTTCTTCTTCAGATCTCACTGGAGACATTGAGACATCACATTATTTTAAAACTCGAACCTTAACGCTGTCAATAATCCTGAAAAACAACATAAAACAACAGGCAACATAACTGCAACACATAATGTTACAGAATTGTCTGAGAAGTGCATTAAACTATTTGGATGTCTAGTATACCAAACAGTCTCAGGAAGTTACAACTGGAATAAAGTATTTCACATCAAATCACTCGGAATGACTTATCTTAATGAATAAATTACAGAAAAATTAGTAAACCTGTATGCCTTTTTTTTCATTTATATCATTTCAATAGCAGACTCCATTCTTTTTGACTTTTTTGAATAGCATTTGGAGGGGAAGTACTGCTAAGCCTACCCAAGCATGAACTGCAACTTTAGGTAAGTGTTCTTAATATATAGGCCTATAATTTAAAGACTGTTCAGAGGGACTATGTCGAATTTCAAAGTGTGTTCTTACATTTACTTATTTTATTTATTTTACAAATGGAGTAAGTAATAATTATAATTATATAAAAATAATTAATTATCTCTCTCATTTCTCTCTACCAGACATCTTTACTACTACTTGAGTAATAAAAGCTCGTGTTTGTTCATGTTTACTTGTTTATTTTACAGGCAAATGCAGATAAACACTGTTACATAAAATCCCCATCTATTGCATATAATGTATATTGGGCTTCAATTTGAAGCCCCTGAAGTATTGTTGTACACACTGCCTGGCTAAAAAGGTTGTTTGTTGGATTTAAACAAGCAAATACTTAAGAGACTTTGACTGGATAATGACAGCAATGATTAATATGTTTCAGCTGGCAACAATTTTTTGAACACTAACCAAAGTAGTGAGTAACTTCTGATTTCTTAAACAACTATGTGGGTAGACGTATGCCACAGTCCTGGAAAAGATTTACTTGCTGTATTTCAAAAGGGTCAAATTATCAGCCTGCATCAAGCAAAGAAAACAACTAAGGAGAAGCTGAAATGACTAGAATTGGGTAAAGAACTGTACCATGTCATTAAACCTAAAATACAGAAGAACAGTGGTGAACCGACAACTTTGCAGAAGTGTGGAATATTGTTCAGTGATATGTGTAAGATTTTTCAGAGGCATTTAAAAATGACTGGTTTAATCATACTATGCTGGTTATTAGATAATGAGGAGGGACAAGGTGAAATCAGATGATAACTTCTCTTTGCCCCAGAAAAGCTATAAAAGCTATGTTTTGTTCTGGGATGATCAGTTGCTGCCTGTTGAACTTAAGAATAATGCTTGTTTAATTGAAAATCTTTTTGAGATGTATTTATTTTTGAGACTAGTGTGAGCCATTTACATCTTTTTGTTATGATAGAAGATATGTGGTCAATACTTGGTGAACAGTGAAACTAAAAACATTTCTCAACTCACGGGATTGGGGCTAAACAGCTGTGTGATTCACTTGTTAGTGAGGCTAATAGGAAAGCTTTCCTTAGGTGCATATAGCCTGGACCCATAAACAATGGAAAAAGGGCATGTAGCTTGATGGCTCCAGATTTGCCCTATACCAGGTGGAAGCATGAGGTTCAGAAGAGAAGCTGACGTAGCAATGCACCTACCATGCATAGTGCCCACTGTACAAACTTCTGGAGGCTGTGTTATGATCTATAATGGGATACATTATCTATGATAAAGCTCTTTCCATTAAACTTAAATTACATGTTGGAGTTGCTTCCCCAACAGTGCTTTTGTTAAATCATGCACAATATTAAGACACCAGTATTGATGGGCAAAAGGTGAACCCACCAGGTATCTTTTGTTGAAGTGCTTGCATAAAAGGGACTGAAGTATTTTTAATTAGTGTGGATGCACAGTAAGAGGTGAATTTTTTAATTTACCATCTGTCCGCAGACATCCATTTAGACATTGCTGTGTAAGTATCTCTCACAGTGGGGATATTTCACTCCAGCACTACTTATGAATGCCTCATCACTATTTCAGAGCTCTAGGAGAGAGCAGAATATGCTTTTATTGCTTACATTCCACTATCCTCTCTATATTTCTACAGGTCACTGACATCCAAAGAAAACAGGGTTTTCATGCGCACTCTTGGGTCGTACAAGGTTACTGGTGTTACAAAGGTTTCTGCGAGGGAGCGTGTGCTCAGGTGTTTGCAAATGATAAACCAGCACATTGTATCTGTCTGTTTGAAATATTGGAAATGCAACAAGCTGTCAGTTAAGTTCACCATTATTACAACTGGCATGAAACTGCCAGATTTCATTCCCGATTCAGTCAGGATGTGGTTGTTTTCTTCTGCATACAAAATTGCACTGCTGTTTCGAGAGGAAACATGTTAATAGAAGATGTGTTTTTTTTTCTTTTGAATTGTAAGGCAGGGTGCGTGCAAGAGGAAGAGAGACATGAAGAGATTTTGAGAGAGTGAGTAATTTTTACACTGATCATCCAAAAGCCTCAGCTGGCTGTATTCTGGAGTCTCTCTAACAGCATTAATGAATGACAGATGTGTCCATCTGATCAAAGATGCCCTACTTTTTCTGGTTCAAACCTAATAACACACCAATGCAAAGGGAAAAGCATGACCATCCTACTTTATCATTTTACTGAAAACTAGGCCTGACTTTAAAGAACTTTTTAATACATTGTTATTGTACATTTGTTTTCCACCCAAAGGCTACTTAGAGTCACCTGAGCATCATTCTCCATCATTCTCCGTGGGTCTCCTGCCCTGGTTTCTCCAGTTCATCACCCAACATTACCACAATAGAGCCACCAGCTTCTGGCTCTGATCATGAACTCTATCTCTCACTTAAACAGAGAACCTATGGGTCGGCTCCATCTTTGCAGGCACTACCTCCTGGATTAATCAGACTATAGATGTTCTAAGCTGCTTCTCCAGGTTAATTCTGTCTTTCTTTCTTCATCTGGGATTGACCTAAGGAGGTTGGGTCCCTTGAGCCTGCTTCCTCTCGAGGTTTCTTCTTTACCCAAGGGAGTTTTTTTTTTTTGCTTCTGGTTTGCTCACAGGGGGCTTGGACCCGATTTCCCTTTTCTACATCTGTACATTAACTCCGGGATTTTCTTTTCTTTTATACACACTGCTTTTCTGTAAAGCTGCTTTGAGACGACATTAGTTATAAAAAAAAAAGTGCTATACAAATAAATATCAATTGATTGATTGATTGACTTAGGTGATTTTACTTTTACAGTCCAAATTTATTTATAAGCCAATATGTTCCAATCTTTATGACATTTTAAATATGTAAGTAAGCTCTGTACTGATTGGCCACTCTGTATGTATCATTCATAAAGAAACCTGGTTATAATAGAAACATAAGCTTGGGCTTGGTGTTTGCTGTTTTTGGTACCACAACAACCACAAAAGAATTATACTCTTGTTAGAAAGTACATGCTTTGAACCTAACAAGCACACAAAGTTATTACAATGTTGTCTACTTTCTTACAACATTGCTGCAACCTGTTGGCAGCTAAGCAAAATTCTATAGAGTTGCATGCAGACATAATGGAACTTCTACAGGATTCTGGGCGATTCTGGGAGATTGAGAATTATTAATAATTCTTATGTATATACAAAATAATTAAACATCTCTTGATCAGCATTGATATTATTCTTTTGTTACTAAGAGCCTGTTGACTGTCTCTTTCATCTAAAAAAATCACTCCAAAAAAGCATCACAAAATAAAAGAATACAAACAAAGTAGTTTATATTTTGGCCCATTAATTTTAGGTTTGAAATAGCGGGTAATTTTTGGAGACAGACTAAAAGTTTAGTCTGAAGTCCTAGCATAGTGCAGTTTGTACAAATAATTGAAAATAGAAATGAAAGGTATAATAAACCTGAATGAAAGTTCTACACTATTACCATATACAATAGCAACGTTTCACATTTGCTTGGGATTTAAAAAGCTTCTACACAGCATATAACAAGTTTCCTAACTGCACTGCAGCAAATACATGACCTGCTGCCGCAGTGTTGTCTGGGTAATGGCCTAATGTGGCCGCCAAACTGATCAATGTGCCAAGATGGGGGAATTGGAACTGTGGTGACTGAAAATGTAAGCAGCTCTGACCCACTTACTGAGCGCGGATAGAACAGGGCAGTGTGATAACGAGAGCCCGGACAGACTGTGGCACAATGTGACGCACATACATACACACAGACACACACACACACACACAGGGTGAGAGATCATCATGTGCTGACAGGTGCTCCTTCACCAGCCAGAGAAATCATGGCCTACAGTAATTTCTGATTGGCACTTAATGAGCAAATGTCACCAACATGAGGTCCATAACCTCCGGCTACAATATCATGGCTCGGATCATGAATCTAAACTAATGAAATTGCAAATGGCTTCTTGAAAACATCACAGTTATTGATTTCTTTTACCTCCTGTGCTTTACTTTATGTCAGCAATCAACCATATAAAGCATATGATGTTCAGGTTTCATTATATACTATATGCCCTCTGTCTTGTGCCAGCACTCAATCCCTCTTTCTACTCACTTGTGCAACTATTACACTAACTGTTACACTGACATAGAATCATCTCCCTCCATCCAGTATTATTAGTCCTTTATGAAGAGTTGGTTTCTCTTGAGGGTTAATTGGATATGAAGAGCTATGATTGAGGGCATAATTGAATCAGGCCCTCAGTGTCCTGTCATAATAGAATGACACCAGCAGGCAGTGTACTACATGTGTAACACCTCGAAATGCTAGTACAGCTCATGTCAATAAACTCCATTGTCCCTGATTTTTCAGCAAGGCTGGCTGGCTCCTCGTTGCAACATCTAGTGCTTCACCAAACAAGGGTCTGAACAACACTTACAATTAATCGCTTTCATTCTTTCTTTGCCTCTCAGGCCCTCACTCGCTGGTCATAGCCATCCATAAACGGAGCAAATAATTTATAGAGAGGATCCTCCTGAGCTCTCCTCCTCCCCAAACATGGTCAGAGCCTTGTGCCTGTGTGGAATGCTTTCTTTTCTTTTCTCTTTCGTCAGCCTGCAAAGCAGCTGGGGCTTCACCTACTGCACCACCCAGAGACTGCACCACAGCCATGTGCTCACTCATTATGTTAGTCATTCATCAGTTTACCTACCGAGCCAGATCTTGAAGCTGAAAACATGGGGAGAACAAGGTTGGAAGGTTGTTCTGAATCATTTCTAATATTATGCATTTTACTAGCTACTGTTGCTAGTTTGGACAAGCATAACCCTTTAAGATCACTTATTATTTAGTAGGTACATTAACTACCATGTAAAATGACTGTGTTATTATATGGTTATAGAAAAAGCCCAGTTCACTGAAGAGACATAAAGATAAATGAAAAACAGTACCATTCACCAATCTACATTTAGAATGCAATATCAGTTTGATCATTTAAAAAAAGGACAAACAATTCAAATCTTTACAAATTTCAAATACAGATTCATTGACAGAATGTGTATTTGAAATTTGTACAGCCTTACATAGTAAGGGCCTCAGTATTAGGAGAAGCGGCTATTAACAGAACCCTTACATGTTAAACATCGCACAGGCATTATATCTCAGCTTTTACTATGATCTCATGGTCAGCCTTGTCTTCCAACACTGCAGAACTTCCAACACCGCCTCATTCCGCATTCACATCCAGTCAACATAGAACTGTAAGGCACATATTTTTGTAATTAAAGTACATAGGTTGCTGATTTACATGCACAGCATTCCTGTTTATGAACAGGCACATAAAGAGGAAAAATGCAGTGGGCTTGTTAGTATGAGTAGAGTATAGCATGCTGCATGCATGTCAATGCACAGCAGTGGTCCTGGGGCAGATTAAATGTAATTATATCAGTACCTTCTATACAGACACAACAGTGCAGTGGCTGCTTAGAGTACAAAATTTCTAATATCTATGCTCTTATGTATCTACTTGCTTGGCTGTCGGTTCAGCCTCTGTTGGAGGCTCCTGTATCCACACTGACCTTGAATTGCTCTGGATTTTTCCCCTTTTTACAGCACCTGTTTACCATAATTAATAAATATCTAATTATGCATGGAGCAACACAAAGGGTCAAAAGATTATTTGTAATCAAATCTTCTTACAATAACTTGTTTTTGCCTACTCCTAAAAAGGAGCCTACTCAATTTACAGAAGCATCGTTTTGCTAGGACTGTGACAACATGTCAAACCCTTATTGTTGCTAAAAGTCACATGCTAAGTGTGTTGGGTGGGTTTTGTTTATTAATTTGTGTACATAACATTATTGCTCTGTTTCTAGTTGCCTCAGAAATATTTTTTGAATGTGACTAAAAACCTTTTGATGTTATTATCACTATAAAACCTATTCAGACCTTTGACTGGGTAGACACAGTGGTTCTTTGAAATGAGTGCATGATGTTAAATTTACATGGTTACATTTACATGGCTGCTCACACCATCAGTAGCAATAAAGAACCATTCTACTTCTGTTGAACAAGATTTGATTCAGATCAGTGACTTAAAGTTCAAGGTTTTGAACATTAAAGTTATCACTGACAGCGTTTGTCTGGCTATCTTGTTGCTAACAATACTTGCTTTAATGGGCCAATCCATGCTTTCTCCCACTTTGACAAACAAAGGTCGAAATTGACGTAATTCTGACAAAGTCAGACAAAGCATTATCAGCCTGTCAGTGTAACAGGACACAGCTTGTGATGTGGGTGCAGACACCCTCTATAGATCTCACAATTCAAAATTCAATGCTGGGCCAAAAATTCATCCTGAATCATCAGTTTGATACACTTTCTTTGTTACCAATGATCAAGCCTCCTGTTGGCAGACAGAAATGGATAAATATGACTTCCAAATATCTGCTTCTCTTCAGGCTGACATTTACTTCTAATCACCTGTGCACACATAAATGATAAGAATCCAAGATACCAAATTTCACAGTTTTTTAATTGGATTCAGTTGATAAAGAAATTCTTTATCTGCGTGTGAGGGTGCTTATGTCTTTGGGCAAAGGCAGACTAATCCGATCTGTAGAACACGAACATTTGTGACACAGCTTCCCTTTATGCCATGCTGTTACTGTAGGATTTTTCCTAGAAATCAAACTCATTTTTATATAAAATAGCCAAATGATGCAGTTCAGTATCGTGAATGGAACAATTAAAGGTAAAATACAAAAGATTAAAGTAAGAGACAACTGATATGAAAATCATACTGAAGTGAGTGATCACATTGATAGACTCGACTGTGAAGATATACTGACAAGACTCCTCTTTATAGAGATTTATAGACCTGTAGCAACTTAAAACTTAAAATAAGCAGTTCTAGACTAAAACAGACATTAGAACTGTAAAAGACGTCCCATGCATGTTTACGTGAAGCTTGTAGCAGATATTAACATATTGTGCAATTCTGACACTTGCTTTACTCTCAACTGAGCTCTTAGGCATGCAAAGAAAAAGGACATAAGAAAGGGGTCAGGACAGACATACGTCCTCCCTAGGACTGTTCACTTAGTTTGAAATGTGTTCTGTGTTAGAGTGGGTTTGTGTGCTTACCATTAAGGTGATGTGTAAGGATAGAAGTGGCCTTCCTGTCGTTCAGGTTGTATTGCAAGTGATTTTTCTGTCGTGTTAAAAACAAAAGAGCTTTCTAGACAGAAATTATGGCCTCTCCTGACTCTTCCTCTCCACAGCCCTACAATTTATTTACCTTGTGTGTTGCAGTTTTACAGTGATTATTTTCAGTAAAGTGGTCTTTTAACCACATTTTTGTTTTGTTTGGTTAGATTTCCACTGGTACTCAAAGTCAGTGATGTATCCAGAAAGGCAAAACATATATTTTGTTTCATTTAACACTTTTAGTGTTTGAGTCATTCCAGATATATCATTTAATTAATATTGTTGAAAACACTGTTCTTCTTGTTGTGAGAGTTTTCTTTCTCAAAATTAGTTCTAACTACTGTAAGCAAAACGTTATTGGTTGATCTGTAATTCTAAATAATGTTGCTAGTAAGGCTAGTTCACCTTCGTACAGTGCCATGCAGATCAATCAGCAACTGGTAAACATGTTGTCCATCTCGTATCAGTGCCACCAGCACATCTCTTTAACATTAGTCACAAAATCTCACAGGAGGGAGGTGCCTACAGCTCCTCTATAACCGGCTGTACACAAGGAAACAGTTTATTAATGACAGAGCTTAGTCCTGATTGGTCAGAAGCTGCATGCATCATGTACAGCGTGTTAAGTTTGTGTTTATTATTTTTTATGTGTAAATTTCAATACAGGTCAACAAACGCGTCCAGCTTCTGAAGGCCAAAGCAGAGTTTCAAGTTTGTTTGTTATTTGCAAAACATGCCAGGACATTTCTGCATTAAAATGCTTGTGGTGGGGCAGCAGAGCAGCAATAATATTTATTCTAACTAAAATACTAAATAAAACAGATATATTAAATTCATACAAAATACACACAAAATACAGAATATACAGAGACAGGAGGGTTCTGTGCAGTGATTCTCTGATTTGTACAATACATTATATAGGGACAATCTGAGAGACAGAGAGAGAGAGGGAGAGAGAGAGAGAGAAAGAGAGAGAGAGAGAGAGAGAGAGAGAGAGAGAGGGAGATGTAATTTATGTCAGTTCTTTAAAGTGACTCAGTGATATTGTCCATAGCAGTAATATGATATGTTAATATTAATAATAACAGTGTCAGAGTGCAATGGTGTTGGTGAAAAGGCTCACAACTTGTTCAGGAACCTGATAGGATAGCCTGTGGGTAGAAACTGTTCATTCGTCGGTTTGTCCTGGCCTGGATGCTGCGGTGCCTCCTGTCTGATGGCAGTAAGGTGGACAGGCTGTGTGCTGGGTGGCTACTGTCCAACCGGATCTTATGGATTTTCCTCAGGCAGTGGGACCGGTAGATGTCCTGTAAGTCGGAAAGTTTGTTGCCTATGATGGATTCTGCTATCCTCACTACTCTCTCCAGGGCCTTGCGGTCGTAGGCAGTTGGTGAGGATGTCAGGAGGCAGACCAAACCTCCAAGGCCTTTGCAGGAAGAAGAGGCGCTGATGGACAGATCTCACTACTTTGTTGGTGTGGAGTGACCAAGTGAGGTCATCAGTGAGGTGTACACAGAGCAAACTACCACTGTTGACTCTCTCCACTTCAACTCCTTAGATGTGTAGGGGAGAGTGACCACCCCTCTGCAGCGTCCTGTAATTTTTTCATTTGCTAATGCTTAGACAGAGGGTAGGCTTGTTTGAGTTTGCTTGGCTGCATCCAGCTACATACTAGAGGAAAGAATTCCTGATTGTTATCAAAGAAACCCATGAATTAATTTTCAGGAATACTACAAGTGTGATAATAAAAAAAAAATACTAATGAATTACTAAATGTAAATCAATAAAAAATATATCCAACAGGAAAAGTAAGGGGGTTAATTCTAAGCACATCTCTGGGCTCATGACTATAATTTGCACCCTTTTGCTAATAATATTCAAATCAGAGTTGCATCTCACAGAGTTTGGATTTTTTAATTAAAATGAAATGTAAGTAATGTATTTAATGTCATTAAAATTTAATTTAAATATCTTGTTAGGCTTGACCAGTATTGCCTCACCTTTAATTTCAAACGCTACACCTTTTAAGTTGTACGGTCTACACTCTCTGAATAAACTACCTTTCTATATGTACAATCATATAAGACACAACTAACGCAGTGATTTAAACTAGTCCCAGAGTAATAATAGTCTGTTTGATGATACCATGACAAAGGGCTGTCACATTGGATTAAGCATGCATAAGACAGCTAAGGCCACAGCCTTCCTGCAGCCACTAGCCCTTTATTCAGCTAATTTGTGGAAAAAATCTACAGATAGACTCTATCCAAGCTCAAAATGATTTCCTTTGAGGGAGCCTATTGATCCTCTCTTTTTCTCCTCTTTAATGACGCTCCCTCTCAGTGCCCTCGCTTGGGTCCGTTGCTGCTGGAAGGATGGAAAGGAACAGGATTTAAACTGATGCTTTAGCTAGGTCTTTAGAAAGCTCAGCAAACCCCTCACACAATACACACATAAACCAATAATCGTCCCCCACACAAACACCAGCCCTGGCTATACACACACACACACAAGCACAAGCACACACAGCTGCACACACAAGCAAATCTTTGCTGGGTTCTGTCGGTTCTGGGATTTACTGGGCTGTGAGGAGGTGCGTAATGGGAAGACTGGGCAGAGTGTTTTCTTGCTGGATGGCCGCAGGAGCTGAAGGGCAACAGGCACACAGGGCTGGTGAGAACAAACTGTCACAGTAGAACGCTCTGTTAAGCACCTAATGGAAGAACAGCAGGACCGCAAAGACCGCCAAGGGCCAGAGAGAGGGGGACAGCAAGGGAGGGGAGCCCCAAAGCAGCATTGCAAAACAACAGAGCTGTACTGATCCTGGGAAATGAAGATAATACTGCCGTCAACAAAGGCTTTATTTAAATGAGGTAGACATAAAGATGTCTATTGAGCTAAGAGTGGCAGTCCTCGGATATCAAATAATGGAATGCATTAGATCATATGCTCTATTTCATATAGGTGATGCTGAAATTCTTTTCAGAGTACTGAATTACAGCAAATATAATTGAAGCTTGAGGTGCTTATTCTCTGGTGCTGACATAAATGCAATACAGCATTTTTACCTGGGCAGGTTTCAGTAAATAGGCTGCGTCTAAGTATCTCTGTTTCTATTTGCATGTGAAAGCGTGCTCTTTGATCGTGAGGAAAGGCAAATAGGTAGCACAATTTGTTCGGGAAACAGAGAATGAGAGATTTGTGGTGGTAGTTCCAGTTTTTTCAGACTGTGCTGCAAAAACAAGCCATTAACTGATGTAGCAATCAGTTTCACACATTACTATAGGACTAAGATTAAGCTATTTTAAACACTTTGCCCTGAAAGATTTCCCTAAAGCACCGCAGCATGCCGATAATCACAAAGTGATAGATAAAGTATTACTTCTGAGAATGTCTATGACCTTGAACATCCTCACGGGTAAACAGCTGAAAGACAAAAGAGGAAATGAAGTAAATTGAATTGAGATCAAATACTAAAGCATTTGAGAATCTGTCTGTTAATTGCTGATCTAGATAGCTCTAAGAGAGCGTTACGCTAGATGCTTAAACATTATTGGGAAAATCTGATGAACACCAATCTTCCATTTATTACTATCTTGTAATGCATATAGATGTTTTAATTCTGTATATATGTATATATATATATATATATATATATATATATATATATATATATATATATATATATATATATATATATATATATATATATATATATATATATATATATAGATATATATATATATAAAATTGAGGCCCATAAATGGGGGAAGAGTATTTTAATAATCCAAACTGTTTAAGACAAATTGTATTGGTTTTCTGTGTTCATGTTCACATTACATTATGGGCAATTAAATGACACATTTTTTTCAAACTATGGCTTCCACAGCAACCATTACTATCCCTCATGCATTCTGTTCCTTATAAATGCACCAGTGTTTGAATTTAAAGCTCCAGTCACAGTTATATAAAAAACATTTGAAGTGGTGTTGTATTCTAAGCCTCAGAAAGTCAGTGTTGTCATTGGGAGTTTATATGTTACTTTAGTAGCTACATTAAAGGTACAACACAAACTAACCACATTTTTTTATGCCCACCACGGCAGTACACGCTTGGCTTTGATGATTAAGTTGCTGTGTTCCCTGCCTTTGTATATCTCAGTTGCCTGTTTTTATCTTAGCTTCTCATGTTGTCTGGGCAAATGTGCTTTATAGTGAAGGTGCTGCAATGTTGTTTTATTTTTTTTGTTTTTAATGTGTCAGCTAACAAACTCTTCTCAAACTCACTGTTTTCAAGCTACAAGGCATCAGGGCACGAGGCTGAAACTAGCTTCTTCTTACCTTAAATAGTTCAGCAGTTACAGGTGCAGAATATTATATAACTGTGACACCACTTTCTACTAATTTCAGCGTTTGGAACAGGACTGTCATTTCAGTGCAAATTTCCAATAATGATTTTATTATTATTATTATTATTATTATTATTATTATTATTATTGTTGTTGTTGTTGTTGTTGTTGTTGTTGTTGTTGTTATTATTGCTGTTGCGACTGTTGATGGAACTATTTCCAAGGTCAAAATAAAATTTCTTTTAAAATAAAATACAGCTAGTTGTAGATGTAGTAAGATGACACATGGATGCAAAATGAAACAGGCACAGAAAAAGCATGACAGAAGTGCTCGTAGCCCTCAATGCTTTGATTACGTTGACCTTGGAATCCAATCATTTTAAGTATTTTCTTGAAGTACCCAGAGATGCGGAGTGCGTGCTGAGATATTTTTGTTTATTTATTTATTTTTGCTTCTTTCCAAAATGTATAGTGGAAATTGCTATGACCTGTTCCCATTATTTATACAACTCTGAAACCAAAGACATTTCACCTGTTGTTTACCTTTGCTACCTAAACAGCAATAACTGCCTAGCCACAATGCCATGGTGAATTATACTGATAATGTGTTCTATACTATTTGAGAACATTCTGTATCATAATTTATCTTGTTTTCTAGCACATGTAATATTTAAAAAATTTACTCCTTCAAAGGCATGCATTTAGGTTTATGTATTCTATACATCCTACTTTAAATACTGCTATAGCTATATTAGTCTGTATTTTTACTGCTTCTATTTTTATTTTTGTCTCTACAGTAAATTATGTCAGTAATTCTTTACCTGTCATTAAGAAAAGGTTTTTTACAATGTATAAAATATCCAAAAATGATTTTACTTTGGTAGCTTATGGTGGTACAGACGTGGGCTGGAGGTTAAGGAACTAGCCTGATAACTGGAGGGTCGCCAGTTCAATTCCGCAACAACTGAAGTGCCACCTAACTCTGCAGTGCCGTGAATAGGGCTGCCCACCGCTTCAGGCAAGTGTGCTCACTGACCCCTGGTGCATGTGTTCACTAGAGTGGGTGTTTTACCTCATGGATGGGTTAAATGCAGAAGACAAATTATTCTCTGTGTGAAAACAGATTAATTCTAACCACAGGTTAACCTTTTACCTTCTCTGTGTCAGGTACAAGCCTAAGAGTGAGTCAAAAAACATCATAGCAGCAAACAGAGGAGCACAAAAAAAAAAAGATTAATCATAAGATCTACAACCTTTTGATCTATGGTTAGTGCATTTCTACTGAATCAATTTTTTCATTAAATTTTATCAGTCGTGATTCTCCTTCAGACACACATTAGTCAAAACAACTTGTTCAAGAATGTCAGTGGGTATCAGAAGAGTATCTGTTGTATATCTGTTGCTGCAACATGTTATTAATGATTAATAATTAAACCTGATAAAATAATCATTTTTCCTATGTATACCACAATCACACATACCACTACTATTTATAGTAGTTTATAAAAGAACAATACTAAAATAATGATACTAATAATATTACTACTGCTACTACTACTACTACTACTACTAATAATAATAATAATAATAATAATAATAATAATAATCATCATCATCATCATCATCATTAGAAGAAGAAGATTTAACCAATTGTTTCAATATATTGCAAAAAATTTAATTAGTTTGATCAATGTGCTTTCAGTAAGCTGTAACAACACATGTAATACTGCCGTAATTTAATATTAGCTCAATACACCTGCCGATGTAGGCAAAACAGGTAAGTAAACCGGCGCCCAATAGTCAACAAATGCTTAATGAAGTTAAAAAAAAAAAGGTAAACAGACTTGTTTGAGGGAATAGCTGAGGGAGAACATTCTGTGTTGGTTACCCATCAACTATTTTAGTCCCTGGGAAGAGTAGAGATAACACTGAGGTAAGCCTGTGCCTTTCACTACACAATGGCTTGGGCTAGGAAAAGGAGCTCTTTGCTCCTCCTCTATTGTTGGTGCCCAGATTTGCCAGTTAGAATTAGAAGTAAAAAGGTACTCCATGCTAAATTAAAAAGTTACAGGTCATCTTGTGCTCACATGAAAGACCTTGTTGTTATTTTCTTCTACATTTATGTACAGTTCTGGCAGTGACCAACAATGCTAAAGCACAAGTGACAGGAGAATTGGTCTGTTAATATGTCATAAGATAAAAAATACAAAATCACAAAAATAAACAAAGCTCAAAGTATAAACAGATCTGTAGTCCTGCCAACATTCATCCTGATCTTGAACGCCTTTGTATTCTTTTAAAGACAAATGCAGGTGCCAGTCAAACAGAGTGTGAAATGTTAAGCCTGAAAAGGTGTAACAATAACGAGACCCAGTGTAGTGTAGACACAGATTGATGGCAGTCATTACTGTGGATCTGTATGTATTTCATGGGGCATTTATTGTCTAAATATTGGATAAAGTCAAGGTGGCCAGAGCCACACTCGTAGCTCTTTGTACAATGTGAGAGTAAATCTAATATGAGGAGAAGGCTCTCCAGATACACATTGTAACCCAGCAGTGTGGGGGCACAATCGTTCTAAAGCCAGCCTGTGGAAAAAGCCATAGCACAATTCAAAGAGACGTAGGGCCCAGGCAGAATCAGGTTGGCAATGAAAGGCACTGGGTGGAAAAATAACTTCATTTTTTGCAGGGTTTTGATTAAACTCCCCCCTTTTCTGTGACTCTCGCTGGGAGTGTGAGCTTGGCACGACTTTAGAAGTCTCACTTGGACACATGGCCGGGTGTGGAGGTTGCAGGTGTTGATTAGACGTCAGGTTCACTTTGGGAGGGAAGATGCCGTGTGAATTGGGCATTCTTGAACTTCAAGGGCACAGGGCGGTTTGAGAAAGTGCCAATGGCTCCCTCCCGAAACATTAAATATGGGGCTGTAATCAATATGTGGCTCTAATGATAAAAATAGCACAACTCTGCTACACGCATTCCATCACGGCTTAGGCCTAAAGCTGCACATGTTGGAGATGCGCCAGTATATGTGTGTCAGTCAATGTTTTTGATTATAATATAGTAACTTCTATAACATATATAATATTACTTCACTGTGCCTGACATCTGTCTATAACTGTAATATTACCAAGCAACATACCTGGTGAAACACGCTGCATACTGATTCTACAGTAACCCCCAATACCCACAAGACAGAACAGGCCCTGCGCCCAGCTTTGACATTGTGCAAAAACAATGCAATGAGCACTTGTGTCATGGTTGCCTAGCAACCAAGCCACTTGGTTATTTATTGAATAAAAGAAAAGAGAGTGTGTGGGGGGATTTCAGAAAAGTCTATTATTCATGCAAATTACTGTTATTTCTCCTATTTGGTAAGGCTCTCACTCTCATGGCTTCTTCAGGGCTATGTGACTCGACTCCTCGGGTCCTTATCTAAATGACAAGCACAAGGCTGGACTTAGCCAAGAGCCGGGCTGAGAGACATAAGGACTCTTGACATGACTGGGAGAGGGAGCCAGCCCATTAACACAGAACCTGTTTACTATCCAAAAAGACTCTTCCGTCAATGATGCAGCTTTCAATGTCTGAGTAGCGACATCATCAGCATAAAACAAACATCTTGGACAGACAATTTGCAACTTGTCATGTGTATCTTCAAGTAACACTGACAGTATGCCACTTGAAGACTTTTTACATCACGGCCTATTTAGCAGAATGCAGGCTATGATATAAAATCCCATCCAACCATCCACACCCCCAGCACACATACAGCGATGACACTCTAACCCATAAGGTCTATGAATGAGCCTCAATCCATGGTCACACTAGTGACCTAAAGTTCTAAATTCAATCTCACTTTTCTCATTACATTTCTAGATACTGAAGCCCCATATGGGTTAGGGCAGATAGTTTACGTCCAATCTGATCGATGTCTAAGGCAGGCTATAATACACAGAAGAAGGTTTAAAATCAACAGAGAGTCAGGGATGAGAAGAAAAAGGGTGACACTGAGGGAAAACCGAAGTTTGGGAAAAGAATTAATGCATCCCCTTAGAGTTCTGCATGAAAAGTCATTTAACGTAATTTACCATTTAATTTTTTCTGACAACTTGCTTACTATTAAACTAAGTATGGAAAGAATCTTCCAACAAAAGAAAACAATTAAAAAAGACAAGTGCAGAAAATGACAGTTTATATAAGAAAATGGTAAAGTTGCTCTGCTAAATGGGCCAGATAGAAAATATCTTTCCCCCAAGAATCCAAACCAAAATGAGACATCTGTCTGTGATTCATTGCTTAGGCGTTGTAGATGTGTGCCACAGCTCCTCCCACAGACATCAACGGCTTTGTCCACACAAAACATGCATTTCCAGTTTAAAAACTGCTATTATGAGTCAGAAGTACCTCACAATGTTCTATTCCAGCACTGTAAACAAGGTTCATTAAAATGAGTGGCTGCACCTGATCAGATTCAGGGGTCACCTAAATATGCTGACCTCTGCTAAAACAGAGCTTAAACTTCCCTAGTGTGGCTGAACCATCTGTTATTGATCAATACTCATTCATACACTCATTGAGGCCCATGAACAAATGAGCAATGCTGTGTCTAAACATGACTAAGGCTAATTAGTTATCAGAAGCTATGATGACTACCATAAAAAACAAACAGAAATGGAGTGACATCATATTCACCAAATCTAAAGTGAAGGAAACGGCACATTCCTCAGTGCTGTCTACACTGACTAAACTAGGACTCAGATCCTTCCTGTTTATGCACAGAAGGCATTTACGGCTAAACAAGCAAGCGCTTCTGCACAGCTGTGTCATATAAACATGTAATCCCACATACACACAACCTAGCCGATCTGATAAACATTTGCTTTAGTCTGATTTACATGCAAAACTATTTAGTAGATCCCACTCAAAATGTAGAACTTGTCTGTTTTCATTTTACTTTGGCACTAAAAAAGGATATAGCTGAAAACCAAATTATTGGGCTCATTTTTAACTGGAATCATTCTTTTATCGCATTCTTTTTTTTAACAATCAATTCTCTCTCTCACTTTCACACATCGCCACCCCCAACACACCCACAGACAAAAACACTCCTTCACTACACCCAGCTCACCCACACACAGACGTCTCATAATTAATTTCCTCCTTCCACTTCTTCATAAAGGCTTAAGTCCTCACGCCCATGAATCGACCATGAGGTAAGGTGCCAGGGTATATTTCGCAAAATTGCAAAAAGGTACCCTCACAGATTAAAGCTGGCTTTCAAGACAATCCTGTGTTGACATTCACTTGTATTGAGCAGTAATGCTGTGTTTATTACCTCCTGACTGTCTGACTAACTTAAACAAATATGGACCGTCTATAGGAAAGCCCAGAGGGACCTCAGAAGATTGGAAGATGTACCTGGGCAAGAAACGCTAAATCAACCCATGTATGGTTTTTTGGGCATCACATTCTAAACTCTTGATTTGCAGATGAAGTTGGAATGGAAGGTCTCAGTACTGCTGTTGATTCCACAAGCACATTTATCTCATTTATGCACATTATTAGTTGCCGAATCAGCACCATGGCGGCCACAGTGTGAGGTCTGACTATGTTTTAGCGAGTTTGTTCAGAGTCTAGTCTGTGTTGTTGTGGCACTCAAAATTAAGCCCTTAACAACACAGTGAACTGCTGTGCGAATTGAGAAAGTCAAGATCAGATCCATTTTAATTGCCCTGCTGAATTGCATGCTGAACATATCACAAACCTCATAATCCAGTTTTGTCAGTTTACCTGAGGCATAGCCCAGTCACACTGAGCAAGTTATTAAGCTGCAAGCCAAGCCTTTTACAGGAGTCATAGTTGCATCTCATACCTCTAAATGATAAGTGTATAACTAATGTTTGTCCTGCACCTGAGGGTAGTGTCTATTTTCAGCCTCTGAAATATTCTATTAATAGTAGTAGCTAATACCTGTGATATATATTAACAATCCACATTGGTAAAATTGATGAGCCAGCTCACTTTAGTTACTGTCCTGTATAAACAGGTGTTCATTGGTCACTGCTATAACTCACATGCCCTTACCAGCAACAAAAACATAGTGTTGAGTGGAAGCACCACTGTGTTCATTTAACCAACAACAGTGCACAAACAGCAGTTGGGAATAAGTGAATTTAATCTAGCTCTTACAACAATAAAATTCAACTGACTAGCTAAAACAAACTTTAATTAACTTATGCAGCTGCTGTTGTGAAGGGTAAATAGTAGGCTACAGCATATCAAACTCCGACCATTGAAAGATTTTATAATGCCTTAAGCCAAAGCTGTATAAAAAGAAGAACTATAGGAGGGGTGTAGTTCTATTGTTAGTATAAGTTCTATTATTTGAAGAAAGGTGGAATTACTCAAAATCCAACCTATAGACATGTTATAATGGGTAAATAAATGACAGAAATCAGGAAACATCTGTAAGAATATTAAGCATGAATCTTCACATCCCTTCCTTACTGCTCTAAATCATTCTCAACAAGACTAGGGTACGTTTGCTCTGTCTCATGGACTTCGGTAGCATTGCTGGATGGAACTAACAGCTGGAACTACGGCCCTAAACCCAGTGCTTAAACCATATAGGTATGTCTTTGTGGTGTCTTACCTTGCATCATTGTGATTGATGGTGACTTCTTGCATCATCTGTTGCTGCTTGACTAGCTCATTTATAGCATATGAAAACTTCATATGTGGCATCTGTGAACAAAATATACCACAGATGGCTACATCAGTAACAACATCAGTAACAACTGCCAGACTACACTACATCCTTTTTTATACAAATGTAGGCTTGAGTTGTAAAGGAAAGTAAACTGTTCATTCTAATGTGTGACAGAATCAATAGGCATGTGATAACATACTGTGTTTTACATTGTGCCAGAGGGGAGCCTTGGGGGCTCATGTGTTCACAGAATCATAATTGTATGTAATATTTAAATAATAATAATAATAATAATAATAATAATAATAAGAAGAAGAAGAAGAAGAAGAAGAAGAAGAAGAAGAAGAAGAAATCAAACAAGTTGATAAACATGTAATCCCACTCCTGTGAATACAAGAGTATTTTCCTTCTTAGTTTTGAGATAGATACCTGAAGTAAAGCACTATATTTCCTTCGTAGTTAGGAGCTCACCAGAAGGCCCAGATACACAGCCAGGTAACATTACCAATTAGCTTAGTCATTACATCATGTTAAAGTAAAAAACTAAATAAAAACGAACAGTGGACGATCTATAAACTGGAAAACCGGGTTGAAATCTTATCTTTCCAATAGATTTGTTGGAAAGTCTTTTAATAGCCACAAATGTCCACATCAAGAACCACCAAAACATGTTCTTATATTTACATATACATTTAAGGAATTTAGCAGATGTTCTCATCTAGAGCGACTTACAATCATGTGTGAGGTCAAAGAATGTTTCCTAATACAATTAGGTCAGAGCCTTAACAAGGGCAAGTGCTAAAAAGTGCTAGAAAGAAAAATATTGTGTTAAATACAGCATAAGTGCACTACCTAGCCATCCAGTGTTCATGCTTATAGAAAGGTTAAGTTAGGCTCAGCATAAGTGCAAAACCCATTTCAAAGCATTTCAATATCGACATTCGTATGCAATCACAACCAACCACCTTTAGACTCACATAACATAACCAGACTCATCTGTGATAGTAGTAGTAGTAGTTAGGGGGAGAAGCACCAAAGGACTTAGAACCCTAGTGTTTTTGCTGAGATTTTTCTTATTGATTATTTTGCCGATAGTCTTCCGCTTTTGACCCAGAAGTTGTTTTAGAGAAGCCATCTTAAGACATCCAGACACCAAATTTAGAAGATATTTTGTACAAAGATCTTGCCGCACACCAAAAATGGCACAGATTGGCCTGATATAGGCACGTTTAGACGTTTTGTCAAATATCTCCTGATCCATGAGACATAAAGCCAAAATTCCTTCTTTGCCTTAACCCTTGAAAAATTCTGCAACAATGCAGAATAACAAAATAACAAATATGTTATTAGCTCCGTCCACAACTAGTGTACCATAATTGGCTAAATGTGTGAAATTTTCATGACACCCCAACAATTTAGATGTCAAAATGTTTGCCAGTAAAGAACCATATTAAAAAATATATATTTGTCAACAGTATGGCTGTCTCAGCCCAGTTAAGGACTAGTGGGTGGAGCTCATTTCACAAAAATGCATATAAATCTGGAAAGCTAAGGTCAATTCTCACCAAACTTATGATTAGGTATTTGATTCTGGGGAAGGTCACCTAGTTTGGTGTCATTTAGTCAATAGGGGGCGCGATAACAGACAAAATATTTTTTCTCAGCTAGTGAGCTCTCTGACATACATGGTTATACAGCGAGGAAAATAAGTATTTGAACACCCTGCGACTTTGCAAGTTCTCCCACTTAGAAAACATGGCGGGGTCTGAAATTTTCATCTTAGGTGCATGTCCGCTGTGAGAGACATATTTAATATTTAAATTTAATAATTTATTTGTGCGTTACTGCTGCAAATAAGTATTTGAACACCTGCCAATCAGCAAGAATTCTGGCCCTCAAAGACCTGTTAGTCCACCTCTAAAAACTCCACCTTCTCTCCACTTATTATTCTAAATTAGAAGCACCTGTTTGAGGTCGTTAGCTGCATAAAGACACCTGTCCACCCCACACAATCAGTAAGACTCCAATTACTAACATGGCTTAGACCAAAGAGCTGTCCAAAGACACCAGAGACAAAATTGTTGACCTCCACAAGGCTGGAAAGGACTACGGGGCAATTGCCAAGCAGCTTGGTGAAAAAAGATCAACTGTTGGAGCAATTATTAGAAAATGGAAGAAGCTAAACATGACTGTCAATCTCCCTCGGACTGGGGCTCCACGCAGGATCTCACATAGATTGGTCTTAATTCCACTCGCCGTGTTTGGAGGAGGAAGAATAATAAGTACCATCCCAAAAACAACATCCCTACAGTGAAGCATGTGGGTGGAAGCATCATCTGCACATGGGACAGGACGACTGCACTGTATTAAGGAGAGGATGACCGGGGCCATGTATTGCAAGATTTTGGGGAACAACCTCCTTCCCTCAGTTAGAGCATTGAAGATGGGTCCTGGCTGGGTCTTCCAACATGACAATGACCCAAAGCACACAGCCAGGATAACCAAGGAGTGGCTCCGTAAGAAGCATATCAAGGTTCTGGAGTGGCCTAGCCAGTATTCAGACCTAAACCCTCAAACTCTGTGTTTCTCAGCGACAGCCCAGAAACCTGGCTGATCTGGAGAAGATCTGTGTGGAGGAATGGGCCAAAATCCCTGCTGCAGTGTGTGCAAACCTGGTGAAAAACTACGGGAAACGTTTAACCTCTGTAGTTGCAGACAAAGGCTACTGTACCAAAAATTAACATTGATTTTCACAGGTGTTCAAATACTTATTTGCAGCAGTAACACACAAATAAATTATTTAAAAATCATACATCGTGATTTTCCGGATTTTTTTTTTTTAGATTATTTTTTTGGGAGAACTTGCAAAGTCGCAGGGTGTTCAAATACTTATTTTCCTCACTGTAATAGATCACGTATTGCCCAATTGTGATCAAACATGTGATACATGTCTAAGAATATGCTTAGATTTGTAATCAGAGCATGTCTCCAAATTTAGACGTGAATAGGCCTTAGTGGACATCTATACAGCTGCATTCATTGTTCATTGTATGTTACTTCATCTGCTA